>SMMW01000023.1:0-626710 GCA_004794655.1 Marisa cornuarietis
ATTGTGCAGACTTTGAACATAACTGACAAATATTGTCAGCATCAGTGCATCATCTCAAAGAGCATTGAGCTCTGTTGTGTGAGGAGAAATGTGCTGTACAAGTCGTCATTATTATTATTATTATTATTATTATCGCACACACACACACACACACACACACACACACACACACACACACACACACACACACACACACACACACACAGACATCTTTCTTCTGCGACTATCATACCAAAATAACCTGAATCAGTCCGTCATACCTGTCGGGTGTCTGCTATATGGATTGTTATTGTTGTATAGCTATCTATGATTTATTAACAATGAAAAGTAATTAATATAAAAGCAAAAACAAATTCTAAAATGTAAATACAAGCTCATTCTGCTTGCTAACTACTAGAGGTAGAATGTCTTCTCATTATATCAGCTCTTTATCATATAATGTAGACCAGTGCATTGCAGATATTTGCTTCATCTTGGATTTATAAACTCTATTAGAACACGAAGGGAAAAAGTAACCAAGAATAAAAGGGGAACAAAATTATTGAGATGACTTACATATTTGTGTAAAGTACACAAACACGAGATTCTCTGTTAATAAAACCTAATGAACGTATTAGAAGACAGCATCTCACATACATCATCTAGTAAGTCGCATATAGATACCCATTAGTAGACGGGTAGTTATACACAAGCAGCCCACGTAAGACAGCCATAAGTAGCCAATACAGGTACACACTAGTAGTCTTAGGTACACACTAGTAGTCTTAGAACATATGAAAATCAATTAATATTCTCTCTCAATATATATATATATATAAGTTGCCAGCACTTACGTAGACAACAGAAGCCCGTATCTAGGTACACATTAGTGGCCAGTACATTGTAACATACAGCAGCTATACGTACCTGCACAATAGTACCAGTGGATACATACACATTAGCACTCGGTTTATGGGTACTGGAGTCAGGGGTACATGAGTTCGTGCCTGGACTGTCAGACAATAATTCTGATTAGTCTGGTTAAGGTTTTGCTAAAGGTGATCCACAACCATCTCAGGCTGGCGGCGGAGGAGCTGTTGGCTGGGGAATAGGCGGGATTTGGGGCCCACAGGAGGGCAAGGATCTTTACCATAAGTTAATCATCGACTTCAAGAAAGGTTTCGATAATGGCTCGTGGGGCTATGGAATGTTTTGCGGACGTTCATCGTGGAGGAAAACTTCCCATGAACCATCAAGGCGATGGCGGCTCCAGGAGCTCAGTACTTTTGAACAGCTAGGTGGGTTAGTTCTGTCCCACGATGGTGGTGTGCGCCAGGCCTGCAGTCTGTTCCTGTGTTCATCTTGTTCACAGATTAGAACCGACGGATCCACGCCTTCGTGCTTCAGGAAACAATATGCTTCAAGAGACTCCTTTGGATCTCCTACAGGAAGTAAGAGACTGGTTACCTCCCTGGTGGCACCCCAAGAGTTTGACATGAAACCTTGTCAATCAAGATCCTCCAAGTATACGACGAAGGTGGCCGACGCCGTGGCAAACAAGAAAAACTGGGTGACGAGCCTGAAAAAGTGGACCAGCTTTCCACTGAGGCCAGCCTCCACCCATGGCTTCTGGTGTAGTGGTCTTCATAAATATAATATTATTTATGTTATAATATTAAATATCAGTAGAATGCACATGCCATCTTCCTTTGCCATTAAGGACTACAAGTCGCATTTTACAGGCTGCTTTGGTAGCTTTATATAAACCATGGCCTACAGCACAACATAAACAAGGGAGACTATGCAACGTTACGAATATGACAAGAGTAGCCTCCCATTATTAAATAACATGGCTTTGATGAAAGAGAAGTAATATACAAGACAGTCTGATACCATAGTGTAACTTAGGTGTAAGAACAGTTCAAAGGTAACTGACAGTACTAAACATCCTCTAATGTTGATGTAACAGACGTTCTCACGTCGCTGTCAGCTTCATCATCATCGATATCCCCGTCGACAGGGGCGGGTTGGGATGTTGTTGTTGTGTCCGTTTGCACCAGAAAGACGTAGTTTAGATCATAAACATTTCACATACAACCAGTAATGTATCAGATTTAAAATGCTGGAATGTGCTTAACTTTATTTATTTTCTTTAAAAATAACTCGTCACTAGTTCAGTGGATTTTCATTTCAGCTGAATTAACATTTGCCAAAGGTAGTATAACGTTTATAACTGAACAATATTGTCTAAATGGTTTGGAGCAGAACAAAAGTTTCATGTTATTAGAACATATGTTAAATCCGTTAGACTACACTTGAACACAAGTAGAAAATGGAGAGACTTTACTCGTTTAGCCACACCGAGCCCGTCAGATCAGTTTACCTGTCATTAGAGATGCACCTGTGAAGCACAACATTGAGACTACTGTCAGACAAGAATAGGTCTCAGGGTCTTCTTTAAAAAACCTTTTTCACGTGCTGTGAACGACAGGCCATCCTAGTATTACCGGGGTAAAAAGGGTGGAGTGTTCATAAGTAGTATCGATAAATACACCGATAAATACATACTCATTAGTAAATGGTAAGCACTTGTGTAATAGTCAAATACAAATATCCTGCTCTGAGTCGATACCTAGAGAATTTAGAGTTGTACGGTCATGTTAGAGACCACGTTTATCATTATATATAATAGGTGCAAGATGTACAGTGCGCATGCTCACACTCCTAATGTGCATGCTCGTCGCGCTTAAGAAAAAAAACCGAAACATGGGCAACAGAAGAACAAACAAACAACTTATGAACGACAGAAGGATGAACAAGACTAATGATGACAAAGGAAAATTACAGTAAACGCAAAAAGGAAAGTAACAAGGTCTGAGAGTGTCGTGAGTTTGCAAAGATGAGCAAGTAAGTAAGACGAGCATTGTGAGGACTGTTGTTAGGAGTGATGTTTAAGAAAGAAGTGTGTTTGCAGTGCACATTTGATAGGTGGCGGAAATGGAAAGGGAAAGAGTTCCATTGTTTTGCTGGTAGTAACTAAAAATTCGGTGACCATATGTTGTTGTTCGGCAACAGGAACAGTTACGATACGCAAAGAAACTTCCTGCACATTTACAACGGCTGAACATTGTGGTCACATTCCTGAGCAGGACTTACTAGAGGTAGCATGGTGGTACTGTGTCTGGTTCTCGGGAACATGAAGACAATTTCTTGCCTAGCCAAGGTATCATTGTAGCTATTTGTATATGGAGAATTTCAAATAGTTTATTAAACACTTTGTGTAGTTTAAGTGTCTCTATGTTTTTCGTATTATTTTCATATACGTAATTTAGGAAATAAAATTCTATAACATTATATACGGTGAAAGGGGCGCAACAAACATCACCGTAAATGAAATCATTTTGTTGTCCATCTCCACTTGTACATGTTGACACTCATGTACTTAACGAGTATGTGTAGGTCAGTACTTATACAGGTAACGAGTATGTGTAGGTCAGTACTTATACAGGTAACGAGTATGTGTAGGTCAGTACTTATACAGGTAACAAGTATGTGTAGGTCAGTACTTATACAGGTAACGAGTATGTGTAGGTCAGTACTTATACAGGTAACGAGTATGTGTAGGTCAGTACTTATACAGGTAACGAGTATGTGTAGGTCAGTACTTATACAGGTAACGAGTATGTGTAGGTCAGTACTTACACAGGTAACGAGTATGTGTAGGTCAGTACTTATACAGGTAACGAGTATGTGTAGGTCAGTACTTATACAGGTAACGAGTATGTGTAGGTCAGTACTTATACAGGTAACGAGTATGTGTAGGTCAGTACTTATACAGGTAACGAGTATGTGTAGGTCAGTACTTATACAGGTAACGAGTATGTGTAGGTCAGTACTTATACAGGTAACGAGTATGTGTAGGTCAGTACTTATACAGGTAACGAGTATGTGTAGGTCAGTACTTATACAGGTAACGAGTATGTGTAGGTCAGTACTTATACAGGTAACGAGTATGTGTAGGTCAGTACTTATACAGGTAACGAGTATGTGTAGGCCAGTACTTATACAGGTAACGAGTATGTGTAGGTCAGTACTTATACAGGTAACGAGTATGTGTAGGTCAGTACTTATACAGGTAACGAGTATGTGTAGGCCAGTACTTACACAGGTAACGAGTATGTGTAGGTCAGTACTTATACAGGTAACGAGTATGTGTAGGTCAGTACTTATACAGGTAACGAGTATGTGTAGGTCAGTACTTATACAGGTAACGAGTATGTGTAGGTCAGTACTTATACAGGTAACGAGTATGTGTAGGTCAGTACTTATACAGGTAACGAGTATGTGTAGGTCAGTACTTATACAGGTAACGAGTATGTGTAGGTCAGTACTTATACAGGTAACGAGTATGTGTAGGCCAGTACTTATACAGGTAACGAGTATGTGTAGGTCAGTACTTATACAGGTAACGAGTATGTGTAGGTCAGTACTTATACAGGTAACGAGTATGTGTAGGTCAGTACTTATACAGGTAACGAGTATGTGTAGGTCAGTACTTATACAGGTAACGAGTATGTGTAGGTCAGTACTTATACAGGTAACGAGTATGTGTAGGTCAGTACTTATACAGGTAACGAGTATGTGTAGGTCAGTACTTATACAGGTAACGAGTATGTGTAGGTCAGTACTTATACAGGTAACGAGTATGTGTAGGTCAGTACTTATACAGGTAACAAGCACTGCTCGGCAAAGTCTGTGTCCTGGCCTATGTAGAGACCACAGAGTTTCTTTGTCATATTTGTGTTAAGGGCAGATATTTGTAAGTTCTCCATACATAAATGTTGCGGTCGTAGTAGAAACTGTTTTCCGACTGTAGATAAACATCAGCTTATTTGGTAACTTCAAGTAGCTGACATATGAAAAGAAACGTTGAAATCATAGTTGACTGGAAGGTTGTATAATAAACGAAAGTTCGCCTGATCGCAGCTAATGTCTGTGACAGAAGTCTGTGTACCTCCACCCGAGAAAGGTATTCTTAATTAAAAGTCGAGAAATGGAAATCTGTTGGTATCAGAGACTGGTTTATTCATAATAGTAGACTGATAGGTCACAAGGGAGAGTCCTCGTGTATGTGGTGTATGTAGACAGCATTCACTTTGAAAACACAAGGAACTCTTTTTTTTGACACCATTATTATTCTCATGTCTGTGTGTTTATAGTTGAAGCGACTCGAGTCTGGCTGATACTGGAAAAAGGTGCTGTACAAATGTTCTATTATTATTATTATTATTATTATTATTATTATTATTATTATTATTATTAAGGGACAGGTATTTACGAAGTATTCTTCTGCAAAACTGCTGTGAGTGACATAAAGAAAGGCGCTGATGCGGCTCCCAGCACACGGCGAGTGTAGACTCACCTTTACCTGCACTGGCCCTTGTCACATCCATGTGTCCGTCAGTCAGTCAAGCGTCTACAAGTGACACATAATCAACAATGACTCTTCTATACTTTGTTAGGTTATCATTATTTTGGGGGGACTGGTGTAGACTTTTGGGAAAACGTTTACTTTTCATTTTAAAACAGTTACAAAGCTATTGTGTCAGGGCCCTCTAAACACCTTGCTCGTCCGTTGATTTGTCGTTAGAAATGGAATATATTCAACAGCTGTTGACAACAAGTGTTACTTTATTTTCAAGAGTTCTTTAAAACAAAATAAATATTTTCTCAGAGCCATTCAAATCTCTAAGAACAACCGTATAGCTGTTTAACAATCGAGGCTCATTGATTTCCCTCTTTTCGCAAAGAAATAATCCCCCGCCTCACCCAGCTCTGTGAAATGAGTATTTATTTCCTTATTTTCCTGTCTTGATAATTTTTTCCTTTCAAGCTGATCTACTGTATCTTTTCTTACAGGTTAATAAATAAACAGGTAGATAGACTTTGCACGAAAGTGACATATTTCAACTTTATTTTCAGATGTCAATACCCGGTAATAGCCATGCACAATTATTTTTGCTTAATTTGGAGGAATGGTATCAGTAATTGTGAACATTATTAACAAACATAGGTGGTTACCTTTGCTTGTGTAATAAAATGTGTACCTGACGTGTGTTTTTTCCTCTGTATGTGTGTGCGTGTTTCAGTGTCTTGCAGCCCATGTCAGCGAATTTGTGCGTGTCTATGCATGTGTGTGTGAGAGAGAGAGAGAGAAAGCGCTTGTGTGTGTGTGTGTGTGTGTGTGTGTGTGTGTGTGTGTGTCGATGTGCATAATTAAAATGACTGTTTTTCGTCGTGTAAATGTAATCAATGGCGGGAGTTTTTAACAAAGTACATCTGTTTAGTTCAATATTCCTTCTCTTCATCAGTTTTTACTGGGAACCCACACACCACACCCTCACCCACCAACACCACCTTCCCGACACACAGGGGAGCAAGGGTGTGAACTATACTGTACTATACTGTACTATACTGTATGTAACGTTTCACGGCTCAAACCTTTTCTTTATGTTATATCATCATTATTATTATTCATGTTAGTAAGAGTCCAAAGGCCTGGAGAGGGGAACAGTGGCACGTTCCTGAATAGTCTCGTGAGCTGTGACGTTGACCTGCGTATTGCGTCACACCATGACGTAACTAAGAAATGTGAGATCTTTGTGTTGAGAACAAGGATGGAATCTTAGTGCAGGCATCATGGTGTGATGTGATAGTGGCCGCCACGGACTATTCAACGTGATGATCCATGCCGACTACAATTGTACAGAAGTTAGTGATGTAGTCAGTCGCCATGGAGCCCACACAGCCATCGAGTCGCCAGGCAATCCTCGTAGCAACCAAGCGGCTAGGGGCTTGATTGGTGGAAAATCGAAAGGAAAAAGAATAGTTAGGCACGTGGGGGGGGGGGAGGCGAGTGATACCGGTCATTGTGCGGCAACCACTGAGAGAGAACAGAGCTATACGACGGCATTCACAGAAAACCGTTAGAGTCTCCACGTATGAGTTGATCCTGAGATAATCCACCAGAGAGGAGCGAGTTGTATGGAGACGGCAGACTGTCTCTACTCCTGAGTGACTGATTCTGTGGCAAGCAGGTGGGGGAAAAACTGTTTGAGCATGAGTCTTTACTGCAAACCGTCAGTGTCACGACTGTAGAGGACAGGTCATCAGAGAGAGAATTTACGGTGACGACAGAAGCTTTGCTGCGAACCGGTAGCATCTTCACCACCAGGGGGTATGTCCAACTTTATAAACAAAAATTTGGACGGATTGTTGTGACATCGTATCATATCGGATACCGGGTCATCAGTTCGCCTGTTTGGATTATCTGCACATCGGAACATCTGTCTACTCACTTATCGTACCCTGGGACTATTGGACACTGGGTTATCAGTTCGCCTGTGTTGGATTATCTCCTCATCGGATCACCTGTTCATCCATCCATCGCACTTTCGAACTATTGGAAACCAGTTTACCTGTTCACCTGTGTTGGATTATCTGGTCTTCAGTTAGGTGGCACTGCCGCCGAGAGCATATCGTTGTCTAGCCATAGTTAATCCCGTTTATTCATTCTTTTTTTTCCTTTTAACATTAAATGTGGAAACCGTTGGTCGGCCCTTTTTGTTGAAAAAGGTAGAAGAGTGCCGCGAGCGCAGTTACATGGAAATGTACACACACACGCTCGCACCCACTCATAAGAGCACTTCACACAAAACGCTACACTGTAACACTGTACTAACTAGACTGTACTATACTGTACTATACTGTACTGCTTGTGTCTGTCACTGTTCTGAAGTGTCGTCGCTAACATCGCCATGCTCCTCAACCTGTTTCGATGTCTGGATGTCTAGCAGACATTTCCAGAAGGTCCTGCAAGAATACTGACAAAAATTATAAGTCTGTAACATTTTTCAGATTTAATACACTTTATATTAATAAACATGCAGCAATAACTTTCATACTTTGGTGGAGTGTCTCTCATTCTTGACGCGTCTGCTTACCAGGGCAGTCACGCCGTCAACGTTCAGCGACGAGTCTGCCGACATGGGCAGGCCAAATTTTGTTCATTTTTTACACACATAAAATGCGTTGTTTTGGATTAAAAAAAATTAATGAATTCGATAGATGATTCATTTTTCTATCGAGTGATCTTCGTTTTATGAAGTAGTTTTTACGTTTGTCAGTAATTTTCTGCGTTTTCCCACGATACCTGTCTTTCTGTTTAAAAAATGGCTACCAAATAACCGGGGTAGAAAGTTCGACCGGCAGCTTTAAAAATTTATATTTATTAACCTACAGTAAAGACAACCATCAGCAATACACCGTTTTAAAGAGCATTTTTAAAACATTCTCTTGGTGTTAATTTTAAGATACATAGGTTTTGTCTTTGAGTACTAAAATCAAATGAAAGATTACGACTGTACGCGTTTTAGAACTTTTGAATTGCGCCGGTCGGAAATTAAAAAAATTATTTACACAATATATATACATGTATATATACAGATATAAAGTACCAAACAAATATATGTTTTATTAGAATATACATTAGAATTTTTAAATTACTTACTATTTTCTTCTCCTTTGCGGTTGTTGAAGTACAAATCCATGTCAAAGTGAGACACAACAACGTGCAATTTCAACATGGCGCTTAATTTTTCATCAAAAATACACGTGATCACACGTGATTCACTGCCAGTTCAAGGGAGAGAATCATGGTGGACGATTTCCTGTTTCAGTAGTTTCCTCTCTTATGTTATTTTCAATTATGCTTTTAAAAACGTGTACTGTCACCACGAAAAGGTTTTGGGATGCACTCATTATCATGGAACTTTCTCTTAAGAATACTATAAAAGTGTGCTTTTAGGCAAACACAAGGTAAACTGTTTTTTTTCTAAACATTTCGATCTATCATTATCAATTCAAATTGTTCTTCTACCTCTTTTAGTTATTTTTTTATGATTTTTTGAGAAAGGGCTAAAAACTTCCGTCCCAGTGGGTCGAACTGCCGCTTAGCCTGACGTCAAGAATGATAACTGGACTACAAGACGAGGACGGTAGGACTTTGGCGAGTGTCGCCATGATTGCCGCACCTTGAAGTCCATCGGCCAACATGTCAGACCTCTGTTGGTCTTGTTTTAATCTTAGGAAGAAACTGTTGAGCTGTTGCGTACTTTAAGCAATACGCCGTTTAAAGGTGTCTTCATTAACTGTCTGGTCTGTCCCACATTTCTCTGAGAGTGTCTTCCCTCTTTTCTCTCGTTCTTGCTGTAACGTTTGCTCTCTTTTTCTGTCTCTCTTCTCTTTACTGTTTCTTTCTCTCCAGCCCACTCTCGTTCTACGTCTTCAGAGAGGTAATCTCCATCGTCTGTTATTCTCTTTTACATTTCTTTGCCTAATTTTTTCTGTCTTTTAAGTCTGTTTTTTCTTTTTTGTAATATCTCTATTTCAAGCTGAAACATATTAGACTGTCTCTCTATGTCTCTGATTAGCTTTCTGTCGGTCTGTCTATCATAGGAGTCTTGTGCATCTTGAAAAAGCATGGCAAGGCCGACATAGTACATTGCGGGTACAACATAGCAGGTAGATCTCAGTTATCTTCTTTGTTTAGCTTCACATCGGGTAAGCCAGCGAGAAAATCTGTATTGTAGTAATACATCAGTTGTAAGAGTTGTAAACCCTGTCTTGAATTCATCGCTACGCAACAAAATAAGTGAGACTGAGAGCTTGGTGGCCACATCAAGAGACAGAGACTTCAGAATCTTCCCGATTTGTAGTAGATGTAGGTGTAGAAGTCAGTGAAGCAGTCTACTTATGTCGTTGTATTAACAGATCTCAATCAAGTATAAGCCTTTTAACGTATCAACGCTTAGCAAAGTCCACTTTACCTGTCAAGTGTGCTTCAAGTAGAGCATAATTAGACATTTAAGTTACTAAAGAAGAATTTGTTTTACGTAGACCATATATAAAACACTTCCTAGAGAAGAATATCGTAGATCATCACTTAGTGACAGATCCGCCATCTTGAACCCGCGTAACATATTCTACCCGTACACGTGACTGTACATCTCACTGTAGATTTGACTGTACATCTCACTGCACATCTTGCTGTACATCTCACTCTATATTTGACTGTACATCTCACTGTACATCTCACAGCTTTGTCTCCCCTAACCAAGTACTAGTCTGCGGTAATAAAATGCTAGTCTATTTTAAGACGAGTGTCGAAGTTGGTTTCATTGCTGGCAGTCAAGTCCCCTTTCGTGTTTGTAGGGGAACTGTCAGAACAAGAAGGTGAAGAACTTTTTACTCTGCCTCAGTGTAAACATCTTCACCCTTAAGGACCTACCCTACATCCCGTTATTCAATGTAAGTTCCGTCTTACCAAAGACCTAAGCTAAATCTCTTCCCATCAACAAAATAGGGGTGCCAGGGGCGGCTTTAGGCGGGTGGCGGCCCTGGGCAGAGAAAGAATGGGTGACCCCGTCACCCGCCATTACGAAACCAAGTGATAATACTACACATAGCTTACTGCTCCCACTCTAGCAACAGTAGTAAATACAGCGGACTAACTAACAAAAAACACAATGTTTTTCGCCCGCATTGCCGTCAGCTGTGTCGTTATTTTCTTTTTATTTTCTATTTTATATCTATTGTCGTGGCGGCCCCTGGGATTTGCAGGTACACAGTTTGCACATCCCCGAAAGACTCTGTTGAGATGACAATGGATCAACTTGGTGTGTGAAGAGTCGACTTCCCTGCGCCTACACAGTACTCTGTGGTCTCCTTACACCACCTTGCTCCTGAATGTTACCTACTAACCTGTCCGCTCAGGACCAGGAGGTTTTCAGGTACCGCAAAGGGGTCCGTAGAGTCCGTGTCTGTCCACCAACACAGAGTAGCTGCGGGAGCAATTGAAGCTATCGCGATAAATATACTTCAGATTCGACTTTCAAACCCCGCAATTTACATATTGTTTTTTAGAGTATAAAAAAAGTATACAACCGAGCATGACTATTTTTAACGTAAATCAAAAGGAAGATATCTCAATAGATCTTTGATGTACTTATGCAGTTCCCCGAGACGAAATTCAGAGAAACTTATTAGGAAATAAAATTAAAAAAATAATTGTTCTTTTACCTGTTCTGGCACAGTGCGCTGTATGTCAACAGCCAAACTATTCACTACACACACGAGAGACAAGCACAGGCTGAGGTCTGCTCACAGACACACGATGTACGGACTGTTGCCCATAGCAACACATAGCGAG
Source organism: Marisa cornuarietis (assembly GCA_004794655.1). Lineage (NCBI taxonomy): Eukaryota > Metazoa > Mollusca > Gastropoda > Architaenioglossa > Ampullariidae > Marisa > Marisa cornuarietis. The sequence goes on from SMMW01000023.1 coordinate 11,249, forward strand.
AAGCGAGGACCTGAAGCGTGACGACCGCTTGTAGTACACCAAGGGATTAGCGGCACTGGGAACCAGAGGAAAGATGTTAGCCATACTCTGGGTGGCAATAAACAGGTAGTAGTAACGACCATGTGGTGAAAACCCCTCAACAGCTAACCGCGGGACAGTCAGCGACACGCTAGGAATCATGGTACAGATGTAGATGAAGGAGACGATGAGAATCATCTTGGTCAGCCCCGTCTGGTGACCCGCTTTCTCTCTGCACGTGGAACTCGTCTTCTCTCGCCACTTGATCGCTGCTGTCAGCTTGATGACGGTGATGACAGCTGTGACTGACACCACTAGGAACGTGGTAATTGGCAGTATCACTGTCAGGACTGACATCTCTACAGCTTGAAACAGCTCCTTGTTGTCGAGAAACAGCTGTGTCGGCGCGTACCGCCATTGTACCTTTCCTTCTACTTCAAGACTAACCACTGATAGCTGTAGGGGGATGACAATGTATCCCAGTTGTATTAAGATAAAGCACACAGCCAGCAACACGCCCATAGTGCCAGTGCCTACGAGTGAAGCGGCTTTGAGTGGAAACACGACACACACGCACCTTTCTACCGCGATGATCATATTATAACAACCCGAGGTCGCACGCAGACCATACACCACCCCAACACCGCCCATGACAGTCTTCACAAAGTATTCATCAGCAAAACTGCTGTGAGAGACATGAAGAAAGGCGGTGATACAGCCGACACAGACCACACCTGTCAGGTACAGCAAGTCCACCATGGCCAGACAGAAGAGACAGAGGTTCATGCGGTCCCGCAGACCCTGGCGCCAGAACACCAAGCACGTGACCACATTGGCGGGAATACCGACTGTACAAATGAGTAATGAGAGATACCCGTTGAAAACATCTTTCAAAGTTTCACAAGTGTCTTCTGTGATTAGATCACCTGAGGTCTGCCAGGACACGGAGAGAGTAGACTCACCTTTACCTGCACTGTACGTTGTGACATTCATCGGTGTATCTGTGTTACTCGACAACCTCTGACTCATACAACAAAATAAAAACTGTTCTCTATGACCACAACTGCAGCCCATGGAATGAAATGTTTAACAAATGACAGTAGGCTGTCCACATTCTCTCGAACGATCGTGGATGTTGGAGATTATATACCCATCTAGGGTCGTTGTTATGTGGATTTTTTTAACAAGTATTTCATTCTCCGTGCCACACCTGGGTTGTGAAAAGGGTGGGATTTGCTCATCCAATTTGCCGATGGCGAATATTTTGTATCTTTCCATATAACTGCTCTTTTCTGCTCAACAAAATTACCTGGTGTTACTTTATTTGTTTAATTAAACAAATTTTGCCTTCTAAATAAAAAAAAATTATTAACCATAGAGAAATATAAATAAATTATTTGTGGATGATTTGAAAAATATACGAATATTGTAAATCAAGAAACGAAAATAGCTGGGTGGGCTCTTTCTGCTGTGTAATTAAATGTATGGCTGGTGTTTTGTGTTTGCACCTGTGTGTGTGTGTGTGTGTGTGTGTGTGTGTGTTTTGTGTATGTATTCGGTGTCTGTGTGACGTGTATGTTTTTGCGTGTGGGGATGGGTACAGTTCAATTATTAAAGAATAGTTTCTATGCCTGTAAATATTATCAAGGCGTGTGTGGGTTTCTCTTAAGTTACATTAACTCTACAATTAAGTGCAAAAAACTTTTGCAGAAAAAAAATCAATGTGAGTAGACTGCACAATATTTTTGTACAGACATCCACCTCACTCGTCTGCCAGTTGGAGCAGGGAAAGAACTTTGTGCGTGCGTGTGTTGAGCGGTAGGCATAGACTTTTGTTCCTGATGCTTGTGCAATACAATAAAATACAACTTTATTACTCCACAAGGGCAAATCCAGATTGCGGTTGTAATGGCAATCGATAGAGATAATACATTCATATACATGTTGAAATAATTTCTCTCTCTTTCACACACACACACGCACACACACACGCACACACACACGCACACACACGCACACACACACGCACACACACACACACAGTCAACTGTATGAAAATCATTTGCTGCATCGCAGTGTTCCTTGCATTGGGCTGCTGACTAATGCTTCAGGTACCAGTTGCACAACATGTTTCTAAATCTTAAAACTCTTGTAAAGAAGCAACATTTCTTCTCTGCCAGTTAGATGCACTGCACAAGAACATACAAAAACTTGTACTGACAGGACGGAAAGTGAGTCATGAACAACTTTATCTTACTTAAAGCAGTTTTAGTTATACAAATTCTAAAATTGTAGTGTGCACTTTAAACTGATTATCTAAACTACTTTAAGGCCAAAGGTGTTTAGAATTAGAAATATGTTGTGCAACTGGTCCCAGGCGCCAGAATGTGAAGCAGTGTCATGCTCTGTACCCACCTGCTTTTAGTCTCTAGGCCACTTGCTGCTTGGTAGATGTGACAAGTTTGCTTAAAGCGATTCCAGTTACCTGCTACGTCACCTTGTAGCTGCAGTGGTTCTGGTGGTTGAGTCCATCCATATTTCTGACACCAGGTAATAGTAAGCGTCTTTATTCTGTTTTGGCTTCCATCCTCAGTCGTTTCTCCCATTCAACCGTCCCCTGCTACGTCATACATTCTACGTCATTCTTACTGCGTCATACATTCTACGTCATTCTTACTGCGTCATACATTCTACGTCATTCTTACTACATCATACATCCTACGTCATACATCCGTGATGTCAATCTCCTTGCGCTCAGCTTAACTCTACCTTTGACCTGCTACTGCTACACGTGTACTGTACTTGCTGCACTTATGTGTACTTACTGTCTGTAATTATGTATACTTTACTGACCTATTATGTGTACTTACTGTCTGTAATTATGTATACTTTACTGACCTATTATGTGTACTTACTGTCTGTAATTGTGTATACTTTACTGACCTATTATGTGTACTTACTGTCTGTAATTGTGTATACTTTACTGACCTATTATGTGTACTTACTGTCTGTAATTGTGTATACTTTACTGACCTATTATGTGTACTTACTGTCTGTAATTATGTATACTTTACTGACCTATTATGTGTACTTACTGTCTGTAATTATGTATACTTTACTGACCTATTATGTGTACTTACTGTCTGTAATTGTGTATACTTTACTGACCTATTATGTGTACTTACTGTCTGTAATTGTGTATACTTTACTGACCTATTATGTGTACTTACTGTCTGTAATTGTGTATACTTTACTGACCTATTATGTGTACTTACTGTCTGTAATTATGTATACTTTACTGACCTATTATGTGTACTTACTGTCTGTAATTATGTATACTTTACTGACCTATTATGTGTACTTACTGTCTGTAATTGTGTATACTTTACTGACCTATTATGTGTACTTACTGTCTGTAATTGTGTATACTTTACTGAATTATGTATACTTTACTGACCTATTATGTGTACTTACTGTCTGTAATTGTGTATACTTTACTGACCTATTATGTGTACTTACTGTCTGTAATTGTGTATACTTTACTGACCTATTATGTGTACTTACTGTCTGTAATTGTGTATACTTTACTGACCTATTATGTGTACTTACTGTCTGTAATTATGTATACTTTACTGACCTATTATGTGTACTTACTGTCTGTAATTATGTATACTTTACTGACCTATTATGTGTACTTACTGTCTGTAATTATGTGTATACTTTACTGACCTATTATGTGTACTTACTGTCTGTAATTATGTATACTTTACTGACCTATTATGTGTACTTACTGTCTGTAATTATGTATACTTTACTGACCTATTATGTGTACTTACTGTCTGTAATTATGTATACTTTACTGACCTATTATGTGTACTTACTGTCTGTAATTATGTATACTTTACTGACCTATTATGTGTACTTACTGTCTGTAATTATGTATACTTTACTGACCTATTATGTGTACTTACTGTCTGTAATTATGTATACTTTACTGACCTATTATGTGTACTTACTGTCTGTAATTATGTATACTTTACTGACCTATTATGTGTACTTACTGTCTGTAATTGTGTATACTTTACTGACCTATTATGTGTACTTACTGTCTGTAATTGTGTATACTTTACTGACCTATTATGTGTACTTACTGTCTGTAATTATGTATACTTTACTGACCTATTATGTGTACTTACTGTCTGTAATTATGTATACTTTACTGACCTATTATGTGTACTTACTGTCTGTAATTGTGTATACTTTACTGACCTATTATGTGTACTTACTGTCTGTAATTATGTATACTTTACTGACCTATTATGCGCACTGTACTGTAAGTAATTATGTATACTTTACTGACCTATTATGTGTACTTACTGTCTGTAATTATGTATACTTTACTGACCTATTATGTGTACTTACTGTCTGTAATTATGTATACTTTACTGACCTATTATGTGTACTTACTGTCTGTAATTATGTATACTTTACTGACCTATTATGTGTACTTTCTGTCTGTAATTATGTATACTTTACTGACCTATTATGTGTACTTACTGTCTGTAATTATGTATACTTTACTGACCTATTATGTGTACTTACTGTCTGTAATTATGTATACTTTACTGACCTATTATGTGTACTTACTGTCTGTAATTATGTATACTTTACTGACCTATTATGCGCACTGTACTGTCTGTAATTATGTATACTTTACTGACCTATTATGTGTACTTACTGTCTGTAATTATGTATACTTTACTGACCTATTATGCGAAGTGTACTGTCTGTAATTATGTATACTTTACTGACCTATTATGTGTACTTACTGTCTGTAATTATGTATACTTTACTGACCTATTATGTGTACTTACTGTCTGTAATTGTGTATACTTTACTGACCTATTATGCGCACTGTACTGTCTGTAATTATGTATACTTTACTGACCTATTATGTGTACTTACTGTCTGTAATTATGTATACTTTACTGACCTATTATGTGTACTTACTGTCTGTAATTATGTATACTTTACTGACCTATTATGTACTTACTGTCTGTAATTATGTATACTTTACTGACCTATTATGTGTACTTACTGTCTGTAATTATGTATACTTTACTGACCTATTATGTGTACTTACTGTCTGTAATTATGTATACTTTACTGACCTATTATGTGTACTTACTGTCTGTAATTATGTATACTTTACTGACCTATTATGTGTACTTACTGTCTGTAATTATGTATACTTTACTGACCTATTATGTGTACTTACTGTCTGTAATTGTGTATACTTTACTGACCTATTATGTGTACTTACTGTCTGTAATTGTGTATACTTTACTGACCTATTATGTGTACTTACTGTCTGTAATTATGTATACTTTACTGACCTATTATGTGTACTTACTGTCTGTAATTGTGTATACTTTACTGACCTATTATGTGTACTTACTGTCTGTAATTATGTATACTTTACTGACCTATTATGTGTACTTACTGTCTGTAATTATGTATACTTTACTGACCTATTATGTGTACTTACTGTCTGTAATTGTATACTTTACTGACCTATTATGTGTACTTACTGTCTGTAATTATGTATACTTTACTGACCTATTATGTGTACTTACTGTCTGTAATTATGTATACTTTACTGACCTATTATGTGTACTTACTGTCTGTAATTGTGTATACTTTACTGACCTATTATGTGTACTTACTGTCTGTAATTATGTATACTTTACTGACCTATTATGTGTACTTACTGTCTGTAATTATGTATACTTTACTGACCTATTATGTGTACTTACTGTCTGTAATTATGTATACTTTACTGACCTATTATGTGTACTTACTGTCTGTAATTATGTATACTTTACTGACCTATTATGTGTACTTACTGTCTGTAATTGTGTATACTTTACTGACCTATTATGCGTACTGTACTGTCTGTAATTGTGTATACTTTACTGACCTATTATGTGTACTTACTGTCTGTAATTATGTATACTTTACTGACCTATTATGTGTACTTACTGTCTGTAATTATGTATACTTTACTGACCTATTATGTGTACTTACTGTCTGTAATTGTGTATACTTTACTGACCTATTATGTGTACTTACTGTCTGTAATTATGTATACTTTACTGACCTATTATGTGTACTTACTGTCTGTAATTATGTATACTTTACTGACCTATTATGTGTACTTACTGTCTGTAATTATGTATACTTTACTGACCTATTATGTGTACTTACTGTCTGTAATTGTGTATACTTTACTGACCTATTATGTGTACTTACTGTCTGTAATTATGTATACTTTACTGACCTATTATGTGTACTTACTGTCTGTAATTATGTATACTTTACTGACCTATTATGTGTACCTACTGTCTGTAATTGTGTATACTTTACTGACCTATTATGTGTACTTACTGTCTGTAATTGTGTATACTTTACTGACCTATTATGTGTACTTACTGTCTGTAATTGTGTATACTTTACTGACCTATTATGTGTACTTACTGTCTGTAATTATGTATACTTTACTGACCTATTATGTGTACTTACTGTCTGTAATTATGTATACTTTACTGACCTATTATGTGTACTTACTGTCTGTAATTGTGTATACTTTACTGACCTATTATGTGTACTTACTGTCTGTAATTAGTTATACTTTACTGACCTATTATGTGTACTTACTGTCTGTAATTGTGTATACTTTACTGACCTATTATGTGTACTTACTGTCTGTAATTGTGTATACTTTACTGACCTATTATGTGTACTTACTGTCTGTAATTATGTATACTTTACTGACCTATTATGTGTACTTACTGTCTGTAATTATGTATACTTTACTGACCTATTATGTGTACTTACTGTCTGTAATTGTGTATACTTTACTGACCTATTATGTGTACTTACTGTCTGTAAATTATGTATACTTTACTGACCTATTATGTGTACTTACTGTCTGTAATTATGTATACTTTACTGACCTATTATGTGTACTTACTGTCTGTAATTATGTATACTTTACTGACCTATTATGTGTACTTACTGTCTGTAATTGTGTATACTTTACTGACCTATTATGTGTACTTACTGTCTGTAATTGTGTATACTTTACTGACCTATTATGTGTACTTACTGTCTGTAATTATGTATACTTTACTGACCTATTATGTGTACTTACTGTCTGTAATTATGTATACTTTACTGACCTATTATGTGTACTTACTGTCTGTAATTGTATGTTTACTGACCTATTACTTACTGATACTTTACTGACCTATTATGTGTACTTACTGTCTGTAATTATGTATACTTTACTGACCTATTATGTGTTACTGTCTGTAATTATGTATACTTTACTGACCTATTATGTCTTACTGTCTGTAATTATGTATACTTTACTGACCTATTATGTGTACTTACTGTCTGTAATTGTGTATACTTTACTGACCTATTACTGTCTGTACTTTACTGACCTATTATGTGTACCTACTGTCTGTAATTGTGTATACTTTACTGACCTATTATGTGTACTTACTGTCTGTAATTATGTATACTTTACTGACCTATTATGTGTACTTACTGTCTGTAATTATGTATACTTTACTGACCTATTATGTGTACTTACTGTCTGTAATTATGTATACTTTACTGACCTATTATGTGTACTTACTGTCTGTAATTATGTATACTTTACTGACCTATTATGTGTACTTACTGTCTGTAATTGTGTATACTTTACTGACCTATTATGTGTACTTACTGTCTGTAATTGTGTATACTTTACTGACCTATTATGTGTACTTACTGTCTGTAATTATGTATACTTTACTGACCTATTATGCGCACTGTACTGTCTGTAATTATGTATACTTTACTGACCTATTATGTGTACTTACTGTCTGTAATTATGTATACTTTACTGACCTATTATGTGTACTTACTGTCTGTAATTATGTATACTTTACTGACCTATTATGTGTACTTACTGTCTGTAATTATGTATACTTTACTGACCTATTATGCGCACTGTACTGTCTGTAATTGTGTATACTTTACTGACCTATTATGTGTACCTACTGTCTGTAATTGTGTATACTTTACTGACCTATTATGTGTACTTACTGTCTGTAATTATGTATACTTTACTGACCAATTATGTGTACCTACTGTCTGTAATTGTGTATACTTTACTGACCTATTATGTGTACTTACTGTCTGTAATTATGTATACTTTACTGACCTATTATGCGCACTGTACTGTCTGTAATTATGTATACTTTACTGACCTATTATGTGTACTTACTGTCTGTAATTGTGTATACTTTACTGACCTATTATGTGTACTTACTGTCTGTAATTATGTATACTTTACTGACCTATTATGCGCACTGTACTGTCTGTAATTATGTATACTTTACTGACCTATTATGTGTACTTACTGTCTGTAATTGTGTATACTTTACTGACCTATTATGTGTACTTACTGTCTGTAATTATGTATACTTTACTGACCTATTATGTGTACTTACTGTCTGTAATTATGTATACTTTACTGACCTATTATGTGTACTTACTGTCTGTAATTATGTATACTTTACTGACCTATTATGTGTACTTACTGTCTGTAATTATGTATACTTTACTGACCTATTATGTGTACTTACTGTCTGTAATTGTGTATACTTTACTGACCTATTATGTGTACTTACTGTCTGTAATTATGTATACTTTACTGACCTATTATGCGCACTGTACTGTCTGTAATTATGTATACTTTACTGACCTATTATGTGTACTTACTGTCTGTAATTATGTATACTTTACTGACCTATTATGTGTACTTACTGTCTGTAATTGTGTATACTTTACTGACCTATTATGTGTACTTACTGTCTGTAATTGTGTATACTTTACTGACCTATTATGTGTACTTACTGTCTGTAATTGTGTATACTTTACTGACCTATTATGTGTACCTACTGTCTGTAATTATGTATACTTTACTGACCTATTATGTGTACTTACTGTCTGTAATTGTGTATACTTTACTGACCTATTATGTGTACTTACTGTCTGTAATTATGTATACTTTACTGACCTATTATGTGTACTTACTGTCTGTAGTTGTGTATACTTTACTGACCTATTATGTGTACCTACTGTCTGTAATTATGTATACTTTACTGACCTATTATGTGTACTTACTGTCTGTAATTATGTATACTTTACTGACCTATTATGTGTAGCTACTGTCTGTAATTATGTATACTTTACTGACCTATTATGTGTACTTACTGTCTGTAATTGTGTATACTTTACTGACCTATTATGTGTACTTTCTGTCTGTAATTATGTATACTTTACTGACCTATTATGTGTACTTACTGTCTGTAATTATGTATACTTTACTGACCTATTATGTGTACTTACTGTCTGTAATTATGTATACTTTACTGACCTATTATGTGTACTTACTGTCTGTAATTGTGTATACTTTACTGACCTATTATGCGCACTGTACTGTCTGTAATTGTGTATACTTTACTGACCTATTATGCGCACTGTACTGTCTGTAATTATGTATACTTTACTGACCTATTATGCGCACTGTACTGTCTGTAATTGTGTATACTTTACTGACCTATTATGCGCACTGTACTGTTTGTAAATATGTAAACAGTACTGCCTGTAATTATCCGTGCTGTAACCTCTGTAACTATGTTTCATGTACTGGCTGTAAATATGTGTACTGTACTTGTTGTAATTATGTGTACTGTACAGATTGTAATCATGTGTGTTGCACTTGCTGTAATTATGTGTACTGTACAGATTGTAATCATGTGTATTGCACTTGCTGTAATTATGTGTACTGTACTGATTGTAATCATGTGTATTGCACTTGCTGTAATTATGTGTACTGTACTGATTGTAATCATGTGTATTGCACTTGCTGTAATTATGTGTACTGTACTGATTGTAATTATGTGTATTGCACTTGCTGTAATTATGTGTACTTTATTGCTAAAAACATGTGTACTGCACTGTCTGTAGTCACAAATACTGTACTGGCGACAGCTGTACAGACTGCAATAAGTTTCATACACTGTACTGTCTGTAACAATAAGTACTGTACTATCTGTAATCATGTATATGTACTGTCTAAAATTATAAGTACAAGTTACAGACCTGTAACACAATGGCAGTGACACATAACAAACCTGTAACACAATGGCAGTGACGCAGTACAGACATATTACACAATGGCAGTGACACGTTACAGACCTTTAACACACTGGCAGTGACACAGTACAGACCTGTAACACAATGGCAGTGGCACATAACAAATCTGTAACACAATGGCAGTGACACATAACAAACCTGTAACACAATGGCAGTGACACAGTACAGACCTGTAACAAAATGGCAGTGACACAGTACAGACCTGTAACACTCAAACCTTCAATGTTTCACCTCATTTATCGCACAGACCCCACAAAACTTTTTTCCCAAAAAACAAAGACTCTTGTGTACAGTAGTTACCAAAAATCGTTGTCAGCCCACCAAGTATGTGCAGTGTAAATAGTCGAGACCGGCTGTTAGAGTTTTACGAGTGGCAGAATAATTTCCTAGGGCGGTATTCACGAGCAGCACATTGATCAGTCGAAGTGTTTGGCGGTACTTTGTATCTTTCTTTGAAATGATTGAGTGCAATTGACGAGCCTCTGTGTAATTAACTCAACGGTCGTTAACAAATTAATGTCTTTATCAACGTGCCGGTGAATGTCTCCCACATTTCACTAGACCCTCCTTCTGCCCCTCTCTCTCTCTCTTTAGCTTCTCCCTCTCGCTCACTAACACCCTGAAGTCTTTTTTTCTCATAACTTTATGTTCTTTTTTATTTTATTTTTCCCTCTTAATCTCTCTTAACTTTTCAACATTATTGTTTTTTCTTTTTCTGTGCAAGTGACTGCGTGTACGAGCATGTGTGCTAGCGCGTGTGCGAGTGCGTGTGTGAGTGCGTTTATATAACTGTCTCATGTCTCATACTTGCCATTTTGTTGTCTCCCTTGTTTGTCATAATGATATATGTCTCAACTGCTTGTGATAAATGTCTAATTTGTATACGTCTCACTATATCTTACGTCTGTCGATAACAGTCTGTCAAACTGTCACAACTGTATGCCATACGTTTCTGCATAACAGTAATGTAGTCATACCTGTAGGTCATGACTGTCTACATAACAATCCTCGTGTTATACCTGTATGTCAAAACTGTTTATCTTTCTGACAGACTGACGTGGTCTGACTAGTAGTCGAGCCGTCATTTTTTCTGCCTAGATGTCTACCTGTCTCTCATAGATGTTTCAGTGTCAGCTGTATATTTCTATCATAACCGTGTCTGAAGGCTCAGTCAGTCATGTCCCGGCACTGGCTCTCGATCCACGGGGGAAGCGGATTGCCGAGTGGTTAGAACGCTGGCGTCCGAACCGAGAGTGCGCAGGTTCAATTTCCGATAAGCGACTTCCCTCCCCCCCCCCCAGTCGACCACCCTCATGTAAAAGCGGGCCCCGAGAAAAGTGGGGTCTCTAACACCTCCTTCCCCAACGACCTGAAAAGGTTATGGGACCCCCTTCCCTCTACCCACCCTGAGTACGAGAGGTACCTGTTTGCCGAAAGGCGACAGGGCAGGCTAAAAAGCACTCTCATCACTCAACCCCCTCTTTCCCCTCCCCCACCCCAAGAGAGTTAGGTGTTAGAATTTAGCTAGGGAGGTTGGTTAGAATAGGAATGATAGCAGCTGCAGTTGTAAATGATGTAAATAAATCCATGTCTCTGAACTTACTTATCGGTGTCAGTGTCTTAGTCCGTATGCTAGTGTGAGGTATGTGTCCTCGTCGTGTGAACGAGATGAATGAGAATCGGTAGAGAGAAAGGAACTGTGTCGTCCATGGTAATCGTGTCGAGCAGCAGAACACACACGGAGATCAAGGAGCTGAGAGACACACCGCAGAGAACACACTTTTGGTTTAGAGACAAGCAGGTCTTTTGTGGACTCCAAGGTCGGCTGAGTGCGGGTGCCGTAGATGGAAAAAAGAAGATAACGCGAGGCAGTATATGAGACAAGGCACCCGACTAACGAGAGCCAGAACTTTAGAAAGAAAGTTCTCCTTGGGACAATCCGTCCTCTCCCCTGGAACTAAAAAGAGGAAGGGACTGATTTATGGCGCTAGGGCCGTGTAGTGTGAGTGTAGCGACCCGTCAGTCCGGTTACAGTAAATTTAATTGGTGGAGTTTGCTTGAGAGATTTCTTTTTTTGCATGAGATAAATACCTGAACGCATGTTATTGTTTTGGGGGGAATGTTTTAGAAATTGCTATACCGCTTTTTAAAGATGGTTATTTTCTGTCTAGGTTTTGGGGGTTTGTTTTATTCGTTCTTCTGGCTATCTACTGCGTGTCCGTCGGCTGTCGGGGTTGGAACGTACCTAGATTCTGAAAGGATAGCAACAGGACCAGAGACTGTTGTGTGGGGTTTGTGTTTAGGTTTCTTCAGGACAGACTGGTTTTGCGGAGGACTTCGCCTTCAGGAGTGAAGGAACATTGGGCTCTTGACTGGAGATGGAACTGTGAATGAACTTATGAGATTCCTGACTGGAAAGGTAACTGGGTTTGGGTGTTTGCCTTGAATTAAGATTTTTAGTTTTTTGTTAATTATTATTTCTTTTTTCAATACATTTATCTTTAAATTTAATGTTGTTATGCTATGATCTCGTCTGAAAGTCACTGTAGAGTGCACGTGACACTGCACAATTTTGTGATCCAGAGACACGCAGGGTCCGCACGCGTCCTTTCATTCAACAAAGCACAAGGACATGTCGGTGGGCTGTCTCCCTTCTAATATTGAGCTCGACACATTGCTTTTACTCACGTTTCTTCATTTTTATCTGTTTTAAGCCAATACCACAATTCAAAGTTACAAAGACATAGAACTGAAATATTTAAGTTAAAAAGCAGGCGGAAATACAAACACAGCGTTCCTATGTGAGAACTGCAAAATAAATTCAACACCACAATTTTATTAGGGTTCGAGCTCCAACCCAGCACTCTGGGCTCTGAATATCAAATTAATTTCTGAATGGTGGTTTATTACAATATACAGCCAACAAGCTCTTAATTATGCAAAAAAATTTCAACAGCATTAATGTAATGTTAACAGATCCCACTATCGTCATAGAGCTTGTAGTTAGACCTACAGTAATGTGTGCATTAGAAACCTTTAACCCATTTATACCAAAAACATAGCAACCTACTTTTTGCAGTAACATCTAGTGGAAGCTTACCTCACTTTACCAAGTACCCAAGTTGTGGGTGTTTATTCTGAGTATAAATATACTTATAATAACAATTGCACTTTAATAGCACGGTCACAAGAACGAAAGCCCTACACTTCAAAACAATAAAGTAATACGGGGCAGACATTTTAGTGAATAGATGCACCTGTGTACATCATCACAAGGTAACAGTTGTCTACATGTACGTAGGAGTCAGAGCATTACACCATTTGCTTGATAATATAGTTTTTTTACCTACTGGGAATTTATTGTTATACCACCTAGATATAAAAAATCAAACATTTCTTCAAAAGTTTCTCCATTCAACTTGAATACAGGTAGTCGTCATGGTTTCTCATTTGAAAAGACAATAAATTTAGTTTTCTACACATTAACAGACCAATACCATTTCACACAATACCCTGACAAAACAGTGAGAGATTTCTGTACTTTGTTTTTACAAATTCACTACATATTAAAGTGCCATCACCGTACAAAAGAAGAAGCACCTGGTATATGCTGTCTACATCTTCATAAGTTATTTTGACAGCAGAAGCTTCTCTTAACAAAGATCGCAAACCATCAATGTTCTCGAGCAAATTGGTTTTAAATTATTAACAAACAAAGCAAAAGGCAAAGGTGATAGATTTCTCCTTGCTGAACCCCACATGCATTTGTCAAATAAACTCGAGGGCATTTGTGTAGCCTTAAGCAAGATTTTTCCTTGCCATACACATTTTTCACAGTTTGAAGACAAATTCCATTAATTTCAACTTAATTATCACACGCTGTTTTATAGTCAATAAATGCACAATAAATACTCTTCTTGAAACATTGAAGAAGATGATCAGACTATGTACCGTAAACAAAGAATCAAGTGTTGAGCACCTGTAGATCATAGCTAAAAATCTCAGTTAACCAGCTAATCCAGTATCCAAATGCTGCACTTGTAATATACTTGGCCTCTCTGCTAACGTGATGGACAGACCAAGAAAGAGCCGGAATGATTCACACAAATATAAATATAGGAGTCCCTAACACCGGGGACACCACACATGGAATTTCTAGTGCAGCGAGAAGGGCAAGAATGTCGACTCCAAGCAAACTCCACACAGAAGACAGGTAGTGGACAGAAGAGCTCTAACCGTCTGATCCACCGACATTGGAACTGAAGAGTGATGTTAGTTGCAGCTGGAAGGACAGCTGCAATAAACCTTCATACATTTTCTAAATATCCTCAAATATTGTGCAGACTTTGAACATAACTGACAAATATTGTCAGCATCAGTGCATCATCTCAAAGAGCATTGAGCTCTGTTGTGTGAGGAGAAATGTGCTGTACAAGTCGTCATTATTATTATTATTATTATTATTATCGCACACACACACACACACACACACACACACACACACACACACACACACACACACACACACACACACACACAGACATCTTTCTTCTGCGACTATCATACCAAAATAACCTGAATCAGTCCGTCATACCTGTCGGGTGTCTGCTATATGGATTGTTATTGTTGTATAGCTATCTATGATTTATTAACAATGAAAAGTAATTAATATAAAAGCAAAAACAAATTCTAAAATGTAAATACAAGCTCATTCTGCTTGCTAACTACTAGAGGTAGAATGTCTTCTCATTATATCAGCTCTTTATCATATAATGTAGACCAGTGCATTGCAGATATTTGCTTCATCTTGGATTTATAAACTCTATTAGAACACGAAGGGAAAAAGTAACCAAGAATAAAAGGGGAACAAAATTATTGAGATGACTTACATATTTGTGTAAAGTACACAAACACGAGATTCTCTGTTAATAAAACCTAATGAACGTATTAGAAGACAGCATCTCACATACATCATCTAGTAAGTCGCATATAGATACCCATTAGTAGACGGGTAGTTATACACAAGCAGCCCACGTAAGACAGCCATAAGTAGCCAATACAGGTACACACTAGTAGTCTTAGGTACACACTAGTAGTCTTAGAACATATGAAAATCAATTAATATTCTCTCTCAATATATATATATATATAAGTTGCCAGCACTTACGTAGACAACAGAAGCCCGTATCTAGGTACACATTAGTGGCCAGTACATTGTAACATACAGCAGCTATACGTACCTGCACAATAGTACCAGTGGATACATACACATTAGCACTCGGTTTATGGGTACTGGAGTCAGGGGTACATGAGTTCGTGCCTGGACTGTCAGACAATAATTCTGATTAGTCTGGTTAAGGTTTTGCTAAAGGTGATCCACAACCATCTCAGGCTGGCGGCGGAGGAGCTGTTGGCTGGGGAATAGGCGGGATTTGGGGCCCACAGGAGGGCAAGGATCTTTACCATAAGTTAATCATCGACTTCAAGAAAGGTTTCGATAATGGCTCGTGGGGCTATGGAATGTTTTGCGGACGTTCATCGTGGAGGAAAACTTCCCATGAACCATCAAGGCGATGGCGGCTCCAGGAGCTCAGTACTTTTGAACAGCTAGGTGGGTTAGTTCTGTCCCACGATGGTGGTGTGCGCCAGGCCTGCAGTCTGTTCCTGTGTTCATCTTGTTCACAGATTAGAACCGACGGATCCACGCCTTCGTGCTTCAGGAAACAATATGCTTCAAGAGACTCCTTTGGATCTCCTACAGGAAGTAAGAGACTGGTTACCTCCCTGGTGGCACCCCAAGAGTTTGACATGAAACCTTGTCAATCAAGATCCTCCAAGTATACGACGAAGGTGGCCGACGCCGTGGCAAACAAGAAAAACTGGGTGACGAGCCTGAAAAAGTGGACCAGCTTTCCACTGAGGCCAGCCTCCACCCATGGCTTCTGGTGTAGTGGTCTTCATAAATATAATATTATTTATGTTATAATATTAAATATCAGTAGAATGCACATGCCATCTTCCTTTGCCATTAAGGACTACAAGTCGCATTTTACAGGCTGCTTTGGTAGCTTTATATAAACCATGGCCTACAGCACAACATAAACAAGGGAGACTATGCAACGTTACGAATATGACAAGAGTAGCCTCCCATTATTAAATAACATGGCTTTGATGAAAGAGAAGTAATATACAAGACAGTCTGATACCATAGTGTAACTTAGGTGTAAGAACAGTTCAAAGGTAACTGACAGTACTAAACATCCTCTAATGTTGATGTAACAGACGTTCTCACGTCGCTGTCAGCTTCATCATCATCGATATCCCCGTCGACAGGGGCGGGTTGGGATGTTGTTGTTGTGTCCGTTTGCACCAGAAAGACGTAGTTTAGATCATAAACATTTCACATACAACCAGTAATGTATCAGATTTAAAATGCTGGAATGTGCTTAACTTTATTTATTTTCTTTAAAAATAACTCGTCACTAGTTCAGTGGATTTTCATTTCAGCTGAATTAACATTTGCCAAAGGTAGTATAACGTTTATAACTGAACAATATTGTCTAAATGGTTTGGAGCAGAACAAAAGTTTCATGTTATTAGAACATATGTTAAATCCGTTAGACTACACTTGAACACAAGTAGAAAATGGAGAGACTTTACTCGTTTAGCCACACCGAGCCCGTCAGATCAGTTTACCTGTCATTAGAGATGCACCTGTGAAGCACAACATTGAGACTACTGTCAGACAAGAATAGGTCTCAGGGTCTTCTTTAAAAAACCTTTTTCACGTGCTGTGAACGACAGGCCATCCTAGTATTACCGGGGTAAAAAGGGTGGAGTGTTCATAAGTAGTATCGATAAATACACCGATAAATACATACTCATTAGTAAATGGTAAGCACTTGTGTAATAGTCAAATACAAATATCCTGCTCTGAGTCGATACCTAGAGAATTTAGAGTTGTACGGTCATGTTAGAGACCACGTTTATCATTATATATAATAGGTGCAAGATGTACAGTGCGCATGCTCACACTCCTAATGTGCATGCTCGTCGCGCTTAAGAAAAAAAACCGAAACATGGGCAACAGAAGAACAAACAAACAACTTATGAACGACAGAAGGATGAACAAGACTAATGATGACAAAGGAAAATTACAGTAAACGCAAAAAGGAAAGTAACAAGGTCTGAGAGTGTCGTGAGTTTGCAAAGATGAGCAAGTAAGTAAGACGAGCATTGTGAGGACTGTTGTTAGGAGTGATGTTTAAGAAAGAAGTGTGTTTGCAGTGCACATTTGATAGGTGGCGGAAATGGAAAGGGAAAGAGTTCCATTGTTTTGCTGGTAGTAACTAAAAATTCGGTGACCATATGTTGTTGTTCGGCAACAGGAACAGTTACGATACGCAAAGAAACTTCCTGCACATTTACAACGGCTGAACATTGTGGTCACATTCCTGAGCAGGACTTACTAGAGGTAGCATGGTGGTACTGTGTCTGGTTCTCGGGAACATGAAGACAATTTCTTGCCTAGCCAAGGTATCATTGTAGCTATTTGTATATGGAGAATTTCAAATAGTTTATTAAACACTTTGTGTAGTTTAAGTGTCTCTATGTTTTTCGTATTATTTTCATATACGTAATTTAGGAAATAAAATTCTATAACATTATATACGGTGAAAGGGGCGCAACAAACATCACCGTAAATGAAATCATTTTGTTGTCCATCTCCACTTGTACATGTTGACACTCATGTACTTAACGAGTATGTGTAGGTCAGTACTTATACAGGTAACGAGTATGTGTAGGTCAGTACTTATACAGGTAACGAGTATGTGTAGGTCAGTACTTATACAGGTAACGAGTATGTGTAGGTCAGTACTTATACAGGTAACGAGTATGTGTAGGTCAGTACTTATACAGGTAACGAGTATGTGTAGGTCAGTACTTATACAGGTAACGAGTATGTGTAGGTCAGTACTTATACAGGTAACGAGTATGTGTAGGTCAGTACTTATACAGGTAACGAGTATGTGTAGGTCAGTACTTATACAGGTAACGAGTATGTGTAGGTCAGTACTTATACAGGTAACGAGTATGTGTAGGTCAGTACTTATACAGGTAACGAGTATGTGTAGGTCAGTACTTATACAGGTAACGAGTATGTGTAGGTCAGTACTTATACAGGTAACAAGTATGTGTAGGTCAGTACTTATACAGGTAACGAGTATGTGTAGGTCAGTACTTATACAGGTAACGAGTATGTGTAGGTCAGTACTTATACAGGTAACGAGTATGTGTAGGTCAGTACTTATACAGGTAACGAGTATGTGCTGGTCAGTACTTATACAGGTAACGAGTATGTGTAGGTCAGTACTTATACAGGTAACGAGTATGTGTTGGTCAGTACTTATACAGGTAACGAGTATGTGTAGGTCAGTACTTATACAGGTAACGAGTATGTGTTGGTCAGTACTTATACAGGTAACGAGTATGTGTAGGTCAGTACTTATACAGGTAACGAGTATGTGTTGGTCAGTACTTATACAGGTAACGAGTATGTGTAGGTCAGTACTTATACAGGTAACGAGTATGTGTTGGTCAGTACTTATACAGGTAACGAGTATGTGTTGGTCAGTACTTATACAGGTAACGAGTACTGCTCGACAAAGTCTCTGTCCTTGATATTTGTAAGTTTTCCATACATAAATGTTGCGGTCGTAATAGAAACTGTTTTTCGAAAAAGGCAGTGTCTTGACAGTAGATAAACATCAGCTTATTTGGTAACTTCAAGTTGTTGACATATGAAAAGAAACGTTGACATCATAGTTGACTGGAGGGTTGTATAATAAACGAAAGTTCTCCTGATCGCAGCTATTGTCTGTGACAGCAGTCTGTGTACCTCCACCCGGAAAGATATTCTTAATTAAAAGTCGAGAAATGGAAATCTGTTGGTACCAGAGACTGGTTTATTCATGGTAGTAGACTGATAGGTCACAAGGGAGAGTCCTCGTGTATATGGTGTATGTAGGAACTGGCTTTATTGTAGTGAGTGAATGTAATCTCTTTTCTTGCATACATTTGATGTTGCTCTTTTGTTAAACTGATAACAACAAAACAAGAACAAGATAAAATATTATTTCTCTTGCACCGAGGAAGCAATACTAGGGAAGCCCACAGGAAGGTCTGTGTAGTTTGTCGCCTGAAAGAACACGTGTAGACAAGTCTCATACATTTGTGCTACGTGTGTCATGATATCCTCCTCCTCTTGTTAAAGTTTTGTGAACTCGTAATAAACTACACTATGATGGTATTTTGTTTTCACTGTCACCTCAAACATTCGACAAAATACATTGGTACAACTTTATACCCTACTGACATGCTAATTGTGATTAGTGCTTATCGTAGTATAAATCACTTCCAAAACAGGCAAACAAAATGGCTACAAAGGAATGTTTATCCGACTAGCCTTGAACTACAGTGAGACAGAGAGAGAATGACAGATCTGAACCGTGACGACTGGTTGTAGTACACAAAGGCGTTGGCAGCGCTGTGAGCCAGAGGACAGATGTTAGCGACAATGAGGGTCCCCATAAACAGGTAATAAAAACGACCAGATGCGGAAAACTCCTGAACAACTAACCGTGTAATAGTCAGGGCCACGCTAGGAATCATGGTACAGATGTAGATGAAGGAGACGAGGAGAATCATCTTAGTCAGCGCCGTCTTATGGCCTAGTTTCTCGCTGCACGTGGAACTCGTCTTCTCTCGCCACTTGATCGCTGCTGTCAGCTTGATGACGGTGATGACAGCTGTGACAGACACCACAAGAAACGTGGTGATTGGCAGTGACACTGTCAGGATTGACATCTCTACAGCTTGAAACAGCTCCTTGTTGTCGAGAAACAGCTGTGTCGGCGCGTACCGCCATTGTACCTTTCCTTCTACTTCAAGACTAACCACTGATAACTGTAGGGGGATGACAATGTATCCCAGTTGTATTAAGATAAAGCACACAGCCAGCAACACGCCCATAGTGCCAGTGCCTACGAGTGAAGCGGCTTTGAGTGGAAACACGACACACACGCACCTTTCTACCGCGATGATCATATTATAACAGCCCGAGGTCGCACGAAGGCCAAAAACTAAACCAACACCAGTCATGACAATCTTCACAAAGTATTCATCAGCGAGACTGCTGTGAGTGACATGAAGAAAGGCGGTGATACAGGCGACACAAACCATGCTGGTCAGGTACAGCAAGTCCACCATGGCCAGACAGAAGAGACAGAGGTTCATGCGGTCCCGCAGACCCTGGCGCCAGAACACCAAGCACGTGACCACATTGGCGGGAATACCCACTGTACAAATAAGTAATGTGAGATACCCGTTGAAAACTTCCATCAGGGTGCCATAAGTTTCTTGTGTGATTAGATCACCTGAACTCTCCCAGCACACGACGAGAGTAGACTCACCTTTACCTGCACTGTCCCTTGTCACATCCATGTGTCCGTCAGTCAGTCAAGCGTCTACAAGTGACACATAATCAGCAATGACTCTTCTATACTTTGTTAGGTTATCATTATTTTGGGAAAACTTTTACTTTTCATTTTAAGATAGAAAATAATTGTGTCAGGGCCCTCTAAACACCTTGCTCGTCCGTTGATTTGTCGTTAGAAATGCAATATATTCAACAGCTGTTGACAACAAGTGTCACTTTATTTTCAAGAGTTCTTTAAAACAAAATAAATATTTTCTCAGAACCATACAAGTCTCTAAGAACAACCGTAGAATCGAGGCTCATTGATTTCCCTCTTTTCGCAAAGAAATAATCCACCGCCTCACCCAGCTGTGTGAAATGAGTATTTATTTCCTTATTTTCTTTTCTTGGTAAATCTTTCCTTTCAAGCTGATCTACTGTATGTTTTCTTACAGGTTAATAAATAAACAGGTAGATAGATTTTGCACGAAAGTGAGATATTTCAACTTTATTTTCAGATGTCAATACCCGGTAATAGCCATGCACAATTATTTCTGCTTAATTGGGAGGAATGGTATCAGTAATTGTGAACAGCATTAAATAAACTATAGGTGGTTACCTTTGCTTGTGTAATAAAATGTGTACCTGACGTGTGTGTTTTTTCCTCTGTATGTGTGTGCGTGTTTCAGTGTCTTGCAGCCCATGTCAGCGTATTTGTGCGCGTGTATGCATGGATGTGTGTGTGGGTGGGTGGGTGGGTGGGTGGGTGTAGGTGTATCGATGTGCATAATTAAAATGTTTTTCGTCGTGTAAATGTAATCAATGGCGGGAGTTTTTAACAAAGTACATCTGTTTAGTTCAATATTCCTTCTCCTCGTCAGTTCTTACTGGGAACCCACACACCACACCCTCACCCACTAACACCACCTTCCCTACACACAGGGGAGCGGGAGTGTGAACTAGACTGTACTAGACTGTACTATGCTGTACTGCTTGTGTCTGTCACTGTTCTGAAGTGTCGTCGCTAACATCGCCATGCTCCTCAACCTGTTTCGATGTCTGGATGTCTAGCAGACATTTCCAGAAGGTCCTGCAAGAATACTCAGAAAAATTATGTCTGTAACATTTTTCAGATTTAATACACTTTATATTAAACATTCATACTGTGGTGGAGTGTTAATAACTGGACTACAAGACGAGGACGGTAGGACTTTAGCGAGTGTCTCCATGATTGCCGCACCTTGAAGTCCATCGGCCAACATGTCAGACCTCATTGGTCTTGTTTTATTCTTAGGAAGAAACTGTTGAGCTGTTGCGTACTTTAAGCAATACGCCGTTTAAAGATGTCTTCATTAACTGTCTGGTCTGTCCCACATTTCTCTGAGAGTGTCTTCCCTCTTTTTTCTCGTTCTTGCTGTAACGTTTGCTCTCTCTTTTTTGTCTCTCTTCTCTTTACTGCTTCTCTATCTCTCTCCAGCCCACTCTCATTCTACATCTTCAGAGAGGTAATCTCCATCGTCTGTTATTCTCTTTTACATTTCTTCACCTATGCTTTTTCTGTCATGTTTCTTTTGTTTATAACTCTGTTTGAAGCTAAAGCATATTAGACTGTCTCTCTGTTTCTCTGTCATTGCTTTCTGTTAGAACGGTCTGTCTATCATGATGATGATCATCATCATCATCATCATTTGTAATGCGCAGGTATCCATTCGGAAGAATGCTCATTGCGCAGCAAAAACAAAAAAAAGTAAATAGATAAACACCAGGAAAGTAAACAATAAAGACAGAAGTGTTGCTTGGTTGTTTAAGTTTAAGTCCATCTTAAATAAAGAGATGGGTCTTCAGTCTTTTCCGAAACGTGGTTGGTGAGGTGATGGTGGACAATGACAATGGCAGAGCATTCCACAGTTTAGGTGCCGTGTTTGTGAAGGCCCTGGCTCCAGTGTCTTCATGTTTGTGTCTTCCACTGCAGGGAGACAGAAGCGTGACTGGGAGCCGGAGCGCAGACCACGTGACGGCTGGTAAGGAGGAACTACCTCATAGGAGTCTTGTGCATCTTGATAAACCATGGCAAGGCCGACATAGTACATTGCAGGTACAACATAGCAGGTAGGTCTCAGTTATCTTCTTTGTTTAGCTTCACATCAGGTAAGCCAGCGAGAAAATCTGCATTATAGTAATACATCAGGTAGGAGAGCGAGAAACTCTGTATTATAGTAATACATCAGTTATAAGAGCGAGAAACCCTGTCTTGTGGTAGTCACGTCAGTTATAAGAGCGAGAAACCCTGTATAGTAGTAACACATCATTTATAAGAGCGAGAAACCCTGTATTGTAGTAATACATCAGTTGTAAGAGCGAGAAACCCTGTATTGTAGTAATACATCAGTTGTAAGAGCGAGAAACCCTGTATTGTAGTAATACATCAGTTGTAAGAGAGAGAAACCCTGTATTGTAGTTACACATCGATTATAAGAGCGAGAAACCCTGTCTTGTGGTAGTCACGTCAGTTATAAGAGAAAGAAATCCTGTCTTGTAGTAACACATCAGTTATAAGAGTGAGAAATCCTGTCTTGTAGTAATACATCAGTTATAAGAGTGAGAAACCCTGTATTGTAGTAATACATCAGTTATAAGAGTGAGAAACCCTGTATTGTAGTAATACATCAGTTATAAGAGTTAGAAACCCTGTATTGTAGTAATACATCAGTTATAAGAGTGAGAAATCCTGTATTGTAGTAATACATCAGTTATAAGAGTGAGAAACCCTGTATTGTAGTAATACATCAGTTATAAGAGTGAGAAACCCTGTATTGTAGTAATACATCAGTTATAAGAGTGAGAAACCCTGTATTGTAGTAATACATCAGTTATAAGAGTTAGAAACCCTGTATTGTAGTAATACATCAGTTATAAGAGTGAGAAATCCTGTATTGTAGTAATACATCAGTTATAAGAGTGAGAAACCCTGTATTGTAGTAATACATCAGTTATAAGAGCGAGAAACCCTGTATTGTAGTAACACATCAGTTATAAGAGTGAGAAACCCTGTATTGTAGTAATACATCAGTTATAAGAGTGAGAAACCCTGTATTGTAGTAATACATCAGTTGTAAGAGTGAGAAACCCTGTCTTGTGGTAGTCACATCATTTATAAGAGCGAGAAACCCTGTATTGTAGTAATACATCAGTTATAAGAGTGAGAAATCCTGTCTTGTAGTAATACATCAGTTATAAGAGTGAGAAACCCTGTATTGTAGTAATACATCAGTTATAAGAGTGAGAAACCCTGTATTGTAGTAATACATCAGTTATAAGAGTGAGAAACCCTGTATTGTAGTAATACATCAGTTGTAAGAGTGAGAAACCCTGTCTTGTGGTAGTCACATCATTTATAAGAGCGAGAAACCCTGTATTGTAGTAATACATCAGTTATAAGAGTGAGAAATCCTGTCTTGTAGTAATACATCAGTTATAAGAGTGAGAAACCCTGTATTGTAGTAATACATCAGTTATAAGAGTGAGAAACCCTGTATTGTAGTAATACATCAGTTATACGAGTGAGAAACCCTGTATTGTAGTAATACATCAGTTATAAGAGTGAGAAACCCTGTATTGTAGTAATACATCAGTTATAAGAGTGAGAAACCCTGTATTGTAGTAATCACGTCTGTTATAAGAGCGAGAAACCCTGTCTTGTGGTAGTCACGTCATTTATAAGAGCGAGAAACCCTGTATAGTAGCATGGTGTCAGGGATGAGAGATCTAGCCCTGACTGGTTAAGAGTGTGTAGTGTGTTGAAAGTGAAAAAGCGTTTGACTGAAGGAATGTTAGGAATGTAATTATTCCCCTTGTTTGTTTTAAGCAGCAGTGGTAGTGGCCCTTGAATGTACGTTTGGAGTATGGTTTAGAACGCGTGACGTCAAACGAGGAATGACGTAGAGTGTCGTCTGCAGGGGCAGGAGAAAGCGGGAGGATTTTGGAGAGGAAAGAAAGGTCGTCTGCGTGCGGAGTATTGGGTGTACGTTTGGAGATTCCCAGTTGCTGGGTGTCTTCTGGAGGATTCTGTTAAACTTCGCAGTGCTGTGTATATTGGCATCTGAATAGTTTCAAGGCGGATTATTACAGGAAAGTTTATATCTGTGAGTACGTGTATTCTGACCGACGTTGACAGTGAGTAAGTGTGTTTTGGTCATTTTAGTCTAAATAAGCATATCGTCTCGGGACTTTTGCATTTCCCATTCTGATAACCTGTTGGAGAACTGTTTGGTGTGAACATTGGAAGAGAGTTTGACTAATAGAAAGAAGACTTGTGCAGCGACGATTGATTGGAAGGTCGAGAGATGTCTACATTATTGAAAGGATATTCCTGCTTGATTATTGTCATATATTGATTCCTGCTTGTTGCCATATATTGACTAGATATATTTATGTTATTGAAATGGTTTACGTAGACAGTAATTAGTTGCGAGATAGGTAGATGTGATATTCATTCTTAATTGTTGAAATTCTGTGTGAGTTGGAGAAGTATTTGAATTGTGAGGTTACCTTTCAAAGACAAACACTACCCCCGAAAAATTATAGAGAATTATATAGGAACCCACATACAGGTCTCCAGCGGCGGCGTTTGGGGGTGGCAAATGGGGCGGCCGCCCCAGGCCCCGCTCTCGAAGGGGCCCCGCGCTTCAGCCCCGAGGTCATCTTTATTAAGGTGACCAGACGTTTAGACGGGACAGTCCCGCTTTGGACCTCGTGTCCCGCCTGCTCATAAAATGTCCGGGCAGGACGCCCAATGTCCCGCCTTCTGGCAAGTCCCTCAACGTCCCGCACGTCTTTAAAAATCTGAGTACCCTCGCCGGTGGTCGTCCGCTCGTTCCTCTTAAGGTGTCATCTTGTTTGGTTACGGTTGTCCGAGTTCCCCCACTTTCCAGTGGCATTAACTTTCCTCCCTACCCTAACCCCACGCCAGCTGACTACACACCAAACCTAGTGAGAATGGAATGGACAACAAATGAGTACATAATGGCCTTCACTTGCCAAATTTATTGTGTAAAGTGTAGCTGTTTGAAGTCGCTCACTTTCCTTTGAAAGCAGGTGCCCCCTTTGCCCTCTGACGACTCTATCAGACATGTCTGTTATTATTTTTTTAAAATCTTTTTACTTTCTCTGTGTTAGAATGCTACAGACTGCCGATTTCTGCTCTGTTGTACTTGATATAATATATTTTTAGCAAATTAACCTAGGATGATGTTAAAAATATGAAAACAAGTGCATTTGACATTTTGGCAGACGATGCCGATCCAAAGGCATCCACAGGCCGTGTTTGAGCCCACCCCTGGTATAGAGTTGTAGACTAATGTAGTTTGTTTGGTGATGGAAAAACGGGAAGAGAAAGTTTCACTGTGTCGTGAAGTAACTATGGGAAACAAGCTCCTTTCACATCTGACTTAGGGCTTAGAAGTTGCAGTGCCAGCGGCGGGCCCCATCCTCTCCATTCACAGAGTGGCCGTGCATCAGTAACATACCCCTCTCTTTACTGTCAACTCCAACTTGCTTGCAGGCCCCTTCAGTGGCACATTAATTCAGAGACCTTAATGCACGAACTTTCTTCTAGAATCTAGACAGTTCATGCGCGATAAATCCTGGGTGTACAGCGGCCTTCTGACAAGTGGCCCGCTACCCCGACGGCCCCGCCTACCTTCAACATGGAAATTGTATACTGCAGACTTGAAACTTAACATCAGCAGGTGTAATGCTTGGGTGTTCCTTCTTCAGACCAGAAAAAGAAGAAGGAAAACAATATAAGGTAGGAATATTTATATTTAAATTTTAAAAAACCGTTTTTCTTTTTTAAAATGGAATACTGTAGTGGACAGATCTGCCGTTGAAAGCACCACTACTCGGCAAAGTCAAAGGAAAGGTTCCCCCCACCCACCTCCTTTTCGGCGTTCTTTGTCGGTGACGACACCATCATCTGCACGCGTCCCGCTTTCGCTTTACCGAAACGTCTGGTCACCTTATCTTTATGAGTTTGTCAACTGAAAATATATTTTGTGTTAAATGAAAAAGTACTGAGAGGGGCTCTTTAAAATCAGACTTTTTTAAGGTCAAAGTCCGAAAGCCTCGTCAATCGCCTCTATGTCTTCGAAAATATAATCCTTTAAGTGGTCGCAGGTGTTCTTTATACAAATACCCGAAAATTACAAAAGGTGTGGATGGCTTGTCCGTTTTTATTTGGCTGGTGAGTCATAATCCTGTACAGGTACCCGGATAACATGTAGCTTTAGCTAGAAACATATTCCAGTCTGCGTCAGGGACCTGGTCAGAGTACTAGGACTGAGTGCATTTGTGCGGACGAAAGTCATGAGTGATGGGAGTTTCTGGAATGTGTGCCTGTTTGATGTTAAAGAAGAAAGAAAGAAAAGGTGTGACGGGAGAGGGAGAGAGCGGTCAAGGAGAGATAGGGGTAGAAAGCAATGGGCGAGAAGAGGTGAAACTGGACGCTAAATGGAGGGGAGGAGGATTGTGTTTCCGATGGAAGCGAGAAGTCACTGCCGGGACAGTGTACTTGTGGGAAGGGAAGAAGAGAAAGGGATTCGGAGAGAGGTGGACGCTTTTTAGGAGTAGAGAATCATTGCCTAGACTCGCCCTAGAGTTTAGACATTGAAACCGTGCGTTCAGCTAGTGTCTCGATAGTGGTGCACACGGAAACATTAATTAACGGTGTTTCAAGGTGATTTTCACCATTTCGCATCGACGCCATGAGTGGAAGGCCCCGAGATAGATTTCGCAAGTATGAATCAGGTTCATCAAAAGCGCAGAAGCCCAAGTTAAGAGAAGAATTTGTTAAAAGTCAAACAGGAGCGTTGGACAAGTACATGTGCTTTTCAAAGGAGGTCGTTAAACAGCAAGAAAATTTTGATTTAGTCCTGGATTCTAACTTGACATGTGAGGAAGGCAGTGGGAAAAATGACAATGATTGTTGTGATGATGGTGATAATGAATCTTTGAGTGATTTATCGTCAGCTGCGAACTCCCAGAACTTAGCAGTTAGTGAGGACAAAAGCGGCTATTCTGAAAACATTGATGCAGGAAATAGTTCATACCCACATATCGAGATCGTAAAAGATATCTACGATCCGGGTCATTGGGAATATGTAACCAATGACGTACGGGATTTGCTGGTGGAGAAAGGTCCCATCAGATTACCTGACGACTATGAATATCCTATAAATGAAGAGAAGAGACATTTTTCACGGAATTTTTATATTCGGAAGATGGCAAACAACGAATGTGTAGATAGGCGATGGCTGATTTATTCGCAGTTTAAAGATGCAGCATTCTGTTTTTGTTGCAAGCTGTATGGAAAATCTTCCGCGGGAAAATTGTCAAACGGAGGTTGTAATGATTGGAAACATCTCGGAGTAAAACTGCAAAAACACGAGCTTACTGCAGAGCATATTAACAACATGAAAACATGGTTTGAAGCTCTAAAGCGGATGTCCTGGAATGATGGCATAGACAGTATGATGTTGAAGCACATAAAGAAGGAAAAACTTCATTGGCGTGCAGTCCTGACAAGAATCCTGGCCGTCGTGCAGTATCTTGCTGAAAATAACTGTGCGTTTCGTGGGAAGACAGAAAAGCTCTATCAACCGAACAATGGTAAATTCTTAGGATTAATTCAAGTACTTGCAAAATTTGATCCAACCATCCAAGAGCACGTTCGTCGTATTAAAGATGGGGAAACGCATGATCATTATCTAGGGCACCAAATCCAGAATGAGTTCATAGAATTGATGGCATCTAAGGTGAAGAAGATAATTATCGATAAATTGAAACGTGCAAAGTATTTTTCAACGATCCTTGATTGCACACCTGACGTCAGTCACAAAGAACAGCTGTCTCTGATTGTGCGCTTTGTCGATATCGATGACTGTGACATAAAAGTAGTGGAACATTTCATAGAATTTTTTATTGCTGAAGACACTACAGGCAAAGGATTGTCGGAATTGTTGCTAGCAGCACTCGAAAAACTTGGCTTAAATATCGATGACTGTCGAGGACAGGGATACGATAATGGAGCTAATATGAAAGGAAAACATCAAGGAGTGCAAGCCCATATACTTCGCGAGAATAGTCGGGCATTTTTCACACCCTGTGCCTGCCACAATCTCAATCTTGTGTTGGGAGATATGGCCAAGAGCAGCTCACAAGCAGTGACATTTTTTGGGGTTCTGCGAAGAATTTATGTGATATTTGCCGCTTCACCAGGAAGATGGAAGATTTTGGAAGATGCTGTCCCTTATAACACAGCAAAATCACTGTCGGAGCGAAATAAGGGAGGCCCTTTTCACTGTAGCGGACGAGTCCAGGGACCCTATGGTAAAAACCGAAGCCGAATCTCTTGCAAATTTTGAGGTGGGAAATTTTGAGTTCATACTTGCCACGATCATATGGTATGACATTCTGTTTGCTGTTAATACTGTGAGCAAATCGCTACAATCTGCCGACATGCAATTGGATGTAGCAATACAACAAATTAAAGGACTCGTGACATACTTAACAAAGTATCGGGACACTGGTTTTCATTCTGCTATGATTACTGCAAAAGAAATTGCAAGCAAAATGGATGTGGAACAAGTATTTAAACAGAAAAGAAACCGACGAAAAAAGAGACAATTTGACTACGAGAGTACGGATGAAAGAACGTCATCAGGTGAACATGCTTTTAGAACGGAATATTTCTTTTGCATAATGGAGCAAGCAATTATGGCTATGAATACACGGTTTGAACAACTACAACAATATGAGACACTCTTCGGATTTCTGTACAACATAAACACCATGCGACAATTGAATGATGAAGACTTGTTAAAATGTTGCATGGACCTTGACTTAGCGTTGCGCTCGGAGAGTTCACGTGATTTAGACGGTGCAGATTTGTGTTCAGAACTCAAGATTTTTCGAGAAATTTTGCCCGAAGGTGTAAAGTCATCCATGCAGTGCCTTCAGTACATTTGGAACATTCGGGATTCATTTCCAAACACGGCAATAGCGTACAGAATCTTGCTAACAGTTCCAGTCACAGTCGCAAGCGCCGAAAGAAGCTTCTCCAACTTGAAGTTGGTCAAGAACTATTTGAGGTCAACCATGTCTCAAGACAGGCTTTGCGGCTTGGGGATTCTTTCAATAGAAAAAGACATTGCTTCCAATCTGGACTACGAAGACGTCATCAATGAATTTTCCACACGGAAGGCAAGAAAAGTGGATTTCATAATTCATAAATAAACATTAATGTAAAACTTTTAGCTTGAAAACTCTGAGACTGACGTTGATATGCAGAAGGCTGCTATGTCCATATACAGCCTAGTCGTCATCTCTTTATTGCATGTCTCGTATTGACTCATTGCTAGCTGTGTTAAACAAGTTGTGACAAAAAAATTGACGTTCAGAAAACACTTCTAAGTTCTAATTAAGCAAATTATTGAACCCATGTCTTCACGCTACACCCGACAATAATAAGAAGCAGTTTTAAGTTATCGTCACCATATTATTTCGATTTAAGAAAAAACCGCTACTGTCACAAACGGTGGGAAAGGTTACGATCAATTAAAACACTAAATTCGTTCGTTATTTTGCGAAATTGATCCAGCCTATCTAACTGTATATAAATCAGTGCTTCCGGCATCATATTGATATTGATACACGTACTCCATTACCCCGGCCCCGCGCTGATGGTCGGCCCCAGGCCCCGCGTATTCCTAACGCCGCCTCTGCAGGTCTCTGTATTTTGTTGCGTGAAAGAGCACGTGAGGAACTCCGTGTGGTCAGTGTGTACTGTATGTGACCTGTCTGCACGTTGCGTGTTCCTGACAAGTAGTAATCAAATGATTTAGAAGAGCGAGAAACCCTGTATTGTAGTAATACATCAGATATAAGGGCGAAAAACTGTCAAGAACGCAGGGAAAGTGTGGACAGGTCACACACAACACACACTGACCTCACAGCCTTCTTCACGTGTCCTTTCACACAACAAAATACAAAGACCTGCACATGGGCTCGAACGTTTCTATTAATCGGGTGAACGTAAATCTATACTTTACTAAATAACAACAGAAAACTTCAGCACAAATATTCTACACTGAGTTTGCACCGAAACAAATATATCCAAGCAGTTTATATTAAAGTCCTTCAAGTTCTCTCTTCTTCTGTTGTTGGGGGGGGGGGGGAAAGGGGTCGACACGGCAAACAGTTCCCCTCTTTCAGTCTTGCTCTCTGGCGTTGATCATACGGACAGCCTACATTCACCAAATAACTCCGACAGTCTAACGGCAGACAAATGATCAAGTCAATAAAAATTCCACAGTAGGTAAATCCACACAGTTCTACGATCTTCTCAAGAGATCACACAGCAGTTGAGAAAATTAGTAAATCGAGGAACCACACAGATAATATTTCTCCACACAGTTCTACGATCTTCTCAAGAGATCACACAGCAGTTGAGAAAATTAATAAATCGAGGAACCACACAGTTAATATTTCTCCACACAGTTACTCTTTCTCCATACAGTTAATATTTCTTTACACCGTTAATATGTATACACACAGTTACTATTTATCCACACAGTTGCTATTTCTTCACACAGTTAATATTAATCCACACAGTACTATTAATTCCAACCTCTGTACCAAATTCCTCTTTCTCCTAGACTCTCACGTCTGCTTCTTCTTCCAATTTCTAAACAACGCCCCCTATCAACATTCAAACCAGGGGTGATAATCGCTACTCGTACAAGGGCGACAACCTCGTTACTTCGACGTTCAGGGGTGGTAACACATGTTCATAACATTCCTCCCCTCCTACAAAAAAAATGTTCACATTTTCGCCTAACTACAATAGAACTGTTACGTTCTACGAAAAGATTATCTGACAGCCGTATAAAGTATTTCTATCATCCATTTCAGCCCTTGATAAGGCATCGGCTAATTTATTAGTGGTCCCCTTAATCGGCTGAATATCAAACTTAAACTCCTGGAGGGCTAAAGCCTACCGCATCACTCTGGCATTCTTATAAGGATTAGATGTGAGGAACGATAGGGGCTTGTGATCAGTATGTAGGGTAAACTGTCTCCCATACAAATATCTAGACAGCTTCAGAACAGACCATACTATGGCCAAACACTCTCTTTCTACTGTGCTGTATCTCTTCTCTCTATCCAGTAATTTTCTACTCACATATATGACGGGTAAGAAACTGTCATCATGGGGTTGGAGCAACACTGCCCCTAGCCCTACTGCACTAGCGTCAGTCTGCAGTAAGAACGGCAATGTAAAGTCTGGTAGCCTCAGAATGGGATAGCTTGAGAGGAGAACCTGGATCTTTTCTAAAGCAGATTTACACTCTGAAGTCCATTGAATAGATCGGGGCCTTTCTCCTTTCACGAGATCCGATATCGGTGCAATAACTTCAGAGAAGTTAGCGATGTATCTTCGGTAGTAGCTAATGAGTCCAATGAGAGATCGAATCTGTTTCTTAGACCTAGGAGTCTGGATGTCAAGGATCTTTTGAATAAGGGATCGATCAGGTTTCATTATCCCTCGTCCTAACTGATGGCCTAGGTATAATATTTGTTGATAGCCGGCGTTGATTTTCGAAGGCCTGGCTGTCAGTTGGAATTTGGCTAGAGTCCTCAATACTCCTTGGAGATGCATTAGATGACTTTCCCAATCATCACTTCCGGTGAGTAAATCATCAAAGAAATGACGAGTGGCGTGTTTTTCCAAGTGTAGTGAACGCATAGCCCGGGCGAACGTGGCGGGAGCTGTTACTAAACCGAAAGGCATTCTGGTCCACTGAAAGAGGCCTTTAGTGGTTTGAAAGGCGGTCTTAGGACGGTCTTCCTTCTTAACGGGAATTTGCCAATACCCTTTTGTTAGATCAATTTTTGTGAAAAATTTTGCAGTCGCCAAACTGACGTATACGGCTTCCGGGTCGGGGATGGGTTCCGCATCAAACTGGGTGATTTGGTTCAGTGCTCGATAATCCACACAGAAACGCATCGTTCCGTCCCTTTTCTTTACTAGTAAAACAGGTGACGAGTATGGCGAGGTGGATGGTTCAATAACTCCTAGTTCTAACATAGAGTCCACTTCACTCTCGATTTGTTGTTGTAGAGCAAATGGGACTGGGTAGGGTTTTTGTTTTATTACCCTTTCTTCTATCAGTTTTATTTCATGTTCCACGTTCCCTTGGAACAAACCTGGTTTGGTGGTCAGTACATTTTCATATTGGTTAAAGATTTCTTGTAGTTCCAGTCGTCGAGGAGATGGTAATTCGGGGTCTATTTGTATGTCCTTGACACTTTCGCCAGCTGTGGTATCCAGTTCACGACGATAGGCGATCAAAGTGTGTTTAAAGTTTGTTTTTTTTTACAAGAGCAGATGGTGTTGCTGTTTTTCTTTTCTTGCGAACTCTCGTGATTTTCATCCTTTTGTTCTTGCCTACCAGTTCGAAGCTCAGCAGTAGGTATTGTAACTCCTTGAAAAGTGTTACATTGGAGTCCTCTACAAATGCCTGTTCTTTCTTGGTTGTCCCCAGCCCTGTTATGGGTTCTGTGAAACTCTTCTGATGGATTTCACGATCTTTTGACAAGATGCCAATGAGTATCTTCTTCTCTGCTATGTCTTCTACTAACTGGCGTTTCAATCCCAGATATTCCTTTTGAGTTTCTCTCCTATCACCAAGTCTTTGTTCGAATTCTCTCATTTGCTTTGTCAAACGTTCCACGGCTCGGTTAGCCTCCACACTGTTTAATTTCTCGACTTCCAGAGATCCTTCCAGGTCTCTAACACGAAGCTTTAAGCTTTCTGAGTTAAATTTTGTTTCCAGATGAGCTGTTCTTTCTGCCTCGGTGTTTCTTTCCAGAGAATTCAATCTTGTGATAGTATTATCAAGATCTTTCCTGAGTCTTTCCTCTCGTTCTTTGAAGGTTCTGATATCTGCTGAGGCTTTCAGTAGGTCTTCAGATTGATGCTTACGTCTCAACTCCAATTCATGAATCTTTTCTTTCAACTCATCAATGGTCGACTTCTGTTGTTGGCACAGTACAGCTAATCGATCTCTTTTCTTTTGGTTAACATCCATCTCGGCCTTGAGTTGAGCAATTTCTTTGTCCCTGATCTCTAACTGCAGTCTACACTCACGACCTTCTGCATCTTCTGTTATGGTCTCTAGTGAGGAATCGCTTTGCTGTAATTCCATTCGGTTGTTCTTCTTTATATTCCATTGAACTGGTGGTAGAGTTATGGGTTGAGGTCCCTGCATCTGGCGTTGGAATTGCGCGCGTGTGGTAACCGCTGCTGTTGGTTCTGACTCTTTCTCTTGTACATCAAATACCACCCGTTTTGTACCTCTCGTGTTTCCCATGATTAGATCGACAACTGGATCTTCGATGACACAACATTTCAGGTCTCCATTGAAGAAAGGTGTCTCTACTGGAACACGTGCTAGAGGGAAGGTTTCAACGTTTCCACCAAAGGTAATACAAGATTGTTTCCCGTTCAGTCGGTCTTGAGGTTGAACCAAGGAGGCTCGTATACCGGAGATGGTTGCACCTGAGTCGCGTAGCACCTTAACTTGCTGTCCCCTAATCCGTCCTGGATACAGATGTATCTTACCCAGCTCCTTCTCATCGGTGATTGAACACATAATAGCAACATTGGCTGGGGTTGGGTTGCTCTCATTTTTCCAATTTCCATTTGTGTTATCTTGGGGTCTATAGCTTGGACAAACCTTCGCTATATGTCCAAGTCCTCCACAGTTGAAGCAACGTCGTGGTGGTTTCCAACGATCAGGATGACAAGGGCTGTTTCGATCATATATGGTCGTTGGTGCTTCCTTCGGAACTGTTCTTATTGGTGGGGAGTGGGGTGGAGTCCTCCATGATTCATTCCTTCTGTAGGGAGGAGTATTTCGTTGTCTTGAAGATCGAGGAGAAGTAAATTGGTGTCTGTCCTGCTTTGGGCGAGCTGGCGGTGAAGAAGGAGGAGTGGCTTGTCCCACATTTGCGAACATGATAGTTTCTGTTCGTCTTGCCGGAGATTTCTGGGGGTGTGCTTGGCGATAACGTTCAGCACTGTCAATCATTTCATTAGCGTTCTGAAAATCTCTTTCTCTCAGAAATACGGCTAAATCTCTAGATACACTTTGCAGTATTTGTTCTCTGACTAGCAGATCATGCAATCCTTCATAAGTTTTTTGGACTTTGGATAAGTCAATCCACCTGTTGAACAATCCGATTAGTCGGGCTTGAAAAGAATGCATTGACTCTTGAGATTGGGGTTTCACCGATCTAAATTTTTCTCTGTATCCTTCGGCTGTGCACTGAAACTTGAGTAATAGTTCTCTTTTGAGCACATCATAATCCACGGGGCCCTGAACACATAGGTTATCATATAGCTGGAGGGCTTCTCCGTGAAAAGAAGTGGCGATTTGTAATGGCCAGATATCTCTGGTCCATTTAAGGGACTGCGCCTGAGCCTCAAATCGATTCAAAAATGCGTTGATATCATCTTCGTCCTCTTTGAAGGCGGGGAGTTTATGTGTGAGTCCTTTTGGGGTTTGGTTCCCATTACTCCTCGTCGCGCTGGAATCGGTCTCTCTCTCTAAACGTAGTTTCTCTAATTCGAACTGACGCTCGGCCTCTCTTTCTCTTGCGGCCCTTTCAGCTTCTTTTTCTAATCTATCTGCTTCTTTCTCTCTGGCTAATCTTTCTGTATATCTGTCCTGCCTTTCAATACACTGAAATACATACTTTGTAAGGGCTTCTTCTTTCAATCCCAACAGTTGTCCTTCTTTCATAAAGTCGGCTACCTCCCTAACGGATTCAGCCATGGTTAACACCTCTCCAACACAATTACTCTACTATGTTTACAAAAAGGGAGCACCCTACTATCAAAGCTTCTAATAAGGCAGAAAATACAACCAGAATTGCAATAAGTCTAAGCTACTGGCATGTCAACATCAATCAGGCAAAAAAAATTATCTTCAAGGAATGCAACTGGGTTACAAAATAACATCAATAGCAGTCTTAACTTGTTCAAAACTAGTCACTCAGATTTCTAGATCTATTAACAATCCTAAAGTACCGTACGAGTACATCAAAATAATCCAGGGGCGACCACTTATTCAAACATCCAATGACTTCACATAAATTAATAAGTGAACACGCAAGGCCCAGAATTATTTTTTTATAAAAATAAAACAAGACAGATAACTACAGGATAGAGAACATCCACTCTCACTTTCGGTTTCTGCATACACTTTCACACAAAATAGTGAGCTTGGAAAATAAAGACGAGAGGCAAAGTAGAAACAGAGGCTAATTCCTTACTACGGGTAGAACTTTACACACCCGTAGACCCGTGAAGCTGGAGACGGGGACACCGCACCACGCCCAACATGTAACACCCAAACACCGAGCAAATATAAACAAGTACAACCGCCCCGCAAAACCCCCAAAGATAAATAATTAACTGCCAACCTTCTACCACTAAGTCTCAGGGGAATCACAAACACTGAATCGAAGACCCACTTTCACCCGACTCTGTACCAAACGAAACAAACCCACGACAGGTCACGTCGGGGTCACCAATGTCAAGAACGCAGGGAAAGTGTGGACAGGTGACACACAACACACACTGACCTCACAGCCTTCTTCACGTGTCCTTTCACACAACAAAATACAAAGACCTGCACATGGGCTCGAACGTTTCTATTAATCGGGTGAACGTAAATCTATACTTTACTAAATAACAACAGAAAACTTCAGCACAAATATTCTACACTGAGTTTGCACCGAAACAAATATATCTAAGCAGTTTATATTAAAGTCCTTCAAGTTCTCTCTTCTTCTGTTGTTGGGGGGGGGGAAGGGGTCGACACGGCAAACAGTTCCACTCTTTCAGTCTTGCTCTCTGGCGTTGATCATACGGACAGCCTACATTCACCAAATAACTCCGACAGTCTAACGGCAGACAAATGATCGAGTCAATAAAAATTCCACAGTAGGTAAATCCACACAGTTCTACGATCTTCTCAAGAGATCACACAGCAGTTGAGAAAATTAGTAAATCGAGGAACCACACAGATAATATTTCTCCACACAGTTCTACGATCTTCTCAAGAGATCACACAGCAGTTGAGAAAATTAATAAATCGAGGAACCACACAGTTAATATTTCTCCACACAGTTACTCTTTCTCCATACAGTTAATATTTCTTTACACCGTTAATATGTATACACACAGTTACTATTTATCCACACAGTTGCTATTTCTTCACACAGTTAATATTAATCCACACAGTACTATTAATTCCAACCTCTGTACCAAATTCCTCTTTCTCCTAGACTCTCACGTCTGCTTCTTCTTCCAATTTCTAAACAACGCCCCCTATCAACATTCAAACCAGGGGTGATAATCGCTACTCGTACAAGGGCGACAACCTCGTTACTTCGACGTTCAGGGGTGGTAACACATGTTCATAACAAAAACCCTGTATTATAGTAATACATCAGTTGTAAGAGTTGTAAACCCTGTCTTCATCGCTACGCAACAAAATAAGTGAGACTGAGAGCTTTGTGGCCACATCAAGAGACAGACACTACGGAATCTTCCCGATTTGTAGTAGAGGTAGGTGTAGAAGTCAGTGAAGCAGTCTACTTATGTCGTTGTATTAACAGATCTCAATCAAGTATAAGCATTTTAACGTATCAACGCTTAGCAAAGTCCACTTTACCTGTCAAGTGTGCTTCAAGTAGAGCATAATTAGACATTTAAGTTACTAAAGAAGAATTTGTTAAACGTACAGTATACATAAAACATTTCCTAGAGAAGAATATCTTAGATCATCACTTTGTAACAGACCCGCCATCTTGAACCCGCGTAACATATTATACCCGTACACGTGACTGTACATTTCACTGTAGATTTGACTGTACATCTCACTGCACATCTTGCTGTACATCTCACAGCTTTGTCTCCCCTAACCAAGTACTAGTCTGCGGTAATAAAATGCTAGTCTATTTTAAGACGAGTGTCGAAGTTGGTTTCATTGCTGGCAGTCAAGTCCCCTTTCGTGTTTGTAGGGGAACTGTCAGAACAAGAAGGTGAAGAACTTTTTACTCTGCCTCAGTGTAAACATCTTCACCCTTAAGGACCTACCCCACATCCCGTTATTCAATGTAAGTTCCGTCTCACGAAGGACCTAGGCTAAATCTCTCTTCCCTTCAATATCCAGGGGTGCCAGGGGCGGCTTTAGGCGGGTGGCGGCCCTGGGCAGAGAAAGAATGGGTGACCCCTTCGCCCGCCATTACGACACAAAGTGATAATACTACACATAGCTTACTGCTCCCACTCTAGCAACAGTAGTAAATACAGCGGACTAATTAACAAAAAACACAATGTTTTTCGCCCGCATTGCCGTCAGCTGTGTCGTTATTTTTTTTTATTATTATTATTTAATATCTATTGGCGTTGCGGCCCCTGGGATTTGGCGGCCCTATGCAGGTACACAGTTTGCACGTGCCTGTCGCTGCCACTACTGGTGCTCAGTACAGGCACATCACAAGGTTGCCTCCTCACTCCAGTCCTGTTCTGCCTTTTCACCAGCGACTGTGCATCAACACACGGATCCATAAGGTTTTGTGAAGCTTGCCGATGACACCACGCTACACGGCTGGTTAAACAAAACCCTTTCAGATCACGTATTAAAACCTCAAACTTGAAATCGCAATAAGAAACACGAATCTCGAGAAATTAAATAAAAGCGATTTCCCAAAATGTTCAAATCTCCATTTAGAACCGTAGCCGTGTGTGACGTCATGACAGGTGGCATCATGGCTGACCACAGCATGACTGATAAAAGTCCGGTCAAAGATATGGAAACTGTTGTGTCGTTGTTGAATGTACAGAAGAACAAAGTGACGGAATAAGTCTACACACGTCCCCGAAAGACTCCTTGTTGAGAAGACAATGGATCAACTTGGTATGTGAAGAGTCGACTTCCCTGCGCCTACACAGTACTCTGTGGTCTCCTTACACCATCTTGCTCCTGAATGTTACCTACTAACCTATCCGCTCAGGACCAGGAGGTTTTCAGGTACCGCAAAGGGGTCCGTAGCGTCCGTGTCTGTCCACCAACACAGAGTAGCTGCGGGAGCAAT
The DNA here is from genome assembly GCA_004794655.1 of Marisa cornuarietis. Taxonomy (NCBI): domain Eukaryota; kingdom Metazoa; phylum Mollusca; class Gastropoda; order Architaenioglossa; family Ampullariidae; genus Marisa; species Marisa cornuarietis. The sequence goes on from SMMW01000023.1 coordinate 50,247, forward strand.
TAAAGTTCACGATAAATTTACTTCAGATTCGACTTTTCAAACCCCGCAATTTACACATTGTTTTTTAAAGGTCAAGTCGATTGCTGAGCAATAATGGCTGGAAACAGAGCACAAAGTATCACACAAACATATTCCGGTGGTATTTTATGACAAAGAGGCATTATAGATTTTATATTAATATTTTTCTCTAAAGCACACCTGGATTTGTCGAGAAAACAGGAATTGACGAAACGAACGTATTTCTAAAAATAGCTTCGTTTGCACTAGCTGAAGTCGAAGAGAAAAGATGTAATCCTTGGTAAAAGAAAACAGACCAGGACACATTGTGCTGTTGCTGAATGTTGTCTTTGACTCTCAGATGTAGTTAGTTTGTACTCATGAAGGAAATCCTAAAGATAATGGCAGCTCGAAGCTTCTACATAAAGTTCCAATCTGTAGGGCTGTATTCCAAATTCAGCTGTTTCATTTATGGGGCAAAAAAATCGCTTCTTGAACACGAGAGCCTGAGCGATGTTTCTTCATTTGACATGAAGACATGCACACTCCCTGTTACAAATACTTCAAGCGCGTATTTTTTCCCGCCTTCCTAGTGGCCGGTGAGAATGCCGAAGTCTGAAGGCTTATATGTTTTAAAATCAAGCATAATTATGTACTCATATTTTGGGAATTATTATTTTAAAACGAATTTAACCCGATCATAAAGAAATAATGTTGCGCTTCTCTTGACCTTTAAAGTATAAAAAAAAGTGTACAACCGAGTATGACTATTTTTATAGCAAATCAAAAGGAAGATATCTCAACAGATCTTTGATGTACTTATGCAGTTCCCTGAGACGAAATTCAGAGAAATTTATTAGCAAATGAAATTAATAAAATAATTGTTCTTTTACCTGTTCTGGCACAGTGCGCTGTATGTCAACAGCCAAACTATTCACTACACACACGAGAGACAAGCACAGGCTGAGGTCTGCTCACAGACACACGATGTCCGGACTGTTGACCATAGCAACACATAGCGAGAAGCGAGGACCTGAAGCGTGACGATCGCTTGTAGTACACCAAGGGATTAGCGGCACTGGGAACCAGAGGAAAGATGTTAGCCATACTCTGGGTGGCAATAAACAGGTAGTAGTAACGACCATGTGGTGAAAACCCCTCAACAGCTAACCGCGGGACAGTCAGCGACACGCTAGGAATCATGGTACAGATGTAGATGAAGGAGACGATGAGAATCATCTTGGTCAGCCCCGTCTGGTGACCCGCTTTCTCCCTGCACGTGGAGCTCGTCTTCTCTCGCCACTTGATCGCTGCTGTCAGCTTGATGACGGTGATGACAGCTGTGACAGACACCACTAGGAACGTGGTAATTGGCAGTGTCACTGTCAGGACTGGAACCTCTACAGCTTGAAACAGCTCCTTGTTGTCGAGAAACAGCTGTGTCGGCGCATACCGCCATTGTACCTTTCCTTCTACTTCAAGACTAACCACTGATAACTGTAGGGGGATGACAATGTATCCCAGATGTATTAAGATAAAGCACACAGCCAGCAACACGCCCATAGTGCCAGTGCCTACGAGTGAAGCGGCTTTGAGTGGAAACACGACACACACGCACCTTTCTACCGCGATGATCATATTATAACAACCCGAGGTCGCACGCAGACCATACACCACCCATACACCGCCCATGATAGTCTTCACAAAGTATTCTTCAGCGTAACTGCTGTGAGAGACATGAAGAAAGGGGCTGATACAGGACATCGGAAGCACACTTGTCAGGTACAGCAAGTCCACCATGGCCAGACAGAAGAGACAGAGGTTCATGCGGTCCCGCAGACCCTGGCGCCAGAACACCAAGCACGTGACCACATTGGCGGGAATACCGACTGTACAAATAAGTAATGAGATATACCCGTTGAAAACATCTTTCAAAGTTTCATAAGTGTCTTCTGTGATTAGATCACCTGAGGTCTGCCAGGACACGGAGAGAGTAGACTCACCTTTACCTGCACTGTACGTTGTGACATTCATCGGTGTATCTGTGTTACTCGACAACCTCTGACTCATACAACAAAATAAAAACTGTTCTCTATGACCACAACTGCAGCCCATGGAATGAAATGTTTAACAAATGACAGTAGGCTGTCCACATTCTCTCGAGAATTCAAACGATCGTGGATGTTGGAGATTATATACCCATCCATCTAGGGTCATTGTTATTTGGATTTTTTAACAAGTATTTCATTCTCCGCGCCACACCTGGGTTGTGAAAAGGGTGGGATTTGCTCATCCAATTTGCCGATGACGAATATTTTTGTATCTTTCCATATAACTGCTCTTTTTCTGTTCAACATAATTACCTGGTGTTCCTTTATTTGTTTAATTAAACAAATTTTGCCTTCTAAATAAAAAGAAATTATTAACCATAGAGAAATATAAATAAATTATCTGTGGATGATTTGAAAAATATACGAATATTGTAAATCAAGAAACGAAAATAGCTGGGTGGGCTCTTTCTGCTGTGTAATTAAATGTATGGCTGGTGTCTGGGTCTGTACCTGTGTGTGTGTGTGTGTGTGTGTGTGTGTGTGTGTGTGTGTGTGTGTGTTGTGTGTATGTATTCGGTGTATGTGTGGCGTGTATGTTTTTGCGTGTGGGGAGGGGTACAGTTTAGTTATTAAAGAAAAGTTTCTATGCCTGTAAATATTACCAAGGCGTGTCTGGGTTTCTCTTAAGTTACATCAACTCTCCAATTAAGCGCAAAAAACTGTTGCAGAAAAAAATCAATGTGAGTAGACTGCACAATATTTTTGTACAGAGACATCCACCTCACTCGTCTGCCAGTTGGAGCAGGGAAAGAAGTGCGTGTGTGCGTGCGTGCGTACTTGTGTGCGTTGAGCGGTAGGCGTAGACTTTTGTTCCTGATGCTTGTGCAATACAATACAACTTTATTGCTCCACAAGGAGTTTGTAGATATATAAACAGTACTGCCTGCAATTATCCGTGCTGTTACCTCTGTAACACCCTCCAAGGTGCCTTGAAGGATAGTCTTCCAGAAGGTTTCGTGTCGGGTCACGTGACCAAAGAAGACCAGCTTACGTCACTTGACTGTTGATAGTAGAGGTTCCTAAAGTCCTACGAGTGTGGCCATCTTGTTTCTTACAAAGTCGTTGGTTTTATGTTCTTTGTAAGAGATCCGCAGCAGCTTCCTCAGACACTTGTTCTCAAATGCCTGGATTCTCCTTTCTGTTTTGGCGAGCAGAGTCCACGTGTCGCATGCGTAGAGGAGGATCGGCACTACCAGGGATTTGTACAGCCTGTACTTGGTAGTGTGAGAGTGAACGCCAAAGTCCAAGAAAACATCAAACTAAATGGAGAAAAGATTGAGGAAGTTGACAGTTTTACCTATCTTGGGTTCAAGATGTCAAACACCGGGGATGCAGAGGTGGAGATTCGAGCCCGACTGGCGAAAGCCAGCCAGGCCTTTGCCTCACTCAGGAGCACATGGAAGGCAAAAACATCAGCCAGAAGACCAAGCTGAGAATCTTCAAGTCTAATGTGATCAGCACCCTCCTTTATGGATCAGAAACATGGAAGATGACCAAAAACATCGGTAACAGGCTTGACGTCTTCCAAAACAGATGCCTCAGGCGCATACTTAACATCTTTTGGCCAAACACCATCACCAATGAAGAACTCCACCAAAGAACTGAAACCGAGTCCATCACCACGCAGGTTCAACGAAGGCGTTGGCGATGGATTGGACATGTGCTCCGCCAGCAGACAGCAGACCTCTCCAGAATCGCCCTACGATGGACTCCAGACGGCCGAAGAAAACGAGGCCGTCCAAGGGAAGAACAGTGGAAAGGGAGATGAAAGGAAAGGGCTGGACATGGGGTCGCCTGGAGCGGGTTTCAGCCGATCGACATCAGTGGAGGGGTCTGGTTGAGGCCTTATGTGCAAATAGCACGAAGAGGATTGTACTTGGTAGTGAACCTTATCTTGTGGCTATGCCAGATCCCATCTAGCCTAGCCGTTGCTGCTGTTGCCGTTGCCATTGATCATAACTTTGTTCTTTTCAGTGCTCGTCTCCATTCCATATGCGTTTGATCTGTCTGTCGGTCTGTTGGTGAGGTCTTGCAGTTCCTTGTTTGTACCTGCTAACAGATCTATGTCATCTACAAAGCGTAGGTTGCAGATTGGTCTTCCACCGATTGAAATGGAGGTATGGTGGTCATGAAGAGCTTCGAGCATGATGTTCTCCAAGAATATATTGAACAGCACGGGTGATAGGGCACATCCTTGACGTACCCCTACTGTGGTGCGAAAGTAAGCTCCTATTTGGTTGTTAAGCAGAACTGTACTCGTTGAGCTGTTATACAGCACTTCAACAGCTTGGACAAGCGCTTCTTCAATATTGAATTTCCGCATCACATGCCATAGCCCCTCGTGCCAGACTCTGTCAAATGCCTTCCTAAAGTCAATGAAGTTGTGGTAAAGGTCCCGCTGATGCTGAAGATGCTTTTCTATAAGAAGACGACAGTTGAAGATCTGCTCAACTGTGCTTCTACGTGGTCTGAAGCCAGCCTGTTCTTCTGCTAGCAGCTCTCTGCGGTGGTTCTGATGCAGTTCTGTATGACCTTCAGCATGACTTTGCTTGGGTGGCTGATAAGGCTTATGGTTCTGTAGTTCTGACACTGTTTGCTGTTTCCTTTCTTTGGGAGGGGTATGATTAGTGACTGCGTCCATTCTCTGGGCCATTCCTTGCGCTCCCAGACTCTTTGGCACAGGACAGTGAGGGCCTTTGTAGTTGCTTCCCCACCCTTCTTGAGCAGCTCAGCTGGTACATTATCAACGCCTGGCGACTTTCCTCCCTTCAAACTATGTACAGCTCTTTCGACCTCTTCCCGTAGGACTGGTAGGTAAGACCTGCAATACAATGGCACTGACACGTTACAGACCTGTGACACAATGGCACTGACACGTAACAGACCTGTAACACAATGGCACTGACACGTTACAGACCTGAAACACAATGGCTATGACACGTTACAGACTTGTAACATTCAAACCTTCAATGTCTTATCGCATTTTACCGCACAGACCCGAAAAATCTTTTTTTCCCAAAAAACACTCTTGTGTACAGTAGTTACCAAAAATCGTTGTCAGCCCACCAAGTATGTGCAGTGTAAATAGTCGAGACCGGCTGTTAGAGTTTTACGAGTGGCAGAATAATTTCCTAGGGCGGTATTCACGAGCAGCACATTGATCAGTCGAAGTGTTTGGCGGTACTTTGTATCTTTCTTTGAAATGATTGAGTGCAATTGACGAGCCTCTGTGTAATTAACTCAACGGTCGTTAACAAATTAATGTCTTTATCAACGTGCCGGTGGATGTCTCCCACATTTCACTAGACCCTCCTTCTGCCCCTCTCTGTCTCTCTCTCTCTTTAGCTTCTCCCTCTCGCTCACTAACACCCTGAACTCTTGTTTCTCATAACTTTATGTTCTTTTTTATTTTCTTTTTTCCCTCTTAATCTCTCTAAACTTTTCAACATTATTCTTTTTCATTTTTCTGTGCGAGTGACTGCGTGTACGAGCATGTGTGCTAGCGCGTGTGCGAGTGCGTGTGTGAGTGCGTTTATATAGCTGTCTCATGTCTCATACTTGCCATTTTGTTGTCTCCCTTGTTTGTCATAATGATATATGTCTCAACTGCCTGTGATAAATGTCTAATTTGTATACGTCTCACTATATCTTACGTCTGTCGATAACAGTCTGTCAAACTGTCACAACTGTATGCCATACGTTTCTGCATAACAGTAATGTAGTCATACCTGTAGGTCATGACTGTCTACATAACAATCCTCGTGTTATAAAAGGTAAAGGTATAGGTCATCCCATAACCTGTTCAGGTCGTAGGGGAGTGAGGTGTTAGAGACCCCACTTTTCTCGGGGCCAGCTTTTACATGAGGGTGGTGCCAATCTCCTCTCCCTCGCTGCCTTACCTTCCCCAACCCTCTATGGAGTCAGGTACCCATTCCCGTCAGCTGGGTCGACTGGGGGAAGTTTGCTGCGCTTATCGGGAATTGATCCAGCGCTCTCGGTTCGGAAGCCAGCGCTCTAACCACTCGGCCATCCGCTTCCCCCCCCAAAAATAGGGGCTCGACAGGTAGTCAGATCACGTGTTATACCTGTATGTCAAAACTGTTTATCTTTCTGACAGGCTGACGTGATCTGACTGCCTGTCGAGCCCCTATTTTTTTTTATCTCGATCTCTTATGTTTGTGCAAGGTAAACTAAGGACAGTATATATTCAGTTCACTGAGTGTTGAATGCTACTTTTGTTTGTTGTATGTAGAGGGCAAGCAAAGGCACGTAGTAACATGCGTGATTGAGACGAGGAACATACGAGTGATGGAATAATAATAATAATAATATAAAATAATATAAACAAACATCAACACTTACACGTGCAAGAGATAGTGCCCTACTTTTCTTCTCAGCAACATTTTTTAATCATTTCAAATTTGCTGAAATAGCATTTATACAGCAGAACAGCATCTAAGACAGAGTGCACAATATTTTACAATATTTTGTGTGGAATCAGGATTTAGGTTGGCAACTCTATTTCTGACGAATGTGGGGTGTACTAGTAAACATTGACATAATATGTTCAGACAATATGTTAAGAAAAAGGTATTAGTCACCCAAAGAAAATAATGTTTTTGAGAAGATTGCTTGTATACAAAGAATATGTCTAAAATTTTAGTTGTGTACAGAAAATGTTGACAAATGTGTGTACAAAGGATACACTAACGATATTACGGGTGCACAGAAAATACGTTAATGACATTAGTGTGAGCAGAGAATAATATGATTTACTTGTGTACAGAGAACTGGAATAGTATGTTGATCACGTTGTGTACAAAGACATTGTGTTGATAATGTGTACAGAAGATAATGAAGATAATGGCTTGTACAGAGAATAATGTGGACAACATAGCTGTGTGATGTCTGTCACCTCGCGCTGTCAAACAAGAAATGTTACCTCATTTCAATAACCTCATGCAGTCATGCGGCAAGTAATTACGGAAGTGAGAGAGACACTACAACAGGTGAGAGAGGTTTCATTCCCAAGCACCTGATTCGTCCTCAGGGGAGATAATCACGAGCTGTGACGTACAGCGGGACATGGCGTACAGTCGGTCATCGATAACACGAGGCTTGAGACAGACGACGACTTTTCTCTCCAGACCACGAACACTGTCTCCATCTGTCACCCACACCATGTCGGTGCGGGCCGTGGCCACGTCCTCGATTTCATCCTCTTCCATCACCCGAACTGGAATACCCGCATCTCTCAGACCCCTCACCATACCCGAGTTGTTACTGTTGTCCCCCCAGTACAGCACCAGAACGTCTCTCCACTGCAGGCCGGGTGGGCCTGTGGGGGCAGTCTCTGTCAACATTCACGATTAATTTCTACTTTAGTCAGAGAACGAAATAACAGACACATCAATATAAATAATTAAGCAGTCTTTGATGATGTAAACTCAGACACGTCACTAACACTGTCTTCACAAATCATTGTTCACCTGCTTGTTATTTATCGCACAGGTAACTGTTTAACTTGCAACATGTTACTTTATGAAATAAGCACACCTACCCGGAACACCAACATGTAGTTTGTGTAGCAGGCGGGCCACCTCACGACCACATGTGACACATCCACCTGGCCAATCACCTGAGTGACCCTGACCACTGTGAGACAGTCGCCTGACTGGCGGGCCGTCTGTGTGGTCGGGTACACCACGCTTGCTGTAAGGGTGGACGTCAAAGCTAGTGATATTCAAGTCCTGCTCCACTTCCCTGATCACGGCTGGCGGACAGCGGAGGGGTCTGGTTAGATATTCCACTTGCCAGCCGGCGGGCGCGAATCCATGGTAACAGCTTGCCGCCCAAAGATGGAGACGAGGAACTCGTGTCAGCAGCTTGGCACAGAAAGCCGGGAACTTTCTGTCACAGACATGAATGTTACATTCAGTAATGATTACGTGTTACACTATGTTATGTCACTAATGAGTGTGCTTGTGTATTCTGCTTGTGCATGACACAAATATCAATAAAGTCACCTACATCATATTCATTACCTCAAACCAACTTTGTCCCAAGTTAATTTTTATCTGTGTAGCAGGTGCTGTAAAAGATTTATTTACGTTTATCTCAAAGTGTAAACACACTTCTGTTAGATATAACTGCTTGACATCTGTCATGTTCTCGTATACATGGAGACCGGATAAAAGGTTTAATCGCGTTTTCCGGCCGGATAGCAGCAAAACATCGGTATGCATGAAAGCTCCGATAAGCTATCCGTCTTCGCTAATCGCGGATAAAATTATCCGAGCTCTCAATACCGAAAAAGCCAACACTGGCGAATACAATATGGCAGCTCATAGCTTTCCAGTGGCGACGTCGATTGCTCAGACAAGATCGGGTGTTTTGTGGCAGGTTACACCCATTTGAAATCTTTGACAACTTTGAATTATATTGCAAATTTCGTTTTAAGCATGAAAACATTCTGGTACTGACCAATGAAGTGGCATGCAAGATTGCTGTTACCAATCTGCAAAGACTGAAGACCCATCTGTTTATTTAAGACGGACTTAAACAACCAAGCAACACTTCTGTCTTTACTTTTTCTTACTTTCCTATTTTATTAATTTTTTTCTGTTTTTGCTGTGCAATGAGCATTCTTCTCAATGGATACCTGCGTATTACAAATGGACATCATCATCATCAATGTGCATTAACACCGTAGTTAAAAGTGCTCGTCATTATTTTGCCACATCAAGCTTTCAATATGGGTGGGGTGAGCTGATTGGTGTAGTCAATCCACTGCTTGTGGTACTGTGGTGAGGGTCACCGATGTTTGGCTTTGGAGACCACAATGAAATTTCATTGCCCGTGACAAGCAGACAAAGAGGCCAATACACCAGGCCTACGGATTTCCAAATGTAATTGGGTTTATCGAGGGCACCTTGATTCAAATTCAGGCTCCAACCGAGCAAGAGAATGAATTTGTCTGCTGCAAGGGATGCCGGGACATCAATGTTCAAGTAAGAATCACAGCTTTTACTGTATGTTTATTTCATCTTCACCTCCCTTTCCCACAGCCACCACCCTTCCCACCTTGTGTGTGTGAATGGTATTTACATCCCCAAACACAATCTTAGAAAATAATGACTTTGGTCAGTGAAAGAGTTGATTGTGCCACATTTATGGCCCGTGCACCAGTTTTCTTTTTTTTTTTCAAGCCCTTCTATGATTTCCATGATACAATTTTAAATAATTGTAGCATGTTCAATGCTATAAACAAAACAATATAAAATTTTACCACTACAGCAAAATGCATTTTCAGTGCAAGGTATCTACAAATGTTACTTAAAGTTAAAAAACAAACACGGAAATATACTGCTCACAGCCTGTAGCATCAAATTACAGCAGCAGAAGAGGAATTACAACCACTGCCAAAATTCTGCATGTGCTACTGTTGAAAGAGCAACTGATGCTGACAATGCTGCAACAATGATAACTGATGCTGACAACACAATGCTGACACTGTCTCTGACAACTTCAGCTTCATTCAGTGAAAGCTTGTCGGATCATAACAGTATGTGTGATGCTACACAACTGTGCCAGACAGAAACAGGATGTGCCATCAGATTCCGAGAGTGACTCGGACTCTGATTCATCAGAAAATAAAACGGAGGAGCAGAGACAAGTTGCTGCTGGTAAAGAGGCTCACCAGCAAATAATTAATAACTTCCTCTGAAAGTTTGACAGGTATGTGTGATTTTGTAGAGACCAAGCATTGTCCCTATAGATTGACTGTAGAAGGGCACATTGCCCAGAAGGTACCTATGGTTGCTGTAGAGTGTAGACCGTCCTTCACAGATATACAATTTTAAACATGAAGCATGTGTATGGTGTGTTTTTGTGTGCTTACTGACACTGACAAGTAATTCACCCAACATACCCTACAGACCCTGTCTAAAGTCCAAAAGTTTATTCATGGCTGTCTGAGGGACATTTAGAGCAAATAGTAATATTCACAGTAATGCAGTATATAGGGTGCGCACAGTCCGTATACAGTGATCCCTCGCTATATTTTATTTCATGTTAATATTCTTTTAATATGTTTGAATTAACATATTTGATATTTTTATGTTATTTACATTTTTAATGCAAAAATAATTAAAATTTATATAAATACCTATATATCGCTAAATCCTGGGATATAGTAAAAACTCCGTGATACAGAATTATGCGCTATAAAAATCTTCATTATTATTATTAGATTTTTTTTTTTTTTAAACCACGATACAGTGAAGCCACAGTAAGTGAACCGCCATATAGCTAGGGACAACTGTACTTCTATCTTCAGGAGCATTTACAGGAATAACCATGTCTGTATACTCCTATCAAACAATTCCGCTTCTCTTCTGTTGCCTCCGAGAAGCCATGATCTCACAACTACAGACAATGCAGTCTGAGGGTTTATCAAAGAAGACGTGCGGAAGCCTGTTATTCATCAAACGATGAACTGAAACAAGCGGTTTGCACAGTGTTCCAGAAAGTCACCACACAAATGTTGCAGAACATGAGCAGGAGAACCTGGCGGTGCATTCGGCTATGCAGAGATCAGTGAGGAACCCATAGAGATTTTTGGGATTCCTAAAAAGTAACCTTTAGATTTCAAAATCCTCCCAAAGATAGGGGTATACGGACTTTGTGCACACCCTGTACAATAAAGATATGCACAGAACATGTGAGGAACCTCCCAAGTCATGGTGAGGTTAGCCTTTGTTATTCTTGCAAATTTTATTAATTCATTAAAACATCCTTTTTATTACTACAAATATTGAAACTTGCATTAGTTTCTGTCTGCTTTTAAAAACTCACATAAAAATTAAGAACAGAGTTCATCCACAATATGGTTCAGAATGCAGTTTTTACACAGATATTTGCAAGCAAAAGACTTATTAAACAGAACTAATTTCACTGCTGTTTATTCAGGAAGTTTTTAATGTGTATACTGACCATCTTCTTATCTTTTTCTTAAACCATTTAAAGATTTCCATTTTTAGAGGGTCTTTTAATAAATAAAGACTGTAAAGTATCAGAGTTTTGCAGTAGAAGAGGCTTTTGCAAAAAGCAAAGGTGACAAACTTTTGCTTTTCCTTACCCACACACAAGTAAACAAAATATCTTAAACAACAAGGTGACAAATGTTTGCCTTGCCTGACTCCACACAAGCAAATAAAATATCTTGAATAAGAATTATTCAGACAGATAGCAAAGCAACTCATTTTTCTGGTTGTGTAGACACAGAACTTTCCCCTAAAATGCCCAGTTCCAACTCGAGTTTCCTGATTTCTAAATCAATTTTTCTTTCCTTTTTCTTGGAAAGAGCTTCAAGTGCATTGTTTTTACTAATTTCACTCAGAAGCCATTCCTCCACTAAGTCATGATGGTTCTTCAAAACTTGAATGAGTGATAAGTCACCTAGCCATTTTTCTTTTTCACTCCATGAAAATTTCTCAAGACAAGATTTTTTCCTCTTTTCACCCATGCTTTGTTTTTCTTCAGCTGATGTTGAGGCCCTCTGCGAGTGCCTAGCTACAGGCTGTTGAGATGTGGATAAATCAGCATCCAGTGAGGTGTCCACACTTCCATCACGGTGATTAACTTCTGCATGAACAACTGCAGTAGCATCTGCACAAAGAACAGCAAGGAAAGCTTCATTGTTAATTTAATGTGTATAGTTTATGACCATGTAGTTTCTTGATTCAGAAATTTATGCAACACATGATGAGTTTGTTCATAAAAATATTTATAAAACATATTTTTTGCATATTTATAGTCATTCATCTAAAACCTATTATAGAGCATAAAGGAATACACATACAGTAAAACATACATATGAGTGAACCAATATATGAGTAAATTGAGATCCGAGCCAAAAATTTGTGGAAATTTTGTTCTTGCTTACGAGCGGAAATTCGATATACAAGCTTTATATGTCGTATTGTAAGACATAACAAATAATGTAGTCTTAGTGACAATCTGAATGTTTAAAGTTAAAAACAATGTAAATAGTGTTTGTCTCGTCAGCTGATTCATTCAGCACCCGTCTGGTCTCCAGCTCCCTCCCTCCTCCCCGTCATCTGCCTACCTTCGTTATCGACAGTCTTCGTCTCCTCCAAGGTAAGATTGATAAATATAACACATTCTTTATTATTTTATTATCTATATTATTTATATTATTGTGCCATTAACATTTACTATACAGTACTGTACATTATACCGTATTTACATATAAATTGTCTTGATGTGGGAGGGCTGGAATGCATTAATCCTCTTTCCTTTGTTTTATATGGGAAAAATAGTTTTAATATACGAGTTTTTTTAAATGCAGGCTCAGTTAAACTCATATGTAGAGGTACTACTGTACCTAAATGCTGTGCCTTAGTTGCTCCCATTTTAAACCTTCAGTAGGTTAGTGCCTATTCTGTTACCATTAAAGTGTGTTTTAAGGTGTATCCTTTACTTTTACTTTACTTTTCTCATCTTGTATTTATTTAATAATGTAATATTAACATTCACATATGTGTCTTCTTTAATAGTAATCAATGAAGTAAGTTGTTATTCAAGCCTGATTAATGATTAGTTTTAGCAGTATACCTGGTAGACGAGGCAAGGTAACTACCGGCAACTGAGAGCAGGAATTAGAGCAGAGTCTTGATCCACTTGATGCACCAGACCACTGTGAGCACCCTGGCTGAGCATCTAAGACAACTGGAAAAGGAATAAATTAATCCCTTTAATATGTAGGCTAATGTTTTGTTTGTTTGTTTGTTTGTTTGTTTTTTGATTAAACCAGTTCAGTGCACTGATTAAGCCATCATGTAATAATAAATAATAGTTTGTTTGTTTTTTTGGGCCCATTTTGTCAATAAATGTATGACACTGAAACTTAAGTATGATAAGCATTGTTACCATAACCATTTCTTTTTATTTTTGCCATGTATGTTGCATGAACTGCATTTCAATTTAGAAATACATTAAAAAAAAAATCCACAGTTCTTTCCCCTTACCTTGACTGTCAAAATCAAGTTGACTTCCACAGGTGGGACTTTCGCTTTTAACTGCAATAAAGTTGCCAGGTAAAAGAAACTTTTTTCTATACATTGTATGCATTTCATGTAAATAAAGCATTTGAATGAAGTTAACTTTTGTGTGTGTTTTAAAATAATTATTCATAATAAAATTATACTACACACAATATAAATATGCATGAGAAAAACAAATGAAAAGGCACTGATTAAAAAAGAAATAATTGAAATAGTCTTTTCAAAGGCTTACCATTTATTTCATTTATCAAGTTTGTTTTGTTACCAAAAATCCTCATTATTAAGTCTTCAAATGGTGCAGGTGGTAGTGCTGGTCCCCCATCAATTTTCTTGTTAGCTCGCTGCTTGTTAAGGACAGCACCTTTTAGAGATTAAGAATGATAACTACCAATTTTATTTGCTCTCATTAGAAAATAAGAATAATTTGGTACAAATATCTAAAAGTAATAATAATTGAATTTGTGAAGTGCATTTCCCTGTGTGGATGAGTGCTCAATGTGCTAGGTGCAAAAGATTAAAACAAACTGTGAAATACATGTACATGAGAAACAAAAGTATGAAGAACTGATGACACCCTCACATATATGACAGTCAAATACATGGAAAAACAAAAGCGTTAAGAACTAATGAGAAAGATGAATTGTGTATGGATGAAGATGAAAGGAATGAATGAAGTAACATGCTAGAATCATTAGCCCACAGATACAAGCATTGGTAAAAAAATACCAAATGCTGTGCCTGTATGTCTATGACAGGAACAGTTTAAACACTTGTCCATGTTAAGATCATTGATGTGAAGCTGAGAAATTTGGATTCTTTTGTCAATCAATAAGTTGGCAGGAAATTGGCATTTTGCCAAAACCTAATGGAATGCCCTGGTAAAACACTTTTCATTGAATTCAGGCAAATATCATGTTATGCCACAATGTAGAAGATATATATCTCTGAAATCTTTCTTAACATCAACATTTCAGCTGCTCAATAGTAAATGAATGGTTTGGGGGTTGGGGGATGTGAAGGATATCTGAGCTCGAGCAGTTGCTTTGCTATTTAGCACACTTTCCTCGGTTATAATTGCCATCAGGGATTAATTAAGCTTGTCATCTGTCAAAGACATTACATTTCGAGTGTTCAAAGCAGAATGTTCAGTGAATGTACCAAAAAGCATCCAACATACTTCAATGTTGCACTCTACACCCTTTACTTGCTTTCAACCATCAATTTGTTTTACCTCAAATAATACATATCGGGTTATCAGTGGACTGATATAAGGAATTTAATACAAACGTCAACTAAACAGTTATATTTGTAAATATTTACCTTTCATAGCTCTCCATTTATCCTTGCATTCCTGGGGTTTTCTCTGTGCTACCCTACATGTATTCACTTTTTCTGTGATGTCACTCCAAATTTCATTTTTTCTTTGTTGAGTCACACTTTCATTACCAAATAAAATGCGGTGCTTGTGGGCGATCTCGTTGATCAATATTAAAACTTCAGATTCGCTGAAGTTAGCCTTGCGCACACGTTTACTGTGGGACATTTCAAACTTTCGACTAGTCGCACAGTCGTCTGCCCGCCACCCCATCGCCTTCAGCAACCAGCGAGTCACGTGATACACACTACCGTCCGCCATTGTGCGCAGCCAGCAGACGACACTTGTGACCACAGACTTGCTCGTGACAGCGGCTATCACCGCCAATTTACATCATGTAGCTTTGTGTTATCACCGCCAATTTACAGCATTCTTCTGAATGGATACCTGCGCATTATAAATGGGCATCATCATCATCATCATCATCATCATCATCAATTTACAGCAAGGTGTAGCTTCGTGCTATCACCGACCTTGCAGTAAATCAAGGCCCGTGGCTGATACGGTACTTCACAGCGCCAGCGAATGGTTTTTCCAAGATAATTGAAAAAAAATAAAAATTGTGAGATCGGCGTTTGCCCTTATATATCATATGATACATCGCCCAGAACACTGTTCGAGATAAATGACCGGAGTTCACATATATCGACATCGTGGGGTAAGCTATTTTCCCTCAAACACGAAATTTGTAATACTTCTTATGCCAAAAAAATAATAAAAATATCAACTCTTGAACTGAACTCAATAAATCTTTTACAATAGTTTGATACTGAATCTTGTTATCTGCAGAAAATTGTACATATGATTTGATTTGCCTTGAGATAAACTTGAAAACCGTGTCACCCGCATGGATGACTTTTTTTTTTTTTTTGCTTAATTATATTAGCAGCACCCAAGCCCCACAATTAAGTCAATTATTCTAAAATATACAAGCAGTTTTAAACCAAAAGGCCTAACTGTAGGTTTTCCACCGGACCTAACATTTTTGTTTGATGAATCGACATTATAACTATAGGTAACAATTAAAGGATAAAGATTTTATTCATGATCACTGTAACAAGATTTTCTAAGAGTTTCTGTTTTCTCAGATCAAACAAAGCTGTTAAAGGAAATAACTTGTTTACCATGAGGGCTGGAAAAATAACAGCCTCAAACATGCACAGTGTTTATCATACATCTGTCAACCAGCCAACCTCCTCAGCAATCAAAAAAGTGTGTACGCCAGTTACTAAAAGACAGCAGAGGGGGGTCCAGGCAAATGAAAAGAAAAGAGGCAAGCTTTGTATAAAGATATTTGGGTGAAGGTTCATATTAAGGGTTTCAAAGTGATATGGGGCTGGTTTTAAATACCAGTTACCTTGTATTTAGTCCCAGCCCTGATGGTACAGGAAGCTGTTAGGGCAGTGTGGAAGTTAAATATCCCTTAATCTTGAAATGCAAATGAAAGGGCTGAAAACCTCGGATGGCTAACATCCACCAAGATTGGGAGCTTTAAACTCAGCATGACAACATAATTATTTTACCCAGATACACAGGTTCCTTACTGGAACTTCATATTGTGATTTTGTCATGTGGTCATCGAACTCACCCGGATAATTATTACTGACAGAGTGTATGCTGACCCTAAGTTCTGGATATGCCATAGGGTTTGGTGTGTATTCCTTTGGGGATAAATAAAGTGGTATTGTATTGTATTGTATGTGCTTTACATACAGTATTATTGTGCTGGGTTTTTTGTTGTTGTTGTTGTTGTTTTTTTAGGAAGTCACAAATCCGCATATTAATCATTGTCTTTGGAAAACTAAAATCATCCATTCTTAGAAAATTAATTCTGCTTTAAAAATATTTTTATGTTAGCGACATCATTTGTATGCTGTTTTTAATGGATGTTGTGTAACACATCAGGGTTTGCACATGTACTTTCACATGATTGCATACTGATGAACATGCATCTAATCACCCAGAAATATAATCATGGTAAATTATATACTGTTTTAAGAACTTTTATATTTTGATATTTGTTTGCATATCGCACAAATGGGATAAATCATGTACCACAAAAAACCTATACATTTTGATGTACATATTTGCGTAGTACACATATCAGCTGTGTATGAACATATTACATGCACATTCAGGCAATCATCTAATGCATTCTTTTTTACAAACTGATTGGTAACCATTTTAACATAATGGCAACAGTATATCTAGCTGGCACTGTAAACAACTAAGAAACTTATGGTGAAAATTTTAATCCTGAAGATTCAGATTTCATCTACCTATTTTGGAAGAGAAGATAATGTCATATTTTATCAAATTTGAAAATGGCAATGTATATATTTTCCCCTGTACTGTTTTAACTGAAAATGTTGGGGTTTTTATGTAGGAATTTGACATTTCCTCATGGAAAAACTGTGTCTGAGACTACAACAAGCAGAACACTGGAACACAATAGCCTGGTAGAGGAACATAAATGTAAACAAACCATTTGTTCTTCCCAGTGCAGACTTATTTGCAAATAAACATTAATAAATATAGCTAGACTTGGAAAAAAAACAGTAGAGAGCAAGGCAAAGGAAGCCTGTACCACATGGACCCAACTGAGGGGTCCTGCCCAAAACCGGGTCTGCTGGCAAGGTGTTGTTGCAGCCCAATGCTCATTGAGGAGTAACAAGGAATAAACTAAATATAGCTATTAACACAACCAATGTATCCAAGATTTTCAAACTCATCTTTGCATTTTAGGAGGATTTCTAGAACTAACAATCATGGCTAGCTTCAACTGGGAGTGTTCTTAAGGTAGAGATTGTTTTATGGATGTTTTATTTGTATATATTATTAAATGAACAGTGGGAACCCAAAAGAGACAAGTTCTTTGAAAAAGGTGTGCAGCACCGTTGTCTGTAATAAATATAACATTAAGTGATTTTGTTTGACACACTTGCATGCAGTTTCACAAAGTTCTTAACAACAAGCTCAGTTCCCTTGATCATTTTCACAAACGCACTTTATGACCAGAAAACCGTTTTCTCTTGAGCAGTGAATTCACTTACACACTTTATATATCTGTCTTACGCACTTTATATATCTATCTTACACGCGCGAATTTACTTACCATCAACAATGTCGAGAGCACATAAATGTTATGCTCCACACGGAATACGATTTTTAAAAAAATAATCCTTTAGCCTGATGGAGAGCCATCCTGTTTTCCAGTGACAGTAAAGCAGTTAGAAACAGTGCAGACTGACATCTTTACACATGGATTACTGAGAACAATGAACGACGTAGCGACCATCCGCTCTGCTAGCAGATGAGCCCGCAATATCTGGGAGGTCAAATGAAAACTATGGCAATTTGGAATACATATAGCTAGGTGTATTTAATTCGTTTTACGTGCATACGGGGTCCGATTATTAGAAAAACTACATCACACGCTGTACCACTGACCTGTATTCAGGACCCGCTTCATCAACGATGACGTACAGCGGCCCTCCGCTCGCCACCTCTGACAAGTCGTCCACGGCCTTTTCCAAGTCCAGAACTTGGTCAAAATCATACTGATGTATGTGAATCTCACCGGGTGCTACATTTGCTGTTCCTTGTGTGCTTACAGACTGCAGCAGGTGATACAACATGATGCTCGCTGCACGACTTCCCCGCCAGGTACTCACGATATGAACAGCGTGGCCACACCGAAACCAGTCGGTGCTCTTCAGCAGCAGCACAACGGATTTACCTGTACCTGGTGGTCCAGCCACAAAAAGTCTGGTAGGTGCCATGTTGAGCAGTTGAACCTGCTCCGGAAACAGTGTGATTTGAGCAGTATAGCACTCTCCCGTCCACGACACAGCCTGACCCAGGGTCTTGACACTCAGACGTACGGGAGATGTGGATGGTACAGTCACTGTTGTCGCCGGACCACAGAACCTATTAAATAAAGCAAGTCACACGAAGCTTAGATGTTTCTGTAAAAACAGGTAAACAATAAAACAACTAAGAGTTAGTTATAAACTATTGACAAAGAATGTTAGTGTCTGTTTTCAGATGGAAGTTGTACGGGACTTTGTCATATTCAGTCCATCGGCTGAGTACAGCAGTGCTTTTTGTATGACAAGGTGGCCATTGTCTTCGATGACTGAGGCGCCATTTTCTCTATATCCCGGCATTGGATCCCGGCTCAGTTCTCCCTGGCTGCCTTTATCCCTTTCTTGATGCCACAAATCAACTTTGTATTTGGATGCTGCTTTGGGTTTCCTTTTCCTCTTTTTCAATGCCCTTATTTGGTCATAACGAGCTCATATTTCAGTCGTGACTCCGAGTTATTTCTTCTTCTATTGACGCCTTTGCACTTCCTGAGCTGTTGACGTTTTTTGCAAAGTAGTCTACACCACAGTCCGCCAAGTTGAGTTCAGCAAATTTACCTCCAACTGTGGCCTTAACGGGTTGGGGGACATCTGAGGGGCACTTCTTCAGCTTCAACTTTAGGTTTGTTCAAACAATTAAGGTCGTGGGCGCTGCTGTGAGAGTACTGCACATGTAGTCATTTTTAACATTTTTTGTTTGAGTACATATAGCTGTCATCGATTTGCTGGCGATTCAGTTGAGTATTTGTTGAGACAAAGATGGCCGCAAGTAGATCGACAGCATAGCAGTTTTGTTTTCATTCTACTAGAAACAGGTTTTACTGAAACATTAAGCCTGTCCTATCAGAGGGCTGAATACCTATTGCTAAGCACTTGTAGATTACTGTCACCAAACGAATTATTAATGTGGTTGACTGAAGGTTAGGCTAAGTGTGGTTATTAGCACTAAGGTTACAATATTCAGGCAAAGTTGTAAACACTTTAATAAGCCTGAACACATTCTACTTTAGGATATGTAAAAGGTAAAAAAAGGTAAAGGTCATCCCATAACCTTTTCAGGTGGTAGGGGAGTGAGGTGTTAGAGACCCCACTTTTCTCGGGGCCAGCATTTACATGAGGGTGGTGCCAATCTCCTCTCCCTCGCTGCCTTACCTTCCCTAACCCTCTATGGAGTCAGGTACCCATTCCCGTCAGCTGGGTCGACTGGGGGAAGTTTGCTGCGCTTATTGGGAATTGAACCAGCGCGCTCTCGGTTCGGAAGCCAGCGCTCTAACCACTCGGCCATCCGCTTCCCCAAGGATATGGTAATGAATTAAATTAAAAATTTTGTAAATGTTCACACTTGTAACTGCTCTCTGCATCGTTCTACCTACTACACACACCTGGCTACCAGCATCCTGTACAAGCCCCGGGTCATGTGACTGTCAGGGCCAAGCACAGCCACACGTCGCTGCCACCAGTTGTCGAGTTCCCTCACCAAACAGTCACTGATGTCCCAGGGTGTCTTGGGGTCAAACAACTGATCAGAGCAGAGGCACACACCAGTGATGCCGGCGGGATCTGTTATGTCTAGACACCGACACAAGTCCTGTAATAAAACAAATGGCTCAAAACAAAAATAAATCCAGTTCGCCAGGCAAGCCAGATTGTCACAACTGGCAGTTCTAGCGCCTGACTGACTGAAGACAGCACTAAACTTTAATTCATACAACATGGCAACAGTGTCCTCCACTAAAATAAGGCTCGTTGCGATGTCATTAGTGCCAGCTATTTTACTTACTTCAACTGAACGGTCATTCGTCTTAAGCACGTGACTGCTTAAAAATAAAATACCACTAGAAAGTAAATTTTAGACATGGGTTAGATGTCGAGGAATTCTGAACATTTAAATACAATACATTTATAAAGCGAATGACTAAAGCATTTTCCTAATCTTCATCTTAGTATTACACCCAGAACATTCTGCAGACTTATTTGACTTATTCTATTTGAACAACTGTCTATGAAAAAGATTATTATGCCACCTTTCATGACACATCTTGTGTGTTTGAGAAAGTCCCGTGTTGCCTGAAATTGGATTTGTAAATCTGCTCCATCAGCTATGACTTGTCACTAAATGGAGTGTAGAAAGGTCAGCAGGCTGTTCATGTATACAAACATAAGCACCAGATCTCTAGATGGAGCGTAGGTAAAAAGTCTGTTACCTGAGTCAGTTGTGGATCACCGGAAATGGCCTGTTGAACCTGACTAACCGTGAGGTTAGGGACAGCGATGGTCTTAGTGATGCGCAGACCGTTAGCAACGTCCGACACCAGGTGAGACAACATGGCCTCCGCTTTGTCCAGCTGTGAGATAGCTTCTTTCAGTTTCCTTCTAATGATGTTGTCTTCACTCTGCTGTGACAAATTCAGTTGTTTTAGGTTGCTTCCAACCGATTTGACTTCGCAGACGACTAAACCATAGCAACGGTGAATAAGAAGCACATCAAAGTCGCCATCTTTCCAGTTTCGCGGCAGAACAGGAGGAAGGTTGATGGGGAGGGGCAGGCGGGTAGTCGCGGCAGCTGCAGCAGTGTAACAAGGTTCCCCCAGGTACCTTCCGAACTGAAGCTGAATGACTGCCACAAAAACTTCGCTGTACAGTTCCGACATTTTCTTGAGACAAAACAAAAGCCGCTGCATGGCGTCGTCATCTCTCACATCGCTGTCCTGCACCCGAGTGGGCTGAGGAATGGTCATCGTCTGTTTGGACTGATCGTACTGTCCGGCTGATGAGTGAAGGACCAGAACTTTCTGACCAGCAATCATCTCTCTGGTCATCGGCACGCGGTTGACGAAGACAGGAGGCAGGAAGTAGGCACCAGAGTCAAGATCAGGGAAGGCGTTCTGAATCCACTGCAGCCAGAATGTTTGTTCTGTTTCCTTTGCCAACATGATCACATGCAGAAAATGTGTTAACTATTTTGTAAAACTGTTAAACACAGATTTGCAGACAAAAATGTTGAGCATGACAATAAAAATCTGCCACGATAAGTAGCTCAGAATTTGTTAGGCTGTAGAAAACCAGTTTTATTAGCACTTGTAATCACACGATAATTAGCTCAGAATTTGTTGGGCTGTAGAAAACCAGTTTTATTAGCACCCTTAATCAAACAACTTCACGATCTGAAAAGTCAAAGTCAAAGAAAACAATTACCAGAAAGAAAAAAATAAACACTGAACATATAAACATAGAGCTGTGGAGCTGCTAGATCCTCCTGTGTTCTGGAATAACTTGTCAATGTGTCTACTCTTTTGTATCTTTAAATATTTGGCAACAATACGTATCTCAAATGAATATTGGGGCTAGACACCATTTTATTAGAAGCAAAGATTAACTTTTATAGTGCATAGTGTACTTACACCTTGTCACAAACGGTTCTAATCATGCCTAGTGTACTTACAACATCATCATTGTCACATACCATGTCACAAACAGTTGTAAACATGCCTAGTGTACTTACATCATGTCACAAACAGTTGTAACCATGCCTAGTGTACTTACAACATCATCATTGTCACATACCATGTCACAAACAGTTGTAACCATATAAAGTGTACTTACAACATCATACTTGTCACACACCATGTCACAAAAAGCTGTAACCATGCCTAGTGTACTTACAACATTATCCTTGTCACACACCATGTCACAAACAGGTGTAACCATGCTTAGTGTACTTACAACAGAAGAGGTTTGTTTCTGTAGGCCTCCTCTCATCCAACATATGTCATCATCTTTTCCTTCTGTCTCTTGTACGGGACGACACTCGTGCTGCAAACAATTATTTCAACACATCAAGAAGTTTCTACCATCAACAAGTAAGCATACATGTTAGGGTACAAGAAGTGACATTGTAATTTCTCGAGACTGTGAAGACATTGTTGGAGGATGTTGAGGTTAGTGAGGTGTAGCAGCCACATGGGATGTGTTGGTGTGTCTGTCATTGCTGTGTTGTGCACATGGTGGAATGTTTCAACTCCTGCTTCACTCGGGTCACATTCCAAACCTCTGAAATTTTCTTACATTCCATTTAACAAGAAAGCTATTAAAAACGATTTTCTACCCGTGACACTAACCTCCATTGTCAGAGACTATGTCAAACAAACAGTTGTAAACAGACACGTTTGTACTTACTACTGTACATTCGTCTGTCTCCTTGTCTGTCTTGACACCACCCTTTCCTGCTCCTGCTCCCTTCCTTCGGGATTTGCGTGTCCCCTTCGAAACAAATATTTCAACACATTAGCGACATTCTATCATAAGCAAGTATAAATAGTTTGTAAAGTAAGCGTATTTGACAAAGGCACATAATTACAACAGTGAGGCCTCAATAAAGTGAGGTAAACAGAAAAACTTGTGTAAGTCCTAGTCCCAACATATTAGTCTGGTTGGGCATTAGATAATTAATAATAATACTAGGATTTGTATCGCGCATTTGCCCACACGGAGGTGAGCTCGATGCACTTCACGAGACCAGGGACAGTGAGGAAAGAGATCGTGTGATGTCGATGTCACAATCAAGTATAAACAAGCACAACATACAGACATGAACATGCACCAGTCAGCAATACAAGAACATGCAGGAACACAGAGACAGGAGTGTGGAGGAGAAAGGACAACAGGATGGACCAGTAGGTGTTTCCGAAAGAGAGATGTTTTCAGTTCAGATTCCAAGGCAGGTACCGACTCCGCTGTTGGAAGAGACAAAGGCAGGCCATTTCAAACAAAGCTTCTGATCCACAAATACATTCACATCTTTGTTACTCCAGGGTTTTCATGAGTCCGATGACCCTCGAAAGTGTCAAGTCTTCACACAAATAGAGAGAACAACAAGAGTTGTGTAACTGCAAGAAAGTGGCTCCAGCCATAGTCAGTATACAAGTATGCACTCTACTACACTGCTACCCGTTGTTCAGTTAGGTTGCGTATGTCCTTGTCCTAGCAGGAAATTATTATAGTTGGCTACAAATATAAACCATTTCTCCAATAGTCTGTTCAAAACGTGCACACAACTGCCTCCCATGGCAACGCTTTTCTCTAACAAAAATCCAGTTATGTACCGAACGACTCCAACAAGCAAGCAAGCAGCTAGCCTCCCCCTGTCCAACAAGAGCATTTCTGGCCACGGAGTGTGTTTTATGACCACACAAGATAAGTCAGGAAATCTTGTTTAAACAAGTCGCACTCAAGTGCAGACAATAGTCCTGTCTGGTCCACCACAGCCGCCGTCATTGTCTTCTTTGTGACAGTGATGTTGAATGAGTGTAGAGACTATAGGAGGTCAACAGCCTGTAGCGGGGTAGAAGCAAAACACGGGGCCAGTCGTAGTCAAGCTTTGTCCACATTTAATATTAGTCAACTTTACAGGTTTGTCCACTTGAAATATTGGTCAACTTTACAGGTTTGTCTACTTTATGTTAGTCAACTTTACAGATCTGTTCACTTCTAATATTAGTCAACTTTACAGGTTTGTCCACTTTATGTTAGTAAACTTTGCAGGTTTGTCCGCTTGAAATATTAGTCAACTTTACAGGTTTGTCCACATTAAAGCAGTAGTTTGCTGTGAACACCACTAAAAGCCAACTCCATATGTTTGCCATGACACACTTTCTACTTCCTTACTATAACATCGTGTTAGTCATTAGTAATGTTTTTGTTGCGGAACTGTTTCATTTACTTTTTCTTACAGTAACTCTCGATGCTGTTGTGTGACAAACTTGAGTTGGTCTGTGTTGTGGTATGGTGGGGGCTGGATGGGGGTGTCCTCTGTTTCTGCTTCTTCCTTTAAGGTCTTCTTCCTGTTGTCTCGCTATTATTTGTTCGATTGTTTCTGTTCTCTCGCTAGTATTTGTTCGATTGTTTCTGCCATCTCGCCATTATTTGTTTGATTGTTTCTGCTGTCTCGCCATTATTTGTTTGATTGTTTCTGTTCTCTCGCCATTGTTTGTTTGATTGTTTCTGCTGTCTCGCCATTATTTGTTTGATTGTTTCTGTTCTCTCGCTATTATTTGTTCGATTGTTTCTGTTCTCTCGCCATTATTTGTTTGATTGTTTCTGCTGTCTCGCTATTATTTGTTTGATTGTTTCTGCTGTCTCGCTATTATTTGTTTGATTGTTTCTGCTGTCTCGCTATTATTTGTTCGATTGTTTCTGTTGTCTCGCTATTATTTGCTCTGTTTTGTCTGTGGTCTCGCCATTATTTGTGTTATTTTCCTGTTGTCTTGCCATAACTTGTTTGTATTGTTTTTTATTGTGACCCTGCTCCACGATGTGGTCCTTTCTTTTGCTTTAATACCTGTGTGTGCAGTAATATGCAATAATATGTTATGTTATGTAGTATTATGCAATATAATGAGATATTATGCAGTATTATGCAGTATCCACTACAAAAAGCTCTAGTCGTGTTAGAAAGCTCTTTGATGTTGTAAATAACAGGAGTTTTGTGTTGATGATGATGATGACTAATGATGAACGGGGAACACTGGTAAGACTAAGACTCATTATACTTTCAAAGCGTTTCTTGCTATGGAACAGCCTGTGTGGCAATCACAAGAGTCCTGTGGATGTAGCATACCTGTCAGAGAGCACTGATAAAGAAACAGGAATGTTTTGTAGGGATCCACATAGTGCTGACAGGGAGACAGGAGTCTTGTTCGATGTCTTGATGAAAACTCGTCTCCTGGCGTTTTCACCTGAGCCTTTAGTGTAGATGTGTGTCGATGTGTTGCTCCGGGATATGATGCGGCATTCACTTTGGTGTCCTTAGATTCCAGGGATGGTGGTCTTGACGTCTGCGTGTATAGCTCTCAGAGTGTGGGGGAGAACTGGTGTTTTACACCGAGCCAGCAGCTAAGGCTATATCACTATATCACTATATCACGGCAAGGCAGCCAGCCCTGTAAACAGATGCCACATGCAGAAAAAAAACAGCGTGCCCGAGAGGAGAGCTGAACCCAGGACACCCAACCCTGACTGTATTGGTGACTGGCGCTAACCGTTATCCCGAGTCGCCCGTATGGTTCTCAAGGGTCAGCTGCTTGGCGTTGACCTCATAAGGTCAGCTGCCATAATGTCTGCATGGTTGTGACTGAACTACTGTACAACTCCTAGGACTCAATTTTGACGACAGCGGAAAGATACTGTGAATCAGGGACAGCAATCAATATTTATGCACCATGACAGCAAGAGAGAGAGATCATTTGATTTGTGAGTACAGTGAGGGTCAAGCCGGACTCAACTGACTTATAGACACAGTGTCGCCTGCATAATTATGTCATTGTGTCAACAAACACTCACATTCAACAATATGTGGCCAGTAAAGAAAGCATAACTAAATCAGTAACTAAAGGACAGAATAAAATGAAACTCATTCCAACAAAATCAATCTTAACGACAATACAACTTTGTTTATCCCAAAGGCAATTATAAAGCAGCTCACTCAGGTATGACTAATAATAAAGCCAGTATAGCAAAACATCAACAATAAGCAACACCATCTATTCCCAACAAGGAAATGATTACCAGCCAGAGTCTCATACATTCGCAGCTCAGATTCATACACTCACAGTTCAAACTCTCACAGTTCAGACGTTCACACACACACACACACACAGTTCGTTGACACACGTATCATTCAAAAGTCCTGTGGGTGAAGTAGGCTCCCATGGAAATGGTGCAGTAAGCGAGCTCTGTATGGCAGTTATTAAAAATTACAAGAGGTTTGAAAAGAAAAGTGAACCCAATATCAGTGTACTAAACATTTGATAAACTAGTCTTTACCAGCTGTCCTTTTTAAGTTTAACATGTAAAGATTAAACAAAATTAAATTAAAGCCATAAATGAGATTTTACAAACTCGTGCTCTTGGCGGAACAGAAATAGGACTGAGAGTTAGCAACGATGTCGAATATAAAACCAGTAAAAGGTGGATAAATTGGTCACCATCATAATATTGTCACAGTCCATGGAAAACAGATGTAAAGAAAAATATTCTGCTTACCACTGGCCGGGCCGGTTTTGTCACCTCTGCTCCCATGGCGGCAACTTCCACAGGCGTCTTGTCCTGAACCTCCTGACCCTCGTGCGGATCTTTTGATCTACTCACTTCCTACAAGCAATTTTATAAACATATCGGTAACTCTCTGCCATAAGCAAACTAACATAAATTGTATGGAATATTTATCTGACAAACTGACATGATCACAGCAGTGAACCCTCAGTAAAGTGGGCAGCTACAAGAAAGTTTGTGTCTACTCCAACACATGAGTCTGGTGGGACATTGACGATCTTGTCAATAAAACCTCTCATCAACAAATACACTCAAGTTCTTTTACCTCAGGGTTTGTATGAGCCGCAAATTCCTCTTGCTTTAGACATCATAATGTAGGGCGGACCACGGGGTGAAGGGTCATACTGTAGCAAACATGTTTGTCATACTGTAGCAGACGTCTTCGGCATCGTCCGAGGTCACGTGATACTGCCATCTGAAACTAGGGTACGACCGCTGATTCTATTTCCTGTAATCTTTTTTACGTTGTGATTCTGAAAAATAAGGTGGCAGTTGACTGTTCGAGTTTCAAGACGAAAGTATGTGACAGACAGACAGACAGACAGACAGACAGACAGACAGGTAGGTCACTGTGCTTTTGTCGCAGTAGCCGACTGGTTGTCGTACACATGTCAGGTCCTCAGAGAGACAGACAGAGAGACAGAGAGTGACACGGCCATCAGGGCATGTCCACAGCTATCAAAGCGAGTCCAGAGTTGGGTGTTAATTATGCTAATTACAGTAGATACAGACTGGTTGTAAAGTGTTAAAGTTCACCCCTCTTCTGTATACACACGGGTGGGGGTGTTCTCGCAGTCACCCATCCATCTCCACCACTGCATACACATGCACGAGACTAGGCCGGACTGCGTGATATTTGTCATGTTAACTAGTTGATTAGTGTGATCAGGGTACTTAAAGGATAATGATATGCGCTACAATATTTCTTACAATTATATGTTTTAATACATGAGACCTACATGCTGCAGTCTATTGCACAACACATGTGTAACTAATTTTGTCAAGATTTTAACGAAGGTTTCCCACTGCAACAAAAGATTATTTTATTTCTCACATATCATGTCAGTCGCCATTCTTATAACGAAACAAAAAAATCCAAAACCTTCCGCCTGGTGCTGGTGACTGCTTGCAGGACATAAAGCAAAGTCAAAAACGAATTCAATGTGGTGAGAAAAAAGTTTCTTTTGTAAATAATGTGTGTGTGTGTGTGTGTGATAGAGAGAGAGAGTGTGTGTGTGTGTGTGTGTGTGTGTGTGTGTGTGTGTGATAGAGAGTATGTGTGTGTCGGTGTGTGTGTGTGTGTGTGTGGTGCACTTTACTTCAACTCTTTATATCTTAATTTTGATGTTAGGGGATAAATGCAGTGTGTGTAAGATAATGAAGGGTGAAGGAATGTCCCCGTAAGAGTGAGCACTGTTCACCACAAAGACCGTGAGAAGTGTTCAATAGTTAGGATTCAAAGTTCCGATTGTCGGACAAGAGGTCACGCCGCGGTCTCCAACTGGAGTTTTGTAATGTCGTCTAGTCGAAGTAAAAGGTTTTATGCAAGTGTTTTGTTCAGATAATCTTTATGCAGATTTATGAGAAAATGGAAACAATGTAAACTCTTTTAATAACTTTGAGGATGCATGAAAAAAATTCTTGTATTTTTTTATCGCTTAATCGTCACGCTGAGTTCATTACTATGTTGGTCTTGAGTTTCGAATAGGAAATTATAATTATAATTACTATGTTGAGAAAGAGAAATGAATGTTATTTCATGTAATGGAAGAAAGAAGCAATTTATCGGTGAAGTACAAGTGACAGATTCCAGGTCAGTGTATGTACGACTCCTCGTGGTGTACGGTGATAACATGGAGTGAGTCTTGGGGACGGTCCCTCGCACACATCCCCGTGTGATACAAGCTGTGGAGTATATCATGCTGGCCCTTGAGCACTTAGTTTGAAACTTAGTTTCCCGTGTCTCCTCTTGGATTAAACACCTCTGGGGTATTGTTACCTTCGGCGAACCTCTGAGTCGACGCCTCTTCATTTTCTGTGGTAAATCCCTTTGTGTGCCCCCATGTGGTGTATACACGCGCGCACACACACACACACACACACACCCACGCGCGCACACACACACACACACACCTGTCATTAATACGCTGGCACTTTGATTATTTGTTGTATGTGTACACCACAGTGCGCACGCGTGATAATATCGTCGATCTCATGATTAGAAGTCGTTGCGAACTTTGCAGAACTCTGAGTATTGAATTAACAAGTACTTTATTGATTTTTTGTAATACTTTATTATGTCACAATACAATGTTAATGACTTATTAGTAACAGCATCCCCTAAAAGAGATAGCACTGCCAATAAATGTCTTTGCAAGACATCTGCAATTATTTCTGAAATATCAGAATTTTCACTGAGATTACTCAGACCAGTTGGGGAGATAACCAACAACTACCCAGTCTATTCTTCTATCAAAACACAGGTACACATGAGTTTCCATTTCATCCAGTATTATGTCTGAGAGATTTAAAAGGGAAACCGTGGGCGGTCTTCCAGTCACACCATTATTAGATACTGACCGCCTTGTTTTCCAGTTCGCACAAAGTCCTGTAGGGTGATCATCAACGTGACGATGTCCACTGAGGTGTTTCCTTGTCTCGTGTTGACATCTTAGCTGTCATTTAATGTCATCTCATGAGCGATTTGTATTTGCTGACTTGAAGAAAAGTTACATTTCTGTTCAAGAAGGAAAACCAGAAGAAATAAGTATGAGGAGATACATCGTGACTGAAAAAGAAGAGAGAAGATAATGAAGACAAAGACTACAAGAGAAGACAGGTGTGAGACAGTAACTATCAGGCGGCTAGTGTTCAGGGGACTGACTAGTACATGTCAGTAAGTCATTGGTGACAATCACAAGCTGGGATGTACACCGGGACATGTAGTGAAGGCGGCCATACTTGGGATCGAACTGCACAAAGACGACGACTTTTCTCTCCAAACCACGAGCACGATCGTCAGTCACCACCCACACCACATCACTGCGGGCCGTGGCCACATCCTGGATGTCATCTTCATTCTTTATCATCCTCACTGGAATATTCGCTTCTCTCATCGCTGCTATTGTACGAGAGTGGTCCCAAAAAACCCAAGACACCACCAGCATGTCTCTCCACTGCAGGCAGCCTTGTGCTGAGCCGCCACTGGCGGGGGTGGTAGTCGTGGATGTCGAGACATTCGCTGTCAACATTCCAATTAGTTCCTTCGTTAAATTAGATGTGAGAGGTACAGCGTACACACTGAAAGACACATGGCTATAAACTATGACTACTGGCATTGATAATTTAGACTAACTTTTTGTAAACTTAAGAGAGGGTTGGTTGGTGGGTGGGTTGGTTGGTTTGAGGTGTTAAAAAATAAATAACTACACCTACCCGGATCACCATGGAGACTGTGTAGGAAGCGGGACACCTCGCAACCGCACTTGACACAGTCAATCGTAATTGAACGTGTGTGATCCGGAAATGGATGATGCAGTTGCTTGACTGGCGGGCCGTCTGTGTGGTCGGCCACACCCCGCCCACTGTACTTGTAGATACGACCGTTCTCACTGATGTCCACGTCCTGCTCCACTTCCCTGACGACTGTGGGTGGAGAGCGGAGGGGTCTGGTCAAACATTCCATCTGCCAGCCGGCGGGCGAGTGTGCATGGTAAAAACTTGCAGCCCAGAGATGGAGACGAGGAACTTGTTCCTCCAGCTTCTTGCATAAAGTCTTGAAGTTATTACTGTCACAGAAATGAGTGTTACACAGCCATTGATGTTTGTGCAGCAAGTGGTGCCACAGAACAAACTTATTTTTATTCCAATAAGGTTGTGTACACAAAGCCTGTACCTGATAGACACGTGTAGTGGTAGCAACACGAGCTTCACCTGCCTACTTATTTATCTATCGCCATATGACTGCAGTACAACTCACCTGTAGGCAGACCCCGCTTCATCAGCGATGACGTACAACGACCCTCCCCTCGCGGCCTGCGATAAGTCGTTGACGGCCTTCTCCACTTCATCCACTTCATTAACATCATCGACATAAAGATCATACGACAAGAAGTGAGGTCGACCGATTGTTACACCTGTCGACTGTTGTGTGTTTACAGTCTGTAGCAACAGATGGTACAGCATGTAACACGCTGCATAACTTCCCTGCCAGGTACTCACAATGTAGACGTCGTGGCCACCCAGCAGCCATTCTATGCCCATCAGCAGCAGCACCACGCTTTTACCTGTACCGGGCGGTCCGGTGACAAAGAGTCTGGGAGGCGCCGTGTTGAGCAGGTGAAGTTGCTCCGGGAAGAGTGTTATTACAGCAGTATAGCACTCTCCTGTACACCACACGGCCTGACCCAGGGTCTTGACACTCACACGTGGAGGACGTGTACATGGCACACTCACTTTTGTCGCCGGACCACAGAATCTACAACAAACATATTAATCCCATATGTTGATCCTTTAAAGAAAAGCCGTGTGATATACTTCAGTGTTATGTCTAACAGCAAACACACACACACACACACACGCACACACACGCACACACACTTTTACAGACACACACACGCACGCACGCGCACACACACACTTGTACACACTTACTCTTACCTTAGCTTGTACCATACTTTTACCAGTCGTCTCTCTACACTTCTAGTATTCACCTGGCTGTCAGAGTCTTGTACAAGTCAAGTGTCATGTGACTGTCAGGTCCAGCCCCAGCCACACGTCGCTGCCACCAGTGTCCGAGTTCCCTCAGCACGTGACTACTGACGTCACCCGGGGTCTTGGGGTCAGACAACTGATCAGAGCACAGACACACACCAGCGATGTCTGCGGGATCTGTTGTTCCCAGACACCGACACAGGGCCTGTAACACACACACACACACACACACACACAAACACACACAAACACACACACACACAATCTAAAGAAATAAACAGGTCCAGAATTCTCTTGGTTGTGACAGGTATAGTCAGGATAATTATTTCAGTGGGAGTGTCATGACGAACATTCCACTAACTGGCTACATCTAGATGAACGTGTCATTTTCATTTGGTTCAAGGGCAACCAGGTGGTGTAGAGTAAACATCCTTTCAAAATGGAAATTAACCGCAAGTGAAGTCAGGCTAGTCCCGGACCAACTGTTCAGAAACCTTTCAGCAACAAACTGGGTAAGCGACGAGACCGTTACGACCGCTACTGAAAAACTCGTTTTGTTGAGGGAGCCACGAGCCACAAGCTTTCTCTACTAAATGCAAGTAACCCTCGACAAACAGCTCCCACCCTCCCTCTCACCCTCTTTATGCCTCCTTACAGTTGTATCCTGGCTGGCAGTTAGAGTTAACCGTTTGCCATCCGTCTTTAAGATTAAAAACCCCACTGTAAAGAACCTATTACATACCACAGCATCTGCTATTGGATGTAAAGTATTTCTGTTAAAAAGTTTTGTGATACTAGAAAACGGATTATTACCTGAGTCAATTGTGTGTCGCCAGATATCGCCTGCTGCACTTGATGACTGGTGAGGTTAGGGAGTGCAATCGTCTTAGTGATGCGCAGACCGGAAGTGACATCGGACACCAGGTGAGACAACATGGCCTCCGCTTTGTCCAGCTGTGAGACTGCGTCTTTCAGTTTCTTTCTAATGTTGTTGTCGACATCGTGCTGTGGCATGTTTAGCGCGTGCATGTTGTCACCTATGGCCTTGACCTCACAGACTATAAGTCCGTACTGGCGGTGAATAAGGAGGAGGTCAAAGTCCCCGTCTTTCAAGTTCCGTGGTTGAGTTGGAGGAACATTGCAAGACCGGGGTAACTGGGCAGCCGCGGTAGCGTAGCAAGGTTCCCCCAGGTAATCTCTAAACTGAAGGTGACACAGTCCAAACAAAATCTCTTTGTTGTCTTCAGACATTTTCTGTAGACAGACGAACAGCCTCTGCATGGCGGCATCATCTCTGGTGTCGCTATTCTGGACACATTTCGCCAAAGTCCTCGGCGCTTGAGGAGCAGCAGATGAAGTCATTGTCGGCAGGTTGGACTGAGCGGCCTGTCCAGGTGCTGATTGAAGGACCAGAACATCCTGACCAGCAACTGACTGACTGGTCATCGGCACGCGGTTGATGTAGACAGGAGGCAGGAAGTAGGCGCAAGAGTCGAGATCAGGGAACGCGGCTTCAACCCATTGTAACCAGAATGTCTGGGCTTCATCTAAGATTGTTTTCTGTATGAAAACCATGAAACACATAAACTCCACTAAAAGATCATTGCCACCGAGACATGTAACTTATTTTAGCTTTTTAGTCTTCACTTCCGTCTCTCAGACAACTTCCCCGTTATTGTTACTTATATACACTTTGCTTACTTGTCCGCGATTAGCGCCTTGTGACTAGCGTCTTGTGACTAGCGCCGTTTGACTAGCGCCTTGTGACTAGTGCCGTTTGACTAGCGCCTTGTGACCAGTGCCGTTTGACTAGCGCCTTGTGACTAGTGCCGTTTGACTAGCGCCTTGTGACCAGTGCCGTTTGACTAGCGCCTTGTGACCAGTGCCGTTTGACTAGCGCCTTGTGACCAGTGCCGTTTGACTAGCGCCTTGTGACTAGTGCCTTGTGACTAACGCCTTGTGACCAGCGCCGTTTGACTAGTGCCTTGTGACTAGTGCCGTTTGACTAGTGCCTTGTGACTAACGCCGTGTGACTAGCGCCTTGTGACTAGTATTCAGTGTGTTTCGTGTAGACAGTGCAGGTTATTGACGGCCTCACAAGTACACAAGAGAGTCGGCAGACGGACGACTGAAGAAGGAAAGTATTTCTCCAGACAATCACTGTTCCCTTTGCTTCCTCCATAGAAAGTTCTCGTCTTTAAGTTGTGACGTCTGCTAATGCTTTTCTCTATGACTATAACATTTGCTCACTACAGCTGTTTATGTGGCGTTTTTATAAACTCAGTTGAGAAATAACTGCACGATATGCTAACATCTTTTCCTTTGCTAAAACAACTTTGATTCACATAACGTAGGTCCACCGAGAAATATGTGCGCGTTAAATCGACATATCCTTTCATGTTAGGACATGTAAAACTTCTCTTGGTACAAGGCTAAACCTAGAGTCTGTTCTTGTATCTCACTCACTCACACACTCACACACATGTATCCTCTCGTGTCAACTCGATCACATTCTCCGTCAGTCACAGTCCTCCCTGTCTCACCTGTTGTGAAGCAGATGGCGGAGAAGCAGACATGGCGGAAGATGTGAGATTGTGGCGACATTTATCTGTTGCTGTTCATTATTGTCCGCCAGTCTTCACGTGGGTGTATCAAATGTCGCACCAGCTACACCAGTCTTTTCAACATGGCGGCCGATGTTTACTACCGTGTGGTGTGACGGGTCCAGACATGTGGATACGACACACAGACTTGTTTTCCCTCGCTTGTCGCTACACCACGAGTTGTTGTTGTTGTTGATGATGATGATTTTGGAAAGCAAAGTGTTTCCACCTCGCGATAATTTCGCGCTGCGGGGAATGGGGATGGTGGGGGGGGATGTGGGTAAAGGGAGGGGAAGGGTCTACTCTGGTTTGTGTTCTCTTTTGCTGTAGGTGTTGGAGGTTTACCAAAACTGTTTTGTTGCTACACTGTGTTGGTGCCCTCTTTTTCGGTTTTGGTCTGTGAGTCCTTGTAAGCTTCCATTGATGGTGTATACTGCTGGTGTACACGAGCCTGGTTGGTTTACTTAGTTGGAAAGTGCTTCCACTTGAGGTGATTTCGCACTATAGGGGGGGTGGGAAATGGAGGAGTAGGAAACAGGAGTACCTGCAGAAAACCCCCGACGTCCAGCCCTGCGGACAGGTGTCACATGCAGAAAGTATCCCGAGACGAGATCTGAACCATGACTTTCTCAGTGCAGTGATGACAAGTGAGTGTTTTATCCACTGCACTACCGGGCACTACTCACTCCCCACCCTCATTTCGGATAAAAGCAGGTCCTGCCTATAGCTGCTACTATTGATTCTTGCCGAGTGCGGGTCCAAACCCCTGTGCACCGTGTGCGTCCGAGAGCTGGCTGGCTGGCTGGCTGGCTGGCGCACAGACACCTGCTGGTGCCGCACATTAGCATTACAGTAGGGGTAGTACCTGGCCCTTGTTCTCTTAGTGCTGTCAACAAACCTTTTTTGCGTACATCCATGTATAAAGATCTTTACCTGGGTACCAATGCGAGGGTTTGTCCTGCTATAGATGAATGAAGCACATGTTGCGTCTTGAGTGAGTGAAATTTGTGATGTCCAGTGCAGATAAAAATCAGAGTAAAAAGCAGTTGTAAATTATACAGACAAGAATGAGAAGCTATCCGCTCCCATTTTAAGAACACACTGAATGGAGCAGACATGGTCACTACATGCGGGTGTTAGATAGACGGGGCAAGAAACACACCTTGAGGTATAAAATTAGATAGCACACCCGACGAGTAAGAGCTAGAGTTTTAGTTTCAAATTCACCTTGTCAACTTTCGTCCTTTTTCCTGGAACAACAAAAAAAGGAAAAGATCCGACTGATTGGCTCTGGGGCTTTCAGTAGTAATCATAAAAGAGCAGGAATGACAGATCGCTGTAATTACCAACAGTCATGGTATGAATGAGACCTGACAAGAAAAGTCCAAGAACCTTGATCCCCTGAGTCATCATTCCAAAGGTGTGGTGTAGTGAGGCAAATAAAATCTCCACAATTTCTCTCAAAACGCCTTTCGTCTCTTGGTGTCTGTTGTGATTCCGGGGCGGCTGTAGGAACCGCAAATATCCCCCAGAATATTCATCACTTCCTCGAAGTTATTTTGTCCTTCACTCAAGAAGACAAAGAGTCACATGTGTCGATATATAAGCTAAACCTGACAGTGTGGTCAGTCCAGTGAGACAGTTCAACAGACTTTCTAGTCTATATCTGCGTGTTGTGGTCAGTGTGTACGCTGGTTGCCATCTCTGCCTGCAGACACTCAGATGTTAAAACATAAATACATGAGAATAAGTGACATACAGCATCAAGACAGGCACAGGGTTCAGAGGCAAACACAAGACCTGGTATTCAAACAATAGGCAAGTGATTCCTAGCTTCGTTCTGTTGTGGAAATATTGGCAAACAAAGAGAATGTTTGAAAATGTAAGTCGGCAAGAAAGACACTGAGGTGGTTAGAACATGGTCTGGCCGCACACACCACACAAAATGTGTGCCTAGACTGTGTGTACATTTGCATATCTGTACACGTGTAAAATATGTGACTACATCTGGAAGTGTGCGGATTTTGTGGTGGAGACTTGTGCATGCGTGTGTGTGCGCGCGTCTTAGATATATATATATATATAGAGAGAGAGAGAGAGCAAGAAGAAGAAGTGCATGCTAGTCTGTGTTTTCTGCTAACAATGCGCATAATGGCAAATTCGGAATGTAGGTAACGATCACAATTGTTAAAGTGGCTACTGTCAGAAAAAAGCCTGTCCTTGTTTAACAAGTTTAACGAGAGCAATAAAAAGAAACCTCGTGCAAATATAGGCGGAACCTCCT
This sequence comes from Marisa cornuarietis, assembly GCA_004794655.1. NCBI lineage: Eukaryota > Metazoa > Mollusca > Gastropoda > Architaenioglossa > Ampullariidae > Marisa > Marisa cornuarietis. The sequence continues at coordinate 86,392 of SMMW01000023.1, forward strand.
CCTGGTGTTCATCGCTTTTATCGTCGTTTGCGTTGTGAAGAGCTTCACTCGCCGCATTTGTTTAACATCGAACCTTTTTCCTGTCTTCGCAAATTTAACCGTTTGCGAACAAAGACCAGTTCTGTGTATTCGTTGAAACCCCGCAGCACTGTACCTATATAACGATTATCATTCTGATAATTTAAAAGTGAGCGAGCCTATATAGGCAGTCTCCTCTCTCGCATGGCTCATACCTTGTGATGTCTGACCAAGTATTCAGCAGTCTCATCATCAGATGAAGACTTTTTCAACTGAAATTTCGCGTGAAGTGTGTCGAGTATACTTTATGTGAATATATTGTTCACATGGCTCTATCTCTGAATGTGTCGACAGTAAACGAGACAAAATCGTTAGATAACTTTTCTGATGACGACAACTCCTCCTCTGATGACATTAATGAGGAAACTCGAAAACTTCTAGAAAAAATTTGCTTCATGGGACTGACGTTGCCCGGATGTTGTATTGGTATCCCAACAAATATCATCAACTGCATGGTCTTCTGCCGACAGGGCCTTCAGGACCGCATCAACCTCTGTCTCTTCTCTCTGGCACTGGTGGACTGCCTGCACCTGATGTGCACGTTTACAGTGTATGCCATCAGCACCTTGCTACAGCTGTATGATGGAGCTGTGGGTGACAAGTACTTTGTCAAGTCATTCGCCATCTTGGTCTCTCTTCTCTACAGCCTTCGCACCTCCTCCACTTTCATCGGCGTAGTCATCTCTGTGGAGAGGTGCTTGTGTGTTGTGCTTCCACTTCATGCTTCTACACTCATAGGGACCAGAACCATGGGCTTAGTCATCCTCGTCTCACTCCTTTTCTTCCAGATTTTCTTTGCATTTTACTCACTTTTGTTCGAAGGCACATGGAGGAAATGGAGATCCGGCGAAGATTGGTTGTTAGTTAAGACACAGTTCTTTAACGATAACCAAGACCTTGTTGGCATCATCACTATTTTGCTCGGTATAACATTATCTCTTGCAGCTTTTCTGATCCTGGTCGTCATGACGACTGTTACCGTAATGAAGCTCAGAGCAGCCATGGCGTGGAGACAGCAGGTTGCTGGTCACGTGATGAACGATTCCAGCCAAGAAACGGCCGTAACCTTGATGCTGATACTCGTCTCGACTGTCTACATAGTGACGATGGTACCCTACCTAGTCTGTCAGATTACCTACTATGTCTTACCAGATCCCTTCCATACTTCCTATAATACTTTTTTATTATTGAAAAACATTTCTCATGGGTTTGGACCAGTCAATAGCTGTTTCCATATGTTTATTTATTATTCTCGTTCGTCTCGATTTCGACAGACATTTCACTCCATGTTTGGTCTTAACCGGAGCCAGCGATCTGCTGAAGACACCGTAACACATACACTAACTGATGAGCAAACTAACAGTGAACAGCGATCTGCTGAAGACACCATGAGACCTCCACTGAACAATGAGCAAACTAACCCTGAGGTTTGTAACTAGAGGAAGGGTCTTTCACATCAAAGGGCCGATGTGACAGGGAATTTAATGTTTGCTGTGTGACGACGATGTCACATCGATGTACAGATTAGCGCTTTTCTTCCACGTGATTTTTTTGTTTTTTGTTTTCAATTTAAAATGGTTGTAAAGTAGGCTGAGCTGCTTTTGGTGGTGACCTCCGTAAATGTCGCCTTGTTAACCGTGTCATGCTTTATCTGGTCACAAAATAGAAGTTGTCGGCTGTCAGACGCTAGTAGCACGAAACTGAACTAACAAAACATGTTTATATTATGTATCATCTATCTCCACCTTGTATAAATAGAAACACAAAGGGGTAACTCTCGTTATTATCAATGGAATATATGGTGTATCGATACATGGTGACTAATCCAATGTTTTGTTATTTTATCGTTAAGGCGTGTAGAACACACTCCCGTTACTTACTTCGCAGTCACGTGGTGCACGTGCAACTGCGGTCGACGTGACAGGAACGGAAGATGTTTATGAGAATAGATGACGAGCACCGTACGATAGGCAAAATGTTACTTTGGCAATTCTTCTTTAATAATTGTGAATATATCTAAATATTTGGGGAGAGTTTTCGCCACAAGGTGTATTTTTACACATGTATTAGAAGACATTGCAAAGGGAGGGGTGATAAGTATTAAACTGTTATGGCAGACTGGTAGACCGTAGACTGTCCCTACCAGATATTCTCCATATCATACATCCAAGACGCATACTATTGTAAGCAACTATCTTGTGTGGCTGAAACACAGAGAAATAAGAGACACTTTGATAAAATTGAGAATGGGTATAACTGTACTTAACTGCCATCAGCAACATTACTGCTTGACTCACTCAGAATGTTTGAACTCCTCCGTTTGTCCTGATAACAGCTGACACTGAACACCATCTTCTCCTTTTGTGCCCAAATATATGGACCTTCGTAAACATCTCACCCCTACAAGTACTTTAAGCCCCCTTCCCTTTGTCATTTCTCACTATGAATGGGAGATACCGTAGTGCTACTTACACGGCCTCCTTTATTTACAATGTATTGGGAAAAAAGAAAAAGTTGTTATTATTGTTATTTATTTTATTCAGTGTTCAAAAGCCTGGGTAGAACAGCGGCACGTTCTTGAGTAGCCTCGTGACCGTGTGACGCAGACGTGCATATGACATCACACCATGACGCAATAAAGAATGTGACACTCCTGAGTGACAAAGGATAAATGTTTGGAGTAAGTCACGTGGTGTGGTGTAGCTGTACCCGACACGGTCTACATCAGGTGAGAATCCACGCCGATTACACCACAAAGTAAATTAATGTATTTGATCGGCGTGGATCCCACGTAGCCATAGCTAGTGTCGCTAGGCGATCACCTGGGTGACCCCGCTGCTTAGCATGCGATTGGTCAAGACCTGTAGACGGGTAATGAAGTTAGCGGGCAGAACGTCTCCCAGACATTCAGCGACAATCTGTCAGTGTAGACTCACCTGTACACCACGAGCAGACGACTATAACGGACGCTGACAGGAGATACTCTTGTGTTCCGTGAGGATCTGATATTGTGATTGGTGATTCTGACACTCGTCTTGTTTGCTGACCTGCACACCACCACCACACGTTCCATAACGGGCGCAGGGGTCTCTCTACCACAGGGTAGAAATTGCGAGCTGAGCTCCAGATTATACCGACATCCTTCCAGCGAGAACTGGATGAGGGAGAGTCGACAGTTGTCCACTTCACTCCGCCGGGATCTACTCTTGTGTTCGGGGGAATTCTTGAATTTGGATAAACTTCTGTGTGCAAGCTTACACTCGTCTTGGATACAGATTCGCCCGTCAGCAGCCCAGGTGTAACCTGTCTGCGAGCTAACCACCTACCTTGGAGATACCTGACCAGCAAAACGACAACGTGACGGTTGACATTTGCTTGGGAAAGGGGACCCTAACCTTGAGTGTTAGACAGTTATAGTAGTTCTTGACTGTTTATTATTTCTTTTAACATCTCATTTGTACTTTTATTCTGTAACATTAAATGTTGGAATCGTTGGCCGGCACTTTTTGTGTGAAAAAGGAAGAAGAGTGCTGCTAGCATAGCTACATGTAGATGTACACTCACGCTCGCATCCATTTATAAGTGAACTCTTCACCAAAAACGTTACAATGTATACCATGAGTATTACACATGTTTGCATGTATACCATGAGTATTACACATGTTTGTATGTATACCATGAGTATTACACATGTTTGCATGTATACCATGAGTATTACACATGTTTGTATGTATACCATGAGTATTACACATGTTTGCATGTATACCATGAGTATTACACATGTTTGTATGTATACCATGAGTATTACACATGTTTGCATGTATACCATGAGTATTACACATGTTTGTATGTATACCATGAGTATTACACATGTTTGCATGTATACCATGAGTATTACACATGTTTGTATGTAGACTATCGCACTGCTACACACCATTACTTACTACCTGTAATACACCTTCAGGCCCTCACACAATCAGGTAAAAACATGTTGACAGACTTTTATTTATTTAGAGATCGCAAATAGTCAGCACGACTCAGCACCAAATTATTGTCATCCTTTCTCGGTCCCTGCCATACATTTTCAGTTTGGAGCAGCGTGTCCAGTCAGCACCAACTTAGTTTGCGGTCAGCAGCACTTCATGAGAAGTCGTGATGTTGTCGTGACATGCGTAGTGCATGTCTGTCACCCTCTTGACGCACGTGCAGTTTCTGTAGACACCCTTAATGAGCTTTGGGAAGAACTCACCTGGCGACCGGCACCTGCCGTCGTCATCTGGACATTCTGAAATCATTGTGCAAGCAAACCGTTTGACAGCCCGTCAGGTAGTGAGTAGTGCAGTGACGTACTGTACATCAGGCAGTGAGTAGTGCAGTGACGTACTGTACATCAGGCAGTGAGTAGTGTAGTGACGTACTGTATATCAGGCAGTTAGTAGTGCAGTGACGTACGGCATTTCAGGCACTGAGTAGTGCAGTGACATACTGTAAGTCAGGCAGTGAGTAGTGCAGTGACGTACAGCATGTCAGGCAGTGAGTAGTGCAGTGACGTACTGTATATCATGCAGTTAGTAGTGCAGTGAGGTACTGTATATCAGGCAGTTAGTAGTGCAGTGACGTACGGCATGTCAGGCACTGAGTAGTGCAGTGACGTACTGTATATCAGGCAGTGAGTAGTGCAGTGACGTGTGGTATGTCAGTCAGTGAGTAGTTCAGTGACTTACTGTAGGTCAGGCAGTGAGTAGTGCAGTGACGTACGGCATGTCAGGCAGTGAGTAGTGCAGTGACGTACTGTAGGTCAGGCAGTTAGTAGTGCAGTGACGTACTGTACGTCAGGCAGTGAGTAGTGCAGTGACGTACTGTATATCAGGCACTGAGTAGTGCAGTGACGTACTGTATATCAGGCAGTGAGTAGTGCAGTGACGTACAGCATGTCAGGCAGTGAGTAGTGTAGTGACGTACTGTACGTCAGGCAGTGAGTAGTGAAGTGACGTACTGAATATCATGCAGTTAGTAGTGCAGTGAGGTACTGTATATCAGGCAGTTAGTAGTGCAGTGACGTACGGCATGTCAGGCACTGAGTAGTGCAGTGACATACTGTAAGTCAGGCAGTGAGTACTGCAGTGACGTACAGCATGTCAGGCAGTGAGTAGTGCAGTGACGTACTGTAGGTCAGGCAGTGAGTAGTGCAGTGACGTACGGCATGTCAGGCAGTGAGTAGTGCAGTGACGTACTGTAGGTCAGGCAGTTAGTAGTGCAGTGACGTACGGCATGTCAGGCACTGAGTAGTGCAGTGACGTACTGTATATCAGGCAGTGAGTAGTGCAGTGACTTACTGTACATCAGGCAGTGAGTAGTGCAGTGACATACTGTATATCAGGCAGTGGGTAGTGCAGTGACATACTGTAGATCAGGCAGTGGGTAGTGCTGTGACATACTGTATATCAGGCAGTGGGTAGTGCAGTGACGTACTGTAGGTCAGGCAGTGAGTAGTGCAGTGACGTACTGTAGGTCAGGCAGTGAGTAGTGCAGTGACGTACGGCATGTCAGGCAGTGAGTAGTGCAGTGACGTACTGTAGGTCAGGCAGTTAGTAGTGCAGTGACGTACGGCATGTCAGGCACTGAGTAGTGCAGTGACGTACTGTATATCAGGCAGTGAGTAGTGCAGTGACGTGTGGTATGTCAGTCAGTGAGTAGTGCAGTGACTTACTGTACGTCAGGCAGTGAGTAGTGCAGTGACGTATTGTATATCAGGCAGTGGGTAGTGCAGTGACGTACGGCATGTCAGGCACTGAGTAGTGCAGTGACGTACTGTACGTCAGGCAGTGAGTAGTGCAGTGACGTACTGTATATCAGGCACTGAGTAGTGCAGTGACGTACTGTATATCAGGCAGTGAGTAGTGCAGTGACGTACAGCATGTCAGGCAGTGAGTAGTGCAGTGACGTACTGTACGTCAGGCAGTGAGTAGTGCAGTGACGTACTGTATATCATGCAGTTAGTAGTGCAGTGAGGTACTGTATATCAGGCAGTTAGTAGTGCAGTGACGTACGGCATGTCAGGCACTGAGTAGTGCAGTGACATACTGTAAGTCAGGCAGTGAGTACTGCAGTGACGTACAGCATGTCAGGCAGTGAGTAGTGCAGTGACGTACTGTAGGTCAGGCAGTGAGTACTGCAGTGACGTACTGTATATCAGGCAGTGAGTAGTGCAGTGACTTACTGTACATCAGGCAGTGAATAGTGCAGTGACTTACTGTACATCAGGCAGTGAGTAGTGCAGTGACATACTGTATATCAGGCAGTGGGTAGTGCAGTGACATACTGTATATCAGGCAGTGGGTAGTGCAGTGACATACTGTAGGTCAGGCAGTGAGTAGTGCAGTGACGTGTGGTACGTCAGTCAGTGAGTAGTGCAATGACGTACTCATGCCTTACAATAGTTAGGAAGTACAGCTAATAATCGCTGTGTTGTACTAGTGTATCAGTGAGTGTCAAGGGGAGGACAACTGATGTAACTGCGGTGTAAAGAAGGTTTGAGCACAATAATAAATAAATCAATCAGTAAAATAGTTTTATATCTTCTGGTGTACCTGTCTCTATATCACCCTAGTTATTATAGTAACTAACTCTTTATCGCTTTACTAATATTACGCCGCAACTCACTGAACGCGCCGACTATTTTTAGCAGGTTGTTGGTGACGTTGTTGGTCGTCTCTCTGAGGCACGTGACAGTCAAACAGCCGAAATCAGTCTGAGCGTTGAGCAGCAAACAGCTTTTATTTGTTGAGATAAAACAACCTGCACACCCAGTGTCCTCAGTCACCTCACTGCTCCTCAACATTTTCATTAAAAACAAAATTTAAAGGTGTCTAAAGGAGACGATGAAAAAGACGATGATTAATGGGAAGTAATAGTCATAGTCTCGGTGGCAGTATTTTTGTTGTAGGTGTCTGTCCAAACCATTCTGTGCTTTGTGCAATATTATCGTCTACTCAAATACAATACAAATACAAAAGATCTTTAGTAATCATTTCCAAGAAGTCAGTTTGATTACATGTGAACGTCACTTTACAGAAAACATACGTACAGTTTATAAAGTACATAAACTGACATAATAATAATAATAATAATAATAATAATAATAATAATAAATGAGGATTATTATATCCCACTCACTGTGCGGCCACCGACAGTCTCGTCGGTTTTCCTAAAGCCAAATAAAATGGATTGTATGACAGAGAGAGAAAATACTGTACAATAATAATAATAATAATACAACAGGTAGAAACAATCAGCTGACCTTCTTCAAGCAACCTTTTGACTCCATTTTCACAGAGGTAGATGGCGCAGGGATCTTCACCGGTGAAAGTTTGTCCGTGGTTATACTCTTCTCCTCCAAAAGAGCAAAGTGCTTGACAGACAGGCGGAAGAGGGACATAAAACATGAGCCGCCATCATTGACAGAAACACGTGACACAAACATAAAACAGCAACCATCTACATTCCACAGACATACAGTTCAGTCTCGTGTCTAGAAACATCGAGAAGCAAATGGACTGGGAAAATGGACAGAACAATTGCACGTGAGCTTCATGCATCCAACAGATATCTGTAAATCTGTAACCACCACCACCACCACCCTCAAATATTCTGGACAGGGTTATTATTATTATTATTATTATTATTATTATTATTATTATTATTATTATTATTATTATTATTGTGTTTCTCAGACAATAGATTATTGATGAAACACTGAATGGTTTTGGAAAAACCTCCAGATGGTTCTTACATCAATGTCGTTTGTTTATCTTATTGTGACTGGTGTTTACTGGTAAGGTTTGTGTCCTTGACGTGTTAATACTGTCACCAATACACGTCACGTGACGCTGTTTCCTAATCAAACCAGATGCCAGATGTTTTTGTTATTATTTTAGCTATAATGTCGATATGTCTGTTTCTTGTCACAACTTGGAATAGGATAACTCTAAACGAATTCTGAGAGAGAATATTTTACTTGTAAATCATCAGGTAATTGAAACCTACCCTGCTACTGACATACTCCTTTAGATACAATACACATGTATAAATGCGTAACCTATTTAAGATCTGAGGGATTGGGTACCCGGATTTATTACGTCACAGCGATTGCTGGTACCTGCAGCTGTTACGTCAGAGGAATTGCTGGTACTTGGAGCTGTTACGTCAGAGGAATTGCTGGTACCTGCAGCTGTTACGTCAGAGGAATTGCTGGTACTTGGAGCTGTTACGTCAGAGGAATTGCTGGTACCTGCAGCTGTTACGTCAGAGGAATTGCTGGTACCTGCAGCTGTTACGTCAGAGGAATTGCTGGTACTTGGAGCTGTTACGTCAGAGGAATTGCTGGTACCTGCAGCTGTTACGTCAGAGGAATTGCTGGTATCTGCAGCTGTTACGTCAGAGGAATTGCTGGTACTTGGAGCTGTTACGTCAGAGGAATTGCTGGTACCTGCAGCTGTTACATCAGAGGGATTGCTGGTACTCGGAGCTTTTACATCAGAACGATTGCTGGTACTCGGAGCTGTTACGTCAGAGGGATTGCTGGTACCTGCAGCTGTTACGTCAGAGGGATTGCTGGTACCTGCAGCTGTTACGTCAGAGGGATTGCTGGTAGCTGCAGCTGTTACGTCAGAGGGATTGCTGGTAGCTGCAGCTGTTGACATTTTAACAATGACAGTGAACATTTGTATTTATCCTTAGGGACAATCATAACTTTGAAAAGTTACAAGAGAAGATAAAATGGTACGTCACACAAGAGCACACAGATATGCCAGGTAAAAAGATGCATTTGTACAGCTGGTAATACTAAGTGTCGTTACCTGGTGCTGTTAGGTATGAGTAACATTTAGCACCTTGTGTTAGGCTAGTTGGTGTTGGTCGGTAAGATTAGTTTGGGCACCTGTTATGTTGGACTACGTGTCGCCACCTGTTGTTGTTATGTTATAGTACGTGTCACCACCTCTGGTTGTTATGTTTTAGTACGTGTCGCCACCTGTTGTTGTTATGTTAGACTACGTGTCGCCACCTGTTGTTGTTATGTGAAAGTGCTTGCCACCTGGTCCTGTGTGTTGTTCTTACACACGTGAGACATCCTCGAAGCCCGTGACTGTTATGTTTTCGTCACTGTTCTCCTCAGCCACACCACACCTGATACAGTTAGCGACCGGCAGGACCAGGACCAGGACAAGGAGGACCAGCAGGACAGGACTCATTGTCTGTCTGAAAGTGAAAACATGTTTTCAATATTTTACTGTCAGCATAACATTCCTATAAACATCAGATGATGTTACTAAGTGTATTGTCCTGTCATGTTGTAAAACTCATTGATGACTTGCAACATTTTTAGTTTTTTATTTCAGTTTCAAACAAGATGTCGGAAATGTTTGAACAAAAATAAGCCACATAACTACTTGATTATAATTCTCTGGTAAAGGAGGCTGTCAGGGACACAGTTTATTACCCCTGACTGTTGTGTATTATACACGAGTATGGTGTGCAAGGGTATTTAGTATGGTATTTGTTGAGGTATTTAGTATGGTGTGCGGGGGTATTTAGTATGGTGTGCGGGGATATTTAGTATGGTGTGCGGGGGTATTTAGTATGGTGTGCGGGGGTATTTAGTACGGTGTGCTGAGGTATTTAGTATGGTGTGTGGAGGTATTTAGTATGGTGTGCGGGGGTATTTAGTACGGTGTGAAGGGGTATTTAGTACGGTGTGCGGGGGTATTTAGTACGGTGTGCAGGGGTATTTAGTATGGTGTGCGGAGGTATTTAGTATGGTGTGCGGGGGTATTTAGTACGGTGTGCGGGGGTATTTAGTATGGTGTGCGGAGGTATTTAGTACGGTGTGCGGGGGTATTTAGTATGGTGTGCGGAGGTATTTAGTATGGTGTGCGGGGGTATTTAGTACGGTGTGAAGGGGTATTTAGTACGGTGTGCGGGGGTATTTAGTACGGTGTGCAGGGGTATTTAGTATGGTGTGCGGAGGTATTTAGTATGGTGTGCGGGGGTATTTAGTACGGTGTGCGGGGGTATTTAGTATGGTGTGTGGAGGTATTTAGTATGGTGTGCGGGGGTATTTAGTATGGTGTTTGTTGATTTATTTAGTACGGTGTGCGGGGGTATTTAGTATGGTGTGCGGGGGTATTTAGTATGGTGTGTGGAGGTATTTAGTATGGTGTGCGGGGGTATTTAGTACGGTGTGCGGGGGTATTTAGTATGGTGTGTGGGGGTATTTAGTATGGTGTGTGGAGGTATTTAGTATGGTGTGCGGGGGTATTTAGTATGGTGTTTGTTGATTTATTTAGTACGGTGTGCGGGGGTATTTAGTATGGTGTGCGGGGGTATTTAGTATGGTGTGTGGGGGTATTTAGTATGGTGTGCGGGGGTATTTAGTACGGTGTGAGGGGGTATTTAGTACGGTGTGCGGGGGTATTTAGTACGGTGTGCAGGGGTATTTAGTATGGTGTGCGGAGGTATTTAGTATGGTGTGCGGGGGTATTTAGTACGGTGTGCGGGGTATTTAGTATGGTGTGTGGAGGTATTTAGTTTGGTGTGCGGGGGGTATTTAGTACAGTGTGCGGGGGTATTTAGTACGGTGTGCGGGGGTATTTAGTATGGTGTGTGGAGGTATTTAGTACAGTGTGCGGGGGTATTTAGTACGGTGTGCGGGGGTATTTAGTACGGTGTGCGGGGGTATTTAGTATGGTGTACGGAGGTATTTAGTATGGTGTGTGGAGGTATTTAGTATGGTGTGCGGAGATATTTACTACGGAGGTATTTCACTGTGTATGGTGATCCACCATCGTCGTTTTCATTATTTCACTAACCAAGGCGAGATGGTCTCACTACCTGTTTAGAAATCTTTGAAATGTCATTCTTCAACCACTGCCTTGACAGGTAGAGACTAAGCTCTGTGCTACAAGCCACCAGGACGACTGGGCAGCAGTGGCTAACATGGCTGTTATTTCTCAGTCACAAATGGCCTGATGATGCTTACTCATCTGCTTTTCTGTTATTCGTTACTAAACAGTAGCTACATCCTAGTAATCCGACCATGAAATTCGAGAAAATGGCTGATTTACCACAATGTGTTTTAAATTTCTTTAACATAACAAACAAAATACACTAAAATAAATTAAAATTTCATGGGTAAGAGAAATGTTTAGCCTCTGACTGTGGAAATGTAGATGAAAACCAGCTCCTGACACCGACTCTATAATCAAGCACCTAGCGGGACCTCTGGTACCTTCTAATGCAGGAACATTGGATGGTTAATACTGATCTTAATGAGAAATACCTCTAGCAATATCATCCCGGAAGTGTATTATGGTTTCCTTCATTGTTGTGTAATTCATTTATCTTCATGAGCTCTAATCCAAGAGCAAAATGTTACAGACACTTTTTGTTAATGAATCAAATTCTGCTCCTTCCTTTGTTTATATTGTACACGTCGTATGTAAATTTTAAATGATCATTATTGATGTTGTAGAGTTTGGTTTAATATTTCTTAATTTTAATTATTATCCCAGTTTTGGTTTATTGTACAAAAAACGGTGACGGTGCTGTGCAGGAATAAACCTAAGATCGTGTCTAAAGAAGAGGCGAGAAAATTTGATCGCAATTTTCTAGAATATATTTTCCTTTTGCAAGGAGGACCTCCACGGGAGGTAAGGAGAGATAAGAAGAGATGGAGTGCGATGCAAGCCTGTCTTTCAAGTCATGGAAAGCATACCAACCTTTCAGTCCAATAAATACACGATGGAATGACACAGGGCAGTGTTTGGTGCCCAGGGCAATTTTCTCACAGCTGTGATGTCGGTAGAAGCACAAAGGGTGAATTCAACTTCCTCTTCCGTGAGACTGATGACACGTCTGCCGTCTGTCACTTCCGTTCACTGCTGTCTTCCTTCCTTTTTGTTTGATGTTTGAAACGCCAACAAATAAAACAATTAAATGTTGTTATGACGATGATATAAAGCTGTCGTGCTTCATAGCAACTATAAATAGAACTTAAAGACCAACGTGAATGGTCTGCGTGTTTTGCAGATATCGGTAGATACAGGAGACAGAGACCTACCCTGTAAATTTCAGCCACCAAAACACATCCGGTAATTAATTATCCGCTAGCAAAGTCCGCGATTAGTACCTGTGATCAACTAGCGCCGCTAACAGTGTACTACGTCACGCTAACGTGTACTACGAGCGCCGCTAACAGTGTACTACGTCAAACTAGCTGTGTACTACGTAACGCTAGCAGAGTACTACGAGCGCCGCTAACAGTGTACTACGTCACACTAACAGTGTACTACGAGCGCCGCTAACACTATACTACGTCAAGCTAACGGTGTACTTTCGTCACGCTAACGTGTACTACGAGCGCCGCTAACAGTGTACTACGTCAAACTAGCTGTGTACTACGTAACGCTAGCAGAGTACTACGAGCGCCGCTAACAGTGTACTACGTCACCCAGACTTTCAGCGTCTGAATAACCCAAGCTGTCGCTCACACTCTCTCTCTCTGTTTGGTGTTGACTGCTGTCAGTGTTGTGAATGGTGCACTAGTGTGACGTAGTACACTGCTTGGTGTTGACTGCTGCCAGTGTTGGTAATGGTGCACTAGTGTGACGTAGTACACTGTAAGCGGCACTTGTTGATCTAAGTGCGAATCGTAGCAGATAATTAATTAATGGAAGGGTTTTGGAGGCTAACATTTACAGGTTATGTTTATATCGCCTGTATGTACCGATATCTACAAACTACTCACACCACTCAGGTTGGTCTTTAAGAGGTCAAGCGGTTGTTGTCGCTGTGAGTCTGTGCGATATTTTAAGTGTCGGTGTGTAACGACAGATGTTAGAGGTCCAGATGGTTTTACTGGAAAGACAGTCTACGTTTGAGATCAGCTTACACTCCTGTACACAGTACAAAGGTGAAGTGTGTTCACATATGTACATGAATATCTGTACACGCGCACACAAACACGCGGTTTTCAAGTGCATGTAAACATCGACACAAACATAAGAAGACGCTAATACTCACTGACACGTGCACAACGACACAAATATAAGCAACACGCTAATACACTCTGACACGTGCACAACGACACAAATATAAGCAACACACTAATACACTCTGACACGTGCACAACGACACAAATATAAGCAACACACTAATACACTCTGACACGTGCATGCACACTCCCATGCGTAATGACGTCAGAAGGCTGTCAAGATAATTTCCAGGTGATGAGCTCGTACAGGTGAGTCAGGTTCCTCACATCACGGGGGCCGCTGACCCAAGCAGGTGCTGGATTCTGTCTCGCAGCTAAACCGTTCTACCCACCTGCCTCCTTCACTGGGTGAGCGCTTAGCACCTGTAGTCTACTACATGCAGGTGTGCCAGACACGCTGAATGCTGTCAACTGATCAGACCATTCACTTGGAGGCTCAGAAGTGTTCGGCACACGAGTTTCGTCAACATTTCATGCACAAAACAGAAACACGCTTGGCTTGAAGAGCCACTTATTACCACATTGGAAGGAGACAGACTGAGGAGCGCGTGAGATAACTCTAGTCCCAAAATATCAGAGGCTAGCCAGGATAGTCTGCCCCTGCTGCGGTAAAGCAGAGAAAACAAAGGACAGACCATCGACTGTCTCGTCTCTACGTCCATCAGCACAGGTAAACAATCACAGGACCACAGAGTCTTACTGCAGTAAGTGAACAACAAAACTCATTGTCTTCACAATTTATCACTTTATTGTTGTCTTCACAATCGTCCTGTCGATAATCACATTTCTCTCACCACATGTGAACGTTACACTACATTCACAAACCGCGTAACAGAACACGTGAATGGTCCCACTCTCGCGACAAGAACGAGATATCATTAAATGCACAGTCATGTGATGTGATGTCATGTGATATGATGCATAGAACCCAAGGTCAGAGACGGGTTACCTTCGTCAACATTAGTTAGTCTGACACCAACTCATGACATTAATTACATCCCAGATAGCATTTAAACCTTTTATAAATGTTTTATAAATGTTTTCACGAAATGTTTGAATAATGTTTGCAGAAAATGTTTCGAAAATGTTTATTTTGAACATCGGAAAAATGTTTTCTTAACGTTTTCGTTCAAACTATTTTAAAACTTATTTTCTACCTTTTTAAGCTCTTTTATAAACATTTTCCTGTAAAGCTAGTGTAGAAGGAATTGTGTCAATATAGTGTCATGTAAGTGACTAGTGTAGAGGGAATTGTGTCAGTCTAGTGTCATGTGACTAGTGTAGAGGGAATTGTATCAGTCTAGTGTCATGTAAGTAGCTAGTGTAGAGGGAATTGTGTCAGTCTAGTGTCATGTAGGTAGTTAGTGTAGAGGGAATTGTGTCAGTGTAGTGTCATGTAGGTAGTTAGTGTAGAGGGAATTGTGTCAGTGTGGTGTCATGTAGGTAGCTAGTGTAGCAGTAAGGGATCAGTGCAGCATCATGTCAGTGGTTAGTGTAGATGGAGTTAGAGTTAGTGTAGTCATGTAACTGACCACTGTGGCTGGAATGAAGTGGTTAGTGACGTGTCATTCAAACGGTCAGTGTAGTGTCACTTAACTCGACAGTGTATCGACATGAAAGTGTAGCACCGACAGAATGGTGCTGATGATGTGTGTTGCCGATACCTGAAACACAAGTAGAAGGAGGTGCAGCCGACATGTGTAGTAATAACACGCTTTCACACGTATACACACGCGCGGCACGCGCACGAACGCGCGTACACACACACACACACACCGGGAGCTGTAGGTCTCACATTGTGACAAACCATTGTTACAGTTGTAACAGACAGTCTAACAAGCGACACTGACGGTCATACGAGACTTAAGACTCTCGTGTAATCTCACTGCCCCGAGACCACGTGACTCAGACATGTGTCCTATGAGAACACAAGATGGCGCTACACTACACTGTTTTTACTCAGTCGTAAACGATTGTGTTCCGCATCGCCACACTCGTTATTTCCTTTTCTCACATCGGATGATAAGTTACCGTAGTTTGTATCGTGACAAGATGGACATGTCCCCAGTGTGTGACACACAGTGTAGTGGGGGGTGGGGGGGGGGCTTGTTACAGTTTGGTAACCGCCGTGTCCGAGTTCACCTGGCTGTCACTACAATCACTACCGTCGTTGACGTTGCTGTAGATGTTTGTGTCTGAGTTCACCTGGGTGTCTGTGACGTCACTACCGTCGTTGACGTTGCTGTAGATGTTTGTGTCTGAGTTCATCTGGGTGTCTGTGACGTCACTACCGTCGTTGACGTTGCTGTAGATGTTTGTGTCTGAGTTCATCTGGGTGTCTGTGACGTCACTACCGTCGTTGACGTTGCTGTAGATGTTTGTGTCTGAGTTCATCTGGGTGTCTGTGACGTCACTACCGTCGTTGACGTTGCTGTAGATGTTTGTGTCTGAGTTCATCTGGGTGTCTGTGACGTCACTACCGTCGTTGACGTTGCTGTAGATGTTTGTTGTGGCTACTTGACCCGTGACCCCAGCCTCATGTTCGTTGCCCGGATGTGAATGTTGCGGGCCGTTGTGTCGACTACTTGTCGTCTCGTCACTGGCGCCTCCAGGCGGGGGGATCCTGCCAACAGTTACGTGACTGACAAAAGGTGTGTAGCCGTTAGACCTCTTGGGTCCTGCGACATCGCCGCCATCCTTGGTGTTGTCTCCCTTGTTTCCTGTCTCATGGTCTACGGCGTCTGACCTGGGGTTGTAGTCTCCCTTGCTGTTTCTCCTGGCGCTGTCGGTGTCTGGCACCACGCTGGTGTCATCCTTGTTGCCGCTGATGGGTGTAATGACGACCTCCATCTCCTGAGGCTGACTGGCCCAGTTGTTGCTCCCACCCCCCGGACTGTACAACTTTAGCGACCGCTGCTCTGACCTGTGACATAGGAGTAGACAGAACAAATGACACGAGACTTACTGTCAAGTGCAGCGGTTCTCAACCTTTTACTTGTGACGACGAAAAAATGTACGTCCGCCCCCCCCCCTTAGCCACTAAATACCGATATGAGATATGAGAAAATGACCGCCTTCGGGCTCCCCCCCCCCACGTCAGCACGTCCACAGGTTGAGAACCGCGGGTCTAATGTACGTCACCAATAAGATGTCGGAAATCACACTACGTCACTACTGTTATGTCAGAAATGTCCCTCACTGTGTCATGGTCTGTATTATGTCCCTTGGATGACTAGGTACGTATTAGGCCTGTAAGGTTTGATGTGAGCGAGAGTTACTTGCCCTTACTTGAGGTAAACAAACACGATCAAGACTAAGCGGCTGTGTGCTGTCAGTGAGACAACATCGCATTTTTAAGCATTTAAAAGCTCTTTTCACAAGATTTTTTTCTGTGAAAAATACACGGTCATATTCTGTGGAATAATATACTAAAAATAATATAATTTGTGTTTTTTTTTGTTTGTTTTTTTTAGCTGGCTAATAAATCAACACAACTTAGGCCTACTAAAAGTCCCTATACTGTCACCGTTGTAATTGGCTTACTGATAGTAAGTGGCGCCAACTCAAAGAATACCGTCTCATTGCCTTCAAGACTTTTATGTAGGTTAGTCAAAATATTGGCCACACCAGCTGTTTGTGCCTGTTTATATTTAATAGAAATAACAGTCGAAAAAATAATTATTCTATGAAATTTTATTTCACAGAAGGGCTGTTCATTTTGTACAGTTTGTTCAAAACAAGCATAAAATATTTCATAGAAAGGAAATAGAAAAACAAAAGAGAAAAAAACTAATTACAGACTGCATCATACAGTACCCCAAATTTAGTAATTTTTCTGACTGCAAGATCTAGTAAAAACTGGTAATATAAAATACTAACATATCAGTTTAATTAATTTTGATAGGGGGGCCTTTCATTTGCACTACTTCTCTAAAGTTACAAAATCCTACATTTATCCTTAAAGTCATAAGCTTAGTTTCTTCTTGTCTGTTTGGGTACGAATCATGTGATAGTCAATTATTTTAAGAATGTTAAATCATTATTGTTAAATAAAACACTTTGGTGACTTTTGAAAATGAATCAAGGCAAAGAGATAACTAACACAAGATTCAAGGAGAGTTTTGTTAAGTCTAAAAAGGTCATCAACTTGGACAGTTTGCAGTGCACGAATTCAATGCTTATCTGCAAACTATCAAGCTAAATTTAATTTTATGGTTACTTCTGAAAAGATATTTTTAGCTTGTTTTTTACTTAGCACCTTTATGCTGCTTATTTGTCTCGTATTTTTGTGTATGCACACACACACACATATCACTCAGCGCAACACACACACACACACACATACACACAGTGCAACACACACACACATACACACAGTGCAACACACACACACACACACACACACACACACACACACACACACACACACACATACACACAGCGCAACACACACTGGTTGATAGAAACATAAAGATCTTCATCAAGATATTCATTTACACGTATAGATGTTTGTCAGGTTTTTTTTTGTCACTTGTATTGTTTGACAGAAAGAGCAGCATCTCTCATGCTACAGATCTCTTGTTTAAATCATATATCATCAATGTAGTGTTTTTATGTTCTATTGTAAAAGTACCTGTCTAGGAAATGTTAAAAGATGTTTGGAAAGAAGCCTGAAACTTAGTTCCCATCCGTTTGAATCCTGCAGTTAGGTTAAACTAACCTTTTTTTTTAATAAGGCTTATGAATTTTTCTTCCTTAAAGTTAAGCTTTAGGAGGACTATTAAAATCATCAGTTATTTTTAGAGAAAATTTGTACTCCTGTCTTATATCATATCATTTTTTACAATTAATTTTAAGATTAGAATATTATAATTGAATGTTCCTCCACCACTTAAAAACTTCTGAAATCCATGGGTCAGTTTTAATTACAGTAGGTTAAAAGTCAGGTTTCTATCTTAGTGTCTCCCTGTGTGTATATATATATATTGATTTGTATGGTTATATATGACAATCTAAACCGTGATGAACTATAAATAATCCTATATTAAATTTAAATTGATTATCAATGTTTGTTAAAAGTACAAAACAATAACACACAAAGTTATAGACCTTTCCTTACATCTAAAATTCAGTTCATCCGATTTTTGTCCCCACATATTTTTCCACAAAACAGGATGGATAATATACATCTTTTAAGTAAGATATTTATATCTCATAGTATAAAATATTATCATCTTTATATACCAGAGTTAGACTAATATGAATATGAGCTTAATGAGGACCCATCGTGCAAAGGCGTTGTTAAAGAATTGAGACAGTGATTTCGGTATAGGCGACTCATCCGTCACCTGTTGTAAATATACCTGACATAGTTTTGCACTTGGATAAGTAAGAGAACTAGCACACATGGACTTTTAACAATGAAAAAAATGCAAATGACTTACTACTTTATTTCTATATTTAGCATATGGCGCATTCAGATTTTTTAACACTAGCTCAATAATGTCTTGGTCTTATAGTTTTCGAATCTCACGAAGCTGGTGGCTTCGTGGGCGGGTTTGTTTACCCCAACTAAGGGAAGTCACTCGCAGGTGATGACGTCAACCTTACAGGCCTCATATCTTCACCAGGGCGCACTGCGTGCCATCGGATGTACACGTGCTATCGTCAGTGCCCGTTAGACGGAGATTCCAACCAATCAGAAAGCAGATTGCTTCCACTTGTTTTCCCCTTCAGCAACACGCCTTCTGTTCCTACTGTTGCGCTTTTTCTAACGGTGAGTTCAAGGCGCCACTAGTTTTCGCCATTTTCTCTTACAGCTCCGTTTCCATTACCCTCCCAATGTCTAACAAATGTTTCCATTACCCTCCCAATGTCTAACAATTTCTGTTTCCATCACCCTCCCAATGTCTAACAAATGTTTCCATTACCCTCCCAATGTCTAACAAATGTTTCCATTACCCTCCCAATGTCTAACAATTTCTGTTTCCATCACCCTCCCAATGTCTAACAAATGTTTCCATTACCCTCCCAATGTCTAACAAATGTTTCCATTACCCTCCCAATGTCTAACAATTTCTGTTTCCATCACCCTCCCAATGTCTAACAAATGTTTCCATTACCCTCCCAATGTGTAACAATTTCTGTTTCCATTACCCTCCCAATGTCTAACAATTTCTGTTTCCATTACCCTCCCAATGTCTAACAATTTCTGTTTCCATCACCCTCCCAATGTCTAACAAATGTTTCCATTACCCTCCCAATGTCTAACAATTTCTGTTTCCATTACCTTCCCAATGTCTAACAATTTCTGTTTCCATTACCCTCCCAATGTCTAACAATTTCTGTTTCCATTACCCTCCCAATTTTTGGACGAACCCTGTTGTGTTATTCCCTATTTCCTGGATCCTCCTAAAGTGATGCAGCTGCTGGTCCCCTCTCTGTCTCCAAGTGCTATTCCTGTCAAAGCAACCTACAGACCATCCCTGACATCATCAACATTACAAAAGCAGTTGTTGCGATGTTTAGGATTGTGTTATGGACTTTTAATAACATTACAGACTCATTCTGAGGCGTTGTGAGGTCTGAGGTATGGGATGAGGCCAGAGGCACGGGGTATGAGGTATGAGGTATGAGGTATGCTTGTGTTTACTGTGGGTATGACATTCAGGTTAAGACACCATGAAGTATGGATGTACTCTGTGATGATGTTCAGGTTTTTACGCAGTGGGACGGAACTAGTTGAGATGGGAAGACTGTGAGACATGGCCAACCGCTATCTTGTGATGGGGAGAGAGTGAGATGCCATAAGGCTCCAGTGATCAGGGAGTGGACCTAATGAACGGATGGGGGAAATGATCCATAGAATGTGGGATGTGACCCATGATATGAGACTAATGAGGAGATGACTGGTAAACAGACAAAGCAAATGAGGTAAAAGATAGGGAGGAGGAGATACATAGCTTAGGCAGGAGAGTGATGGAGGGTGTAGTACAACAGCCACCCGGTCTTGCCAGAAGTGTGAGTGACAGGTTGTACAGTGGAGGTTTCCCAATCAGTCAGCAGTAAGCAGTGTGAGTGATACAGTGGTTCAAAAGCAGCTACACGTCTTGCCAGCATTGTGAGTGATACGTGTTCAGTACAAGCCGATCTTGTCAGTAGTGTGCGTGATAACACATCGTATAACACAAGCAACCTGACTGCCCAGCGGTAAGAGTGCGCATACCTCAGCTGCCTCCAGTTAAGGCCCCGGATGCTGGGAGACGGGGAGTCTGGTAAAACCTTCACCCTGACATCGTCATAGCAGCTGAAAGTAAAGCGAGGTAACCACGGTTACTGTCTGGACGGCCTTGTGGACGTAAAGGGAGGTAACCACGGTTATTGCGTGGACGGCCTTGTGGACGTAAAGCGAGGTAACCACGGTTACTGTTTGGACGGCCTTGTGGATGTTGTGATGATCCCGACTGTTTCCGTCTCTTCTGTCTTTGTCACGATCACATGCAAAGTGGCCTCCCTTTGCTGGAACTGCTGATACACTATTACCGTACCTTTCAAGGGTTTGACTGCCTAGACGGTGGTGCTAACAAGACACTTTTGCTGAGAAACAACTTATTACACCTGTAACGGTTGCAGTGACGTCATGTGAGGATCACAATCTACGGTGTTACAACGTTTACGCCAATGTCTTTTATCAAAACGGCTGCTGGTCGTTCTGCACCGATGGACATCACATAGGGTAAGCAATTGCAACCTGTTTTGGTGTTGAGAAGATGTCCCGGGCAGTTTAGACAATGTGAAGACGAGGCTACAGGCTGTGGCTACATTACACTTTCTGAGGAGGTGGAGAAGATGTCATAGGGCTATAGACAAATTACCGACTGTTTATAAAGGTGTTTATGAGGCTGTTTATAAAGGTGTTTATAAAGGTGTTTATGAGGCTGTTTATAAAGGTGTTTATGAGGCTGTTTATAAAGATGTTTATGAGGCTGTTTATAAAGGTGTTTATAAAGATGTTTATGAGGCTGTTTATAAAGGTGTTTATAAAGATGTTTATGAGGCTGTTTATAAAGGTGTTTATAAAGGTGTGTATGAGGCTGTTTATAAAGGTGTTTATGAGGCTGTTTATAAAGGTGTTTATAAAGATGCTTATGAGGCTGTTTATAAAGGTGTTTATGAGGCTGTTTATAAAGATGTTTATGAGGCTGTTTATAAAGGTGTTTATGAGGCTGTTTATAAAGGTGTTTATAAAGATGCTTATGAGGCTGTTTATAAAGGTGTTTATGAGGCTGTTTATAAAGATGTTTATGAGGCTGTTTATAAAGGTGTTTATGAGGCTGTTTATAAAGGTGTTTATAAAGATGTTTATGAGGCTGTTTATAAAGGTGTTTATAAAGATGTTTATGAGGCTGTTTATAAAGGTGTTTATAAAGGTGTGTATGAGGCTGTTTATAAAGGTGTTTATAAAGATGTTTATAAAGGTGTTTATAAAGGTGTTTATGAGGCTGTTTATAAAGATGTTTATGAGGCTGTTTATAAAAGTGTTTATAAAGATGTTTATGAGGCTGTTTATAAAGGTGTTTATGAGGCTGTTTATAAAGGTGTTTATAAAGATGTTTATGAGGCTGTTTATAAAGGTGTTTATAAAGATGTTTATGAGGCTGTTTATAAAGGTGTTTATAAAGATGTTTATGAGGCTGTTTATAAAGGTGTTTATAAAGGTGTTTATGAGGCTGTTTATAAAGGTGTTTATAAAGATGTTTATGAGGCTGTTTATAAAGGTGTTTATAAAGGTGTTTATGAGGCTGTTTATAAAGGTGTTTATAAAGGTGTTTATAAAGATGTTTATGAGGCTGTTTATAAAGGTGTTTATAAAGATGTTTATGAGGCTGTTTATAAAGGTGTTTATAAAGGTGTTTATGAGGCTGTTTATAAAGGTGTTTATAAAGATGTTTATGAGGCTGTTTATAAAGGTGTTTATAAAGATGTTTATGAGGCTGTTTATAAAGGTGTTTATAAAGATGTTTATGAGGCTGTTTATAAAGGTGTTTATAAAGGTGTTTATGAGGCTGTTTATAAAGGTGTTTATAAAGATGTTTATGAGGCTGTTTATAAAGGTGTTTATAAAGGTGTTTATGAGGCTGTTTATAAAGGTGTTTATAAAGGTGTTTATAAAGATGTTTATGAGGCTGTTTATAAAGGTGTTTATAAAGATGTTTATGAGGCTGTTTATAAAGGTGTTTATAAAGGTGTTTATGAGGCTGTTTATAAAGGTGTTTATAAAGATGTTTATGAGGCTGTTTATAAAGGTGTTTATGAGGCTGTTTATAAAGGTGTTTATAAAGATGTTTATGAGGCTGTTTATAAAGGTGTTTATAAAGGTGTTTATGAGGCTGTTTATAAAGGTGTTTATAAAGATGTTTATGAGGCTGTTTATAAAGGTGTTTATAAAGGTGTTTATGAGGCTGTTTATAAAGGTGTTTATAAAGATGTTTATAAAGGTGTTTATGAGGCTGTTTATAAAGATGTTTATGAGGACGTTTTACTGACTGTTTATGGTGAGCTCATGCTAGACTATGTTCAGTTAGCGACTGTAGTTGATGACTGTAGTGAGAAGACTGTCAGCAGCACACAATACAACACTGAGATAGGAGAGGCTACAGGTAAACAAAGTAAAGGTCAGAGGTAGAAGGCCAAACTACGTCACAGCGCTCGTATTCACATGCTAACACTTACTGACCCTAGAACTCTCTCTTTTCTCTCTCAACAGTCCCAGCTCTTGTAGTAGAAGGGAAGGACACAACTCAATCAATGGCTGGTGTTTGTGTGTGCGTCCGACGACACTGAGTGAGATGATAAGTGTGATGTAGAGTAGAGAGTAGAATGCGTGACGTGCAGTATAATAACTAAATCATCAGACATGATGTGTGACATGCCGCTACAACAATGCATGATGTCTTGTATGGCAACAACATTTCTGACACAGTAACAAGATAAAGCCATTGCATTAGTCACCAACATGCTGACTGCTACAACAACATTTTGCCTGGTGACGTCACACTCTTGGGAGCAGGGGGCGGGGGGCAGAGGGTGAGGAACTCTGCAGGCCCGCCTGTCGGCCTCCAATCGGCCACATGTATGAAATGCGAGGACTGTTGTAGTTGTGACCAATAAGAAGCTTTAAAAACAATATCACTGCATGTCTTATCTTCGCATGTCACGGTTTAAATACTAACTTTAGGAGTTTGGGTGAGTTGTCAGAGGGCAGAATCACGATGGTGTCGAAGCTTATCGCGGTCCCGTTGAAGTATTTGTGGCAAATGTGGCCAAAGCCGTTCTTCGTTTGTAGAAGTCGTCATCACTAGGACCTACGTTAGTCTTAGGAAAGCGCGGTACGAATGACTTTGGCTGGGGTGCCGCGCTATAGAAGCTCACTGGTTGTTATTAATATTCTTATGTAAAGCGCCTTGAGTCCGGCTGCTGCTGGAGACAGGCGCTAAAGGAATGTTGTTATTATTATTTTATGTGTTTGGTCTGGGTTGTAGTTGTCACTTTTTCAGGTCTTCATGGAAGTCAGATATGTGCTGGAACATGCATGAGGTCAGGAAGTCACGCGGGTGTACTCAGGGCCCTTTCGGTGAGACAGACACTGCAGGTATATATATATATGTCTCTGCTGTACAAGATGGAGGCGTCTGTAACTGTAGCTGTAACTGCTGTACGAGATGGAGGTGCCTGTAACTGTAACTGTAACTGCTGTACGAGATGGAGGTGCCTGTAACTGTAACTGTAACTGCTGTACGAGATGGAGGCGCCTGTAACTGTAACTGTAACTGCTGTACGAGATGGAGGTGCCTGTAACTGTAGCTGTAACTGCTGTACGAGATGGAGGTGCCTGTAACTGTAGCTGTAACTGCTGTACGAGATGGAGGTGCCTGTAACTGTAGCTGTAACTGCTGTACGAGATGGAGGTGCCTGTAACTGTAGCTGTAACTGCTGTACGAGATGGAGGTGCCTGTAACTGTAGCTGTAACTGCTGTACGAGATGGAGGTGCCTGTAACTGTAACTGCTGTACAAGATGGAGGCGCCTGTAACTGTAACTGCTGTACGAGATGGAGGCGCCTGTAACTGTAACTGCTGTACAAGATGGAGGCGCCTGTAACTGTAACTGCTGTACGAGATGGAGGCGCCTGTAACTGTAACTGCTGTACAAGATGGAGGCGCCTGTAACTGTAACTGCTGTACGAGATGGAGGCGCCTGTAACTGTAACTGCTGTACAAGATGGAGGCGCCTGTAACTGTAACTGCTGTACGAGATGGAGGAGCCTGTAACTGTAACTGTAGCTGCTGTACAAGATGGAGGCGCCTGTTTTATTGTCAGGGTTTAATAACATCGCTCTCCGTGTAGCAATACGCTACGAGTACGAGTACACTTACACTGGACTAGGCTCTCTGCTGTGAAGAAACCAATGTATCGTTAAATTAAAACGTGTGACGTCCTCATCAATAAAACACATAAAAGAAAATGTCTGGGAGAGGAGGAGAAGGCAAGAAACACGGTACTGACTTTCTTCTGAAGCGTAGGGCCAGCGACACCACGACAACGCTCAACACCACGGCAGCCACAACGATGCCGACGATGCCTCCGACGGGCAGACCCTCTGCACACAAAGTGATGACGTCACACAACAGGTGGCACATGTGCAGGTAGCATGAAAGCTGGTGAATTAAGATAATGCTGAACGTTTTTACGCCCGCGGGTATGTAACACATCAACGCACATCAAAGACAAAACGTGAAGACATTACAGAAAGCTAAAAATACATTACACAGTAGCCTAGTGTCAACGGCTGACATATTGTCTGTTCGATACCCGTGTGACGCAACGTATTTTTCCCCTGTTGACCCAGGTGTGGAGGGGCTACCTGACTTCCTAAGGACTGGGGAAGGTAAGACGGCAAGAAAGACAACACAGACAGCGCCCTCACAAAAACTCTCCCCGAAATAAATGAGTTGTCTTACATCTCACTGCTCTCACACCATCAAGTCAAGCCATCAGTTGTACCCCCTTGTTACGACAGTCAGGTCAAACTCAACAACAGCTACAGAGAGGAAACTAACAGCTAGACACGAGGCCGGGAGGACAGACTGTGAGTCGCACAGTGTGACACACAACACGACACAGCAGGACACAACACGACACAACACGAAACGTACAACACGACACAACACGACACCCCACGACACACCAGGACACAACACGACACCCACGACACACCGGGACACAACATGACACACCAGGACACCCGACGACACCCCACGACACGTACAGCACGACACCCCGCGACACACCACGACACAACACGACACCTCACGACACCCCACGACACACCAGGACACAACACGACACCCACGACACACGACACAACACGGCACCTCACGACACCCCACGACACACCAGGACACAACACGGCACACCAGGACACAACACGACACACCAGGACACGTACAGCACGACACCCCACGACACACCACGACACAACACGACACCTCACGACACACCAGGACACAACACGACACCTCACGACACCCCACGACACACCAGGACACAACACGACACACCAGGACACAACACGACACCCCACGACACGTACAGCACGACACCCCACGACACACCAATACACAACACGACACCTCACGACACCCCACGACACACCAGGACACAACACGACACCCCACGACACACCGGGAAACAACATGACACACCAGGACACCCGACGACACACCAGGACACAACACGACACAGCACGACACACCAATGTCACTCACCTGACACTTCGTCAGCAAACTTCTGTGCAGCACTTCCCGGGGCAGCTACAAAGAATAAATCACATCATCATCATCATCATCATCATCATCATCATCATCATCGTCATCATCATCGTCGTCGTCGTCGTCATGCTCACCACTGAACACCGCCAATATTACAGTCTACAAGATGACAGATCATCGTTTAATTCAGAGCTCACTGAGTAGTAGCATGAGCTCAGTGACTAATTATTCCATGTTTTGAGAGAGACCCCGCATCTCGTGACCTGAAATATTCATTTGTTAAAATAAGGAACTGAACACATCAGTGTCACAGCGCCGACTAATTACAAATGACAGCCGTTGTTTAATCTGCAACCCATTGCTGGTCTTAAAGTTGATACGGGAAATCGTCACACAATGACCATAACAATGACAATAACAATGACAAGTCTTTGTTGACGAGAGGTAAAAGAAGCAAAATAAAATAAGTGTCACTGGGAGAGTGTTCCAGTGGAATGACTATCAACTGGTGAGAGAGTGTTCCAGTGGGAATGACTATCAACTGGTGAGAGAGTGTTCCAGTGGGAATGACTATCAACTGGTGAGAGAGTGTTCCAGTGGGAATGACTATCAACTGGTGAGAGAGTGTTCCAGTGGGAATGACTATCAACTGGTGAGAGAGTGTTCCAGTGGGAATGACTATCAACTGGTGAGAGAGTGTTCCAGTGGGAATGACTATCAACTGGTGAGAGAGTGTTCCAGTGGGAATGACTATCAACTGGTGAGAGAGTGTGGGAATGACTATCAACTGGTGAGAGAGTGTTCTGACTATCAACTGGTGAGAGAGTGTTCCAGTGGGAATGACTATCAACTGGTGAGAGAGTAATCCAGTGGGAATGACTATCAACTGGTGAGAGAGTGTTCTAGTAGGAATGACTATCAACTGGTGAGAGAGTGTTCCAGTAGGAATGACTATCAACTGGTGAGAGAGTGTTCCAGTAGGAATGACTATCAACTGGTGAGAGAGTGTTCCAGTGGGAATGACTATCAACTGGATAGAGAGTGTTACAGTGGGAATGACTATCATCAACTGGTGAGAGAGTGTTCCAGTGGGAATGACTATCATCAACTGGTGAGAGAGTGTTCCAGTGGGAATGACTATCAACTGGTGAGAGAGTAATCCAGTGGGAATGACTATCAACTGGTGAGAGAGTGTTCCAGTGGGAATGACTATCAACTGGTGAGAGAGTGTGCCAGTGGGAATGACTATCAACTGGTGAGAGAGTGTTCCAGTGGGAATGACTATCAACTGGTGAGAGAGTGTTCCAGTGGGAATGACTATCAACTGGTGAGAGAGTGTTCCAGTGGGAATGACTATCAACTGGTGAGAGAGTGTTCCAGTGGGAATGACTATCAACTGGTGAGAGAGTAATCCAGTGGGAATGACTGTCAACTGGTGAGAGAGTGTTCCAGTGGGAATGACTATCAACTGGTGAGAGAGTGTTCCAGTGGGAATGACTATCAACTGGTGAGAGAGTGTTCCAGTGGGAATGACTATCAACTGGTGAGAGAGTGTTCCAGTGGGAATGACTATCAACTGGTGAGAGAGTGTTCCAGTGGGAATGACTATCAACTGGTGAGAGAGTGTTCCAGTGGGAATGAATGTAGCCGTTATAAAAGACTTACAGTGAACACAGTTGACCCCAACAAATGACCCCAACAGACCTAAAATCATAGGAATAGATAAGATACAGGAGGATCTGCATGAAATAGCAAAGTGGCTCAAATATAATGGCTTTAAACTTTCAGCCACCAAAACACAGGCAATAATATTCCAAAAACCAAACCAGAAGACAGAATACCCCAAATTAACACTAAACCAAACAACCCTTGACTACAGTCCACAGATACAATTTCTAGGAGTTATCTTCTCGGAAAAAACAAGCTGGACCCCGTATGTAGACAAAATAACAAAATCTGCCAAAAAAGGAATAAACCTAATGAGAGTAGTTAGTGGAAATAACTGGGGAACTAATCCTAAATCTCTCCTTAACCTCTATCAGGCCCATGTCATGTCTAGACTACTATACGCAGCCCCACTGCTAGTCCACCTTAGAGTAAACCAACTAGCTAAACTTCAGTCAGTACAGGCCAGGGCACTAAAAGTAGTTCTGGGAGTACCATCGTACACACCAAACCTAGCAATACTGGCGGAAACAGGTCAGAAACCTATAGAATTAATAATAAAAGAAAGGACAGCTAGCTACTACTACAAAATTCAATGTCTCCCACCTGACCATCCAGTCCGACAGATTCATATTCAACCCCACAGACACAGAACAGGCCGCCCCACCCCACAGCCCACACTACAACAACACATACAACACTTAGAAAACACAAAGGGAGCAGAAACTAACATAACAGCTCCTTACCCACCAGACAACATACAAACACCACCCTGGACACTTCCACACCCACAGATAGACCTTGACCTCACCAAATACAACAAAGAACAACACCAAGCCCAAATCACTGCAGAAACAAAGCTCAAGCTAAACACCACATACAAAGAACACGTGCAGATTTATACTGATGGATCTCATGACCCAGTGACAAACACAACCGGATTAGGAGTATACCAACCCGGTAACATCACCATCTCCAGCAGACTCCCAAAACACACTTCAATTTTTACAGCTGAGTTGACGGTCATACTGACAGCTCTCCATACACTTCATCTCGGAATGAAGGACACAACGCAACAACAATATGTAGTAATTTCAGATTCACTGTCAGCACTTCAGGCTTTAAAAAACAAATCCTCAAACAGAATAGATATAGTATACAAGGTACTGTCCATCATAAAGAAAATCAACCAGAAACAGGGAGACATTAAGTTCTTTTGGGTTCCTTCCCACATAGGAATAAAAGGAAATGAAGAGGCAGATAAACTAGCTAAACTGGCAGTAAAACAAGAAAATAACCCTAAAGTCACCACCCTAAACATCTCTATTTCACCAGCAGAGAGAAAAATAGCTATAAAACCAGCAATAAAAATAAGGTGGCAAGAAAAATACAAAAATGAAGGTATAGGTACTAGAAGACTGATAGACGACCAGCCTAGTCTCACCTTGATGTACCTAACATCAATCAGGTCGGACCAAACTAAAATAACCAGAATGAGGCTTAGTGGAGAATATTATAAAATGTATAAAGACCCACCTTCATGTGCCTGTGGGGACAGACTTAGCACCCCGCATGTACTGTTGGAATGCAATGAAAATAAACCAGAGAGAGAAGAACTAAAACATTTCCTAGATAAGTATAGGCTGGGACTAAACCTCAGAAACTGCCTCAACCCACCTAAAGAACTATGGAACAGTATACTGTCACTAGTAGTAGTTATAGCAACAAGCCACCCAAACTCTAGTCTAATATAAAATAAGAATAGGGGTAAACAGGACAACATAGCCATCCACACTGGAAAAAAAAAAAAAAAAAAAAAAATTGAGGAAGAGCAATACATGGAACCAAACAAAGAAACACAATACACCACCACGTAGGCAGGACCCCTAAACACTGGCGACAAACGGCACCAGCAGCAGCAGGAGGAAAGAGGGCAGCAGCACTGTAACGACTCATGCAAACTTGGCAGACCAATAATGGATGAAGAGAGCACAAATACAATACACCACCCATGCAGATTTGGAAAACCTAAACACCCACAAAAATAGAGGGCACGCACAGAAGTGAAACCACGCATCAGGCACCACAAAACAGCAACCCTTTCCCCACACTCCCCAAAGACCCCATCCCCCACAGTGCGAAATCACCGAGAGGTGGAAGCACTTTCCCTTTCAAAGCCAACAACAAAAAACAACAACAACACAGTTGACCAGGAGACTGACCAGCGGCCGTAGCGACCTGTTTCGCTCGAATGCCAGCATCAGTGTGACCAGGAGTCCAAGTAAAGACAGAGTCGTTGTTACCACCATCAACAGCCCAGTGAATGATGTGAAAGTGGAACGTGGGGGGAGGGGGGCGGCCATACAGAGAAGACAGAAGACCTGGGAGGGCAGACAGCAAGTCTGAACTGACTAACACCTGCTCCCACGGCCGGTGTCATGGTGCAGCACAATGAGAGGCAAAC
The DNA here is from genome assembly GCA_004794655.1 of Marisa cornuarietis. NCBI lineage: Eukaryota > Metazoa > Mollusca > Gastropoda > Architaenioglossa > Ampullariidae > Marisa > Marisa cornuarietis. The sequence continues at coordinate 116,479 of SMMW01000023.1, forward strand.
ATCTTCAATTCCGTTTCGTCTTCTACTGTCACTGATGTGATGACGCCAGCAGCAGACAGCAGCGCCTCTACTCACCTGTTGTGTCACTGATGTGTGGTGCAGGTGTGGTGCTCTTCTCTGAGGATTTGGACGATGTGACAACAACTACGACAGTTGTGTTTGTAGTTGGTACAGGTACGGTTGTTGAAGTCGTGGATGGCGTAGCTGCTGTCAGAGCCTCTGTCGTTGTTGCAAGTGTTCTCACTGCGGTTGTGGCTGTTGTTGTTTCTGTTTTGCTGGCGGTCGAAGAGACGACTGATGACATGAGCGGGGTAACCCATGTTGATAGCAACGACGTTGATTCTGAGCTGGTCTCTCGCGGCTCAGTTGTAGTTTGTGCTGTTGTTAATGTTGTTGATGCAGTTGACGTTGCGGTTGTTGATACTGATGTAGTTGGTGTTGTGGTTGTTGTTTGTGGTGTTGTAGTGGTTGTTGCTGGTGTAGTCGTAGATGTTGATGACACTGATGTAGTTGGTGTTGTGGTGCTCGTTGTTATTGTAGTGGTTGTAGTTGGTGTTGTGGTGATCGTTGTTGGGGTTGTACTGGTCGTTGTTGGGGTTGTACTGGTCGTTGTTGGGGTTGTTGTTTGTGGTGTTGTAGTGGTTATTGCTGGTGTAGTAGTAGATGTTGATGACACTGATGTAGTTGGTGTTGTGGTGGTCGTTGTTATTGTAGTGGTTGTAGATGGCGTTGTGGTGGTCGTTGTTGGGGTTGTACTGGTCGTTGTTGGGGTTGTAGTGGTTGTTGTTGATGTTGTGGCGGTCGTTGTTGGTGTTGTAGTGGTTACTGTTGATGTTGTAGTGGTTGAAGTCGTAGAAGAGGTTGTAGTTGTCGTCGTTGCGGACAAAGAAGCTGCAAGAAATGAAGATGTATGACAGTCGGACTTGTTACAAAGCAAACAGTTCAGCACGACACTTCGGTTACCATGACAGCCTACCTGCATGACTAGCATATAAGGCTAAACCCTCCCCCATGATATACCTGTACAGGTGGCTCTGACTCAGGCTCAAGAAACACGTGGGCTTTACTCAGGAAATGTATATGGTGAGACTTACCCCTGATACCCAGCGTGAAATAGTACCAATATGGGAAAGAAGTCACGTGACACTTACCAGGAAATGGTATATGTAGAATTATGTTCATTATGTCGTGTGACACTTACCCAGGAAATGGTAGATGTAGAATTATGTTCATTATGTCGTGTGACACTTACCCAGGAAATGGTAGATGTAGAATTATGTTCATTATGTCGTGTGACACTTACCCAGGAAATGGTAGATGTAGAATTATGTTCATTATGTCGTGTGACACTTACCCAGGAAATGGTAGATGTAGAATTATGTTCATTATGTCGTGTGACACTTACCCAGGAAATGGTAGATGTAGAATTATGTTCATTATGTCGTGTGACACTTACCCAGGAAATGGTAGATGTAGAATTATGTTCATTATGTCGTGTGACACTTACCCAGGAAATGGTAGATGTAGAATTATGTTCATTATGTCGTGTGACACTTACCCAGGAAATGGTAGATGTAGAATTATGTTCATTATGTCACGTGACACTTACCCAGGAAACAGAATGTGTGGTACTTGCTAATTAAGGTCAAGTGTGACACGTACCCAGGAAATCAAAGGTGTGTTTCTTACCCAGGTAAAGTTCATAACTGATGACATCACGACCGCACCTTAGTGTCATCTTAGTGGTGACTGGGTCAGTGACTCCGTCAACTACAAACAGAATATTTAGACATCCATGACATGTCAGAGTAATGACATTTTTACATCAGTATTCCTGACATGTCATAGCAATATCATAGTCTTATGTCAGTGTCCATGACATGTCAAAGTAATGACACTTTTACATCAGTTGTTTACGTCAGTTGTTTACAGTGCATGGAATTAGAGAGTTAAATATCTATTATGTGTTGATAGTGTGCAATACGCTATCTGATATATATATATATATATCTATTTATAGCAGATAATGTCAGTTGAAAGAAAAGCGGTTTGTATTTACAGCTAGAATGTCATCAACTTTTGCCACATCAAACATAGCGCATGCGCAGACTGTTGGTGCCGGGGCGGGGGGCGCACATACTTTTGTGACGTAAGCCTTGTGTTGCGCTGGCTGTACCACGTGACTGGACTCTGCAGCTCATTACAAATGTTAGTTCGTGACCTTACCCCTGCCTAACGTGTCAATGACCCTGACCTTGTAAGCCTAGCCAGGCTCGCTGTGGCCTTGACCCTTCCCTCTGATTGGAAAACGTGAGGGTGAGGGGAGACGTGTTCGTATATAGCTTGGCTGCTGGGAAGAAGTTTTGGAATCCCTGGAGCTGGTAGAGGGTGGGTGCGTGCTCCATGCCAGCCCTGGTTATCGTCATTGACCAATCGCTACCTGCGTTGGCACTGATGTCGTAGGCGATGACGAGGATGGTCTGGCTGTTGTTGGTGTCGTTGCCAGAGCTCGTATCCAAGCGACAGATGCAGTCGTTGCCGTTGTTGTTGACTGTGTTGATGGCGTAGATCACGGAAAGTAAATTTCCGTTAACAGTCACGTCAGTGCATGGGTCGACTATGACGTCATCTGCAAACGTTCAAGAGCCGAGATGACATGTGATCGACATTTACATCATCTTGTTTATCATCATATTGTTTATCAGTCGTCAACATGTTTGTCGCTGTATGACACGATACAAGTTCGGATCTCAGTCAGATACGAGTTCCTCCGGATGACGCTCAAGACGCTTTGTCATCGTATGTGTCGTGTGTCGTGTGTCATGTGTCATGAGGCCGTTACTCTGGGGATTTCTGTTGAGTTGTAGATGTCGGGAGGTTACAGAGCAGAAGGCGCCTCACCAGAGACACAGTCAGCCCGCAGTACATCGTAGGTGGAAGAATCTCCAAACCCAGCTCCACAGTCGACGTTTCCTGTCCACTGGGCCCGGGTGCTGCATGTGGTCTGGTAAGAGCACGAGCTTCGAATGCGTTCAAGGTTGTCCGCGGACATGGTCTGCGAGCAATCTGACCCGTTGTTTCTGCGATAGGATACATGAGTGAAATGGTGATAGTCCATAGAATGAAACATTGACTGGACAATAGAATGAAACATTGACTGGACAATAGAATGAAACGAAATTGTAAACAACTGTCTCTTGAATTATTACTGCATAACTATGACAAGGAGTTTGCATAATTATAAAATGTACAGGTAATTTCATGACCATACTGCACCACTGCAGTGAGTGGCCCTAGGTTCAGATCTCGTATCGGTCCACTCTCTGTATGTGACACCTGTTTGCAGGGCCGGCTGTCGAGGGTTTTCTCCAGGTATTCCGGTTTCTTCTCACATCCCTCTCACTTCATAATGTGAAATCACCTCTGAGTGGAAGCATTTTTCCACCAAAAACAACCCGCCAGCTAGCCCTGACCATACTGCCATATAGAGGAGGAAGGTACTCATTTCCTATCCTGCCTCAACTCTCTTTGGAGGAAGGTACCCACTCCACTGTTGGGTAAACTGACAGGGAGGTAATTTGTGTCGCACTCCACTGCTGGGTGAGCTGACAGGGAGGTAATTTGTGTCACACTCCACTGCTGGGTGAGCTGACAGGGAGGTAATTTGTCTCACACTCGACTGCTGGGTGAGCTGACAGGGAGGTAATTTGTCTCACACTCCACTGCTGGGTGAACTGACAGGGAGGTAATTTGTCTCACACTCCACTGCTGGATGAGCTGACAGGGAGGTAATTTGTGTCACACTCCACTACTGGGTGAGCAGACAGGGAGGTAATTTATGTCACACTCCACTACTGGGTGAGCAGACAGGGAGGTAATTTGTGTCACACTCCACTACTGGGTGAGCCGACAGGGAGGTAATTTGTGTCACATTCTCTACTGGGTGAGCAGACAGGGAGGTAATTTGTGTCACACTCCACTACTGGGTGAGCAGACAGGGAGGTAATTTGTGTCACACTCCACTGCTGGGTGACAGTAGTGTGTGTGACTTCACGCTCACACGCCGCTTGTCTTTCAATGCTGACAGCTTTTCCACGAGTGTACAGGTGAACGAATCAACAAAAAATGTAGTCAATAACTTACCGTTGATAAATAAACAAATCAAAATTGTCACCTGCAGCAGTCGTCCATGCAGTTAGGAAAAACTGCGTCTACAGCCTCTGCACACTGGCTGAACCTGGCCTCTGTGTGAAAATAGTAGGCAGCCTCTGTGATGGCCATCCTGTGTCCGAGTGGGCACTCCATGAGGTGAAGAGAACAGTCGCTTTTACTATAACACTTGCTGGACTCCACGGTGACCACCATACCTGCTAGGGTTAATACATGGTTAAAGGGTTAATACAGCTCAACTAAGTCAGCAATGTCAGGTAGTGAGTGACATAAAGACGAGTATCTCTGGGAGATCACGCATTTCATAAAGACACTTAGCTCGAGTGTGTCTTGTGTGTCAGTAAGATCATTTAGTGAGTGTCTTGTGTGTCAGTAAGATCATTTAGTGAGTGTCTTGTGTGTCAGTAAGATCATTTAGTGAGTGTCTTGTGTGTCAGTAAGATCATTTAGTGAGTGTCTTGTGTGTCAGTAAGATCATTTAGTGAGTGTCTTGTGTGTCAGTAAGATCATTTAGTGAGTGTCTTGTGTGTCAGTAAGATCATTTAGTGAGTGTCTTGTGTGTCAGTAAGATCATTTAGTGAGTGTCTTGTGTGTCAGTAAGATCATTTAGTGTCTTGTGTGTCAGTAAAATCATTTAGTGAGTGTCTTGTGTGTCAGTAAGATCATTTAGTGTCTTGTGTGTCAGTAAGATCATTTAGTGTCCTGTGTGTCAGTAAGATCATTTAGTGAGTGTCTTGTGTGTCAGTAAGATCATTTAGTGAGTGTCTTGTGTGTCAGTAAGATCATTTAGTGAGTGTCTTGTGTGTCAGTAAGATCATTTAGTGAGTGTCTTGTGTGTCAGTAAGATCATTTAGTGAGTGTCTTGTGTGTCAGTGAGGCTAGGTAATGACTGGCAGTGTCTTGTCTGTCAGTAAGGTCAAATAGTGAGTGCCAGTGCCAGTGCCAAGTTCAGTAAAAGTGACTGATGTGTCCTTAATGCGGGCTGTGGTAATCTCGTGATACTCTACTTCCTCGCACAAAGCCTTTTCTCTCTGATAAGAACACGTGACATCAACTAAATCTCACTGACAGAACTAAGGTGTGTGGTGGCTATGGCTAACAACATTAATGATGCTTCCTGCTGCTGTGTCTTTGATGTGTCATGTTCTTCTCATCAGCGAATCAGAAGCTTGCTGCAAGTTTTACCCAACTTCTCCAATCGTTTCTTACATGATTCCGTGTCTCTGTAACCATGGCTCTGTAATCATGTCTCTGTCTCCTACAAGTTGAGAGCGAGTTTTAATGTGACACACATTTCTGTTTAAAGTTATGTTGTTTGTGCAATGGATTGCGTGTAACTAACTGATCATTACTGTGGCCCTGTCATCCTAATCATCTAACCTACCTTGTGTCGCTGACTGTGGGGCACAAAGCCACAGAATGAACAGCCCCACCATGATCATCCTCCCGCCATATCGCCACGTGGTGACCTCCCGGGTCATCTGCCAGACAGACGGGGAGAAGGTGAGTTCAATTCTTGCCCTCATTCCGCGTTCTGATGTATTTTTCGAGTTCTTTTTTAGTAAGGCCTATGTAGTATGGGGCTGACATTGACGAAATATTGAGATAGACGCGGGGTAAATGAATACGGGTATCACATGCGATTCCACTCAACATGAGGAGAAGGACTAAACAAACAGCAGAGGGTAGTGGGACATGGAGTTGTCTTTTCGTAATGAACTTCCTTTAATGACCCGGGTGATAGGGCTATTATAGTAGTTTTGTGCCGGTTAAGATTGTGCACAGTCATTTTAAGTCACGTTACTAAATTTGAAATTCCCCCAGTTTTGGTGAGTTATGGTCATGGACAGGGCGTCGGCTACTATCCCCCAGCCCCGCAAATCAAATTTGGTCCTAAAATACCCGTACAGTGATGTATATACACATGTTTACACCACATAGTACACTTACAGTGATGTATAGACACATGTTTACACCACATAGTACACTTACAGTGACGTATAGACACATGTTTACACCACATAGTACACTTACAGTGATGTATAGACACATGTTTACAGTACATAGTACAATTACAGTGATGTATATACACATGTTTACACCACATAGTACACTTACAGTGATGTATAGACACATGTTTACACCACATAGTACACTTACAGTGACGTATAGACACATGTTTACACCACATAGTACACTTACAGTGATGTATAGACACATGTTTACAGTACATAGTACAATTACAGTGATGTATATACACATGTTTACACCACATAGTACACTTACAGTGATGTATAGACACATGTTTACAGTACATAGTACACTTACAGTGACGTATAGACACATGTTTACAGTACATAGTACACTTACAGTGATGTATAGACACATGCTTACAGTACATAGTACACTTACAGTGATGTATATACACATGTTTACACCACATAGTACACTTACAGTGATGTATAGACACATGTTTACACCACATAGTACACTTACAGTGACGTAAAGACACATGTTTACACCACATAGTACACTTACAGTGATGTATAGACACATGTTTACAGTACATAGTACAATTACAGTGATGTATATACACATGTTTACACCACATAGTACACTTACAGTGATGTATAGACACATGTTTACAGTACATAGTACACTTACAGTGACGTATAGACACATGTTTACAGTACATAGTACACTTACAGTGATGTATAGACACATGCTTACAGTACATAGTACACTTACAGTGATGTATAGACAGACGAGCTTACAGTATATAGTACACTTACAGTGATGTATATACACATGCTTACAGTACATAGTACACTTACAGTGATGTATTGACACATGCTTACAGTACATAGTACACTCACAATGATGTATAGACAGACGAGCTTACAGTACATAGTACACTTACAGTGATGTATAGACACATGTTTACAGTACATAGTACACTTAGAGTGTTGTATAAACACATGTGTATAGTACATAGTACACTTACAGTGATGTATAGACACATGCTTACAGTACATAGTACACTTACAGTGATACATAGACACAGTGACACAGTACATAAAACACATACAGTGATGTATAGACACATCTTTTCAGTACATAGTACATTTACAGTGATATATAGACTTATGCTTACAGTACGTAGAACACTTACAGTGATGTCTAGACATGTTTGCAGTACATAGTACACTTACAGTGATGTATGGACACATGTTTACAGTACATAGTACACTTACAGTGATGTATAGACAGACGACCTTAAAGTACATAGTACACTTACAGTGATGTATAGACACATGTTTACAGTACATAGTACACTTACAGTGATGTATAGACACATGCTTACAGTACATAGTACACTTACAGTGATTATAGACACATGTTTACAGTACATAGTACACTTACAGTGATGTATATACACATGTTTACACCACATAGTACACTTACAGTGATGTATAGACACATGTTTACAGTACATAGTACACTTACAGTGACGTATATACACATGTTTACACCACATAGTACACTTACAGTGATGTATAGACACATGTTTACAGTACATAGTACACTTACAGTGACGTATAGACACATGTTTACACCACATAGTACACTTACAGTGATGTATAGACATATGCTTACAGTACATAGTACACTTACAGTGATGTATAGACAGACGAGCTTACAGTACATAGTACACTTACAGTGATGTATATACACATGCTTACAGTACATAGTACACTTACAGTGATGTATAGACACATGCTTACAGTACACTTACAGTACATAGTACACTCACAATGATGTATAGACAGACGAGCTTACAGTACATAGTACACTTACAGTGATGTATAGACACATGTTTACAGTACATAGTACACTAAGAGTGTTGTATAAACACATGTGTATAGTACATAGTACACTTACAGTGATGTATAGACACATGCTTACAGTACATAGTACACTTACAGTGATACATAGACACAGTGACACAGTACATAAAACACATACAGTGATGTATAGACACATCTTTTCAGTACATAGTACATTTACAGTGATATATAGACTTATGCTTACAGTACATAGAACACTTACAGTGATGTCTAGACATGTTTGCAGTACATAGTACACTTACAGTGATGTATGGACACATGTTTACAGTACATAGTACACTTACAGTGATGTATAGACAGACGACCTTACAGTACATAGTACACTTACAGTGATGTCTAGGCACATGTTTACAGTACATAGTACACTTATAGTGATGTATAGACACATGCTTACAGTACATAGTACACTTACAGTGTTGTATAAACACATGTGTATAGTACATAGTACACTTACAGTGATGTATAGACAGACGAGCTTACAGTACATAGTACACTTACATTGATGTATAGACACATGCCTACAGTACATAGTACACTTATAGTGATGTATAGACACATTCTTACAGTACATAGTACACTTACAGTGTTGTATAAACACATGTGTATAGTACATAGTACACTTACAGTGATGTATAGACACATGCTTACAGTACATAGTACACTTAGAGTGTTGTATAAACACATGTGTATAGTACATAGTACACTTACAGTGATGTATAGACACATGCTTACAGTACATAGTACACTTACAGTGATGTATAGACAGACGAGCTAACAGTACATAGTACACTTACAGTGATGTATAGACACATGCTTACAGTACATAGTACACTTACAGTGATACATAGACACATGCTTACAGTACATAGTACACTTACTTTGATACATAGACAGACGAGCTTACAGTACATAGTACAGTTACAGTGATGTCTAGGCACATGCTTACAGTACATAGTACATTTACAGTGATGTATAGACACATGTTTACAGTACATAGTACACTCACATTGATACATAGACGAGCTTACAGTACATAGTACAATTACAGTGATGTATAGACACATGCTTACAGTACATAGTACACTTACAGTGTTGTATAAACACATGTGTATAGTACATAGTACACTTACAGTGATGTATAGACACATGTTTACAGTACACAGTACACTTACAGTGATGTATAGACAGACGAGCTTACAGTACATAGTACACTTACAGTGATATATAGAAACACATGCTTACAGTACATAGTACACTTACAGTGATGTATAGACACATGCTTACAGTACATAGTACACTTACAGTGATACATAGACACAGTGACACGCGAGTTTACACTCTTCTCTGGAAGAGCTAGAAATAAGAAACTGCAATCAAGTCGAGTTATATATATATATGTTGTGATACATACACACAGTATATATAATGTCACTACATATATATATATATATAATGTCAGGATTCATAACGTCGTCCAATATATATATATATATATAAACACATATATACTGTCGCTATATATTTATATTAGTCTCCTTTTCTTTCCTTTTCTCTGTCTCTCTGTGACACACCGACAGCATTCATCCCAGCATTCATCTCTACCCACCTGTCTCTAGATTTCTACTCACCTGTCTTTTCGAGCGGCAGTCAATCGATGGCAAAGAATTTCGAGGGCACAGTTCTGTAGCACAGCTACCCGCTGTACCCGCAACACACTGCTACCTGCCGAGTGGTTGTTGTTGTTGTTGTTGGTCGATAGGTTCTGCGTGCAAACAAAGTCCACCATGTGGCGAGACCTCGCTTAGATGTGCCTCCTGCCGAACTGACACACGACCAACATTGGCGGAGGTGACCTGTGTAGACAGGTAGACACATCACAGGACCACAGGGCGCCGCCTTCACACAAAGAGGAAATGTGATTAGCAGGCTGTGCTTGAGACTCAACCCGGATATCACTACTGCCGCTCCCTCCCTCTGGCACAAGTCAGCAGCAGCCCCGCCCAGCAATCAAGCGGAACATGGTAATCAGCTACACGAGGACTGGTGCTACCCGCCACACTATGGACGGGTGGGGATCTGTCATGTCTGGTTACTCCCCTTGCTCAGCACCCTTATATCTACCTACTGGCCGGGCGCTGCCCCCCTTCACATGTTAGGTGTGCCTTTACCTGTGTCACTCTCAGACATGTCACGTGTGCCTTTACCTGTGTCACTCTCAGACATGTCACGTGTGTCTTTACCTGTGTCACTCTCAGACATGTCACGTGTGCCTTTACCTGTGTCATTCTCAGACATGTCACGTGTGCCTTTACCTGTGTCACTCTCAGACATGTCACGTGTGCCTTTACCTGTGTCACTCTTAGACATGTCACGTGCGTCTTTACCTGTGTCACTCTCAGACATGTCATGTGTGCCTTTACCTGTGTCACTCTTAGACATGTCACGTGCGTCTTTACTTGTGTCGCTCTCAGACATGTCACGTGCGTCTTTACCTGTGTCGCTCTAAGACATGTCACGTGCGTCTTTACCTGTGTCACTCTTAGACATGTCACGTGCGTCTTTACCTGTGTCGCTCTCAGACGCAGTTGGAGGCGGGAGAGCGATCAAAGGGTGCGCAGGAGGGGCGGTTAATCTTGCCGAGTGATCTTTGGCAAGAAGTAGTGACAAGCTGTACCTGTCTTCGCCCTGCAGTACAACGATAAACAGCTATAGATGGCGATACCAAAACTAAAATGATACAAGACCGAAATCACTGATGTCCGTATCACGGGTGCGTTTGGTCGATAAAGGTGTCACCTCCCCTGGGGAACCTCCTCCCTCCACTTTTATAAATACATCTTCTTTGATGTTGTTTACTCTCTTACTTTGAGAAGGGACAGCGAGAAGAAGGAAGCATGGGCCACCTGACAGTCACTTCACACACAGCAAGTGTCGGGTGCCGACGACGTCGACTGTTCAGATGAAACACATCGTCGGTGACTGTCATAGAGGGCTATATAGTCATTTGTAATCAACAATGTTTCTTTACATGCTCCATTGAAGTCAGTGACTGTCATAGAAGGCTATATAGTCATTTGTAATCAACAATGTTTCTTTACATGCTCCATTGAAGTCAGTGACTGTCATAGAAGGCTATATAGTCATTTGTAATCAACAATGTTTCTTTACATGCTCCATTGAAGTCAGTGACTGTCATACAGGGACATTCATCTGTGGCTGCCCATTCAAGTCAAAGACGAAAGGAAAGTATTTCGTTAACAACTAACCGGTCCTCACGTGTGCAGTGTTTACACTGGCGACTACTCTTGCAATAATTAATTACTATTTAAACGATATTTTTTGTGCCAACACAGAAACGCAGGTCACGCAGAACGAGCCTCGTGAAGGCGAGATGATGATGGAGCAAACCGAGAGGTGAGACAGTGCAACAAATCTCAGGGAAATCTCGTGTTTTCTCTAACAATTTAACTCATCAACGACGACTACTTTAATGGCTGTGAGAATTAATAAACTCCACCTGATCAGCTTGAGCAATGAGCTCCTTCGATTGACAGCCTCCTAAATCTGAAGATGAGGGATTGTTATTCCTGAAAGGAAAAGACAGACCTTTTAGACTGAAGGGGAAAGAACCACTGCTAGCATGTAGACTGTGTAAGCCTCAAGCTGCAAAAAAAAAAATAAAATAAAAAAAAATACAGATACATCGGCATTGCAGACTTGTAATAAGAAGCCTAAAGTTGCCATTATAATGACTGTAATAACAACAGTGTGCTAGTCTACCTGTCATCAGGTCTCATTCACAAACACAAGTGACGTCACCTGGCGCGACCTCTGACCCCGCAGCCCACGATCCTGGCTGTCATGGTAACAAGCTATTTATTGTTATGCCACCTGTCAGTGCGAAGCTAATGTTTTATTCTGTGCTTTGTGTCCTCTTGTCTTCACCTTGAAGGAGTGACTGTCGCCCGCTTGACTTCTCTAACGATGTGTCACAACATTTTCAACGAAAACCTGAATGTGAATACGGGTGTACGACTTAAATAAGACACTATAGCTACCCAGTCTGGTTACAAATCTTCCTTCTGTTCCTGATATATTTTCCTACAAACTAACAAACATCATCTCGCACAGAAAAATCTCAAACTCGTGATGTCACGCTTAAAGACAGATCCGTGTAATAAATTAACATAATTACTGGCCTTCACAACATTTATAATCCACGTACAGTCGTGACACCTCATCCGGACATCGTGACACCTCATCCGGACATCTCTGACTCTACAAGACGATGTTTGTAGGAGTGTATCCGCAAAAGGATAAAGGAGGGCTCTCACTCACTTTTGGGGAAAGAGTATTTTGTGCTGAGCATCACCCATTCATTACGAAAATAATATGGTGCATTCACAGTAATAACACCTGCTGACAGTAATTTCATCTGCTGACAGTAATAACACCTGCTGACAGTAGTAACACCTACTAACACCTGCTGACAGTATAACTGTCTCAAGACCTCAAGAACAGCTGCCAGTGATCTCGGTGCCTGACACCTGCATGGCTGCTGTCGCCATGTGCAGCCCAAACTCCAGCCGTCGCCTGATGGCCAAACATCCACTTGTCACCTTAGCGAGGTTAATTGTGTCTGAGGCAGAAGTCAGGTATGCATGTAGCTCGACACACCTTTGCTTGTCGGCTGATGGATCAGGTATCGTTTAACTTTAGAACTACCAAAACAGCAAAATGCATACTGAGCAGGTAGTTGTTGTCTGCGTGTATCTTTTTCATCAACATCGACTTTTGAAAAAAAAATTACATGCTGGGGAATGTTCTGGTAGCTACGATGGGTTAGCTGCCCTCACTTGTCCACAAGCCCACCCCGTATTTTCTCAGGTATCGGTAACACACACACACACACACACACACACACACACACACACACACAGGGCGGTAGAAATGTGAGATAACAGCCATTGTGTTTTCATTATTTATTTTTTTTTTTTGCTGTCACCTGTTTTGTTTGAAAATATTACAGTGAAGCCCATCATGACATTCACAGTCAGCACATTGCTATACCCGCCCCCACCCCCCACCCCCAGTAGTTGTCAAATGTTTACTTACAAACTCTGTCATCTGCTACCGGGGGTGGGGGTCTGCACTACATGCTGTGACCTGCTGTACTGACCTGCCCTTACAGGTTTGTAGAGCCGTGAAGTGTGTTCAGATCACTTTACTCAGTGACTCTTTCTGTGAGATGTTCCTTAGTTAACGGTCTCAGTCTGTCAGTCCACCTGTCTTGCTGAGGCCCTTCGCAGACTTTCAGACAAGTGTCCTAATCTGTTTTTGGTACGAAACATGACAACCCTTCTGAAGGTGGAAAATTATATATATATATATATATACTGTATATCACATTTGACCCACAACTGGCAATGTAATAAAATCCATGACACATGGCGCAACAGCACGACGACATGACACATGGCACAGCATCACGAAGAGTGACAGGTTGGCGATCTCTGATATTGTGACTACAGGTAACTCTATGATCTCTGATACCCTGACAATACCCCCATCCCTTTACTCAACTTCTTTCTTTCTCTGACCACCATTTTAAGTAGCCACCAAATACTACTTCATGTCATCACCATTTTAATTATTAATAGTTTGCAGGTAAGAGAACTTATGACAAAAGCAGCCAATAGCTTTCCGAAACGGCATCGCTTCTATCTGAAACGACTACCTAACGAGCCTGTAGACACATTTGTCTTACCGTGAGCTTCCAGAAACAGGATCTATATATATATATATATATTACTGTATAGCTTCTTCTTATCTCTAAAGACTGCCTGACGAGACCATAGACCCTTTTGCTGTACCTGCGCCACCTGAGACTCCACCACGACGACCGCCTGCTAAAAAGTCATAGGCTGTAGTCTCTAGTCTGTATATAGTCCCACCTCTTGCTGTAACAGAGTGGTAGTGGTGGTGGAGAAAGTGGTTGGGGGCCAGAGCAGCGGCGTCAGAAGCGGAAAGGCCGCACACTGGGTGGTTCAATCCCCGTGTGACGCAATGCAGTCCTCGGCTGTGAAAGGGGCCCGGTCTTCGTCAGTGGATTTTTTCTTCTTGTTTTCCTTTCCTTTTTCTTCTAAAGTAAGGTCTGAGGACAGAACACCCAGCATTACGCATGCAGATGTTGTTTCAAGTCTGTAGAATACAATATCCAGGCCTCAGATAGGCGGGCCTGGGGTGGGAAGTGTAGTCAGTGGTGTTATATTCTCGCTGGACAAGCCTGGAGTCGGAAGGCCGCTGGACACCGAGGATTAATCGCGCATGAACCGTCTAGGAGAACATTCGTGCACTGAGATTGCTGGATACATGTGCCCCATAAGGAGATGGGCTGCAAGCAAATCGGAACTGACAGTGAAGAGGTAGGTATGTTACTGATGTGTGGCCACTCTGTCAGCCGAGAGGATGGGGGCCAGCCCAAGGTGCTGCAGCCTCTAAGTGAGAGATATCAAGGCTGCTTTATTTCGTACTTACTTAACGACTTTTCCCGTTTCTCCATCACCAAACAAACAAGTACATTAGTCTACACGGTAGATCCTTGATACTATATTATCCTGTAATACTATTGCAGCCAGCAAACTAGAACACATTATTGCAAAAACATTTTTAATACTGGTGTCCCACAAAAAGTTAGACTTATAAATAGATCACGTGGTGTAGCGGGAAGATTGGAGCGGGAGGAGGATGATGAGGAGGTAAGCATGAGAAAGATAAGTTTAAACTAAAGACAGTGTCCGCATGATGGGTGGTCATTATCTTTCCTTCCACTCTCAGACCTTCCTTTGCTCTTCGCCCAAGCAGCACCGGGCATGGAGATAATATTTGCCCACCATCCGTCCCACAAAGCCTCCTCGGAATTTATTTTCTCGTGCACTTGTTGTATTCAAGGAAGCTGTCACATATGCTGCTGTATATTGAGTTTTACGGTGGCTGCGACATTTGTTCTTCTAATAATCACATACTTATATTTGAATGTCGTTTTTAAGGAGCTCCGTGTCATGTATACTTGTTTCACGATGAAGAAGTGAGGAGGAGGAAAAGTTTATAGATGTGTTATGACAGCTTAGTTTGTCTACGTTTTAATTAAACGGCTCCTTTTCGTGACACACACAATCCAGAAACATGTACAGGCAGATAATGTTGGGCCTGTTTTGGTTTAGAGACCAGTGACTGACATGACAGCAACTTCCACCCATGGACCCGAATGCAAAGTACCACTGCTGTAATTTTAAGGCAGTGGGTGCACCGGGTATTGTATGGACCTCTAGTACTCCAGCGGACAGTGTTGTATTATTTAATGCCTGACACTTTCTCTGGACTGTATATACGGCTACTAGTACCTTTATCACACCTACAATACAACAGGCTGTTGGAAATGATCATTGTACTGTCTTTAGGCTCTCTATATAGTCGTTTCTCTAATCTGTGGAGGTTCTGACATCGCTGTTGATGTGACATAATTCCTGACTCTGAGGAGGTTTTCTATGGAGCGGGTAACAACAAATTTGATTCCTTCCCCTCATGTTTCCTCATTGACTAACCACTCACGTGTCAACAACAATTTAATGTTCAATTAGTGATGTATATCCTAGTGCACTTGTCCTAATGTTTGTAGTCTGTATTACATTACTGAATGAAATCTTATATACTGGAAAAATTGAATCTTTCAACAATCAAAAAAAAAGAATCTATAATTGAATCTTTCAAATCTGCACTGAAAACTCACCTCTTCCTTGAGCATTACTCCTAACACAGTCCACACAATGCTCGTCCTTCTTAACCCCGCCCCCTTCCCTCTTGCTACTTTACCCATCTTTCTCGCAGAATCACTATATTTTTCTGTTCCTGTTACTTGATGCCTGTTGTTTTCTGTTTCGTCAGTACTGTCGTTTTCTTTCGTCCCCTGTGTTCTGTGTCTACTTAGTCCACGTCTCTTCCTCGTTTTAAGCGCTAAGAGCATGCTCTCTATGAGTGTGAATATGCGCTATACAAATCTTCACTATTATTATTAATATTATTTAAAATAATTTACAATTACAAGGGGCCCGGGGGTCATCTGTCCCGGGGCCCGTGCTGACTCTCGGCGGCCCTGTCGAGCACCGCCCTCACATAAGCTATGGCCCTGAAGAAAGTAAGATCTCCAACTCCTCAGTCACTCTAGGGGCGTAGGAATTTTTTTTTATATTGTTTTTGTTTTTTCATGCTGACAGTGAACGACGTTCACATTCCTGCCTCCTTTTTTGAGAGGGTGGCTGCCCCCCCCCCCCTTCCTGGTTCGTACGCCACTAGCTGTCACTCTTCTCCTCCTCCTCCCCACCTTTCACGACTTTAAAGGCACGGGATTCTTTTTATATTTTTTACCTCACTACAGGTGAGGAACAATTAACAGTAACGTGTTAACGGATTCCAGTCAGTCTATCAGTCCTTTAACCACAAGTCGTTGTTTCACTTTACATTTAACTTCAGTTCTCTCTCTCTCTGTCTCGGTCTCTCATTCTGTTTTGTACGATCTACGCAAGAAAGATTTAAATTCTTGGTGTCACGCCCACACGTACTTAGCTAATAGCTGACATGTGAGCGCGAGCGCGCGCACGCACACACTCACTTATAACGCCATTTAAGCTATCAAACACGCGCACACAATTCTCGAACACACTCTCCTGATTTAACTGTCATCTCTCCTACTCTAAACACTTAAATAACAAATTAAAATGACCCAATGCATATGACTGTGAAATATATAGGCTATATATATCCACGCTTAATGTATGTCTACATCCCAAACTGCAAAGGTTTGCTCTTAGCACTTTTTTTTCATTCCTAGACTCGGTCTCATGTTTGTCATATAAAGAGTTGGGGGTAGAGGGTGGGGTGTCGTGAGAATCACAGCCTGATCGTTGTTGTTGCTGCAGCTGCTTTTTGTTGTTGAAGTTGTTGTTTGAGCATGTGTCATGAAGCATGGTTGTTCTGTCAGGCCACTCGGCCAACAAACTGGTAGCCGTAAACTGAGAATTACCGGGCACAGATTTGCTACCCAGAACTGCACATTTCAACATTTCAAGTGCTACAGACAGGCCGAAAGATGAGTGTCACAGAGACACGACACACCTGAAGGGCAGTTGCCAGGAATGTCGCTCTACAGGTGAGATGCTAAAAATAGAACGGGTACGAAACTTACACACAGCGCTCAGCATGACGTCACACAATGGCCGCCGCCAGCAGACGCTTCTGGTGAGTCGTCAGCTCCTGTCACAGGGGGACTATATAGCAGGTATTCAGCCTTATACATGTAGCCTCCCTGACTTGTTAAAATATCACAGATTCTAGCAGGGCGAAGTTTACAGGTGTATATATATTTCGTGATCTTCCTCTAACCCGTCTGTCAGTCCAGCGAGTTGGTACACGCTGCGTTGACAACACCATGCCGCCTGTGGTAGTTAGCAGAGTTTACACATAACAAACACCTCAGAATTTTCATTTCACACAGCTACTAGTTAATAGGATAAAAGATGTCGTATGAGAGGGGATAGACAATCCGAATTTTTATTAAAGGGGGTGGGGTATTTTTTTTTAATTTGAAACTTGCATCACTATACATGTACTTAATTGTTCCAACTATTTCTGCTACATAACATATTGAACAGATACTGTCCATGTGTAAATAGATAGGTTGACTAATCACTGAAGATTGTAAGAAGTGTCTAGCTCATGCGTTGAATATTTTCATAATATTCAGGACAATAGAATGTAATGGAAATACTATGGAATGTGAATATCCAGATGGTTTAAACAAATATTTTGCCTGTGTGATTTCAGGAAAGTATAGAGGAGTGATGACTGATCAATGACTGAGCTGAAATAGAAAGTAGACCAGCTGGCAAGAAAAATGGAACAGTTTACATTGCACAGCATTATTTTGGTAGTCACTACACTAGCTATCTACCACAATGCACTGGACTGTGGTTTTGTCTTTGATGACATGTCTGCAATAGTTGAAAACCAGGATTTGCGACCAAAGACACCCATCACAGACCTCTTCTGGAATGACTTCTGGGGAACACCTATGCACAAGGTGACATCTTCTTGCCTAGTCAATTCCTGAAAATCAGAAAATGAGCATCTGTTTTGGAATATTGTATGTGATATTATCTTGAACATTTTGTGTCATATTATCTTAAACAGAATCTCTAGATGGGACATTAAAGCATAACATTTTGGCTTTGGCTGAACCCTTGGACTTTTCATGTCCTTGAAACTAAAAGAAGAGAAAATGGCTGTTTGGTGTAGAAGACAGCTTTATGCTGGATTTATAAAAATTTTTCTCCTGTTTTAGATATCACGACTTCAAAAACACTAGTGTCTATGAAACGTAAGTGTGCTGCAGTTAAACTGTACAATATCTTTTGTCTGTTGATATGCTGTATAAATCGTATGCTATATTTTGTCTGTTGATATGCTATATAAACCGTATGTTATCTTTTGTCTGTTCATATGCTGTAGGAAAAAAGTCACAAGTCGTATCGGCCACTGTGTGTGCTGACATTCCGCTTCAACTACATGCTGAGTGAGCTGGAGCCCATGACCTACCACCTGGTCAATGTTGTACTTCACATCATCGTCTGTATCTTGTTTATGAAGTGAGTTTCACCTGGTCATGTTGCCGGCCTTAGTTTGTCATTTACCTGGTCATCATTCTGTTTCATATTTTCTTTTATTTAAATCTTTTCATCAACCAAGTGCAGACTAATCTTTTATTAGTAAGTATCCTGACAGAGATAGCACTAGGGGGATGCGGGGCCTAAGGCAAATAGAAATGCGGGGCCTTTGAAAGCCAGCACAACATACTTAAAAAGTGCTGGATGTCTTTTGATTAATGAATGATGAACATTGGTTTTCGAGGGAGGCACAACCCTGCCCTTGAAAGCCATTTCGCCACTGCAATTCTTCAGTACAAAGGATTAGGATGCCAGGTTTGACAGCTTTCTGATAAGAGGACAAAATGGTAGCAAATGTGGCTCACACTCCGCTGAAAAGGAAAAGGACATGCATTTTTAGAATTTCAAGCAAATTATGGACTGTCTCATCCCAGTGATGCACTGGTTAGCGCGGGACCCCATCAGGTGCAGGGCCTTAAGCGGTCACCCCAGCTCACACCCTCTAGCACTGGCTCTAATCCTGAGAACCAACTGAACTGTATTGTTTATTAGCAGGAGAACCATTTTTTCACTAGGTGAAACCCCTGTTCTTTTGTTGTCTGCACTAGATAATCATCTGACATATTATTAATGCATAAACCTTCACTTTTGTTTGTTCATTTGGACATTCCTTCTCAGGTGAACAGTTGAGTTTATGATAAAGTGCTGGCCTGTAAAACATCTGCTCCAGTGTTATTTTCTGATTCAAAGTGTTAGAATCATTTGTTTTACAGGTAACAGGGGTAGTGGTTTTTATTTCTATGTTAATTTTTGACTGTTGCAGAGTGTGCAATATGTTTGTCAAGGAGAGAACCAGTTTTCTTGCAGCCATGTTATTTGCTGTCCACCCAGTTCATACAGAAGCTGTGAGTGCTCTCCTTTTTCTAACCTGGACTGTGCTGGGGTGGCTTTGCCACCCTTTCCCTGTCATGTTTTAGAGATGCACTTCACTGATCTCCATGATCTGTCATGTTTTAGAAATGCACTTGACTCCAATTTTTTTTCAGTTTTAAACAGTCTTGTCCTTTCCCTGACCTCCATGACCTGCATGATTAGCCATTGGGCAGCAGAGTGGTGGTCTGTTGACTCCAACATTAAAATCGGGTTTATATCTGAGGAGTGCAACCAGTAAATGTGACCCCAGAGCACGAAGTAAATGACAAACATGTTAGCAGGCATATTGCTAAATAACTGTCTGTGTTGTTGAATGTTGCTTGTTTTGAACTTTTAATCCTGTGCATTATAATATTGTGTGTTGATGGGGTAAGAGGGATGAAATAGTAGCATCAGCCTGTCCCTGGCTTGTATTTCTGTTATGACAAAGAACTGAGGAAGTAGACAGACTACCATCTGTTACTGTCATTTGTTTTACAGGTAACTGGGGTAGTAGGCAGAGCAGAGTGCTTGTCTTCCATCTTCTTCTTGGCAGCCTTTCTGATGTATTCCAAATGCACGGGATACAGATCTCCTATTGGTATTTCTTTTAAAGGACTTGCAGGCTGCAATTTTTTAATACTGATAATACTAATGCTACATCATTCCACATGCCATTCACCTGATCAGTTCTAATGACCGTGAATTTGTACTAACCTAAGGTGACCTAAAGTGTGTGTGTGTGTGTGTGCACGCGTGCGCGCGAGAGAGAAAAAATTATTTCAACATGTATACATTATCTCCTTTTATATCATGTATATGTCTGTATTATCTCCTTTATATCATGCACGTATTACTGCTAGTATGAGCACTATTTGGAATTACCCTTGTGGATAAATAAAGGGGTATTGTATTGTATGAAACTTGAATAGTGCACTTATCCTTTGTAAAGTGAACTGTAAAACCAAAGAGGATACCAAGAGCAACCACTTAGGCAGGAAAGTGAAGATGTGCTGACCCGTATGTGACCGTGACCACGCCCCTTCTTACAAGTATTGGTGTTCGCTCAAGGAGGCTGGTGGTACATGGTGCGCTGCACTGAGTTGTCAAAACTCTCCAACTAAAAGTTTTTGATTGTTCTCTTTTCTGAAAGATGAAGAGATGTGAGTTAACAGCATTTCCTTTCTTTAGTAGATTTAACAAGTCGCATTTATCTTTGGTTTTGCCACATCTACTGCTGCTTAGTAGTTTCACTAGTCTTGTGTTGTCATTTCAATAGATATAAGAAGTGGGTGCAGAAGTGCCGGCTGATCTGATGTGCAGCTTGAACCATCTTTGATGTACCGAAACTTTGTCATGGGTGTCGACACTTAAAACCAATTCATCTAGTATGATTGGATGGAAAATTGTTATACAAAGCCTGTTTCAACTCTGAGACGATCTTCGCAAAATGAATGAGGTTAAATTCTTCCACAATAGGAGACTAAACTAAAACTGTGTAGAAAACCTCTTTTCTCTAACACGAGGATAAGGACATGGAGATAATCCAAGTCTCCAGCAATTTCGGTTCTTTCTGTGCCAGGTAATGGTGGTTGGTCTCATCAGGCGGTGAAAAAAGCAGCTGTATCGAAGATGGAGATGACTTTCTCTTGATGCTGAGCAACATCAGTACTCAGTGCACTTCAGCGATTTGTGATGCAAGATATGAGCTAAGCAAAAGATGTGATATCTCCTAGTATGCTTTTTTTAACTCTGCCGAGGAGCTGTCGATTACTGAGGACAATATTTCAACTTACCTTGCTGGTTATATGACTTACGTCACCAAAAGGTACGAAGGAAAGTGTGTCCTGAATGTAAAGAATCATTACTGGAAAGCAAGAAGGAACGGTAAGAGAGACCCTGTTGTCAATTAAGCAGGTACCTCATACTAACTATGGGCTAGTAGTCCCAACATCTGAGCCGGCAACATTGGTGGAGGAACTTGAAATTATATTCAGAAAATCTAAATAGCTCCTCCACAGGGACTGAGCGAGAGCTCAATTTCTGGAACATTTTGAACAGAAATCGAGTTCGCTCATATGTCCCACCATCAAATGCAAACCAGGCAGTCCTGTTGCTCAGTTGTTTTTAAAAATATGGCTGCACTTTGCATTTTGCACTGAAAGAAAACAATAGACAGTTTTCTGCAGCGTCCACAAGGAAAAATAGAAAAATATTAAAACTGAAACATCTGTAAATATTCGTGTACATATTTTATATTTTTGCAAAGGCACTGGGTGTAAAGAGGATTTAGATATGTAACAACCATAATCTCTTTGTGTGAAAAACAATCTGTCCAGTTGCAAAACCAATGCTAATGTAGACTTGAAATGTTTCTTCTATTTTGTAAATTATAGAAGTTGCCCCTTTGAAATATGTTTTGAAGCTCTATTTCCAAAAAGTATAAAAGTGTGCGTGCCTGTGTGTGTGTTGCCAGTACACAATGGTCGAGGCTAGCGATGTTTACTGTCCTAAAGGGCGAGTGGCCGTCTCCGCTGTGACCGCCACCTGCCTTCAAGCTCTCTTTATAACAATGGTGGCTCTTGGTATCCTCTTTGGTAAAACAGTTCAGGGTACTGACCACATTTTGGGAGGGAGAAGGGGGGTCAGATTACTGGGCACAATGCCAACATGTATTTTTGTAATTACCACAATGTTAGTATTGTTGTAACTGCAATAAAGTCAGTATGGCTGTAACTGCCACAATGTCACAGTTGCTGTAGCTGTCACTCTCTTGATTCCATTCTTTCTGTTCCTTGTATTTGGCAGCATGGCGACCCCTGATTACGACGGTGATTCTGGTGACTGTGGCAGTGATATGCAAGGAACAGGGCATTACGGTGATAGGTGTGTGCTGTGTGTATGAAGTCTTTGTGGCCCAGAGAGTAAGTAACACCGGTTCTCATTTGTCTTCCACCCTTTGCCTGATCTGTTGTTCTCTTTGTGTGTGTGTGTGTGTGTGTGTGTTGAGTGTTTCTTTGTTGTGTCAGAGTCTCAGAAAGTGAGTACATATATACTAGTGTCTCCATCAGTGCCCAGGTGTGAATACAGATTGTAAGTGAGGCCTGATGTACATTGTCTTGTATTCACACTGCTTGAAAGGGTATAAGTTGTTGCAAATATATTGTACTGCTTTGAGTGTCTCACAAGCCTGTTAATTACCATATTGATATGCCACTCTGTTGGAGTTGATGTGGGTGTCTCACATACCTGTTAATTAATATCTAGACACATCACTGGTTGTCTGACATACCTACTAATTACTGTCTGACAGGCCACTATGTCAGAGTTGCTGTGGATGTTAACCAGCGTGATTCAAGGAAAGCCCAAGCTGGCTGGTTGGCTGCAGACGTCAGTCATGCGAGCTGGGTTCCTAGTTTTTTCCACACTCTTCTTGCTCTTTGCTCGCATCAAGGTCATGGGAGCCCAGCTTCCAGTCTTTACAAAGTGAGTGTGAGCACTAATCCCATGTGTTTGACATCCTTTGTATTTCTATTCATCCTTTTTATTTGTATAAATAATAATAATAATAAAGTTGATTTGTATAGCGCTTTTTCCCCACCATTAAAGGCAGGCTCAAAGCACTTTACTACAACGAAAAACGCACGAACATGATAACAATGGATGCTGGTCTCAAAAACAGTAACTTTCAGTGTTCTCATCATTATTTATGCTCAGCACTGGACTTTCCTTTGAAGCTGATCTTCACAAAGCAAGGATTGATATATGCCATGTCTTGAATTTCAAGTGTAGGTCAGGAAAAAGAAAGTTTCATTACAGTACCGAATTTGAAATTTTAGGGCAACACAGTTGAGAACAGAACACAATCCTGGCACTGTAAAAGTGAAGGCGACAGCAGTCCAGTTACATGCATGGAGCAAGATGCAGCATGACACAAATGCATCTCTCACCAGACAACATTGCTGAAGTGCATAGATCCAAAATCAAATCTACAGAACATGTGGCAAAGTACATGGTTTGCAAAATCAAAATTGGAAAACGGTATGGTCCACAATGCCAGAACAGTTACAAGTGTCAGTGAGGGAGGCGCAGAATCCTGTACACTCAAAAATCAAAGCAAGATGGCAAAATGAAGAACAGGAGACAGAAGCCATTAGTGGAAGATGTCAGGTGTAAGAAATGACGCAGCACAAGCACTGAAGAACAATCGATAACAGAGTCAAACTGTGTAACAAACGTCTCAGATGAGTAGAAGAAACAAAACTCAACGTACACCCATGGACAAGACAAAGTGACAGAGAGCTCGTCACCTCCCAGCCAGTTAGGCAAAGGGATATCACTCTAATCACTTATTTATATATATATATATGACAGTCAAATGAAACATAGCGGACCCGGGCTCGTATTTGCCTAGCATCTGCTATGTTTCACTTCATTTGACTGCCTCTTATACATCCTTTATGTTTGTATACATCATTTATGTTTGTATACATCATTTATGTATACATTCTTTGTATATTTTTGGACATCTTTCATGATTGTATGTATTTGGCAACTGAGTGCACTCTTCTCTCACCTGTTCTCTTAATAAAAACTTGCATCCATAACTTTTCTCCCCCCGATGTCTTCAGGTTTGACAATCCAGCTTCAGTGTCGCCTTCTCCAGCAAGACAACTGACATTCAATTATCTCCTTCCCGTCAACGCCTGGCTGCTGCTGAATCCCAGTGGTCTCTGCTGTGACTGGACCATGGGCACCATTCCAGTCATTACCTCCCTTGTGGACCTGCGCAACCTTGGAACACTAGCCTTCTATCTGGTCCTTGGAAGTTTTACTGTTTATGCTTTGTTTGAGCAGACAAGGCGTTCTCGAGCAATTATCATGGTAATTCCTGTCAAGTAGATCATTTTTCAGCCTCTCAGCCTTTTGGCCTATTCTAAAGAGGTGTTTAACTCAATCCCAGCAAGTAGTAACGGGTCAATATGGCAGCTCGCTTTTACTCTCAGCTACGCTTCGTAACGCCGGTTACTACGCGCTCACAAGTAGAGCAGCATCATACAAAACATTGTGCGTAAATGAATAAATACATAAGGGAGGAAACTACTAGAACCTTTAGAAAGTGGTCAACTATCAATTATTTCCCTTTAACAGCTGAAAAAGTCAACCAGTCAGGTTTTTTGTTTAGTTTAAAGTAGGGAATGGGCTCAGGTTGATCAAGCGCCATTTTGTAACTAGTGTTGGCTACTCAATTCAACATGGATTTGTACTCCAAAAACCGAAAATGAGAAGAAAAAACTAAGTAATATTTAAATTCTAATGTATATTCTAATAAAATATATGTTTGTTTGGTGCTTTATGTTTGTATATGTCATTTAAATAACCTTTTCAAAATTCCATTACATGGGTGATTTACCTACGCACAAAGGTGATGCTCCCTGTCTTAGCCTTAGACAAAGAGTCAAAGTTAACTGATAGATTTTAAGAGCTCACAATTGTTTGTATGCTTTAGGGGTGACATAAGATGACAATTTTGCTAACGTTTTGCATTTGCAGACTAGCTGAACAAACAATTCTGTCCCTTTGCTTGTGCACATTCACTGCCTACTGCATTGATTGCCATATCTTTCTAGAGCATTTGTCCACCCCACATGTACTATGAATGAGCTGCTGTTTCCTGTGTCTGGTGTTTGCTGCCTCATGTACTGTACACATGTACTGAACTCTGCCTCATTTTGTCTTGTCTGTTTATACTGATTGCTGTCCTTCATCAGTTTTGACTTTCCACTTTCATGATATACTGTTCATTTTGCACTGTGTTTACGGTTCATAAATATTGTTTGCATATGTTGTTCACATGTACTATTCACTGTTTCAGAGCCTGTCTTTCTTGGTGCTTCCGTTCATTCCAGCTTCCAACCTCTTCTTTCCTGTGGGCTTTGTTGTGGCCGAGCGAATTCTTTATGCACCAAGCCTGGGGTTCTGTCTTCTGGTGGCCCTTGGCTTTCATATCATCATAGAGAAGAGAAAGTGAGATGTAGACTTTGTGTAGTTGACTGGTTGCAGTGACAGCTGATCATATATCATTAGGTCAGGTGGTGTCAGATGGTCAATTAGCCTCATATAAATGAGCCTCATAGACAAATCTTGCTTTTGACAGTGAGGATCGATGTATTACATTTCTATCAAACATGTATATGCATGAAAACACACACACACACATGCATTCATGTACACAAGGCAAGACAGGGAATTTGTAATTTATATAATTGAATTCATATGATGTATTGGGTCTTGGTAGGTATCTGTGAGGCTTGAGGAAAATACTAATGATGATGTTATATCTAGATGTCTGTGAGGCTCAATAAAGATGCTAATGATGGTGATGTCGTGTCTAGGTGCCTACAAGGTCTGATGTACCTGCTGATGACAGTGCTGTTGTTGTGCCACAGTGCCAAGACCTTTGTAAGGAATTACGATTGGTGAGTGAGCCATGCTTACATCTTATTTCTAAGAAAATCCCTCGGGCTTCAGTGGTTTTCTTTGTTGACAGTATCTCCTCTACAGTGGACAACGCTCATAGGTATTGCTTGTCTGGTTAATGACAAGAAAGGACAGTGAGAAACTGAGCATGTCTCACAGACTTGTCCTTCTTAATGGCTAGAGACTACAGCAAGACATTATGACAAAGTCTCACTCTGAATTGTCTTTCCACATGTTAGACAGCACTCAGCACATTTAGCAGGCCAGTAAGCCAGGCTAAACAGATTTTGTACAAGTAGGAAATGATAACAAGGGCATGTGATTGTGTTTGCTAGCAAGCTTTTCATAATTAGTCCATCATATACAGTGTTGTATCTGGTCATATCTGACTCATTTACTATCGTTCATTTTGTTACAAACTCATTCTATTATCTTGTCACAAACTTATTCTATTATCTTGTCACAAACTGATTCTCAGTCTTAAAGTCATTTGCATAGCAGCACCATCACTTTGAGGGACTCAGCGATTATAAATATGCATTTGCTTACAATCCAGGAAATAAATTGACGGTAAAAACATCTTTAAATTGACGGTAAAAACATCTTTTGACATTGTATGTAAACAATGTGTTCATGGCGATGGCTACTTTTTCAGGATGTCGGAGTACTCTTTGTTCCGGTCAGCCCTGAAGGTGAACCAGGACAATGCCAAGCTCTGGAACAATGTGGGCCATGCCCTGGAGAAGGTGGAGAAGTACCAGGAGGCACTGGACTACTTTGAGAAGGCAGCAAGGTACATGGGCAGAAAGCACTTATACAAATTGTCTTTTTGAAAGCAGAGGATTTTACAAAAAAGCTGGAGGAAACTTGTACATTGTTCGCTGTGATTTATTAGTGCTTGTGTTCTGGCAACTTCTTAAAAACCGGACAACTATGTTGTTTTCACTTTGTCTCTTGTGACAACTCCTTGATTCCATTTGTACTTGTGACAACTCTTTGTTGCTATTTGTACTTGTGACAACTCTTTGTTGCTGTTTGTACTTGTGACAACTCTTTGTTGCTATTTGTACTTGTGACAACTCTTTGTTGCTGTTTGTACTTGTGACAACTCTTTGTTGTTGTTTGTACTTGTGACAACTCTTTGTTGCTGTTTGTACTTGTGACAACTCTGTTGCTGTTTGTACTTGTGACAACTCTTTGTTGCTGTTTGTACTTGTGACAACTCTTTGTTGTTGTTTGTACTTGTGACAACTCTTTGTTGCTGTTTGTGCTTGTGGCAACTCTTTGCTGCTGTTTGTGCTTGTGACAACTCTTTGTTGCTGTTTGTACTTCAAACCTGTTGCTATTTGTACTTGTGACAACTCTTTGTTGTTGTTTGTACTTGTGACAACTCTTTGTTGTTGTTTGTACTTGTGACAACTCTTTGTTGCTGTTTATACTTCAAACCTGTTGCTATTTGTACTTGTGACAACTCTTTGTTGTTGTTTGTACTTGTGACAACTCTTTGTTGCTGTTTGTACTTGTGACAACTCTTTGTTGCTGTTTGTACTTGTGACAACTCTGTTGCTGTTTGTACTTGTGACAACTCTTTGTTGTTGTTTGTACTTGTGACAACTCTTTGTTGCTGTTTGTACTTGTGACAACTCTTTGTTGCTGTTTGTACTTGTGACAACTCTGTTGCTGTTTGTACTTGTGACAACTCTTTGTTGTTGTTTGTACTTGTGACAACTCTTTGTTGCTGTTTGTACTTGTGACAACTCTTTGTTGCTATTTGTACTTGTGACAACTCTTTGTTGCTTTTTGTGCTTGTGACAACTCTTTGTTGCTGTTTGTACTTGTGACAACTCTTTGTTGCTATTTGTGCTTGTGACAACTCTTTGTTGCTGTTTGTACTTGTGACAACTCTTTGTTGCTATTTGTGCTTGTGACAACTCTTTGTTGCTGTTTGTACTTGTGACAACTCTTTGTTGCTATTTGTGCTTGTGACAACTCTTTGTTTCTATTTGGGCTTGTGACAACTCTGCGTTGCTGTTTGTACTTGTGACAACTCTTTGTTGCTATTTTTACCTGTGAAAACTCTGTTACTATTTTTACTTGTGATAAATCCTTGTTTCTCTTTGTACTTGTGGTAACTCCTTGTTGCTATTTGTAATTGTGAAGTGTGCAGCCTGATGACATTGGTGCTCACATCAACGTTGGAAGAACTTACAACAACCTCAACCTCAGTCAACCAGCTGAGGCAGCATATCGCAGAGCCATCAGTCTCTTTCCTCCGATCATAAAAGGTCAGCCTTCTTTTTTTTAGTTTATTGTAGCTATGTATTTTTATCTCTCCTTTTCAATCATCTATGACTTTGACCCCTCCAGCTATTTATTTTTAGTTCCATTAGTTCACATTTCTTAGCCTTGTCAGTTCTTGGTGGTAACAACCTTTAGTGATCTAAGGTGATTACATCCTTCCATTTGTTTGTTGAATGTTGATTATGGTGTGTATATATATATATATATATATAGTTATATCATATATAGATATATGTGTGCGTATATAGTTATATAATGTTACATTTAGTCCCAAAACAATAGTTATTTTTGTTTTTTTTTAAGCCATAAAGAAATGTGTAAAACCCTTAAATTTAAGAATTTCTTTTTTAGGTCGAAGTTACACTGCCCGGGTTGCACCCAACCACCTGAATGCTTATTTGAACCTGGCCAACCTTGTGTCGAAAGATCCTCGCCGCTTGGAGGAAGCCAGGAATGTGAGACTACTTACAAATATGAACAAATGTTTTTATGGGATAAAATTGATGCTTTAAGAGACTTCATGTAACACTTATTTACACACCTGCTAAGCTGTTATAAAAAGTAGGTGGCTAAAAGACCATAAAAAAAGCTTTGTCTACACCCAGACGCCTGGCATTGCCTCAGCTAGTCGACTCACTTCTTACACCATCTTGAGTACAGGACGGACAAAAGTCGCAGCAGGCAAATATTTTGTAAAGGGCTAGGGGAAAGAATAAAGGCTGAAGAAGTATGGACAACATGACGGGGTTTTTTTTTTTTTTTTTACATCTTTTATTATTTACAGTACCTTTCTTTATGTTAATTACTTATAATCAGGACCAGTTCCTTTTGCAGCAGAATGACTTGACTGATATGTATCTTAAGACCTTAAAGGCTGAAGCTCTACCCCAGAGCAGGAAAACATGGTTTGACCTGGGGAGGGAGGTGAGGATACTTGACAGGCCAGATTGAAGCAAATAGCAAAGCAGTTAGGGTAACTGACATCGAGTGTGCTCCTCACCATCTTCCCCATGATTGAACCTTAAGGTAGAAGTCCAGCCTTTAGTGTCTGTCGCTAATCTAAGCAGTATTAGGTATGTGTGATGGTTGGAGACTCATAGTTAAAACCTTAACTACACTCTTGACTACTCTGCCATCCACGCTGACATAACCTGTGCTTGATGCACTTTCACTAAACTGCTAAATAAGAACTTCACATTGACTCGAGCCCCCAGTGGACACCCCTAATAAACAAACAATGCAATTTAGGGAAACACGTTAATTATTAATAATAAAGAATGTCAAGAATTACATCAATCATTAACACAAACAATATAAGAAAATGTAAATATGAAAGCAAATTCCTTATCTTAGCTAATCATCTAGGGTGTCCCGTTAATTCTATCTTCCTACTGCTAATCCAGATAACTAGTGAGTCATAGTAACGCTATCATTAACTATGCACACATCATACTCCTCTCTCGCTCACGTATACATTTGCCCGCTCCATACATTACACATTCATATGCCACTTAGCCTTGTCGTGGCCACGTGGAATAGAATGGTCTCTGATGTCTCACAAGCGTCCTTCATTGGTTTGAACAATTGTCTTTGCTACATGGAGGGCCCTCCCGGTGCAATGCAGAAGAGATGGTGATCGACTGGCCGTTGTCTTCCTTGTCTCGGGCTGCTCTCCCTGGCAACACGACGCAGAAGAGATGATGGCCGACTGGCAGTTGTCTTCCCTGTCTGGAATCTCGCACCAAAGTACAACGTGCTTGTAAGGAGTTAGGATGAGCGCTCATGCGTACCGTCCCCTTGCACTGGTGTGCACTCCCTTCTCTGTCCCCAGCAGGCCTGACGCTACCACAGATGAGAACCAGCGCCTAACTTTGTGACCAGAGTAACGTATCCTGCTGCCGTCTTGCAGAGATAGAGGTCACTTTTCTTGGCACTCTGTTTTAAGAGTGGGCTGCATGCCTCTTGGCAAGTCCCTATACCACGTCTCTGGCCTGGTGGTAGTAGACAGGTGATAGCTGACTTAGCTTTTGATGCCAAAAGACTTGAGTTTTCAAAGTCTCTCTCTCTCTCGCCCTGATGCGTATTCTTCAAGAATTTGGTGGCGAAGCCCCGATTCTGGGTCCAACACAATGTTAAGTTGCCGGTTTCAACTATAACCTGGCACATGATTGGTCAGTCACACTCACACCCATGCTCATTGTTCCTCCATCTACAAAGGTACAGCCGATCACGCCTCACCGCTAGCACGAGACGAGTCCCCTGCCCAGCCTCAGGCATTCATCCCCTCTCTGAACTGACCAGTGTCGGATTTCTTCTTCCTCTGAACTGACCTGCCTCCGCCTATACTAAAGAGTTTTATTACCGAACCAGGAGCTATCGCTATACGCCCCTTGTTTCATGCCCATCTTCCCGTTCCCACGTTCTTTTGTGACAGTGTCTATGGTGATGCACTGATAGAATGAGACCATTCATTTACAAACCAGTGATAACGCTTTTTTTTCTAATTCTGGACAGCTACTGCAGCAAGCTATTTCCATGAGAACAGACTTCATAGAGGCATATATCAACTTGGGGGACATCTTTGTAAAACTGGGCAGGTAGGTGTATATAGGCTTACATCAATTTGAGAGACAGACATCTTTGTGAAACTGGGTAGACAGGACTGTAGTAACACCTGATAACAAATTCTTATTAGGCTACTCTTCAGCTTAAGAGATTTCTTTATTTTCATGGACATGTAAGATTGGATGAACTTGATGTATCCTTGTAAATCCATTTTTCAGCCTAGAAAATAGTTCATCAGTGTGAGTAGGAGAATCATAACAGTATAAACGAATAAGCAAAATATTATTAGCCATTACCTATCTAAAATATGGGAAAATTCCTGTATTTAAAGGCGATGTTTATATGGAAGAATTTAAACCTTGACTTACCTTTTCAGAATATCTGATGCACAACAGACCTATGAAGATGCCATCCGCATAGAACCTAGAAACGCCGATCTTCATTTCAATGTGAGCTCTCTTGTCGTGTGTCATACTTGTATTATTCCTACAGTTTTCATTGTGAGTTTTCTTGTCATTTGGCAAATTCAGCTGTATTATTTCTACAGTTTGTTAAGGAGAGACTGCAGTTCTTTGTACACGGCTTCACTTATCATATTCTATTATCAGTCTTTATGACAAATGACTATATGTTCCGACTGTAATGTAGTCCTTGAATTATATCTCTAATAATAATAATAAATATTTTTATAGTGCATACTCACACTCGTAAAGAGTATGCTCTTAGCGCTTGAGACACGAACGAGACACGGACAACATACAAAGGGAACGGAAGGATGAATGACAGTATTGATGACTAATAAAAGACAAATATAGAAAACACAGAAGAGGAATCAGGTTGCAAGAACTAAGAATATCATGATTTAGCAGAGGAAGATGAGTAGGGAAGTAGCAATAAACAGAAAGAGGAGAGGGGGTTAAAAAGGAGTTACATTGTGTGGACTGTTGTTAGGAGTAATGCTCAAGGAAGAGGTGTGTCTCGTGCACATTTAAAAGATTCAGTGAAGGGAAGGTGGCAGATATGGAAAGGGATAGAGGTCCATTGTTTTGCTCCACAGTAACTAAAAATTCTTTGACATTATGTTGTTGTTCTAGTGACAGGAATAGTTAGGATACGGTCATCAGATGAAGAACATAGTTGTCTGGCTGGGATGTAGGGAAAGAGAAGCTCAGAGAAATAGGGCAGGAACCTGTAAAGAAATGAAAACACAGCACAGACAGTTTGTACTGGATGCGAGAACGGATGGGTAGCCAGTGCAAAAAACAAAGGAGAGGAGTGACATGGTCCCGTTTCCTAGCTCTAAGCGAATCCCAGACACTTAATCTCTGACACTTAATCCCCTAGACATTTAATCCCCAGACACTTAATCCCCGGACACTTCATCCTCAAAATGAAATTTCAACTCAAGAAATTATGAAGTGAATGAAAAAATTTAATTTAATTATGAAGTGAATGAAAAATATAATTCAAATTCAAATAATTTTTTTCCTGTAAACATCAAAATAAGTTTGACAATTAAAATAATACTTAACTTCAACATTTATAACATTGGGGACATTTTTGAGGATTAAGTGTCTGGGGATTAAGTGTCTGGGGATTAAGTGTCGGGGATTAAGTGTCCGGTCACCCTCTAAGCACCAGACGTGCAGCGGAGTTCTGTACTTTATTTGTGTTGAGATAAATCAGTCAGTATTCCTGCAGAGATAATTGTTTATTTTTTTTTATCTTCCGCCTTTTAAAATTGCTGTTGCTATGTAGGTACCAGGGAGATGATAACTGTATTTATTGTTCAATAGTAATGATTTTTGTTTGATGTCCATTGATGTAACCGGTGATTAACCGGTGTAGTATCCATATCTCAGTAATATACAGTGTCTTATGTTGCAGCTTGGAGTCGTACATTTAGAACAAAAACACATGGCAGAAGCACGGAGAGCTTTTGAGAATGCTCTGAAAATAGACCCTGATCATGTGGTGAGTAGTGTGTAGTGTGTGTGACGAACTGTGCCAGGCCTTTTAATGTCACTTTCTTCCCATTATTTCATCTTTATTTCATTATTTCATTTTCAACTTTGAGGTCTTTGTTGTACGATCTTTCATTTTTAGTTCCTTGACATTTCAGAACTGTTTTGAAATACTTTCAGTCTGTTTCTCTAATCTTCAACAAAAGTAACCTTTACTTTTACAATACTAATGGATGACATACTAGTAAATCTTAGTCTTATAAAGATACTTAAAATGAGTTTACAAGGACCAGTGAGTTTAGATAAGTTGGCCATAAACTAAGGTATCACAATCAGTGAGCAGTTTTCACCTTAAGCTGTGATATTTACGCTTAGTATGTTATATGTTGTTGTTATTGTGTGCACTGTACACATGATCATTTGATGCCTCTCTACAGTCTGTGTACATTAGTGCTCATTCATCTCATGCAGCAATCTCTCTACAATTCCGCTATTCTCATGCAAGAGGGCGGTAACCCCAAGGATAGAGAAGAGGCTTTGAGGAGGTAACCGTTAAGTCAATTCACTGTGTGTGTTACAAGATATGTGCATTTCCATCACCCAAGATTTATGTTAGAAGTCAGAAACATATCTGGTTACCGACCCTCATATGGCTTATTAGTCATTTGACTAAAACAAATATATATATATATAGTGCACGTAAGTTTTTCCCCTGACTAAAACAAATGCTTTGATCTTCAAAGATGTATTGTTAGTCGTATTACATGCATTCATCTGTGTTACTGGCATCTAGAATGTAATGCCACAATTAAACTGCAGCTTGAAAAGTTCTTTATCAGAATAAAAAGAAAATGTTTGTTATCACACTTAAGATGTAATAATGTATTGAGAGCATCAGACAGACAAAATATCGTGAGCTGCAGCAGGTGATGCACACTGAGACACTTGTTGTCCTGCCTGTAGGCTACACAAGTTGGAGCAAGGGGACCCCCGTGACCCCAAGATCTTCTTCAACAGTGCCATGCTGGCCATGGATGAGAAGAACTTCACGGCCGCAGAGATCAACTTCAAGAAGGCCATTCAGGTGAGTGGGTGTGGAGGTGGAGAGGAGCATGTGATTAAGATCATTGACATGAGGGGGTGTGAACACGAACATTGGGGTGTGATCAAGGTCACTCATATGAGTGGATGCAAAAATAGACAGGAGGGTTATAGGACATTAGATTATTCACAGTAGTGTCAGATGTCATTCACAGTAGTGTCAGATGTCAGAGAACCTTAGTATGGAAAAAGTGATTAATGGTAATAGAGTAAAGGTACAGGACAGATGGGTGTAGACATTAAGGTAAAGGTACAGGCTAGGTGGGTGTGAACACTAAAGTAAAGGTACAAGACAAGTGGGTATGTACACTAGAGTAAAGGTACAAGACAGGTGGGTGTGTACACTAGAGTAAAGGTACAAGACAGGTGGGTGTGTACACTAAAGTAAAGGTACACGATAGGTGGGTGTGTACACGAGTAAAGGTACAAGACAGGTGGGTGTGTACACTAAAGTAAAGGTACAAGATAGGTGGGTGTGTACACTAGAGTAAAGGTACAAGAC
This sequence comes from Marisa cornuarietis, assembly GCA_004794655.1. Classification (NCBI taxonomy): domain Eukaryota; kingdom Metazoa; phylum Mollusca; class Gastropoda; order Architaenioglossa; family Ampullariidae; genus Marisa; species Marisa cornuarietis. The sequence continues at coordinate 151,100 of SMMW01000023.1, forward strand.
AGGTGGGTGTGTACACGAGTAAAGGTACAAGACAGGTGGGTGTGTACACTAAAGTAAAGGTACAAGATAGGTGGGTGTGTACACTAAAGTAAAGGTACAAGACAGGTGGGTGTTACCCTATGTGTACACTAAAGTAAAGGTACAAGACAGGTGGGTGTGTACACTAGAGTGAAGGTACAAGACAGGTGGGTATGTACACTAGAGTAAAGGTACAAGACAGGTGGGTGTTACCCTATGTGTACACTAAAGTAAAGGTACAAGACAGGTGGGTGTGTACACTAGAGTGAAGGTACAAGACAGGTGGGTATGTACACTAGAGTAAAGGTACAAGACAGGTGGGTGTTACCCTATGTGTACACTAAAGTAAAGGTACAAGACAGGTGGGTGTGTACACTAGAGTGAAGGTACAAGACAGGTGGGTATGTACACTAGAGTAAAGGTACAAGACAGGTGGGTGTGTACACTAGAGTGAAGGTACAGGACAGGTGGGTGTTACACTAGAGTAAAGGGCGGTTTAATATTAACAGTCTGTTCAGGCATTGTCCTGTGTTATAGATAATGCACATTAATATGAAGTATTATTTCTGTACCACTAAAGGTTCCAGTGGCGTAGGAAGATGCTAGGCTTTGGGGGGGGGGGCAAGCTCCATGCTGACAATGAATAACGTTCACATTCTTGCCTTCCCAGCATCTTTTGGGGGGGGCGGCTGCCCCCCCTTGCCCCCTCCCCCCTGTTCCTACGCCACTGGGTTCATACCCAGTAGGACAGACCATAATTTAAGAGCTACTTTTGAGAAAACAATACCAGAAGTATTGTAGAGAATGGAATAAACAGAACTGTACAACTCCAGCTGAGCTTCCTTGGGTTGTCCAAGTGCATGCTGGGTGGTTTCAACATATAATAAATGTCAGAATCCAGTTGAGGTGTAGGACTACAGATCTATGTGCCATGGGAGGGTTGCAGGTGGCTAAGGAGGGGAACTGTGCTATGCTAAGCCAAGTTTATGCCTCTTGTAAAGCATGCTGATCCCATGAAAACTATTCAAGGTGCTAATGTAAACTAAATGGAGACTGAATTGCACACAGGGAAAGATGTTGATAAACAAGAAAGTGTTCAAATGTTTCTATTTGTATGTGTGTTTATAGCTGGACCCCAAGTTCCGTAGTGCTTTGTTTAACCTGGCCCTAATGCTAGTCAATGATGTCAACCGTCCTTTGGAAGCAGTTCCGTACTTGGAACAGCTGCTGACTGTGAGTTATCTGACCTTGATTTATTGATTCATTATGTTCTTATACTTGATGTCAGAGAAGTTGATGTACCAACTGTTAGAGCTCACTTGTTGCTTAAGTTGTCATGGTTACTGTCAAATTAGTGTATAGTTAGGGGTCTTTTAGTAAGTTATTAGCTATATTATCATATATGTAAAAACGTTTATGTATAAATTGCTTTAAGTGTAAAAGAAGTGTTAGATGACAGATATAGTGGAGATGGAAGTATAAGATGGTAGATATAGTAGAGATGGAAAGGTTAGATCACATCTTCCACTCTGAGCTGTGGTAGGTTACCTGGCAGCAATAGTTTTTGTGTCGTGTCAGTGGCTACACTCAACAGTTTTCTTATTGAATAGGTTGAATAGGCTTTTATTATTGGCTAGGTGCAATATGTGTTCTCATACTAGCTTGCTATGATTAGTGTTCCTCAGATCTTTTGCTCCCATGTTTAGCAACTGATCATAAGGAACACATTACACAGAACAGGTCTATTAGATGTCTTAGGACTTGTCACCACACCAAGATGTTTCATTACTTTATATCAGCAGCTAAATCCTAATAGTTGAAACAACTCAGAATGTGTGTGTTTTCCTTACACCTGTCTGTGCACGCCTACAGCACTACCCAGATCACACTAAAGGCCTGATCTTAATGGGAGACCTCAATGTCAACCACCTGAAGAATCTGGATGCTGCAGAACAGGTAATCCTTGTGATGCTTTAAGAGACATGTGAGAAAGTTTGAGCAAGCAGAGCTTACTATGAGCCCATTGTAGGCTGACATCTTCCAATAACTGGTTCACATCTCTCAGCACACTCCCTAATCCTTTTCTTGCCTAATCTAGTTCAGTCCCCTTATCCATTTCTATCTTTTCCCGTTATCTTGCATGCTCACATTCATACCATTGGTTATGACCTTAGCTTCTCAACTCATTCATTGGCTAATCATTAATGGTGATACATTGAGCGATTACTGTTTTATTAAAGCCTTATGCTTACTTCTTAACTTGACTGTGTTTATCTTCCTTTACCTGTTAACTTGACTGTGTTTATTGTCCTTCTTGTTCATCTTCTCTTTCACTCAGTCACTTAGTCTCTACCTTCTTTCCTTCACTTTTTTTTTTCTTTTAGTAGCTTCTTCCCCCACTCCCCTTGACCCTTGCGTTGCCCTTTTGATCCTTTTTTCATTTATTAATTTATGAATTTTGTTTCCTTTATTCTTGGGCAGAACTTTAGAACCATTTTGCAGCATGAGCCAAGCAACGTGCAAGCTCATCACAACCTCTGTGTGGTGTATGTAGAGCGCGGTGACCTGCTCCGTGCAGAAAGATGCCTCATTGACACCCTGGCGCTAGAACCATCTGCAGATTATGTCCGCAACCATCTCAACATCGTGAGGTCTCGCATCCACCAAATTCGACAGCGACAACAGCAGCAACAACAACAAACCCAGCAGCAGCAGGCATCACCCCTCTTACATCAGGAAATACCTCAAAGGACATCAGTGTTTGACTCTCAGGAGCAGCCACAGAATCCACCACAAACTCCATGATAGAAGCCTCGCAGGCCTGGCAGAAAGCAGTCTGACAGGACTAACAGTGGTCAGGCCCATACCCGCAGCTCTCTCAACTTTACCTCTGGTGGGAGATGACTGTGCCAGAGTGGTATCCTCTGAAAACCAAAGAGTGGAATGCCTGGGAAAACCGAGTTTCTTTCAAATTTCTATTGATCTTGGAAAAAAGGAGGGCCATTTTCTTTTTGGACAATTTGTGATGCATTGCTGCTGTGTGCAGTCAGCATAGCTTGTCTGTTGGCCATAGGAACTTTATGCAGATCTTGCAGTACTTCATTGCAGGCAGTGACTCTATATGGTACTTCAGTGTGCACAGGTTGTGACTTTATGCAGATATTCATTCATTTATCCCTTGACTGGTACCAGTCCTTGCGGGGAGCACATCGATAGATGTGGCAGCTGACAAGGTCCGCCATGCAGGCCTGTCTTGAGCGGTGGTCAGCTCCACTCCTTCAAGTTTGTAAGCTAGTTCTTCCTCTGTCCACCTCAACATTGACCTTTCTCCAAGGTACTGTTAAGGATAGTCTTTAGCATAACATAATGTTGTGCCGAACCAGATCAGCTTGGCCTGCTTGACTGTTGCAAGTAGTGGTTCCTGGTGTCCTACAAGTGTGGTGACTGTGCTTCATACAAAGTCATTGGTTATGTGTCACTTGTACAAGATTGGGAGCAGCTTTCTCAGGCACTTGTTCTCAAATGCCTAGATTCTTCTCTCAGTACCAGCAAGCAGAGTCAGTGTTTTATTCATGCAGCAGGATGGGAGCAGCGAGGAATTCGTACAGTCTCCTCTTTGTAGTAAAACTTATGTCACCAGATTGTGTCCAGTCCGGATGCGGATAAATGTTGTGGAGCTGCTGTCTTTGGTATTTAAGACTGTCTTTGGCTTCTGAGTATTTAAAGCTCTTTACCTCTTTGAGCCATACTTGTTCATCTCGATATTGCACACTTCACTGCAAGCAGATGGCGACCTTACCCAGATATCACAGTACTACAGTTTTTTTACATTCAGTTGAATAATTTTCTGCTGAGTACAAGAGATTAGTATAAATAGTGTTTATATGGAGTTGTATTTGTGTTGGGGTGGGAGTGGTGGTGTGTGTGCACATACCCCTATATCTGTGCATGAATAATGTGCAAGAGAGTGGGCAAGAAATTCCGTTTTACAGCCATAGGTGTCATCAGCTTTTTTATATGCAATTGTGTACATGTGAGAGTTTTTGAAACAAACAAAAGAAGAACCAGGTGGATTGTTAAGCTGATGAGGCTTTTTTCCCATAGAATCAGTTCACGTTGGTATAATGCTGAACACAATTTGAGGGTTTCTGAAGATTGATGGAGGTACCTTACACTGCATTGTGTCTACAGTGCTGGGTTTACTCTGTCATTATGATACTGCACGGATACAGTGTGGGATTTACCGTTATGAAACACCACTGAGTTTATCATGGATACAGTGTGGGATTTACCCTGTTATGAAACACCACTGAGTTTATCATGGATACAGTGTGGGATTTAACCTGTTATGAAACACCACTGAGTTTATCATGGATACAGTGTGGGATTTATCCTGGCATGAAACAGTGCTGAGTCTATCATGGATACAGTGTGGGATTTATCCTGTTATGAAACACCACTGAGTTTATCATGGATACAGGTGGGATTTATCCTGGCATGAAACACTGCTGAGTCTATCATGGGTACAGTGTGGAGTTTACCTTGTCACAGATACAGTGCTGGGCTTATCCTGTCACTACACCCTGCAACGTCCCAATCAACCATTCATTCCTTACCTTTGTCTCCAATAGTTTAACTTACAGTGGTTATGGTTGTCTTCAAGGGATTTAAAATATTTTTGCAAGTAGCTGTTTCAACTGATAATATTTGCTGGTTTACTCAGATCCTTTCTTGTTTAACTCCACTTACATATTCTTGCGATATTATTTCTTGTTTTATACTTATTTCAGCTTGTCTTAAGATTTATTAGAAAATCTTTTAAGTCATATTCTATTTATTTTTTCTATATGTATTGTCAAACCTTGTTAATGTTCTGCTTTGTGTGCACTTGTGAACCAGTGGTTTTATTCACTTCATTAATTCCTATACACTGTTTTAGAAGCTACAAATTTATCAAAGAGATTATTTTAGAAGCTACAAATTGATCACAGGACTAATCCTCATGAATAGCAAATGAAGCAGAAATGATTTTACTGGTTGGGTTTTAAAAAAATGGTTTAACGAATGCCTGGGAGATAATGCTTGTACAAAGGTCTATTTCACAAACTCTTAAGATGACATAAGGCAGGAAGTTTGGTCTCGAGGTCAAGCAGTGCAGCGTGGGAGCAGGGTGTACTTGCAACTGTTCATGTGCCAGAAAACTGGAGACCCTCTTCTCCCTCAAAAACACACACCCAGTTTGTCCTCCATTGATATCAGCTTCATCAACTTTGCTACATACTTTTAAGCATCATTAATGGAAGCAGCTGTTCACTTTGGATATTGCTTATTTTGAGATCTCTATCCATTGGCTTTCAGTTATTTCTAGGTATACATTGTTATCTAGTAACATATCAGTTTGTACTGCTCTTGTTTTGCCAGAGATAGTGTGGATAAACAGCAGTCGTTCTAATGGCACATGATCTCATGCAGGCTTGATGAGAAAATGGGAAAGTATTTCAGAGATTTATGTTTTATAACCCATTTTCTTTGCACAAGTATTTTGTCTTTTTAATTGCTGTTAGTCAGAGGGTCCTAATTTTGCAGTAGACCCATGTGGCTACAGTCCTAAAGCTATCCCACGTGGCTAGTCTCTAAAGCCATCCCCTTCATCCAGAGCTGCTGTGATTTATATCCTTAATTCTAACGTTTGCTCTCATTTACACATTCATATCAGCTGCCACTGGAAAGTGTATGCCAAGACATATCTGTATACGGTGCATTCAACTTTCCTGCTTCCATAAACCAAGATTTGTGTGGGACCACCAGCACTGTCACATGGTGTAGATTATGCATGTACTGGTAGGACTCTTCTGCTTGTTTTTCTTTCATGCTGTTACATCTTGGTTATCATTAGCATCTCTGTACTAGTCTTCTAGGGGAAGCAGATAGCCAAATGGTTAGAGTGCTGGCATCCAAACTTCCCAATTAGCACAGCAAACTTCTCCCGGTCAACCCAGCTGGCAGGAATGGGCACCTGACTTCATAAATGGTTGGGGAAGTTAAGGGAGTGAGGGAAAGATGATGGGCACCACCCTCGTGTAAAACTGGCCCCAAGAAAAGTGAGGCCCCTAACGTCACCCTCCAACGACCTGAAAAGGTTACAGGATAACCTTTACCTTACTCTTTTTTTTGGATAACGTTCTTTTCTGTATTCTTAGAACCTATTTGTTTTTTAACCTTTTATAAATACCTTTGTGTTATCAGTGTGTGGTTTCTATATTTTAGTTACTTGTGCTGACTGATTTTCATATTGAATGTGTTGTCAAAGGAGATGGCAGTTTAAAACAAATTTTATTTCTATGGATGATCTCTTTGTAAAGAACTGAGAATAATCGGTTAACATTGAAAGCTAACCTGAGTGGACAATTACTTGAGTGGTTCACTCAAAGATGTTAACTCTTTAAACAAATTTTTTTCAAGAGAGACAGGCCTTTGAATGCTGCAGTTTTTGTGTGGTTTTGGAAAGATGTTGAGACATTTCTCAAGATGCAGTGAAGTCAGGTGTGTGCATTTTGGTCAATCGACATGCACTTTTCTAAAAGAAAACAAATTGCTACACATCTTTGTGATAAATTAATAAAGTCATATGTTTTGCTAACCTGCTAGCAAGTTTTGAGCTTAATTTCCTGTCCTTAAATAGCATGTACAACATGTAACATTCCATTCACATGTACGTACAATCTCATCCTCTGATCATCTATTCAAAACAAAGATGGCAACAGGACCAAAGCTTGTGTTGCAGTATTTGTGTCGTCTTATTTATGTGCTAATCTGCATTAACTGCCCTTTGTAAAGTTTTGTGGACTGTGATCTTCACAAACATTCAGTACCTGTCTGCTGGTTGACAGGGTGACCCTGCAAGGACAGTTATCTTTCCACTGACAACTATTATCAGTCTCCACAAATCTCTGTGCTGAACTCAAAGCTCAAATCCACATGTTTATGTCTTTGTTCATGGCGGTTTAATATTACGAACTAAATGTTGCTACAATTCAAGTCCTCAGATTAGGCTGTTTCACTTTGTTTCAAACACTTTTGCTTAGCTTGACACTTGCATAAGAATACTTTGTTATGTATTGTGAAATATCAGTCTGCCCTTCTGAAGCACCATGGACAGATTGTAGTTGTTCTACCACCCAGGGTATACACTGCACTGAAGTCCTGCATTTCACCAGTTTGACACATGAACCAACACCTGAACTGTAAAAAGTATTTATCAGTACCTGCATGGACAAATAAAATTTTAACATTGTCATTCAAGCACATCATATCCATTCAAATGTGGAATATGCAGAACAGTTCACCTTCAAATGCTAATCTTTTCTGATGCAAGATGGCAGTTATCATATTTCCAGCAGACTGCCTAAGAGAGTGAACATCATACAGTAATCAAACAGCTCTGCCTCCAACAATGGGCGAAGCTTTTTGCCACCAACAGCTTCGGCTTTTACCCAAAAAATTTGCCACATTTCCACCTTTATTATAAAAATTATCCAGCATTATTAACATGCCATTTACCCACACAACTAAATCACTGGTAACACCAAGACGAACAACTTATGGTAAATTGGAAAAGCTGCAAATCTGAAAGTCAGGGAAAGGCGCTTGTGAGGCTTGACAAGACATGATGGGTTCTCTGCAGTGTGTTATACTATCAACAGCATGCTGCTTTGAGTACATTTATGTACTTCTTGTGATGTCTGTCCACAAAGGCCAAGAAAAAGAAGGGCAAACTGTACTCAGATCTGTAGGTGCTGTACGCAAATGAAGAATTCAGTCTTTCCACAAAAATCTACTCCAATGCCCCATATCTTACAGTTTGCGCGCACACACACACACACACATGCACATACATCACCCACAAGTCTGCTTGTTCCTGTGGTGTGCACTGGACACCAACTTTGAGAATACAACAGCCCCTAGCACACAAAGCCTGTCTGATGCTACATAAAGGTTGCAGGCTTGTGCTTCCTAAGCTGCAGATGTATCACTCCAGGTCCAGATGTCACCTGTTCAACACTGCAGGGTGATGGTGGAGATCATACTGATGGCAAGATGTTGATAACCTGATGAGTCAGCATGCTTCCAGCAGTGTTCTCCTCCATCGACACCTCTACTTTATACATCTCGCCGTTGATCTCCAGGTAGTCGCCTGTTGTCAGGCTCATCAGCTGTTCAGCAGAGAGCTGCAGGCCCTCCGGTGCTTCCTCTGTTAAGGTTGAGATGGTGGAGGGTGGAACTCCTAGCATGGCAGCATCATCTTCAGAGATTGTGGTGGCCTCTGTTACATCCTCCAACAACTGGCTTTCCTCAATCTCCACCACCTCCAGAGGTTCAGTCTTGGGCGTGACCAACTGTTCAACCACCCCCAGCGTGGAGGGGTCAATCACTAACGTGTTCTGCTCGTCCGAACCCATCACCTGCACAGAAAAGTGTGTCAGCTGGAAAAGCTCTTCGTGATCTAAACAGACAAAGCTTATGTTTGTCAATGTGTATCAAGAAAAGAAAATATTTACAACTACACAATCTGAACATTATGCCTTATGTTACTAGATAACACATCTGCTCACACCCTACCGCCACCAACCACATGCATGCACAGAGACACACACACACACATGCGCAACTACACAATCACAACATTATGCCCTATGTTACAAGATAACACATCCACTTACACCCTACCACCACTACCCACATACATGCGCGCACACACACACACACCTGCACCTGTTCCTCCACAAGAGTGTCTGTCTCCACAACACGGTGCTGGGCCAATGCCTGAAGGCCTTGGATGGCTTCTGCAGCCTCATGCTGACTCAGTGACTGTGCATTTAGTCCCTCCACCACTTCTGGCCCCGAGTCCACAATCAGTGGTCCTTCTACACCAGCCGTTTCTGGGTTGGACACTACCATAGCCAAGTCCTCCATCTTCACAATGGCTGGCAATGAGGAGGCACTGCTGCCTGTCTCCAGGCTTCCATCATCACGACTCGAGCCTGTCTGCTCTCGCAACAAATCACACACTGGCAAGTCATTTGTAGTGTCATCCTGATTGAAGTATGCCTGAGTGCAGTCATAATGTATAACAGTCATGTTAGTGTCCTCTTGATTTAAGCATGTCTGGCTGTAGTCACAGCATGTAACACTGTCAAAGCATCCGCAAGTTTGACTAGGAATGTCAAGATGGTGTCACTTTTAACCCCTTCTCTACAGGTCGTAACCCTCAGATGCAAACTTCTTCTCAACCATGGTAATGTCAAAAAAGACATAACATTGCGCATAAATAAATGAATAAATAGGAACAGAAACTGTTGGTAACTTAGGAATTCTCCTATTATGGATTTCTTCCCTTAGGGAGTGGAAATAGTCAACCAATCAAGTATTTTGTCATATTTGAAAGTAGGCAATGAGTCAGTTGATAAAGTGCCATGTTTGTGATGGGATCCAGTTTCTCAAATGGACATGAATTTAACTCCCAACAATTGAAAATGACAATAGTAAGCAGTTGAAGTTTAATGTATATTCTAATATTTCATTGTTTGGCATTTTATGTTTGCATATATTGTGTAAATATATTTTTTTAATTTCTACCCTGTGACCTACTTTCATGACATGAGTTCTGCTATCCATACAGTTGCTATCTTTCATTTGAATTTTGTACAAGAAAACAAAAGCTGATATTACGGCTGCGTCAGACCATTGCTGCTGTTGCCGTAGTGATCATGATGTGGAAATCTGTTGTAGAGCTGCCATCCTTGGAGAGGGCACCTCTCAAGTACTTGAAGCTGTTTACCTCTTCGAGCTGTACCCCATTCATGTAGAACTCTGGCCGCTGCCAGTGATCATGACCTTGCTCTTATCAGCGATGGTCTCCATTAATGTTACTAACACGATGTTCACCTCTCACAATACACTACACTGGGGAAAGGGGAGAAAGAAGAAAAAAGCGGAAAACAACTTGACAATAAATATCAAAGTATTACCCTGTGTAACAGCCCGGTGTGGTAGACAATGAGCGGTAGACATGGCACTTTATCACCTGATTCATTATCTACTTTCAAATACCTGACTGGTTGACTATGTGTGGTAGACAATGCATATCACTCGTGTGTGGTAAAAGCAGGGTAACTAGTGTCAGCACAAAGACTGGGAAGCCAAGTGGTCAGAATGCTGGCATCCTAACCGAGAGCGCCCTGTTCAATACCCGATTAGCATGGCAAACTTCCCCAGAACCCAGGTGGCGGCAATGGGTCCTTGACTCCTTTGAGGGTTGGGGAAGGTAAGGCAGCAAGGGAGAGGAGATGGGCACCGCCCTCACGCAAAGCTGAGAAAAGTGAGGTCTTTAACAGGTCACCCCCCAATGACCTGAAAAGGTTACAGGATGACCTTTACCTTACCTACTATTTTTTTGAGATGACCTTTACCTTACCATTTACCTTTTAACAAGACTCACCTGTGACACCGTGGTGATGACCTCCCCCAGTACCAGGTCGCTAACATCATTGGCAGGATTCTGAAGCTGAAGTGTGCTGACACTAGTGCTGCTAAATGTGTCATTGGTGACAAAACAGGTCGTTGTACCATCATCTCGCAAGATAATTTCAATATGATGTTTCTTGCGCATATGCTGTAGGCAAAAGACAGTTGTTATATTGTCTTCCATTGTTCTGTATCATGACTTAAAGTACTGTAAATGCTAAATGCTTGTTGTAAGCAAAATTTAAGTGTGAACAAAAGTTAACTTACAGGAATGTCTCTTAAATGAATATTAAACATACCTCAGTACTCAAAAGGAACAGAATATAATCTTTCTATGCACAACTTATGTACGACATCTTGCCTGGAATAGGTTGCGTCTTTTGGGATTCATGTACCGGCAGAGAACACAAGAATAGACGTGGGATGGTGGCGACTGGTCAGTGGTATTGTGCTTCCGCATGTGTACCAGGAGATTTTTTTTGCTGGATGTCCGAAAATCGCAAACCACACAACTGAAAGTTGAGCCTTGCTCAGCAGGCATGATGTCACGGTGCTGTCAAACAGAGGGGCAAAAAAAAAAGGAAAATAAAATCGACATAAAAAGCATGACACAGACCTCTGGAACATAGCAGCTGACAACAAATATCTTGAACAACTGACATAAATAAAACATGAAATATGATATTCAAATGCTTCTGTACACTAGGGACGATCGTGATACCTTGTCCACTGTGGTATTCTGCAAGACTCAACCATGCATGTGGAGCACAGGACTTTTCTGGCAGACATCATTACTGCCTAACCATTATCTCATCAGACATCATTACTGCCTAACCATTATCTCATCAGATATCATTACTGCCTACCCAGTGTTTCATCAGACATTACTACCTAACCCTTATCTCATCAGATGTTATTACTGCCTACGCAAAATCTCATCAGACACTTATTGATGAATGCAGTTTCAAATCTCTGATTAAATTAACCCTTAGAGCATGATGAGCCACATCGTAGCTTTGCACAGAGAAGGTGATTTTTATTACTTTCATTGCCAAGTTCAAGTTTTCTCCTTTCCAAAAATGTATAGGTTTCTTCATCTAATGTTTACCTGAGAGCAGCAATAATTAAAAAAATAAACTTCGTCCACTGTCCTCTTCGCAGTCTTCAGTTATTAGCCAGTCTTTGTAATACCGATACGTTTATGTCGTGCTCAGAGGGCATTTCAATAACCTGACTCAGCAACCAGAGCACAAACGAGTCTGTTGACATTCATCACATTGCTTCATTATTTCATTATGATTTTGTTTGGCTGGATATTATTACTTGCTGCCTGATAGTGGATCTGTGACCAGTTTGTCATTATATTACTGTTGTACATACACTGATGAGTGTATAACTTCTTTGTACATATACTGACGAGTGTATAAATAACCGCTTAATTATATTTTGTTTTGATATTGTATATACAATGATGAGTGTGTGAGTAACTACTTTTTTTTTTTTGACTGAATAAGTGATGATGTGAGGTGACTGTTATTAAAGAACTCCGGTGGTGTATAATTTCCACAAGGATGAACAATTATTGTCATTGCCACAGGCTTGATTGTGGATGGCTTTATCAAAAACCTTTTCTGCACAATTTTTGTTGAACATCAGACTCACCTGTGTATGCAGATGCTTATACAGGTTGATTAGCTTCGCAAACTTCATTGTGCAGTGATTACAAGCAAAGATTTTTTCATCTGATGAGTAATCAGCCTTGTCCAGTGGTCTCTGCCCAGATGCCTCTCCCTCACCTAAAACAAGAGACTTCTAAGATGACTTCCAATAAATGTACTGATAACATGTCTTTATGCACATGTATACTATACCATTTAAATGCATCTGAATGTTTTTATACATTCATACAAAGAGCCTTACCTCCCACTCTATGAGCCAGGCCCTCCTTTCGGGGCCGATGTTTCCGGACAATCTCAATGTTGTGTACAGAGCGCATGTGTCTCAGGACATGTTCTTTCTGTGAGCCTCGATAGTCACACATGCCACACTGAAATGGCTTTTCCTTGGTGTGGATAAACATGTGGCGACGCAGGCGACTCTCGCAGTCAGTCACAAAACTGCACATCTGTGGCCACATCAGGAGGTATATATTAACAGTATATTTATACAACCTACATGTACACCAACTGAACTTCTAGGCAAAACCTATTTAGGTCAATATATTTATACAATCCATGTGTTCGTCTGTACAGCTTCATATCTATGGTCACATTGGAAGACAACTGTTTAGAATATATATTTATACAATCGATATGGGTACAAACAGAAAATCTGTGGCTACATCAAGATCTATAAATGTGACTGCCACAATAAAATGAGTCTTAACTTGGAAATTTGAGATTTTGCAAATTGCAAGTTTTTAAAATGTACAGGTTCTGACCTTTCTTTTGATACAAACATTGTTCCTATAGTCCTTAATAAACTGAGTGACTTATAAAGGTTTTAAGTGTGCAAGTGTGGTGGCAGTCTTTTTAAAAAAAAGTGTGTTCAAAGATGTTTGGCAATTTGGTTTTTTCCTCAGCAATGGGTACTTCTAATTGTTCACACTGTACTAAATTTTGCATGATGATAAAATACAGCACATACATCATTTCAAGTAACAAAAAGTACATAGCAATGACTATTTGTGTGCCTTTCAGTGCCTTACACTGTTAGTAAAATAAACATAAATAGAAGAAAACTGTTACTGCATTCTCATTGCATGCACACTCAAAGAAACAGGAAAACACTCACAAATTATCTCCTAGTGTGACAAAAATGAGTAGAAAATAAAAAATAGAAGAAAACTGCATGCTTCGACATACCTGAAAACTTGAGAACTGATGGATCACACAAAAAATTTCTAAAAGCTCAATTTTCATGCCAAATTGTGTTTGTTCCTGCACATGTACTGTTCTGTTAATTCACTCAGCACTGAATAAACACTTTCCCTTTTATTTTTTTTTTAAAATGCACAAAATGTTCCCCTGGCTTCATGCTTCGCCACTTAGATACGGTTTTGCCATGCTTTCGCTGTATTTTATTATCATGCAAAATTTAGCACAGTGTGAACAATCAGAAATACCTGTTGCTAAGGAAAAACCTAATGGAATTGCCGAAAATCTTTGAACCCACTTTTCTCAAAAAGGCTGCCATCATACTCGCACACTTCAAACCTTTATAACTCACTCAATTTTAGCACTAGAAGAACAACTTTTGTATCAAAAGAAAGGTCAGAGCCTGTACATTTTAAAAATATGCAATTTGAAAAAGCTCACATTTCCAAGATGACTCTTCGTCATGGCAGGTCACAAATGTTCATTATTATTATTATTAATTTTCCGCTGAAGACAAGATATTTGCAGCCACATCCGAAATGAGTTAAGCTGCTTCAACTTCATACCTGACAGAATAACTTTAGTTCTGGACCTTTGGTGTGGAACTTTGCATGCTGTCGCAGGTCACGCTTGCTCATGGCAACAATGCCACACTCCTTGCAGGTGAATGCAGCAGCTGCCCCAGTTCCATCTCCCTGCGTTGCATGTTTGCGCTTTAGGTGCACCTTCAGGTCCGGGTTCTCATTAGCACAGATGTAATCACACAGTGGACACTTGACCCTTTTTTCCTACAAATAAGATGCATGCAACTGTGACATTTTGTAAGTCAGTGATATAAGCTTCACACACCTTCAATAGCGAAAATGTACTTTTCAAGAGACCTTCTAACTTCCCTTTGAGGAGGCACAAGAGACAATCAAAGCATCTTTTGTAAGGAACCAACCACTTTGCTAGTACACACACACATATTTTTGTCGAAAATGGGCAGGAAGCTAGAAATCTACTTTCCAAAAAAAAAACAGTCATAGACAAGTGATCAGGAAATCTGTTCTAACCAGCATAAACCTTTTTCAACGGAACACATACTGCAGCCAAAAAATACTATTTTGAGAAACAGAATTTTTCTAATTAAGTGTAACTTGTAACAGATAACTAAATACAGTCCCTTACAAAGTTACAGTGTTTATCTTTCACTTGGCATTTTACCATGTAATTTAACATAGCATTTTAACCCATTTTGGGTACATCGCATCCCCGCGTACAAACTTTTTGGAATTATGGTAGCATCAAAAATCATGTCATGCTGTGCATAAATAAATAAGGGAAGAACCTGTTGGCACCTTTAAAAATTGTTTTACTACAAATTACTTATTAAAAGGCTGAAAAAAGTCAACCAATCGGGTATTTTGAAAGGAGGCAATGATACAGTTGATAAAGCGCCGTGTCTGTGACAATTGTTGGTTTCTCAATTCCCAATTGATTTGTACCCCAACAATCAAAAATGTCAAGAAAATAGTAAGTAATATTTAAATTCTAATTATAATGTACATTCTAATAAAATATGTTTGTTTGGCACTGTATGTTTGTATATATTGTGCAAATAACTTTTTATAAAATTTCTACCTTATGACCTTCTTCCTGATCTAAGTTCTCCATCTGACACAAATAAAATCTTTCGTTTGAATTTACTTTAGTACAAGAAAAAAAAAACTATATTTCTTAAAAGTCACCTCAAATAAATGTTTGAAAAATGTTTTATAAAATGCTTAATGGTGTCACCAATGGTTGTCTTTACTGTAGGTTAATAGGTATAAATATTTAAACACTATTGGTCAAGTGTTCAACCGCGGGGATGCAAAGTGACCAGAATGAGTTAAGGTGGAACTTCTCTCTGGAGGCAGAAAACAGTTTTACCCATGCGAGGGAAGATAGAGTACCCACAGTGCTGACTATTACAGGTGGTCAGTCGTCTCCAATTACTACCCTGAAAGGTGGGGAGGGTAAAGATCAGAGGCAATACCATAGCAATCAAACATTCGAATTGACCGAGTACCACCTACTTGCGTTGTTCAAAAAGTAAGAACACTGTACCCAAACCCCGATGCAGTATGGTATGTTGGTCACAAATGGGAACGAACGAATAAAAAAAAAAAAGTAAGAGTTTATAAATAAAGTTTAAAAAATGAATAGCCTTTTTGTTTGTGTCATTTAATAATAATAATGATGATTTGTATAGCGCATTTGGGCTGTTCATCATTGTCTCCTTTCTCGTTCTCTCATTTTTAAATTTTTTTTTCTACAATGGAGAAGACAGGCATGTGAACAAAATCACGGGTGCTAAACTGGTCCTAACCCTTTTGATTGTACAAGCCTTCTCTCCACCCAGTTTTGTTCTCAACTGAGCCGCAACTTCTTGTTTACTCACAAAGTCGCAAGCACCAATGACCTCCACCGGCATAATTGTCGGGTCAGATGTGAAGAAGGACACTTTTGTAGGTGGTAAATAGGCACTGTGTACAGGCTTGAATTGTTGCCCATTTGTAAAAGTACAAATATTGCACACAAACCCAGATGTACTTTATGTCAGTCACCAGGGAAATGAACTGAAAATGTTGAATATTGTTATCCCTGCTTATGAGTAAAGAAAGATATAGAGAAATAGAGAAAGATAAAGAAACGAAAGCAATAAAAATAAAGGGGTAGCAATTAGGGAAGACTAACCGCATGTACCACCTTCCTTCGCCCAGGCGAAGCTATTTTAAAAACTGCCCAGAAGAAGATCCGCCTTTAAGTCAAACCTAAAACAAGCCATCTTACCTCATGTCTGTACTTGATGTGTCGCTCCAGGTGGATCTTTTGCCGAAAGTTTAGGCTACAAATGCTACACTTGTAGTTGCGCAGATCTGCATGTATAGCCATGTGGCGTTTCAGGTTACTGCTGGTGGCAGCACTGTAATTGCATACGCCGCACTTATGAGGTCGGATGCCTGCAAATGTCAAGAGACCAGCATGTTACTCACCACTATGTACACAGCAACTATAGCCATGCTAAAATTACAACAGATGGCATGTACAAAAGCTGTCTTAATGTTAATTAAACATAAAAAAAATCCTTGAATGCTTCTATGGATGCAGAACACGGATTGTTTTTAAACTCTTCTACAACATTTTCTCAAGATGTTATTCAATAATAACTCCAGCACTTTCACACTCTCACAAATGCAGAATCCTCACTAACATGTCCACACAAACAGGCACATAATACAAACAACGCACACACCACCAGATGCAATGGAAAGGGAGTGGGAGAGAAAATGATTTAATGAACAACAAAAAGAATGGATGGAAAGATGGCTAGACGAATGAATGAATAGTTCAACGCACTCTGTAAATAAGGAATTCTTTTTCTTTAACACTTACCCAATGACAGGACTACCAATTAAAATTTCAACCATAGAGTTCCATACCTTACTCAAAAGAAAGCAAGGTGTAGCCTAACTGATCAGCTATCTTGCACATGCTTGAACCTAACCAAACCTTTCTCAGGGCTCCTTTCATGTATGCAAAGTTTATAGACTATATTTGGTTTGTGAGTTTTGCTTCAAAGCATTTTTATTGTAATTTTTATGTCATCCATGATGAGACACATTACTGGTGGTTCTAAATAATAAACAATTTAGTTGCTCCTAAACTCCCACGGTCATGTCGTCGGGTCAAGTTTAAGAAGAAATCAATAGCAGGAGTCTATTTCCATTATTTTACAACCAACTCACCAAGGTGTTTGCGTTTATGCTTGTAGAAGTTAGCTTTCTTTGTTGTCTTATAGTCACAAGTAACACAGGTAAACACACCTGCCTCATCAACACTGTAGTAAGATGGGTCATCCTAAAAGAAAAAGGCAAGAAAAACCCTTCATTCCAACCATGAGAAAACAGACTGGATTCTTGCTAGCAATGTAAGATACATTAACATAGGCCAAGTGGCATGATAACGCAAGACATTAATCTAATGACAATGAACTTCAGCCATATATTTATGGACAAAAATTTACTGTCAATATTTTCATGGACACAGTTTATTCTATGACACTATCATCATAAATCTGATATGCCATATCTGTGGCTGGGCTAAAAGTGAGGTTAAACACAGCTACACAATTGCATGGCATCAGAGATTATAATAAAAGTGGTTTGACACAGTTAAACAACTGCCTTGCATCAGAGATTATAATAAATGTGGTTAGACACAGCTAAATAATGTGAATGTATAACGCACAGCATCACGACCAAGATAGATCACACTCTGAGCGCAGACCAATAATGATAAATGAAAGATGACAGACAGTGGACAGTGAGATATGTATAACCACACTGAACAACATAAAGCTGAGGTAGAGAGCAGCAGGAGCAAAGAAACTACCTGCTAAGAACCTACCTCCAGCCTGTCACGTGAAGGGATGATATGCTGTTTGACGGTACTCCCCTCAGGCAGATTGACCACAATGTAGCGCTCCCTGACCTCCGGCACACCCCCGCTGCCACCACTGCTGCTCTCCTCCCCCTGCCCATCGTCTCTGACAACCACCTCTACAGGCTCCGTCTCCTCTTTCTCTTTTTTTAAACCGAGAGGATCATCAGGTCGTGAGTGGCTGCTGCTGTTTGGTGGCTGGACACGGACAGTTATGACACTTCCTTCAGCAGGACTATTGGGAATGAGAAAATTGCTTCAGAAATTTAAAAAGACAATGGGATTCCTCACATAGACAAATGCTAATCTAATTGTGCATTTTATGTCTGTCATACATATGAGTCTTTGCTTCTGCTACGGCTGATTACATTAACGTCCGCTCCATTGATAGCAAAATGACAGAGCTCTCTAGTGAAATGCCACCACGGCTATCGCTGTAGCAGACTAGTCACAGAGACCTGGGCAAGTTTGGGTTTCATCACAATTAGCCATGATGCCAAGGAAAAGGAAAAGAATAAGGGCAGAGGGCTGTGTATGCCAAAGAGTTCAGTCATAAAACAACTATTATTGTGTCATATGAAATACTGTGTTGTTTCTGTCATTTTACTTGCTATGTGAATTCAGACAAGTGACAGTTATTCTGGTGTATGTTCCTGGACATGACAACAAGGCCACTGCCACACGAACAGCAGCCAGCTACAAGGCCGTACACCGAGATGCTGACTAAGCTGTCCTTATTCTCGACAACTTTCTTTCGTATATCATCATATCATTTTCATCATCAAACTATAAAAACTATAGGTCTGCATCCAATGTCAACGAGAACTGAAACTTACAGGTACTTAATTCTTCCCTTTTGCCATTTTTTCTTCACTGGAATATGTATTTCAAAGTAACTCAACAGAACACTGACTCGGCTTTTAAATGCAGCTTTTTTTTGCAGGATTAACTTTTCCTAAGTAAAAAAAAAAAAAAAAAATGTGTTATTCAAAGTGTGTCTCTCTCATTATTTAATTGAAATACTTTCATTGTGAAATATGACGACATGTGCACACACACACACCAATACCTTTTTCGATGGTAAGGAGTTTGAGTACCACTGGTGGAAAACTTATTCTGTGAGCTTCCCAATGTTACAACAGAAGATATGCCCTTCCTTTCTGTATGGGAGGAAGTAGTTAGAGGAGAGCTGTTCTCTTCAGTTACTGAAGCTTTCCCAATAGATGGCGCATCTGTGAAACTGGGACCACTTTCATTCACCTTGTCTGTAGATGAGACAGCTTGTACATTTGTAGTTTCATCTTTGTCAGCAGCAATTGTTATTTTTTCCCTCTGCTGCACGTGCTGATTTTCAGTGGATGAAGCTTGACCAGACATGTCTGAATGTTCTGGAAAAGCAATGTCTGTTTCAACACTACATATGGTGACCACCTCCTCTTCTAGCCTTGGTCCTTGATGTGGCTCTGACATGTGAGTTACCTCCACCGATTCCTTCATAAACACAAGCAACAGCAGTTACCCTGGTCTGAGTGTTATACACATGTCAAACACAGTACTGTTATCCTACTCTCGGTGTTATACACATCATATTCAGCACTGTTACCTTACTCTGGGCGTTATTTCATGCATGTTATCCTGCGCTGGGTGTTATTTTATGTACACATACAATACAGTACACTGTTAAAAATGTCCACTATTTTCAAGAATAACACTTCAATGTGCAACTAATACCTGTAATGAAGAATAAAGCAGTACACCGCTCAGTATGAAGCAGAAAAAATACTAGAATACTTTCCTTCCATTCTTACAAAGCAACAAGTTGGCAAGTGTCAGCGATAGTAACAACCAGCAAGTACCTGCCTTCTCCTTCATCCTGTCTGCCAACATTTATGCCACATGCAAACTCATAAAATCTACTGTGACTGCATCTTTGCCCAAAGCAGATTACATATAAAACCTGTAACCCTCACCAATGCCATGCAACAAGGTGTATCAGTCATATTTTCTGTATTATTGTGCTGTTAGGAGCTCAACAAGGTGTATCAGCTATATTTGCTGTATTACAGTGCTGTTAGGAGCTCACCTTTGGTAGGTTTCCCTGTTGCTTTACACCCAACTGTGCTGCTGAACTCCCAGATAAAATGACAATGTGTGTCTGGTCGTCTTCTGATGACTGTGATGTGGTGAGTTGCAGTTCACCACAAGCAGTCTCTGCACTGTGTGTCTCCTCAGAGACAGCTTGCTGTAACGACACACGGGTATTCTCACCCAAGTCCCCTTTATAGGGCTGCATGCCTCTGGTCTGTCCTGTAGATGTGTGTTGCAATGAGGGAGGGGGAGGTGGGTGTTGCAATGGATTAACAGTCTCTGCAACGTCTTCTACTGACACAATAGTGTTTTTATGTACCTCAGCAATGACAACTGGAATTGTTTTGCTGTGAGCAACTGTCACATAAGACATCAATAAATCGTCTTTTTCTGTAACATTCTTTTCTGTCACAATGATCTGCCCCACACCAGGAGTGACCACTTGACCAGACTTTGCACTAATACTTTGCCCAGTGTCCCTAGGTTGGACGACAATTTTTGCTCCACCCGACAAAGAATCTGTAGACAAGGGATTGTCTTCCCCACTCTTTTCAACAACCCTTCCAGGTGACACACTGGTATGTGTCTGAGCTTTGACCAAAGGAATGTCAGTAGAGCCACCAACAGTTCTAGCCATCAGAATATCCTGGTTTGTTTTCAAGACAGATGTTTGTGCTGGTGACGTCAACAGCACAGACCGAGAAATGTGACCATCCTCTGTGCTGTGAACATCACCTGACTGCAGCAAAGCGTTACTGTTTTCTGAGCTGCTTGCTAGAAGACTGCTGCCCTGAGCCGACTTTTTAGAGACTTGAACATACACCAAACCAAGTTTTTGCTCCACAGAACTCTCCTTTACTTTAGAAGGGCTTGACAAGGTCTCTGATTTTTGCTTCACAGATTTTGAATCCATCAATACAGAAGTATCTTGGACAGCTTTGGAGGATGCAGCCAGCTTTCTTTTATTCACTGCTTTAACATTTCTTGGTATGGAAGAATATTCTTCTACCTTTGCCAAAGCGCTGAAAGAAAATCAAGTAGCAGACATCTTAAATGCCAAACTGTGGTTGGCCACCAGATGAACTAGTTTGAGATTTTTCAAAAAATAAATGATGGAGGAAAAATATAGGGTACTCTGCACATGCAACAGCAACTGTTCTGTCCTGAAAGAAAAAACCTGACTAACTGAATCTGACTAACTAAAATTAATGCACAATTACATATACAATGGACATAGGAGGCAGATCACCTCTGAAAACATACAAGTGAACATGGACAGGTTAGTTAGCTCAAACCAATGCTGGAGCTTAATTGATTACATGATGGGTGTAAACAACACAACAAAAATAGTTTGTAAATGGTTTCCACAAAAATATAAATAATAATACTATATGTGGTAGTTACACTTCTGATTAGCAGACATACAGAGCGTTTGCATGTATATGCACACACACACACACAGGTTTAAGAGCATGTATATATTACTTTCTGCTTACCCTCTTTCAGGTTTACAAGCTACGCCATCACCTCCTTGTGCCTTGTACTTTAGTTTACCAAGTTTCTTATTATCTGAAAAACAAAAACCAAGGACATCTACTATTACTGATAAAGTGATGAGCTATATCAGTCATATATCAGATTCTTGACAACCACCTAGATGGTTCATTTATAAGACTAACAAAGAAGTTTAGCTTTTAGGGTAACAATGTACAAGCAAAGCATCCAAATCTTTGGAATGCAAGTAAATACTGACTTACATCACTTTAATTTTAGACATGAAATTTAACCTGAATATATAAAGCTAAACACTGTTTAATAATAGTTATTGCAAGAATTACAGCTTAAAATTTTTTATATCTGCCCTCAGAGACCTGGTTTTGACACTGTGTCTGGTCAGTCACAGGCTCAACAGCTTAACAACTGGAGCCAACAACAAGACATCAGACACTTCAATTTTGCGCAGTGTTTAGTCATCACAGAGCAGTGAGTGGTACAAGCCTCACAAAACTAAGCCTCTGTGAAGCAGGCAATGAAAGATGCCCACACACTGGTACATATCAACAGAGACATCCAATATAAACAACATAGATATTTAACATACTAATATTTGAACAAATGCCAGAAAGACCCACTTTAACAGACATTGACACAACAGACAACTGATCAATATAATAACAAACAGGTCATGACATGGGATTAGCCATGTAAAAGTTTACTTATATACTGTAAGCAGTAACAAGAAATCTATTTTTAATACAGTTATTACAATTTAAATCTGACAAAGTCACCATTTCCATTATACTTAGAGGACTAACCTACAGTAAAGCAGTATTTACATCACGCCTAAACCACAATATCAAATCTTCTAGATGTCAAACTTAAAATACAAAAGACTACCCAGTATTCTTTTTCTTTCAAATCTTGGTTCAAATCCTCACCAAAATGTGATATGCAAAGTCTGGGCAAAGAGCAACCTTCTCTTTACCAAGTTCATTATATATAACATTTCAAACATTGAAGCACATAGGAAGACTGAGACAAAGCTCTGACAACATGATCAAACAGGGATAAGCTACAGCATCAAGGCTCTATAGCCACCAGGTAAGGTAGAAATGTTTGTTGAACAGACATGCCCATCTCCAGGATTTTACCTTTCTGTACAAAGGGAGCTGTTTGCTTGATTTAGAAAATTAGCATCTTGTAATGGAATAAACCATTATTTGAATAACAAATATTTCAACTTCTTTCTCTTTAAAATATTAAAAACATAATAAAATTTAAAAAATAATAAAAACAAGGTGGGACTATTTACCCCTACCATAATAAAAAGCACATCGCCTGTCATCCATAGCGCTGAAAACAAGATCAAAAATACAACCTAAAGAAGATAAGTATTTGTTAACAGATATTGCCTTCTCAACTGCCCACAAACATTTGCCAACAGATCTTGCCTTCTCTATCTACTGCCCATAAGCATAAGCCAATAGATCTTGCCTTCTCTATCTACTGCCCACAAACAGAAATGAACACAAAGCATACCTAGCATATCCTCTTTCATCTTCCTGCGACCAAAGTCTACCTCCATATCCTGGAACCGTCGGTTGGGCACAACACCTCGTCCACTGCGACGTGGTGTAAATGTATCCTTACACATGTTCACTTCGGTATGGACAGGGTCAGCCTGATCACCTGTGTTACACTTGACTGCTGGAATATTTGGATGCCCACAGACAGCTGCCAGTATTGACAAAATTTCTTATAAAATGATTTTGACTTGATGTCAACAACAGATGGAATCATGCAAAGCCAAAATGTCATTCACAATCTAGCCACTGTTAACAGAAATGTTTGTGTGTTTATGTTTATGTATTTTATTTACTTAGTCACAATCCCAATGTGTATATATAACTGTCATGTTAATAAGGGTTAGGGCTCACAATCCCATATGTATCATACAACTGTCATGTTAATAAGGGCCATCCCAATGTGGATGTAGCTTGGTCATTGCATGTTCCTTAGGACATATAATGTGCTCTGTTGGAAAGGCCTAGCCCTTGTATGGCTGCACACCATAAGGTGGCAGCTGAGGTTAACTATAATATCTGCACTAAAGACACCAAATTCTCTTACAAAAGGCAACCAAGAAAGCACATGGTGAGAAAAATCATTAAAGGAGAGCATCACAGAACATATCTTCAGTTCAAAAAATAAAAACTTTCTGCCTGACTGCAGGGTCAAAACTGTGTGCTGTCTGCAATATATAATATATATCTTCTATTTGCTCTCAGAGACATAGGCTTGACACTGAGTCTGCCAGTCATTGGCTCAACAACTCAAGTGATGTTGGAGCTGACAACTAGAAATCAGACACTTCAATTTTGCGCAGTGTTTAGTCATCACAGAGCAACAGATACCAAATACTCCATAGCACAAAACAAATGCTAAATGCCATAAATGAAGAGGAAACAAAAGGCACAGGCCAGCTACGACATCCAACATTTGTTCTGAATTACTGTTAAATAAACTGCTCATGGAAAGATACCACTTCTGGGCTCACCTGAGTTTTGAGGCCCTGTATCATCGCTGACAGATGCTTTTTGAAGTATATCATCCTGTTTTTCACTGACCTCCAATTCCATACCGTTCTCTGAAGACCCTTCATGGAGCATAACAGTGATTGCACATGTATTTTTGTTATTACAAGACTTGTCCATCAGCCTGGGCCATTTTGATGCAGTTTCATCCTTTATACCAGCTTCTATACTCTGGCCAGCCAAATATTTGCGTGGCCTCCCTCTCTTCCTTGGAGTGGCTGATCCTCCAGGTGTGAATGGTGCAGTGTCTGTCCCCACACCCATTTTTATGGCAGCTGACTTCACCTCAGCTGTTTGTAAGATGCACGGGGCCGTTTCTGTGCTGTCAGCACCTCTCACAGATGTGTCATTAGAGCTTGGTGCATCAGCCATACTTCTTTCTTCTTCCTCCAAAATAGCCTTGCTCTTGCCTGCATGTTGACTACTACCTGCACCATGAAATATTCATGACACATGACGGCAGCCTTAAAAGAGACTTGTTCTAATTGCCATTTCTTTTTCCAGTCCATAAAATATCGTGAACAAATGTGCAATTCTGCTTGTAAATGGCTTCAGTCTTTGCCTACCTAAAAGGTGAAGGAGGATTATTTTTATTTTGAAAGTTACCCCTATGCAGCCAGCTCCTGAACAGATGGCTGGTCACTTTAACAATTTAATGGCATGTAATGACCTACAATGACTACTGATGTCACTGGACAAAAATATGTTGAAATATATTTCTCTAAAGCTTTCTGCATTACAAAAAAAAAAATCTAGATGGACTAATCGTACCTTTCACATCAGCAGTACTTTGGGCACTTGCTTGTTTTGCTTTTTGTCCTTGTGGCATGACCTACTGAACAGAATGAACAACTTTGCGAGTGAATACAAATACATGTATAACCAAAACACTACAGATTTTTAACAAAATCCTCTGAGTAACAGAAGAATATCTTAATAATTTTGATTAACATCAAATACATAAATGACAACTTTTTGTTGCACTGAGGGCTTAACAGATGAATACAAAAGCTTTAAAAGTATCTCGCAGAATTTAAATTGCCAAGAGAAACTTTAAACTCTCAATCAAATTAGCCTACAACACAATATCTGCTACTAAGACACCAAAGAAAGCTGTAAATAGAATTTGCTTGTCTAAAACTGTATTTGACTGCATAACCATACTACTGGCACCATTTACTATAATTACTAAAAAAAACTAATAATGGAAGATGAAAAATGTTACACTGACTCAATGATCCCTTAGATTGAAAGGTTACTGAAGGTGAGAAGGCAACCAAGAAAGCACATGGAGTTACGTCAAAAGCAGAAATAACTAAAGCATTTATTTTATAAATATTCAACTACTTATACAGATTATTGCTAATCAGAAAATACACTAACTCATTTGCAGCATTATAAGCTACTATCTTGAGATGAATTAATGATGTCGAACAGTAAACAATGGTTGTTCGTGCAATAGACAGGGTCCGCCATTTGCAATGACGAACAGCACCGTTCTGCTGAAGATCTTCACTAGCACACCTCTCAGTGGGTGAAGCTCCTTCCATATTTTTCATACTCTAATAACGAAGCAATGAAAGACAGCTAAAATCGAAACAAGAAGTGTTGGAGGAAGACCTCGAGATTGAAGAGTTCGAGAATCTCCTACACAGGAGGAAGAAAATACAATATGGCGTCTTCTACCTCCGCAAGTGGAGATTAATTTTCTGCTATTTTCCCCTAAAAACAGAATGTTATACATATAAGAATTAATGCTAGATGCATTTCTAGCAACAAAGAGTACTTATTTTCTACAAAAACAAATAAAAATATACTTACATTGAGACATATGAAGAAATTAAATCTTTGGGTTTCAAGTGGCTTGATTGGCGGCGATGACGACTCCACTGAGCATGCGCACACTATCTTGCGCCCAATGCGCGTTGATCTGTGAGAAGATGTTCAAAACCACCAATTTGTCTGTGCTTCAAACTGGATGAGTCTGTTAGAAGTACACTATTGTCACAAATGACACACAGACTTATATCATTTATTCCAGTAAGGTTATACACTAGTATGCTAGGTCCGCCCCGTTCCCCGACTACTGAAGTCAAGGGAGTGAACCTTCCCGTCATTGATAAGAGTGAGGACGACGACAGAATTTCCTTCAGTTTCATAGAGTTAATGTGTCTAAGTGCTCAAACGTTTCGCAAATTTAGAAATCGATGATGGCTCAGGTGATTTGTTGATTGTACATAGAAGTCTAGAAAATTATTTCTGATCTCATCGAATTTCAAAAAGTATTGGATCGACCACTGCATGAAAATCTTCCACTGAAAATGCGTCTATTTGATATGTCGATCATTACTACATTGACATGTTCATAGTTCGAACTGCTACATATGAATAAGTATTACGGAAAGTGACTGTGAGCCGACCTCTTAAGCTACAGAAACTACAGGGTGCGCATAAAGTCCGTATACTTCTATCTTTGGGAGGATTTTGAAACCTAATTGTTCCTCTTAGGCATCCAAAACATTTGTATGGGTCGCTCCATGATTTCTACATAGCCGAATGCGCTGCCAGGTTCTCCTGCTCATGTTCTGCAACATTTATGTCATGACTATCTGGAACGCTTCACTAACCGCATGTTTCAGCGATGAATAACAGGCTTCCGCACGTCTTCTTTGATTCGTCTTCTGTGGGTTACACAGAGTGCATTGTCGGAGGCCACGGAAGAGGAGCGGAATTGTTGTTTGATAGGAGTATACGGGCGTGGTTATTCCTATAAATGCTCCTAGAGATAGGAGTATACGGACTTTGTGTACCCCCAGTATATTTTGTTACACTGTTATAAATCAAATACTTTTTTTTCGACAATGGTTTGGACATGGAACGTACAGTTAAAGGTGCCACTGAACTATGCACCATCACTTGATATTTTTATAAAACACAAAGTTGATCTTCAAGTTCACATGTCACGTTTCAATCGATTAAAATCATGTACCACAGTGCAATATAAAATGAAAAGAATGGTACGTGGGGGAAGGAAACAACTCATATTTTTCCTTTCTCTTTTGGTATCAGTAGTCTCCCCTGAAAACTTTCTTCCTTCCTCACCCCACCACTAGCTCTCACAATGATGGGGAAAACAACCATATCGCCATCTTCCCACTAGCAGAAACATCAAAACAAGTAACTATATCTGTAAACATGCCCGTGATATGGCTAATCGACAAATCTGTAAGCTGATATGCCCTGCCCGAGGTTCTCTGAAAAAGTTGTTTGTGTTGACCACTGGTCCCACCAAACTTTAAATAATGGCGATCTCGGACAGGATTCATCTCTTGAGGTATACATGCACATTATGAGGTTAATTCATCAACAGTGTGCCCGTTGGCCATGCTCCCATCCCGTTTGTCCGCTGTGCACGCAGCCTTGGACTGCTTAATAACAGAGTTTATTAATAGCCCATCTCCTCGTGGAGGTTAGCTCAGTGCGCTGTACACTAAAGACTACAAACTAACCGACAGTCAACTCAAGAATACAGAAAGAGTCGTTGACAAATGTCACCGGAATGGATTGATGAAGATGAAGAACTGAGGAGTGAGCGGAATAGTACATTTGATTATGAAATGGTTTTTTTTTTAAGAGAGTGGGTTTTGATTTTGGACTTGAAAGCTTCAAACGTAGACACAGTTCAAAGAGAAAGGGGCAGAGAATTCCGAAGGGACTGGATGGTCCGCTGAGACGTAGAATTTATCCGGTTTGATGCGTGGCAGAGAGAGAGCAACAAAAGACAAACCGAAGAGACTGGGTGATATTCAGACAGTATATGCTGAGTGGGTGTGTCTGTCAGTACTGCCATTCGCACCTGTTACTATACGCGGTCTCGGGGTACTTCGTTTCATGTCCATTCAGTCTCGATCTCTGTGGCTGTGGCTACAGCCATGTCCAGAGCATATTATTGCAATAATACAAACAAATTGTAGGGTCTTCTTGCTACTACTATTAAAAGACTGCAGAAGATTCAAAACAAAGCAGCCATAATGATTGTTACTCTTACAAATTCTACTGACCACTTCACACCAGCTTTAATTGTGGTCAGTCTACTCTCAGTACATTCTGCAGTAGCCTGAAGCAAGCGATTGGAAACTAAGTACAGCACAGCTGTTATATTTTCAGCTACCCGACTATAGCATCTGTCAACTCACCAGCACCACCATCTTTCCCTTTGCCGTTATGTCCCTTTCCCAATTCTACTATCATTACTCGTCTTGTCGTCTTGTTGTTGGATCAACTCCAAAGAGTTCAAAACACAGCCGCCAGGATTGTCACCCGTGCAAAGTCGTCCACTGAGCACATCACGCCTATCCTACAGAGCCTTCACTGGCTCCCAGTGAAAAAGCGCATTAATTGATCACAAAGTGCTTTCGATTGCACAGTCCTGCATGTTTAAAACTGCTCCTGAATATTTACAAGAGATAGTCCCTCCTTACCAGCCGTCACGTTGTCTGCGCTCTGGCTCCCAGTCACGCTTCTGTCTCCCTGCAGTGGAAGACACAAACAAGAAGACACTGGAGCCAGGGCCTTCACAAACGCGGCACCTAAACTGTGGAATGCTCTGCCATCGTCATTGTCCACCATCACCTCACCAACCAAGTTTCGAAAAAGACTGAAGACCCATCTGTTTACTTAAGACGGACTTAAACTTAAACAACCAAGAAACACTTGTGTCTTTATTTTTTACTTTCCTGGTGTTTATCTATTTATTTACTTTATTTTTTTTCTTATTTTTTTATATTTATTTTGTTTTTGCTGCGCAATGAGCATTCTTCCGAATGGATACCTGCGCATTACAAATGGACATCATCATCATCATCATCATCATCATCATCATCGATAGCGAACCCGCGTTCTCCATGCGCAACAAATGATGGATAACTAACGGCACGTTAAAAAACTACATCATCATCATCATCATCATCATCATCATCATCATCACAGTGGTATAGGAACCAGGGGGCACCCACCTTCGGCTCGATGTTTGATATGTGATTCTTCACAAAATACAAAAAAGATAGAACGAGAGGCAAATGACAAATCTTTATTTACGAGAGTACAGAATAAGCAAAAGTTATTTTTTTCCTAGCCCGTGATCTAAAGAAAGGAAAAAGAAACACTGCTACAAAAAAAAGACATTGAATAAAGAAGACAAAGGTTTTTTTTTATATTTTTGGCGCACTATAATTTACAAACCAGGAATGTGATAAAAATGATTATAAGTCATTTATCAATGAGTTTTGTTTCTTACTTTCTGGTTAGGTGCTGCAACTTAAGTGTTCGTTTAACGCTGAAAGCAGCATATGTTGTGTGCTACCATCGTTTACGCGTGTGTGTGTGTGTGTGTGTGTGCATGGCTGCACTCACGCACCTCCTCTTTTTTCGTAACGTGCGAGTGCGAGCGTCGTTTACTGTCAGCATGGAGTTTGCACCCAACCCTTCCCCGGAGTTGAGCATCTTCCTCCCTCACTGCATCATGGATTTCCATTGACTCAGCTCGGCGATCACCTTAGTCGAGAAGCTGCTCAGAGCTACATGTACCATATTTCTTGTCAGCCTCTGGTGAAACTTGTCATCTGTCACGCTCTGGTGATTTTTGCGTACGTGACTCATTTCGTGTGCGACTATGAATAACTAGCAGTTTAATGGGACCATTAAATATTGCTGTCTCAGTAGTCTTATGATGACATAAGGGTTTAAATAGCAGATATTTCCCTTCGCCTGTTCTCGAGAAGTGCGGTTGACATTCGAAACTGATGATGAGTGTGAGTGTGTGAGTTTTCCTGCGTGCAGCTGTGTGTGTGTGGAAGAGACACAATATGACCATGTTGCTTATTCATAGCAACATGTATAATAAGTCAATCATAATGTATATTTTGATATAATGAAATCAGCTAATGTGGTTTTGGAGAAATATTTTCATCCAGCACTTTTGGGGTGGGTTATATAAATGTTTGACCAAATATAGCAAGCGAAGTTTTAAGTTGATAATTTTGTATGGCCTGCAAATGATGTTATAAATATCAAAGTGGCCCTTGGCAGAAAAAAGGTTTCCCACTCCTGACAAAAGCCTTTTGACAATAAGCCATTTTCATTTCGTGAACATCCCAATGCACGCCGCCCTTATATGACCCAATCTTGAAGACAGGCTTATGAGGCTATTCGGTGGTGCGGGTCAACTACATATAATTGTCAGCGAAGCTCGATGGGGAGATCCCAGATGTCATCTAGCAGATCGTCTCAGGTACAAGAAGCAACAAGATGTTCGCTTCCAAGTTGTCTGGCATCTGCTTTTCCTGTCTTGCTGGTGTCCGTTGAGTGTTTGCAAGATGACCACAGCTGTGTTTGATATGGAGTGTTTTTTTCCTTTATTGGTTTATGTGAATATCCACATTGAGTTCTGGTGTATACATTTGTGCTTCGTGTGTTTAATTCCAGTTTTACCGGACTTTGCAATGGCGGATATACATCCTCGTGTGCGTTACTGCGGTGAGAGTTT
Organism: Marisa cornuarietis; assembly: GCA_004794655.1. NCBI lineage: Eukaryota > Metazoa > Mollusca > Gastropoda > Architaenioglossa > Ampullariidae > Marisa > Marisa cornuarietis. Next base: position 181,711 of record SMMW01000023.1, read on the forward strand.
GCTGTCCTTCTCCGCCATCTCTTCCTTCGTATCCGTGGATCTATCAGTGGCATGCCATCATCATTACCACTGTACACCCTGGAGAAGATGTCGAAGTACTGGTTTGGGATGGCGATTAAAAGAGTTTAATCTTAATAATTGCCGCCTGAATCTACCTTTATCGACATAACGGGCCTCCTTTCGTCCTTGAAGCGAGCTACACATACTGCATGGGACATTTGGATATCGTCCCGTTGAGGGTAGGTGAATCTTATCACCAAGGCCGATCTACTTGCTGACCCAGTCCTTGAGTATGACTGACAGTTTGTTGTTTTTTCCCTGAAAACTGACTCCGTGACGGTGCAAGAAGTTCATCCCGTCTGGCTACTGGATCGATCGTGTCATTCGATCTTCGTCCATCACAAGTGGAAAGCATCGCTGTCATCTACATGGATTATCTTCTTTCTATGTACATCACCATGGAATGAATGTATCAGTTCTACTGGCCGTGATGCTAGCTCGAGGTGACCTAACGCAGTGCACCAACTGTATCTACTGTTGCTGTTTGTGTGTGTGTGTGTGTGTGTGTGGGGGGGGGGGTGACTGTGTGTGTGTGTGTGTGGAGAGAGAGAGAGAGAAAACTTATTCACTGTAGTCAACATGTACATGTATGTACATATCTGTATATTGCTAGGTTATGAGCACTACCTGTGATTGTCCTTGTGGATTAATAAAGTTGTATTGTACTGTGTCTATATATATATATATAGCATCTGGGAACGGATGCACATGGTATATAATTCACGGCTCATAAATATAAATATCTTACGCCTATAGTGTAAACTGCTAAAATCTTATATGTCTATATTATAGCCAGATATATCAGCTGTTAACATGTTTCACACTCACCCTCCCACCCCCTCACACACACACACACACACACACACACACACACACACACACATGCCTATAGCATAGCCAACTCGATCCATCAGCTGCTACAATCTTATAGCGACTAATCCTCTGTTCTCTCTCTCTCTCTCTGCATGTGGTATCTGTTTATTGGGCTGGCTGTCTTGCCATGATATAGCCTTAGTTGCTGGCACGGCGTAAAACAACAACTCCCCTTCCCCGCCTTCTCACTTATCACCCTGTCCCCGATATCAGAGGCAGCCTCTCAAATAAAAAAAAAACTGATATTGCATGATCTATTTTTCGCTTATATTGACCATCATATCAATTACACATCATATTCCACATTCACATGCTTCAAAACATTTATCTGTAAGTTTCTGGAAAGTCATCCATAATAAGAGATCTTAACTATAATTTTTACTACATTTTTTGACAAAAGAATTTGGATTTTACACCTGCAGCAAAAAGTAAAACGAAACCAACCTGCAGATACATCGACGTAACCTTTCACGTCGTGCCTGTGAATAATAATAATAATAATAATAATAATAATAATAATAATAATAATAATAATAATAATAATAATACAGTCGTCCCTCCCTATATCGCGGTTCACTTACTGTTGCTCCACTGTATCGTGGTTTTTCTTTTTTTAAATATATATATAATATATATTATCTAACTTTGTATCTCGGAGCTTTCGCTATATCGCGTGGATTTGCGGTATTTAGGTTTTTATATAACATTAATGACTTTAATTACTTGTGCCTAGCACATTTCAAACAATATAATACAAGAAAAAAGGTTAATTCAAACATATTAAAAGAATATTAAATCGAAATAAAATAAGTCAATCATCATTCAAGTTGTAGCATATATATATATACTTCACTGGTGAGTACCCATTAGAAGTGTAATGTTAAATTGTTAAACTTACATATAGGTTTAAGAGTGTAGAAAGCGTTTAAGAGCATATGATTTGTTTATAAAAGTATGGAAAAGGTTAATAAAAGAGTGGGAAAGGTTTATAGGAGTGTGGGAAGGGTTTATAACGCCTTAATAATAAAATAAATATAACGCGCGCCGCTACTTCGCGGATTTTCATCTATCGCGGGGGTCTCTGGAACGTAACCCCAGCGATAGGTGCATATATAGGTATCACTGTAAATGCAAAATCTTTATATCGCATACTCACACTCCTAGGGAACATGCTCTTAGCGCTTAAAAACAAAGTCGAGGCATGGGCAACATATGATCGAGGGGCAGAAGAACAAACATACGAACGAAGGAAGGATAAACAGCAATACCGATGATGAATAAAGACAAATACAAAAGAGAAGCCAAGTAACAAAGACTGAGGGCATCATGATTCTGCAACAGGAAGACAAGCAGGGAAGTAGCAATATGCGGAAAAAGAGGGGAAGGGTGTGCAAAAGGACGAGCTGCATATAGTGTTATATAGGAGCTATATAGAGGTGCGGTTTCAGTGCACACTTGAAGGATTCAATATAGTGGGTAGGTGGCGGATATGGAAAGAGAGAGAGAGAGAGTTCCATTCTTTTGCTGCACAGTACTTAAAAATCCTGCTACCATATGTTGTTGTTGTTGGTGGTGACTGGAACAGTTAGGAGACGGTCGTCAGACGAGGAATGGCCGGAGTTGCCTGGCTGGGATGTAAGGGGAGGCTCACATATTGCGCCACACAGAATCGCCATTGAAATAATGAAATGCATCAGTTACCAATTGATGTCAGAAAGAATTTTGGAAGTATAGCCAGTGTTTGACAAGCATACGTGTTATGCATCCACAAACATTAGCAAAGGTCCGTACAGACACACCCCTCTGCTGTACTTTGAACTGCAGGTTGAATGTCAAGGCTGTGGAGGTCAAGGCCGTGTGGCCTATATATAGCGGCCTGAAGTAGGTCACACATACACACTCACTCACTCACAGCTCGGCGTCAAGACGGCAAGAAAGTGTGCATTCGACACTGATTACAAAACAAACTCAACACAATGGCAGACAGAGACAGAGCCGCAAATCAGCTGAAGGAATTGGATGAAAATCAAGCTGTAAGTGAATGCGATGTTGTGTGTGTGCTGCTCAATGCCGGTTGTTACGATCGTTACACTGCAGACGACAAATCTGGTAGCCAGTCGACTAATTGCTCGCATTTTCTCTATATTACAGAAGAAAACACTTTCCTTTGTATTAAAATTTGAACTAAAACAAGAATCTGCGACTGCAAGAATGTGTATTGCATTTTCCGTTTCAACCGCATCGTAGTCAATGTTGTGCACGTTGGTGTCACTGCGTCATACCTCAGCCGCCCGTGGCTTAGGGTCCAAAAGTCAGAGATAAGCAACAATATTTACCTCCAGATGTGTATATGCGTCATTCTGACAACTGTATAATGTTTTCGAACGTTCCTGTGCATACGAAACAGTTAAACATGTAATAACAATGGCTGAATTTGTAGGCGGGATTTTCCCTTATTGTGTAATGAACCTTTCATTACTTGTTTAGATTTTTCAGCAGACGTGTTCATTCTTTCATTTCTGTCTGCCATAAAGTATTCATCATTTTCTTCAGAATTGTGTATGCATTACTCAAGTAAATGTTCTCTGGCAAAATTAACTCATTTATCTCTCTGTTATGCTCTAATGAAAACAAGTATCAAAGAATGGACAATCAGTTATACTTCTGTCACTTGCTAATAGTGGGTCCCACTCAGTTTCTATTCAGTTTATTTTGCTACATAACACAAAAGCCAGTTTGTCAGTATGCACAAGGTTAAGATGCCCCATATTTCATTAGCCTCTTCAACTAGCATTTGAGAAATAAATTTCCTAAACAGTTTGGAAGGCAACCATTTTTATTCTGATAACTATATCCAAAACAACATGGTGTGTGTGGATTTTTTTTTTTTTTTTTTTGGGGGGGGAAGTGTTTTTGTTTTTCTTTTGGGTTTTTTGCTTTTGTTATTGGTCTTTTTCAGAGAAAAAGGGGTGATGGTCCCCATACTGAGTGCAGTGTTACTGTATTTACAAACAAACCAGCAGGAACTCTTACTGATTCATATTATAGCTTTCTCCAGACAATGTCAATGGCAACTTAATTTAAAAGTTGGAATGTTTCAACATTAACCTTATAAAACGTTTCACTTTGCATATTTCCCAACAGGGCCAGAAAAGTGCTATTACAACAGGTGCAGGAGCCCCAGCTGGCAACAAAAATGCCGTAATGACGGTGGGGCCACGGGGGCCACTTCTTGCACAAGACTTTGTGTTTTTTGATGAAATGATGCATTTTACCAGAGAGCGAATCCCAGAACGAGTGGTGCATGCCAAAGGGTCAGGTGAGTGTGTCAACCTATAGAACAATTATTAAAATATGATCACATTTATGCAGTAATAAAATAGCTTAAGTTGCTTTGATGCTTGTGGACATTTTGAGTGTTATTCTTTTTGGAAATCTGTTACATGGGCTGCAGGTATCATGATGATGTAATTTGTTCTTTAAGAATCTAAGGAATCCTTTGGGTGTATATTGTAATGTGAAAAGTGTCTTGCATTCTGTGGTGTACTGTAGTAACACAAATTTCTGTGACACATTCTATGGTATGCTGTAGAAGCCCACATTTCTATGACATATTTTGCTTTTTCATCAGTTCTTTACAAGGAATTCTCCAAAAGTATTTAGTCATTTTTTTTATTTGCATACCTGTTACATGTTAAAAAAATCTGTTGTGAATTTAAACTCCAGCCAGAGCTTTTAGTCTACAAACTGAGTTGCCATTTCCTCATAATTTCTATTAGTGGTTGTGCACCTTTAGCTTGCTGCTGTAGCTTATAACAATGCATGCAAAAGTTGCATGCACTAAAATTAATTTCCTTAAGTTCTACGAATTACTGTTATTGATAAAGATTTGGACATTTGAGTGCTTGAATAACAGATGACCTACAGTACATGGGTCACCGATATCAGATGGCCATGGAGTAACTGTCACTTACAGATTATCATATTTTATTTCATATAAAAGATGTTTAATTCTTTTGCTCATATCATACTGATTTGAATACCAGAACAGGTGTTTCTCCTCAGCCCAGGCTAAATACTTTAGAAAATGATGTATTAATGAATAAAAACTGTTGGATTTTATGTTAGTTTTAAGATAATGAGAGAGATGAGAGGTTGGTAAATGAAGCTACAAAAATTCACCCAAAAAATTAGTTTTGTAGAAGTCACTGATTAAATAATCCAACTTCTTTAAGCTTTTAAAGATGTTATATCAAATATGTTTGACATTAAAATGCTTCAACTATTTAAAATATATTAATATTTTAAGCCATTAAAATGATTCGCATAACACACCCTTAAAATGAATGAGGAGGCTAAAATAAATGTTTAATATGCATACATTAATTTCTTTTTCTGAATCATCAACTGTTTCACAAGATTGGATGACCTGATGACATTTAAGGCTTTTTGATCTATTGGTGGTGTCAGCTGGGATCTGACATACATAAAATGCCAGTAAAAAATGATTGACCAGGCTGGAAACCACACAGAAGCACCATCTCTTCACTGTGTCTAGCAATTAATGTCTTGAAATAGTTTTTACAGGACAATTCAGGGATTGGATGAGATAAAAACAGTGTAGATGATCAGTTATAAGAATATGTTGCACATGTGATTGAGTACTGCTTCCCTGTTTGCTTGCATGCATGCATACACGATGACACCAATGCCAGTGATATGAAAAATTATGTTGATGTTATTGATATAAAAATCTTTGCCAACATTTTCTATTGAATTCTTATTTTAGTCAAAGTAACCTTATAATAATATAAAAATTGCATTAAAATAAAGATGTCCTAGTGCAAAATATATAAACCAAACATAATCTATGACCTTCCCATAAATAAAAGATTTGATCCTGCATAATTAAGTTATCATAGAGCAAATGACGCATAGTTCTTAACACACACACTCATTACCACACTCTGCCTTTGTTAAAAGTTTAGCACATATAGTTAAGTGGTGTGCCAGGAAGAGAGAACAATAATATATAATGAAGTAATATATAATAAGTACAAATAATATAAAATCAACAGAGAAATATAAATATAAAATTATCTATAAAGCATTATAATCAGTTTAATGACACAATTCTCATTGTTACATTAATTATTTTTAAAAAAGAAGCCCCAAAAAGTAAATGCAATAAATGAAAAGCATTTCAAATGCAGAAATGCTTAGATGACTTGATCATGGTGTATGGCATGGCAGATCTGTACCAGTGTTCACTGAAGGTATGCTACTTAGGCCTACAGTTCTAAAGATCCAACAGAAATCATGTTATTCACATCAAGCTTGTTTAATACAAAGGTAGCATCCTTCTTGGATCTGGGACACCATCCTGTCACAAAATAAAAATTAAAAAATGTTGAGATTTCTTGCTTTATAGCAGCTTTTAAATGCTGGTATGGAAATGATTCTCTGATTCTGGCTGCAGTTATAGACATTAAATATGCAGCAGAGCCTTTTGTGAAGGCTGTTTTCTCTCACTCTGAATAAGTGTTATGCCATTAAATGTAATGACGCATACATTTTGTGTTTCTGATTCTTTTGAAGACTTCTCTTTTGGTCTGTTGAAGTACCTTACTGATGCAGATTTGCAAGCCTCTCCAAGGGGTAGTACCTTATGTAAAGAGAAACTATGGCATAAAGCAGTTTTATTTATACAGGGCTTCGCTCTATTGTCTGAGCAGAAGACCTTGAACTTGCCATGATATTTTGATAGGAGGTTGAAAGATGTTAAGATATATGGGAGTGGAATGAAGACCAGCTGGGACTAGTTGCACAACATGTTTCTACACCTTAAAACTGTTTTAAAGAAGGAAATCTAGAAACTTTATTCTTCAAAAATCGCTCATATGCCATTTAGACGTGCTGCACAAAAAATGTGCTGATAGAAATGAAAATCTGGTTTAAAAAGCGTTTTATTATTTTTTAAAAAGTTCTGAAAATGTGTTGTGCCTTTCTTAAAAGAGTCAAGTCCTAAAATTGTTTCAAATTAGAAATGTATCATACAACTGGCCTCAGGACTAGGTGTGAACTCTGTGGAAGCAGGTGCATGATGTATCTGGGGTGTTGTGACACCTCGATGGTAACGCACCTGTGATTAAACTTATGAGAACAATAAGCCCCTGGATCAGCTTTTGTCTCCTTTGGTAGATAATTTAAAGTCATGGCATCAGGATTTTTCTGGTTGACTTGCTTCTTCCCTTTGCTATCCTACCAAAAACTCTTCATCCCCTCTTCCCTCATAATACATTCAAAACACATAAAGATGTATACAAAGTATTCTCAATATACATATTTATATGTACAGACATAAAAGGAGAAATGACCCAGCTACCATGTCTGGGTTTTTTTAATTGCCATCCTTTCTTGGAATAGTTAAGGGCATTCAGAAATTTGTTTTTTGCAGCATACTCCAGCACAGGTCAAGGTTTGTCCTTCCAGCATTGTCCAGTGCAGTTCAAGATATAGGTCTTGTGCTGTAGGACTATTTCTGGCATGGCCTTGTCATATAAAACTTTAAAAAAAATTATTTTAAAGTTGAAAAAACCAGAAATTAAAAAAATTTCATGTCCTTCTGTTTAACAGGAGCTTTTGGCTATTTTGAGGTCACCCATGACATCACCAAGTACACTAAGGCCAAGCTTTTCAATCAAATTGGCAAAAGAACACCTGTTGGTGTGCGTTTCTCCACAGTGGGTATGTGCTGTCAAGCATCTTAGCACATCCTGGCACTTTTGGATCCTAAATAATATTTTTGTTCTGGCTTAAACAGGTACTGAGAAAGTATTGCTAGAGGCTTGTTGATCTTACCTATACATAAACGAGCACTTACTTGAAAGGGTCCATGTTATAAGCTAATTTTAGCCCTATGTTTATCTTAGACAAGATAATCTGTGACACAGACTACTCATAGTACCTTTTGGTGCAGATCCAATTATGCATAAGGTAAACATAAGGTCCTTAAATATACGAGTGGATGGTGAGAGGAGTTTGTGCTATAAACTTTGTTTGTGCATAACAGGTGATGAGAAGGGTCTGTGCTATAAACTCTGTGTGTGTATATCAGGTGGTGAGAGGAGTCTGTGCTATAAACTTGATCTGTGTGTGTACATAACAGGTGGTGAGAAGGGCTCAGCAGACACAGCTCGTGATCCCCGGGGCTTTGCTGTCAAGCTCTATACAGAAGATGGCAACTGGGATTTGACAGGCAATAACACACCCATTTTCTTTATTCGAGATCCAATCCTGGTATGCACTATTGAATTGTTTCCTGTACCTGTTGCAGTACTATTTCTGCATGCATTTTTCCACCTGATGTTCTTATTGATCACTATTCTTCACCATTTTCTCTTGATTTACTTTCAAATCTTAAGAAAGATTGTAGCATGTCTCTAGAACATGCCATAGTATTTTGACAGGTTCTGTGACAAGCCATTTCAAATTTCAAAAGCAACCGTTGAAACCAAAATGTTTTTTTTTCTTGCATTTGTCAATATTTGAATATACAGTCAACCCTTGAATAATCATAAGGTGGTGGTTATAAAGAAATCACAAGCAGAACTTACTCTCATAGTTCCCCCAAAACCAATAGACCCTGAGACCCCAGGCAACTTTTGAAAGTTTGGAGTACAAAGCACATTGACTACACATATTTGGGCTTGAGTGAGTTAATGTCAAAAATGGACGGAAGTGTATTGCTAGAAACGAAGCGAGATAATTTTATCAATGTTGATTTTAAGGGCTATGAAAAGAACAGAAAAACTATGAGGCATAAATCTGATGAAATAGTGATTTTTGTTTGAAATGAGCTGTTGGATTACATTAAGATTGCTGAGCACTATACTTTTAACAGTAGAATAGATTATGTTAAGATTGCTGAGCACTATACTTTTAACAGTAGAATAGATTATGTTAAGATTGCTGAGCACTATACTTTTAGCAGTAGAATGGATTACATTAAGATTGCTGAGTGCTATACTTTTAGCAGTAGAATAGATTACATTTAGACTGTAGAGCACTATACATATAGCAGCAGAATAGATATTTGCAGTGGTACTTTCACTTTGTTCTGGGTATGTTATAAAACAATGACCTGTTCTTCAAAGTAACCATTCCACATAAGGATATATTGTCCAATGATACCTACACATCTAAGTTGTTAAAATAAGACTTCCTTTAATCCAGCAGATAACTTTTTGTCGGAAAATGCTTAGGTTGTGAAATGTTTCATCAGTAGATGTGAATAAATGATTCATGAGACAGACCAAGATTTTCATCTTTTACATAGCAGAATCACATTTATTTATGATTATGATCAGAATTACAGCATGGCATCCATCCTTTCTTTTCCATTTTTTCACACATGCGCATGCACAAATGTGGTGCACACTTGTACACTACATACATTGCAGTAGCATACAGAAACAGCGTTAATTATATAGCAGATGAGACAAGATACCCAGTATCCCCTGGGTTGATTTCTACGTGTGACTTTATGGTCAGCTGATAGCCTGCTATTGATCAGAAGGCTTGCTGATAAAATAGCTCCTCTAGGTGTGACTCTATGGTCAGCTAATAGCCTACTGTTGATCAGAAGCCTAGCTGATAGCATAAAAGATTGATTAATGCTTAGTTTGATTTTTATATGTGTTATGTACTGTTTTCTTACAAAACAGAAGCTAGAAAAAAGAAAGTGTTATTAAAAATAGTCAAGAAGAAAAAAATATATTTAAAGTGCTGTGTTTCTTGATAATTCAGTCTTTAAGTATCTACACCAGTAGTCTTTAAGTATCTACACCAGTAGTGAGAATATTATCAGCATCATAGAAGTTATAATATTACTAACACTAGACATCATAAATGAAAAGATTATAGGAAATACTTCCTGCTACACAGGCCTGCATAAAAGAATAATTTTTCAGTTCATTGGCAGTTAGAAATGTGTGTAGGACTGTAAAGACGTATTTGCAATAAAGCTAAGATGCACATAACTAATATTGTTTGTATAATCTATGTTTTTTCAGTTTCCCAGCTTTATTCACACCCAGAAGAGGAACCCAGCCACAAACTTGAAAGTGAGTAAAATTAACCTAAATTAACCCTAAGCTTCTACATTTTGACATTTCAATGATCTCAAAATCAGGAAATATATTTGCAGAAGCCCCATTATCATTATAAAGTAAAATTAACATGCTAGCTTACTAAGGATTTGTAAAGGAGGGGGGGAATTTACATTATCATTGACATTTTAATAAGGATTAAAGGTCAGTACATACAGGACGTGGCAACTTTCTGTGCCTCAGGACCCAGATATGGTCTGGGACTTCATCACGCTGCGACCAGAGACAACCCATCAGGTGTGCTTCTTGTATTCAGACAGAGGAACACCTGATGGCTACCGCCACATGAATGGATATGGAAGTCACACCTTCAAACTTGTCAACAAAGACAATCAGGCTGTCTACTGCAAGTTTCATTTCAAGGTCGGAGAGCTTTCAGATAGCTTCTTATTTGTCACTTCATTAGGCAATATTTTACATCTTTCTTAGTTGTTATTATCTTATTCAACAGCTGATTATATTTTTACACATTGATAATCTTATTCTTCACATTATATGTGTATTCTGTTTTATGTTATTGTATCCTTAAGTTACTTGTTAGCTATGCTGAAGTGTTACAGTTGGTGGCTGGCATCACTGTTCATCAAAGGTAAAATCTCTGTGCATAATTGCATAAAACGCAAATCATTTGACTCTAGAGCTCCTATGTGCATCAGGTAATCATCATTTTCTAGGCAACCTAAACATGTTACATTTCACAGACTGACCAGGGCATCAAGAATCTGATGGCCAAAAGGGCGACGGATCTTTGTGCATCAGACCCAGACTACTCGCAACGTGACCTCTACAATGCCATTTCAGATGGAAACTTCCCTTCATGGACCCTATACATCCAGGTCATGACCTTTGAAGAGGCAGAAAAATTCCGCTTCAATCCATTTGACCTAACAAAGGTAAGGCTGAAAAGCAGATACTGAAAATTATGTTAATAACCATGGAAGAATAACAGAATGTAACAAGGTTTATTAATCAGCAGAATCAAAAAAAGTTCAAAATGAATAGAGTTAGTGTGGTTGTTTCTTGAATATTGAAACACTCTTTTTTTTTTTTTACAAATTTCTAGCATAAAAATTCTATGATGGTGCATCTTTCAGGTTTGGCCACATGGGGAGTACCCACTGATCCCTGTTGGGCGCATGGTTCTGAACCGCAATCCCAAGAATTACTTTGCCGAAGTTGAACAGATAGCCTTCTCGCCTTCACACATGGTGCCTGGTATCGAGCCCAGTCCAGACAAGATGTTGCAGGTTTTGTAACAGTGTTTCAGTCTTCACTACTTCATTTTTAAGGAAGCTTTAATATTTGTGAGAAGTTTTAATTGGTAACATGGCATCTCAGTGCATAACATAGCGTTCTGTTTGTACCAGCAGTATAGCAGCTTGGTGTGTTGTGGTTTGAAAACTCTACATCCTTTTAAAAAGTCATGAATTCCTGATACACAGCATCTGAGTCATGCAGATTACAGAAAATAACTTGTTTTTTTATTTTAATGTTGGTGATGCAGGGCCGTCTCTTCGCATATTCAGATACTCACCATCATCGCCTTGGCAACAATTACCTGCAGATTCCTGTAAACTGTCCCTTCAATTCCAAAGTGCAGAACTACCAGCGAGATGGTGCTCAGTGTGTCAATGACAACCAAGGTGAATTCTGACATTTCATTAATCATCACTTGTGATGTCTGACATTTCATCACACATCATTTGCTGTGCCTGACATTTCATTACTCATCTGTAATGTCTTTATTAAGTAGCAGAGAAATAATGATGGGTTGCTCAATTTGTCTGTTTCGGGGTGCTCCTGAGATTGTCCTATTGGTTTCCACTGAAATAGATATCTTTGATCCTGGTTGTATCCTAGTGCTAGTAGGCTGATGTCCAGTCTGGTGCTTAGAGCAAGGAAATGGGACCATGTCACTCCTCTCCTTCGTTTTCTACACTGGCTACCCATCCGTTCTCGCATTCAGTACAAACTGTCTGTGCTGTGTTTTAATTTCTTTGCTGGCTCCTGTCCTGACTATTTCACTGAACTTCTCATCCCTTACTCTCCATCCAGACAACTACGCTCTTCGTCTGACGACCGTATTCTAACTGTTCCTGTCACCAGAACAACAACATATGGTCACAGGACTTTTGGCTACTGTGCTGCAAAACAATGGAACTCTCTTCCTTTCCATATCCGCCACCTTCCTACAACTGAATCTTTCAAATCTGCACTGAAAACGCACCTCTTCCTTGAGCATTACTCCTAACACAGTCCACACAATCCTAGTCCTTCTTACCCTCCCCCCTTCCCTCTTGCTACTTTACCCATATCTTTCTTGCAGAATCACTATATTTCTCTGTTCCTGTTACTTGATGCCTTTTGTTTTCTGTTTTGTCAGTACTGTCGTTTTCTTTCGTCCCCTGTGTTCTGTATCTACTTAGTCCACGTCTCTTCCTCGTTTTAAGCGCTAAGAGCATGCTCTCTATGAGTGTGAATATGCGCTATAAAAATCTTCACTTTTATTATTATTATTATTATTTCTAGACCTAGTGGTCTGTAGTGTATGCTGTCCATCTGCACTACTTCATACTCACTCTCCAGTGCTGAATGTGACTCCTTGTCTGAATTTCACAAGAAAAGGACCTTCCTAAAGTTAGTTTGCGCCCTGAAGGTGCTTAGATACCAGCATCTGCCTCAAGAACATTGAATATGTTGAATTATTTTTTTCTAAGCAATATAGTTTTTAAAGCCAAACCCGATTGCTGAGCAAAAATCTCTGGAAACAGAGCACAATCACAAAAACATATTCCGGTGGTCTTTTATGACAGAGAGGCATGAAAGATTTTATGTTAATATTTTTCTCTAAAGCACACCTGGATTTGTCGAGAAAACAGGAAGTGACGAAACGAACATATTTCTAAAAATAGCGCCGTTTGCACTAGCATAAGTCGAAGAGAAAAGATGCAATCCTTGGTAAAAGAAAACTGACCAGGACACATTGTGCTGTTGCTGAATGTTCTCTTTGACACTCAGAGGGAGTTAGTTTGTACTCATTAAGGAAATCCTACAGATAATGGCAGCAAACGCCAGTGGATTAACTTTGTTCAAACGTGCCATGGGAACTTGGTCCCCACACCGTACTCATGAATTTGCTCAAAACGTTTTAAAATGGATTGTTATCCAGTCACTAATACAGTACAAGCAAGTCTTGGACTTTCAGTCAACCTAAGAAATCTCATTCCTACAGCAGTGCTTACTATATAAAAGCACGAGATGTTAAAACCAACGACTGCTCAAGACTGCTCAAGCACCAGATATACAACATCGACAGTTTCTACATCGTCTGGTCTACAAGTAACATCGTGTGACAGTCACAAACAGATTATCAGTCGTATCTTTATCCAGAATAATTAATTCTCAAAACAACTGACAGCGTGAGGACAACATTGATGTGTGTGATCAAAACAGCTAAAAAAAAAAAGGAAAAAAAAGAATTGAGGGTGATAAACATATTATAAGGAACTTAAAGGGAACATGTTCAATCGAGTATCAGTAAGTAAATAGAAAATTTTGCATGCAGCTAAATGAGCAAGAAATAAGCTTTTACATCAATAAACATGTTTCAAACTATCATTATATTTTTAATTGTAAAAAAATCCTTATCCGCAGTCAGTTGTAACTATTGTTGTCCATTAAATTTTGATCTGATTGACTTACCAGTCTGTTGAATGAATTCAGTTTGGACCATTTAATTATTTTTTAACTTCAGTCAAAGCTTCTAAATAAAGTTCCAATGTGTAGGGCTGTATTCCAAATTCAGCTGTTTCATTTTTTGGGCGAACAAAATCACTTCTTGAACACAACATGAGAGATGTTTCTTCATTTCACTTGAAGACATGCAAATTTGTTGTTATAAAATACTTTGATCACGTGAGAGAACTCTTCAGTATAGGAGAGTAATTTTTTCCCGCCTACCTAGTTGCAGGTGAGAATGCCGATGTTTGAAGGCTTATATCTTTAAAATTAAGGATCATTATGTACTCATGTTTTGGGAATTATTATTTTAAAACTAACTTAACCCGATCATAAAGAAGTAATGTTGCAGTCGGCTTGACCTTTAAATTCAAGTATTATGCTTGTGTATAGGTGGTGCTCCTAACTACTACCCCAACAGTTTCTCTGGTCCTGTGGATGACAAGAAATATTTGGAATGCCCTCAGCATTTTGCTGGGGATGTGACCCGCTACAACACTGAAGATGATGATAACTTTACACAACCTGGAGTCTTCTGGAATAAGGTTAGAGTCTAGTGTGATCTGTAATAGCTGAAACTTCAACAGTCAGTGAAAAAGCATCGGCTACCACGTGCATACGTGCCCTCTTGCCTTCACATGTGGTGCCTGGTTTTGAGCCTAGTTCAGACAAAATGGACAAAGTGTGTGTGTGTGTGTGTGTGCACACATCTGTATGTGAGTGTGCAAATACTGAGGTATACTCTCGCTCATCCATGAACAACTGCTACACAATATTTCAAGTTCTAGTTTATGATGGCAGAAATTATGAATACCATGATTTTGAAGACTGGTTATATTCATTTTCATACTTGTTTGGTTGATATACACATATACACACACACTCTCTCTTTTTCATGCATGCTGTTACAGAATGTCTAAACTGTTTAACTTCCTCCCTAACCACAGGTGTTGTCAGCTGAAGAGCGTGCACGGTTGGTGGAGAACATTGTTGATCATCTCAGGCTTACTCTGGACTTCATCCAAGAGCGTGCTGTCAAGAACTTCACTGCTGTAGATCCTGAGTTTGGGAAATGTGTGAGACAGGGATTAGATGCTTTCAAGTCTCCAAAGGTAGTCTTCCTATCTAAAGCTTATGTAATAATTCTTGAAGTTTATTTACTTACCAGAAATAATTTTTTGCCTTCCTGCTAATATTTACTTAAATGTATTAGAGGGCACAAATTATTTTATACAGATCATCATAGTAAATGTGCACACCACCCTTTCCTGAAAATTTATGTTCTTTCACCCTGACAAGAGAATAACTACTCTGCCGACGCAGGCCTGTCTAAATTTATTACCGAAAAACAAAATTACTTCTTCCACATAAAACTCACACACTAAAATTTTATTTAAAAATTACAAATCTTACATCTTAAATCTAAAATGGGCAGTTACTACAGAGAATAACATGCACAAAAACAATACAGTCCTGTGCCTAAACCCAGTTTTTCTGGCATGCAGTCTTAGTTGTGGGAATTCACAACACAGAGAATTCCCAGAGTCAGCTTTGGAGGTTAGTGACCTTCAACACAACTGTGAGTAATAGTGCTGCATCTAGGGTTGACATCTTCCAGAAAAAGCAGCAGAATATGTGTTCCATCTCTTGGGCTAAAATTTTTGTTGGGGGTAGTTGTCTGATGGTGAAACAGGTAGTTTAGTTCTCCACCCCAATTAGAAGACTGTAGCTACACTTGTGGTCAACATGTTGTGGGAACAATGTCTTCCATACTGATCGTTATCTTCCACAAACCCCATGTACAACATGTATGATAAATCAACTTTCAGTTTTCAAAATTTCTTTCACAGTTAACACATCAAACATATTATATCATGATTAGACAATATATTTCTGAAAGAGAAAGGTTTTGAACCCAGATATGAAGGCTTTGAAAGTAGACACAGTTTGAAGATAGGGAGGAAGAGAATTCCAAACATTGGGGCTAGAGAAGGAAAAGGAGTGTCTACCAAATTTCTCCTGTCTGATATGTGGCACAGTAAGCTACATTATAAATATATAAGGCAAGCCAGCCCTTTATAACTTTTAAGAACAAATTCAGGAATTCAACAGACAAATGAAGAATCCAAGTTTCTAGTGTTTTTAGAATTCATTGCATGCAACAGGCTCTTTATTCTTTTTTTTATGGATTTCTGAAATCATGAGCAAAATCTTAGCAGATGTGTTCTTTGATCATCGCTGTTACGTGCTGTATCACTTGGATTTCCTTACAGACCAACGGAATTGGAGTTTATATCAGTAAGCTTCAGGCTGGAATGACTAGACTTTGAATGCCAATAAAGAACTACTTTCCTTCTGTGGGTAACATGCAAGTTACTTTACAAGTATTCCTAAGACACCTCTGACTTTTTATCTGTCAAGTCTAAGGTAACACAGTGGGCCTAGGGCATTCATTTTACTTACAAACGGATGTGGCTACCAGGGTCAAACCGTCACTGATAGTGTTGTAAATCTAAATCTGGAGATGGTTACAATCATGAGATAAGAATGTCATTCACATTGTAATTAGCAGGATTTATGAAGATGGTTGGCGGAGAAGAACTAACATTTACAGATTGCTGTAAGATTTAGTGGTGCATGTATTTTATCTCAAGTTATCAGGAAGGTTGCATGTGTAGCATAGAATGGCTTATAAGCTACATTTCTTGGTGCTGGGAGAAAAATATGTGAAAAGTAACAAAGAAAGGCATATATAAAATTTCAGTATGAAAACATTGAGAAATATTAACTATTCTCACCTGCTTGGGTCATGTGGCTGGTTGTGAAATATAGTCATCTGGTACTAATCCAACAATTCTCACCAGCAGCTGGAGTATTGTGTTACACTGTAAGGTGTTGGGCGTGACTACTCTGACTCAAAGGCTACATTCAAACGCTCACTGAAAACATATGTATTCACAAAGTACTATCCCTGAAATACTATTCTTAACTTCCTTGCAGTACTGTCTGTCATGCTAGCCATCATGTAATGACTCCATCTCACACTGTTTACAGTACCTATATCCCTTCAAACCTTCATCCATATTCTTATACCTCAGATATACATATCTCACCATCCACTGTCTGTTATCTTTCATTTATCATTACTGGTCTGCGTAGAGAGTGTGATCTGTCTTGGTCATGATGTTGCACATTATAACTTCACATTATTATTACAGATGCCAAGACAGTCACTTCTAATTTGAGGTTTTAAACATGTATTTAAAGTTTATATTTACCATTTGTCAAAAATACTTTGAGAGGCGCCAATGTGAGAGTGAATCTGAGTGTAAAGTTTTATTATTGTTACTGAAAATAAACATTTCATGATTTATCAGAAGAGAATGTTGATTGAACACATATGCAGTAGTGTATCACAGTTTACTTTCCTTCTGTGCTATCTACTTTTGTATATGGACAGATGGCACCTCCCGACAAAAAATGCCATGTTTTGGATTATTTACAAATTGTATCAAGCATTGTACAGTCCATGCACACATACTCATAGGGTAAATGCCAAACAGTTTTATGAGACAACAACATTAGCATGATAGATTTCTCCTTTTGTACCCAACTTGTGCTGAGGTTCTGTTTCTCTACTTCTTCTGCCGATTTTATTACCAGTGTTCTGCTGATTAACCCTTTCTCTTCAAAGATGTTCAATTTGCAAGACTTGTGACACAGTCACATAGGCTTTCCTATCATACTCTTATTTATACTGAAGATTATGTCACATTGTCTTGTACTGATGTACCGCAGGTATATAAGATTTTTATTCATCGCTTACTCCACATGGGTGCTTGACCAACATGACCTGATGCTGATGACATGTCTGCCTCTGTTTCAGTCCTCAGTCCTGGCCAGCCTTTGAACACCCAACCAGCATCCACATACAAGATGGCTCTTGGCAGATACAAAGTCTACCTGCTGATGCTTTGTATGTAACAGTTCTTTGCGATGCCGAGAATGCATCTGTTTTTCACATCATGTTGAAGCACTGTTGTCTGCTTCTCCATGTTGGACATTTTGCACTGATGATTACCAAGATGTTCTACATTAATGAAATCGGATATATCAATTGATACTAATTTCAATCCCCAACCTTTTTTTTGGAATACAGTAAAATCTCCTTATTAAGACCTTCTGTATTGCATCCCAATTTTTTTTTCACAGACCTATATCCCTTTATAAACATCATCTCTATTAGGACTACCTCCCCAACATGACTAAAGACAAACCGTTTGTGTTCTATTATGACCTTTTTTGCAAAAGTCATGTGCTGAAAAGTATTAAGTACTTTTTAAACTAGGCTGCTTTTTTCCAACCGGTTGTCCTGTATTATGACTTTCTGCAGAAATAACATAAAATAATTTTAAGTATATTTTGAAGGAGTCTGCTTGTTCCTTGGATCACTGGTCATTTTGACTCAAAATCATATCACTTCAGTCATAGCTACCACCTCCCAGAGTTGCAGTGAACCAGCCATGACTATGTCATCCCACATCAGTATACATTGTACCAGCATCAAAAGTTGAATCAACCCATGCCTAAAAGACAAATCGATCACCAATGACACTAGTACCTATTAATGTCAAATATTACCAACAAGTTCAGGCACCATCTTGCTTCACAAAAATGGCTTCTGGACAATACCCACTCAGCGAAAAAAATCTCACAATAATTCATAAACGCAATATTCTCTTAAATCATTGGGTGGGGGGGGGTTGTCGTCATTATTCTTTAGTATGGTCTCACTAAATGTATGGGTTGGCACAACGGTTAGCGGCTGTCTTATGTTCAGCTCTTGTCTAGGGCACGCTGTTCGTTCTTTTTCAGATATGGCATCTGTTTTTACAGAGCTGGCTGCCTTGCCGTGATATAGCCTTAGTTGCTGGCTCGGCTTAAAACACCAATTCCCTTCCCACCTCATTACATGTATGTGCAGATGTAAAATCTCACAATAGTGCATAAACGTGATTTTCTTTTTAATCAGTTTGCAAAAAGACTTTTTTGCCATTATTCTTTAATTTGGAGGTAAATGTTAATGCAGAAGTTAGGTTAAGATGAAACAGGTGTCATTGCTCGGGCATTGGTTAAGCCTGGGCTTGGGTCAATTCGACTTTTCAGTGTTAAGACGTGTCTTACGTGGGACGATATGGTCATAGAAGGGTCAATTCAACTCAGCCAGGAGGTCGATTTGACTCAAGCGAGGGGCAAATATACATGTAGCTGGGACGATATGGTTTTGGGTTGTAGAAACCATCTTTTAAGAAATATAGACCTTAAGAAATATAGACCTTTTAAGAAATATAAATAGTGCATTTTAAGAGAGTATCTTTGTCTACCACGATATGATGATGATGGTGATGTCCATTTGTATAGCGCAGGTATCCATTCGGAAGAATGCTCATTGCGCAGAAAAAAATTAAAATAAAAAAATAAATAAAGTAAATAAATAGATAAACACCAGGAAAGTAAAAAATAAAGACACAAGTGTATATATACATGTATATGTATATTGATACATGTATATTGATTAATTGCTCTTAGCTGAAGAGTAATTAGTTCTCCTACAAACTTTAGTCAAGGGCGACAATGGCAGGATAAGTAGGCATGACCAAATGAAAGCAAAAACAACAAAGAGAAGCATTGGTTTATAAGAACTTTATTTCAACATTTAACCCTCTTGGTTCAAGATAAAAATGAACATTACAATGACTGGCTTATAACTGAAGACTGCAAAGACGACAGGTATGAAGTTTGTTTTTTTATTATTGCTGCTCTGAGATAAACATTAGACCGAGAAACCTAGACATTTTTGGAAAAGAGAAAAGTTGAACTTTGCAATAAAAAGTAATGAAAATCGCCTTGCCCGTGCTACCCAGCAAAGCCACGATCGTGACCTTTCAAACCAAGAGAGTTAAGTAAATGAACTTGAATTTATCTGTTTGAAGTCATGGTTCATGAAATGGAAGCAGACTGGCTGATTTCCCCCTGCACAACCCCTCTAAGGTACAACCTGATCTGGGTGGATTTTACCGAGTCTTAATAGGGAGATTATAAAATTGTACAAGAGTGAGTCAGTAATTTTTTTGTTGTTTGCTTGTTTGTTATTTTGATGATTTTCACAAATAATACATCTTTCTGTGACTTCATCTTTTATTTTGCATGATGTCCAACACTATAGGGGCAATTACACTCATTGTCTGTAAGCTAACTCCTCAGACATAACATTTAACACCGTCAAATTACATCCTCTCATAAGTACAGAAACAGATTAAGTACTAATTTTAGTGTAATTTAATTTTAACCTCGATATTTTTGCTTTTTCTTGCTTCTGTTACAAAATAATTGTTTTGTTTCTTCACTTACATGCTGTCAGCTGCAGCATAATCAAAGTATCATCTTTATCACTTAATCACAGATGGTTGTGCATTAATTCCTTTTAACCATGATTTTTTATGTAATAACACTTTTGCCTTCATTACCAAGAACTGATCATAGTTCTGCTGGGTGATTTCGAAAGGAAATTTAGAGATAAGGCAACTGATAGGAATGTAAGTAAGACAGAATGCCAGATGCCATAAATAAACATGTGGATAATGAGAGCTAACAGGAAAGGGAAATGAATTTTGTGTAAACTGTGTACTTCTACATCATATTGCCGATATCATTAATAAAGGTTTTTATGAATAGGTGTTGTGTTTGGACATTTGTTTGTAGGCACATTCCTCAGAGGTTTGTGTCTAAAAAGCAAGAAGAATTATTAAATTCATTTCAGTCATCAAAACTTGCTTCAGCTGTATAGTTGTAAAAGATGCAAAATGTACTTTTAGATGATCAGCTGTTATTACTCCTTTCACGAAGTCTAACTGGGCTGATCATCATCTTTTTACGTGATTGATTAAGCCAATCAGTCTGCTCCTCGTTCCAGAGAAGAGGACAGAAGTTCCCAAAGAATTTTTTTTCATTGCAGTTCTAGCTCTTACCCATCAGGTGTGTTATCTAGAAAATGGATTTTGTTATAGGTGCATACCTATTACACAATTTATTTACACATGCATATAGATTAGATTATTTACACATGCATACCAATTACATAATTTATTTACATGGGCATACAGTCGCGTTACGCAATCGGGCGATGTGAGATTCATTCTCACAGACATAGTCACACAGATTCGACAGACGTACACAAGCTTGATGCGAGCGACGAAGCCAAGCGTTCCTCAGTGAACAAATAAAAACACACATGTAGGGACAATACAAAATGCATGTTTATTTGCAGTCACTAGACGTGACCGACCCATGATTGAAAGGAAAGAAAATGGGAACAGGACCCCTGAAAAATGCAACATAGACAAACAAAGAGGCTGACCAAGCGCCGCATAGGGAGCGGACCCAAACCCCCTCAGGGCTGGCGTCATGCATCCCCCCTTCCATGACCCTCGCCCCCAGCCCCTGCCCGGGGCAAAAGCACCTGTAACCTGAGGTCAGCTAGACGGGCTAACGCGGGCACATAGCACTAGGGAGAGGTTGTGCGAATGCGGCGTCCGCCACCCACTGTCTCCAGGTGCTGCTGCTCTATGGGGCGCCAAGGCAAAATGGCACTTGTCCCGCACTTGGGGTGGGCTTGCTTGGAGGGAATGGGCTGAGTAACAAGAGCCGCTATCCAGCAGGACCACAGCACTTTGCGTCAAAATGGTACATCTCTTGTACTCAGCTTTTGCTGCCTTTCCAAGCAGGACCAATCACCTTTCGGTAACTGGTGCAAGAATTGTTGATTTTGAAAGGGAAAGTGCTTCCACCTCTCGATTTCACACTGTGGGGGATGGGGTCTTCGGGGAATGTGGGTGTTGGGAAGTTGTGCAAGGGTATGGGGAGGTGTGGGGAAAGGGTTATTTTTGTGTCACAGGTGCAAGAAGCCAAGAACCGACTTTTTCCTTCTATTTATACTAAAATATGTGGGTACTACACCCGTTGTGTTGTCTGTCTGCCTCGCGATGCTCCGCTCGCATGACAAAGCATGGGATGGAAGGGGGTGAAGGGTGGAGGGAACAAAGCGGTACATGCTGCCTAGCGCTCCCACTACACTGATATGCACATGTAAATAAATTGCATAATTGATATGTGTGTATCATGTGTCGCTTGCTGGCTCAGCGCAGGTCAGGGAAGTGGGGGCCGGTTTACATCTTAAACTCAACGACGACAAGACAGAAGCGTTACTGTGCGGCCCCAGGGCCAGACGGGAGCAGATTGACATTAGTGATGTGCAGGTCGGTGACGCTTCCATAGCCTTTGCTGTGTGCGGGACCTCAGGTTGTTTATTGATGCAGAGCTCTCCATGTGTAACCATGTTAGTTCTGTTGTGGCAAAATCCTACTACTTTTTGAGGACTTTAGGAAGACCGGCCAATGCTGACTCAGGCTGCTGCCAACTCACTTGCTGTGGCTACCATCATATCAAGATTAGACTACTGTAATACTGCATTGTGGGGTATACCTGCTATGCAGTTAGATCGACTCCAAAGAGTTCAAAACACAGCCGCCAGGATTGTCACCCGTGCAAAGTCGTCCACCGAGCACATCACCCCTATCCTACAGAGCCTTCACTGACTCCCAGTGAACAAGCGCATTGACCACAAAGTACTTATTTCGATTGCACAGTCCTGCATGTTTAAAACTGCTCCTGACTATTTGCAAGAGATAGTTCCTCCTTACCAGCCGTCACGTGGCCTGCGCTCTGGCTCCCATGGAAGACACAAACAAGAAGCACACTGGAGCCAGGGCCTTCAAAAACGCGGCACCTAAACTGTGGAATGCTCTGCCATCGTCACTGTCCACCATCACCTCAGCAACCACGTTTCGAAAAAGACTGAAGACCCATCTGTTTATTTAAGACGGACTTAAACAACCAAGCAACACTTCTGTCTTCATTTTTTACTTTCCTAGTGTTTTATCTATTTATTTACTTAATTTTTTTCTTATATTTTTTATTTATTTTGTTTTTGCTGCGCAATGAGCATTCTTCTGAATAGATACCTGCGCATTACAAATGGACATCATCATCATCATCACATCTCCTAATTACGGGGTAGTCCCTACGTCCCTGTTTTTATTTCTTCCTTTTGATAGAATGGGGCCAGGAATATTCCCACACTGAAGGGACCTCGCGCTAGGGAGTACAGCGGGCTGCGTGTCTCTTTCTGTCTTTCCCCAAAATAATTACTTTATTACAGAGAACAGTTACAGGCGTACATATAGAAAAAAACTGTTGCCCTGCAAATCAAACAAAAGGTTATAACACGAAGTACATACAATACGCATTTAAAATCTTAAACCTTTCTAAACATATTCTATTATGTCTTAACTACCCCCCACACCCCCACATAACGTGTTTCAAATGCTTCTTAACAAAACGAGCCACGCTACTGTACGTGCCTTGCAGTAACATTCTGCACAAGACCCTCCTATACTACACATGCTTCAAATGTATACGTTAAACAGCTCCTCTGGCACATGGTAACCACGTGCTGTTGCTACTTATTCCCATTATAACACCTTACAAAATACATCAAATTTAAATATCAACATTTTTTTCTCAAATAGATTATGCCAAAATTAAAAGATCACAATCAAAACACACTAAAACAATGGCATTAAACATAATTCCTACATTGTTTCCTCACACCATCTTTTTCCTATGCAGGTGTTACGTGAGGAAAAATGTTCCCATCTCCTCATACAAAGTCTACAAACATCTTACACATCCAAAAGTATAAAACATACAAAAATACAATGCCCTAGTAGAGCAGTGCCTTAAGTGTTGACCAACATGAATATTTCCTACTAACCAGATTTAGGACAAACACTAAGGACGAGAGCTTCGTCCCCATGCCAATACACATAAATACACATGGCAAATTGTCATGGGTGTTGTATGAACTACGGCCGGTAGACTCCTCTCCCAAGCTGCCTTCTGGTCATCTTCTAAACTACGTAACATGTTCAACAGAGTTCTATTCCATCTCTCCACTGGATTCAAACTTGAATGGTAGGGACTGGT
Organism: Marisa cornuarietis; assembly: GCA_004794655.1. Classification (NCBI taxonomy): domain Eukaryota; kingdom Metazoa; phylum Mollusca; class Gastropoda; order Architaenioglossa; family Ampullariidae; genus Marisa; species Marisa cornuarietis. The sequence continues at coordinate 205,656 of SMMW01000023.1, forward strand.
TCTGCGCTCTACTCTATGACTGCAATCTGGCAGAGCTCCTTTATGAGCTGTGACTCAAAGTCACGCCCTTGGTCTGAGAGTATAGCCTTGGGAAATCCATACACCATGAAGAAATTCTTCCATAGAGTCCTAGCTACTGTTTTAGCTGTTTAATTATTATCTCTGCCTTTTCTTGTCCGACAATGATCACCGACTCACGGGCGTGCAAGTCCGTGGTTGAATCGGTCGGTGATCTCCTTTATGTTTGTGAGGGAGAATGAGTGTATGCGTGACCTCTTTAACAAGATTGGCCGTCGGATGTATCCACGCCTTGTATTCGCCGTGATGTAGCCTTAGTTGCTGGCACGGCGTTAAACAAAAACGAACAAAACCACCCCTTGTACCCGCCATCGACAATCACAACCAAGCCAGACGACACAAGGGAAGCCACTCTCCTTGAGGCGAAAACGGTCAAGGGAAGGCACTCTCAATACTTTTGTAACGTGCAGCAAGAAATTCATTTCAAACGATTAAGGAAAAATAATCAACATGGGGAAAGTTATTTCGAAGGCTACACGACCTATTCGGAATTTTAATATAGAGAACCGTGTTCAAAAAGTGATACGATCAGAGAAACCACGTCCAGCACCTCGACATCCCTCAACAGTGGCAGCTTACGAAAGTCATGCCAAGGGTAGGACATTAGTACTGACTGTTGATACGTCCATGATCCGACCAGTTATCAATTACATCTAACCTAAAGACCATTTGTGACTAGCGATACCAAAATGCAGAGATTTAATTGAGATTCACATTATCTGAAATGGGATAAATTTATTTTTAGACAACTCATACAAAACTGTCGGTGTCATTACCAAAAGATAAACGCGTTAACATCATTTTTGTCTTTATTTTGTAACTAATGGATGTATATTATTCTTTTTGTATAGATCACCAAGAGTTCTTCAATGATCATAATGCAAAAAACTTGAAACTAGATGAGAACCTGAAAAAGATTCGTGTAAACTCAACTGGAGACAATCCAGAGGTAGGCGGAGAAAGTTAGGGCCTATGTTTTATCACTGCTTTTTAAGAAGAAAATTGTAAGGGAGGAATATGGGAATAAGGGAGTAGAGGTTGAGTCAAGTCGAAAAGGTAGACCGCTATGTGTCCAGGTAAATTAATCTGTTCACCTTAATATGTGTGTGTGTGTGTGTGAGAGAGAGAGAGAGAACATTTTGCACCAAGACCATTTCGTCCCAGCTATGTCCATATTGTCCAGAGTAAGACCACATCATTCCAACACCACATTCGAATCATCCTTGATGCAAAAGATGAATCGGTCACCAATGACACAAATAGCTATTAACATCAAATATTACCAACAATGGCCATTTTAATTAGCAAAATGGTTGTTGAACTTATTTGCATGAGTTTGTTTAAAATAGGCAGCAGAGCTTTCATATGTACAGAGTTTGAATAACGTTTGTCTCTGTTGGTAATATTTGATGTTCATAGCTACTTGTGTCATCAGTGATCAATTTGTGCCTGGGAAAATTTACGTTTTGGTGTTGGGTTGATGTGGTCTTGGGTAGGACGAGTTGACTCAGGTGGTGAGATGATATGGTCTTGGGGCAAAATGACCACAGAGCTTTTGGTACATATGTGATTTAAATGTTAAATAGTCGATCTGTTGACAAGTACCAAACATAAACAAAAAAATGATGCAAAAATAATCATGTGAACAGGTTGTTTTATGCATGACTGTTTAGGTTGATTTAAAAAAAATTATTTCTATTTATTTTTCATTGAATGCACATGCAAAGCTACCTAGAGAAAAATATATATTAAATAAGAATATACATATAAAATTTTTATTAAAAAATAATGAAATGAAATATAAAGCAAAAAATAAAATACAAATTTTTAGAAATAAATTATACAGGCAAATACAACAAACATTTTTGGTTGATTTTCCTTTAAAAAAAAATGAATTTAAAATTACAATGACGATAATTATAACAAGAGTGCATGTTTCTTTAACAGTATCCATTGCCATTTCTGTGCCAGTTGCACTAACACAGAATCTCACATTTTTAGAAAAACTTTCTAATGCCAGAAATTGAACTGTGATGGGATATCTTAGGTTGGAGTTTTATTTTTGCATCATTTTACATTATTTTTAGGACTGTGTTTTAAAACTTTATGAAGGTTAATTTCAATTCAGATGCAGATTTAATGAAAATTAAAAATTGCAGATTCAAGCTAAATCCAGTACTCATATGCCTGAAGACCGTAGCAAAGCTGTTGTGTGGGAGTATGGTATTCCAGAACCTGATGTCTTACGGGAAGGTTGCATCACCTTACGGCAGGCTCTGGCATTCATCTCACAGCACTACTTGAACCCCAAAGAATTTTCTGCTGAAAGCATAGCCAGAGAGCATAAGCTAAATCTGACAGATGTTGAAAATGTCCTGAAGTATTTTCAGGCCTTGCACTTGCATATTCCTAAAGACATGTTGGAAAAGAATCCAAAACTGCTGAGTACGGCACGAGGACTGAAGAGCCAGCCCAGTCTGGCTCAAGAAGACATGATTAAACTTGGTGACAGCAGCAGCGTACGAAGCACACCAAGTTCTGGGACTTCTTAGGATTATTTCAGTGAAACTTTTCACTTGTCAGTAACAGCAAAAAAAAAGGGTTTCCAATTACTTTGACAAGACAACCCTTATTGTGTAAATATGTACGCTAACAAATATACATACACACTAACAGGTGGCTATGTCATGTTTTAGTTATTCCATTGTTCAGAGAGGCAATAAAGCTGTTACTGTACCTATTAGTTTTAACAAGAAGTGCTTTCAAAGTATGGGGCAACGGGCTGTCCACTTGCCTGTCATCTTGGATAATTTTGCTACAGCGACCGATGATGTGATGACATAAAATGTAGACTGCACATTTGTGCACCAGTAGCTTTGCCTGACACCTGGATGATCATTGTCAGGTTTCCAAGCCAGGCACAGAAAGAGGTGGACATTCCTTTGACGAAGCAGTTATAGAATAGCTCTAGAGTTTCAATCTTGATGCCAAACAAGCATCGCTTGCAAATCATATATAACCTGCTCTGAGCTTTCCTGCACAGCTGCTTGATGTGGTCTGTCAAAGTTTGTGGCTGCTAAGGTATTTGATCATCAGCTTTCTGTTCTTTGAGAAATAAAGGAGCAAACTGCTGTGAAGAGCATCTAGAATCAGTGTTGATTTTCTTAGTTTTTGATGTGCTTAAATGCAAGGAATTGTTTCTGATGAAGAGAGCAAATTTGTTGACGTTCATAGTCAGTGGCAGACATATAGTAGCTGCGGCAGCCAGTTTACAGTGTTGTGAAAGTGTATTAAAGTTGTCTGGAGGTTTTTGTATCTGACCTGCAAATGTTAATAAATGTCTGCTCTTTTTAATTTGGTAAGAGACATTGTTACTAAAAGAATGATTCACAGTAGTGTTACTGAATGATGATAAAAAAACTGTAATGGCTATTTGGTTTATTAAAGTGTGCTATTGCATAATCATGACCAATTCTATGTTGGTGTGTGTGGGGAATTGGGGGGTGTGTGTGTCTGATCACCACTTGCCATTGCTTATCACATTTGCAAACTTTTCACTTACACTAGCGCCGTGAAAAATTCATCAGATAAAATTTTATTTTTTCTGTTATCCTTTAGATTCTTAATACATTTTTCAAAAGTGCAAACCATCCAGATGTGTATATGCTGTGATCTCAGGATTTCTTTTCTGGGATGATTGGTCCACAGATGGCTGGTGAGGCCATACTAAAAACATTCTTTCACTTGATATGTGGTGGTTGTAGGTTTGGGTTACATAAGCCTAATGCACACTGCATTTTCATGACTGCTCCAGTCCATCACTTCAGTCGTGGAAGACATCAGTCACCATGGTGGAGAAGACCATGCTGAATTGCACTGGGGCCTCGCCGTTATCCAGAACCTTCACCATCACTTTGTCATTGTTACTAGACAACATAAACCTAAGCAGCACCTAAACTTGTTGATATTTTTTTTTTCCAGAGGTCGACCCTGCTGAATATCAAAAGTCTTGGTCAGGTTGGTGAAGGCTGTGTAGAGGTCATGATGGTGCTCTTTGCACTTTTCTTGGAGTTAGTGAATAGGAAATATCATGTCTACAATGCCGCACCCAGCACGGAATCTGCACTGGCTATTAAGGAGAATGCCATAAGGTGCTGAAGGAGGCGGTTATGGAGCAAAGGGCCAAAGATTTATACTATATAATGTTTAAAAAAAAAGTTTTTTGGTTTTTTTTTTTAAAGTGGATTTTACACATGACGACAGCGGTGTTGTTGCACTGGTGTAGTATTATGTGCCTCAAGCTAAATGAGTACCCTATCAGCGAAGTCTCGGCATATAATAATAATAAGGGGAAAAATCAAAATATAAGTTTACAATAAAATGATGACAAAGTCTTTAATTTTAAATATTGTTTAAAGAAAAAAATCACGTTTATATGCCATTGTAAGACACGTTATGTGCATGCGTATTGCCAAGCGGCCACTTTTGTTTAGTAAATTAATGGTGGCTAAACTTCGCATGCTTCTGTAATAGGCAGCTGAGCTTGCTTATCTCTATTGTTCAAATAACACGTATGGCTTTTTTGGTAATATTTGATGTTAATAGCTACTTGTTTCATCGGTGATCGATTTGCCTTTTGGGCTTGGTACGATTTGACTTTTCTGTCGTGTGACGAAGTGGACCTACGTGGGACAAATTGACTTTTGAGGTAGGATGAAATGGTAGGGGCAAAATGACAGGCCCGCCCCCTTTTATTCCCTAGAATGGATTGCAAAATGATATTTATCATGTCAACGTGTACTTACAATGCAAAATTCTACTGTCCCATTATCCGGATTTTCTATCAGCACCAGTGACTCATTATCACATGAAAAGATTACTGAGCTTCTACCCGGGACAGACAGAAACGAAAAAAATGTATTTAATAAAATAAAAGTTAACAACACTTTATGTAAACAAGCTGACTATTATAAAATTAAGTTTGATATGGGGTTTGTTGCCCGCAGCCCCCAGCCCGTGTTGTTTGTGCTGTGTGGGACTGGAGCCTCCTCCTCCATGCTACCACAGACGATGCTACTTGTTATAAGCGACTGGGCTCCGCACTTCCGCTGACGACTCACTGTTGAGCTTCGCTAAGCGGAGACTTTCTGCTCTACCTTCTTTTCACCGCTTTCCGTAAGTTAAAGTAATGATCAGATTAAGAGGCAAGCAAATTTAGAAATCAGTCAGTAAATATATCATTGTGACTATGGACTTTACGTATTCTGGATATTGATTCTTTTCATTTTTATGTCGTGTTATTTTTTCCAAGAGCAGACGTCAGAGAGACGGAAAAAATGAATAGTTGCGTATAATATCTTTTCATATAAGGGCCATATCCTAAGTTAATTTTCGGCAGAACTTTCTTATGGGGGGGGGGGAATGTAACGTCATAGGCTGGTCTATGTTATTTTGTCAGAGGTTTGGGGTTAGGGTTTGGGGTAGGGTTAGGTTTAGGTTTAGTTTATTAGGTACAATTGGGCAATTGAGTGGAGCGAGCAGACGATAATGGCGCGAGCTATTTCTGTTATGGCCGCCGTGTTCCCCCCCCCCTCTATAAGAAAGCTGTTCCTAATTTTCTTTTATATTTATTATTGAGACATCGATCCGATCTAAAAGAAAACGGATGTCACTTCTGTTGTTTAATAAACTTGATGAAATAATCGTTTGATATAAATGAGTGTATCTGTCAACAATATTTGTCTTATTTCTTTTATTGAATTTAAGACATTTTATCATACAGCAAGCCTGGTTATGAATTTTCTGTCAATTGTGTGGATAAAATATTAGTTTGTAATGTTAAGACCATTTAGTGCACGAGGAACTCTAGCAAGATGCATTTTTATCTTTTACTTCTTCCTTTCACAGTAATGTTTTCACAGAACTGAACACATTATAAGTTTTGTTGATAGCATTCAGAAGCTGGGGTGATAGGCTCATGTCTGTTGTATGTGTAGCAGCAGCACTTGTTAAGGACTGAGTATCGAAGACATCGCTTAGTTCCCTTCACCCTGCACCCTCTTCCCTTTCCTAGACCTGGCCAGCTGTGTGAGCAAGGGGAGTGACCATGGAACGGGTGACGAAGCACCCAAGTTTTTGTGTTAAAATAGTGGGGAAAATGCAGTGCCTGCACCCCATTTGCCACAGGACAATGGGGTCATTCATTTGATCAATTCGAGTGCTGGAGAAGTACCTTTGCGCCATGCAGTTGTTCTGGTTCACTGTCAAGTGGCTCATGTATCTTGAAGTACTCTTTCCCATTCCCTATTTTGAGTGCAGGTTAGAAGCACATCAAAATCCCTCTTCTTCCCCTTTAGTTTTCCCTTTATTTCGAGTGTAGGAGAAAGTACCACTGCACCATGTAGGTGTTATGGTCCTCAGTCAAGCGGCTCGTACATCCTTTTTTTACCTCCCCTTAATTATTAGTAATTGAATAACGTATATAGATGTAGGGCTTAGAAGAAATGGGTGATAGGTATTACCGGTGTAGGAGTTAGGTATGTGTAGAGTAGGGTGGAATTAGTTTGCATGTGTAAATGTAAATAAATCCATTTTAAATTTACTTTGCTCTTTGTGTGTGTGATTCAGTTAATGTTGTATGTTTTATCTTCGTCGTTCAAAAGAAGTAACCAAATTCTTTGAGCAAATGAAACTTTTGTCATCTTGTGCACGTTGAAATAAGCATAAGCAGTTGTGGTGAGCACACATGATGAGTGGGAGAGAAACTAATACGAAGCTAAACAACTCACCAAAGAAAACACACTTTTGGAAAAAGCAGGATTTTTTGTGGACTCCAAGGTCGGTTAAGTGCAGGTGTGTAGTAGATGGAAAAAAAAATGCAACAAAGTACATTAGACTAGATAGCACACACGACAAGTAAGAACTAGAATTTTAGTGGAAAATTCTTCTTGGGAACTTCGGTCCTCATTCCTGGAACAACAAAGGGGAACAGACTGATTGGCACTAGCATTTTAGGAGTCACAACTAACGGATGGTCCAGCCACAATGTGTAGCCTTGTATTCAAAAAGCAGATCAGTTTGGCTACAGAATTATGATGCTGTGACCTGGACTTGTTTGTGGCTCAGAAAGCAGATCAGTCCAGCTACAGAATTATGGTGCCGTGACACTGACTTGCTTGTGGCTCGGAAAAAGAAAATGATCAGTCCGGTTACACATAAAAATCAATTGGATGTTCCTAATGTAAAGTTTCTGCAAATGTAGAAAGTGGTATTGTAAATGGTACTTTTTCTAACTATACAAATAGTTACAGTGGGATAAAAAGCAGAGCTCTGTGGCTACAGGTTATACCTCCTGAGTGAGAACAACACAACACCAGCTTCAACGATGCAGAACAGCTATGGGGCTGCTCTTGACCTGAGTGGCAAGCTCATCATCAAAGTGCAACTAGGGGAGGACATTCGTCGCATCCCCATCCACAATGAGGACATCACCTACGATGAACTGGTGCTGATGATGCAGCGTGTGTACCGGGGAAAACTCTCCACAAATGATGACATCGTCATTAAATACAAAGATGAAGGTAACATTGTGTATAAGATGTGGGTCATGGTAATATGAAGAGTTTGCTTCCTGTGGGCTCAAAGAAGTTGGAAGGAAAAATGTGTTTCACTTCATTTGTAAAACCATATGACTTTTGCTCCTGACCTTTTTCATCAATAAGACATATAAGATTGAAATGACCACAAATTGGGATGTAAATCTACAGCCCAAAAAAAGCTTGTTACAGTGCATTGTTGCTGTATTATAGTAATCACTTTAGAGGAAATGACCATATATGTATTTATATATGTTTCGTGTGTGTTCAAAACAAGTTACCAGATTTTCTTTCTTTATGACTCAGTGAAGCTGAAGAATAACTTTAAAAAAGAGAGTCCTTTTTTTTGCTGTTTTTCAGATGGAGACCTCATAACAATCTTTGACAGTTCAGATCTGGCTTTTGCAATTCAGTGCAGTCGCATTCTGAAAATCACATTGTTTGGTAAGTTATTAGAAAAGCTTTATTCTGCCTGTTCACTAGCAGGTATATGACAAAGTATGAGAATAGCATCGCAGACAATTTTTAGCCAAAGCATAATTTTGTGTTCACTGCCTACTTTTGTGTCCAGTATCTTCCTCCACAAAATTAGATATAGCATTGTTGCCAGTAAGAGTTGATGGAGAGATCAAACTAGTGCAATCAGGTAGGATTGGGGGTTAATTTTTATGTGCAGATTTATTGAGCTTCTAAAGGTGCTAACTTTATAAGTCATTGTTTTCAACAAAATTTACATTTCTTCTCAACAGTTAATGGGCAAAGACTGAATGATGTTGGAGATATGCGATCACTACGGCGTGAGCTACAAACAATACGAGATCGTGTGAATGCCATTTTGGATCGTATGGATTCACCAGCAACATCTGTGATATCTGCTGCAGATTCAAGTATAATTGATGGTGAGGAATGGGGTGTGTCATTTTGTTTTTTGTGTGATTTTTTTTTTAAAGCAAATTTTGGGTGAATATTTTCACAAGGTACAGAAATATACAGAAAAGACTTGCACAGAACTAAGTCTGTTATCAAATTATTTTTTTAAGCCATGCTGTTAGCAAAAATATGATTTTGCAGGCAGTTATCATAGAGACAACACACAACTTCTACTTCTCCCACAAAGCAGTATTCTGTTAATGAGAAGCTTATTTTCCTCTGTTGTGGCGTCTGAATGTAGAATTTCAGTTTTACTTCCATCAGTTAACCAGTGGGAGGCAGTTAATCTCAGAATGTGCATGTTTAATAACATTAAAAAAAACTATATACTGTAAAACCTTATTTAGACCTTCCCTCTTAATTACGACCCAAACTTATTTTCACAGAGGTATTTCGCTCTATAAACGTCATCTCTATTATGACTAGCCCAACACCCCATCTTATGACTGACAGTTTATGCTCTATTGCGACTTTTTTGCACAAGATATGTGTTAAAAGGTCTTAAGTACATTTTAAAATAGACTTCTACTGGTCAACTGCTTACTTTATATTACAATTTTGTGCAGAAATCATATAAAATAAGTACATTTTGAAAGAGACTGCTTGTTTTTTGAGTCACCAGTCATTTCGGCTAGTACTGTATCACTCCAGTCATATCTACCAACAATTTCTTCCTAATACCAAAAGTTGAATCAATCCAGGCCCAAAAGACAAATCAATCACTGATGACAGAAGTATTAATGTCAAATACTACCAACAGAGCCATGCATTGTTCAAACAAATTCAGCCACCATTTTACTAAATGAAAATGGCCACTTGACAATACACGTTCTGAGAATAAATTGTGCATTACACAGTTTTAAAGAAGCCTTTGTCATCATTATTCTTTAATTTGGAGAGTAAATGTATATGTAGACTTTTGGTTAATATGAAACACATGGTACTGCTTGGGCATTCATTTAGTGTGAGCCTGGTCGATTTGACTTTCAATGTTGGGACGATGTGGTTTTATGTAGGACAGTATGTTGCAGAGTCGATTTGACTCAGGTGAAAGGTCGATATAGCACCATTAGCAGGTATGATATGGTTTTGATTGAAATGACCGGCCAGCACCACCACCCCCCCTCCTCTCCCCATTGTTGTCTCTATTGGCACACATCGGTTGATTGTGCTTCTTTAAGACCCTTTGCAGGAGTCAGGTGTTTATAAAAATAAAATTCTTGTGAGCAACTGTTTGTAATTAAAAATTTTCTGCAGAAAGCACATTCAAAAATATAAATAGTACATTTTAAGAAAGCTTCATTTTCTACCACAGTACATGTGTATTGATTGATAGCTTTTACCTGGAGAATTAGTTTCCCCCTATAAATTTTCAGTCAAGCACAACAACAGCAGAATAAGCATGACTGAGTGAAAGCAAAAACAACAAAGAAAAGCATTATTTTATGGTTTTAAAAAGCTTTATTTCAACATTTAAATAAATGAACTTGAATTTATAGGTGCTTGAAGTTACATTTCCTGGAATGAAAGTAGATTGGTTGATCTCAGAACTACAACCCCTCTCAGTTACAACCTGGTTTTGGTGAATTTTAATGAGTCTTTGGGGGAGGTTTGACTGTATCTTTGAAATGTTATTTATATAAGGAAGACAGTACCTTGACTAACTACACGCTCACATGTGTGCTTACACACCCTACCACAGTATCTGTAGTTTTAACTAACTGTAATGTGTACATTAACAGTAAACAAAGTATAGTATGTACATTAACAGTAAACTGAAGCTTGTCTGTATGTGTGTCTGTAGGGAGACCAGACGCAGCAAGCAGCACCAAGGTCAGCGTGAGAGGTTCCGGGCTTGTTCATGCTAGTGCTGCAGAGAGCAAAGAGTTTGATCCTCTCTCAACACAGCGGTCCATCCCTAATGATGAAAGTATCACTCAAAATAAAGTTATGTCATCTTTTGGCATACCCAGTGATGGTTAGTAGTGTAGTGCCCTTCCTAGTCTTAGACTTGTCTACAGTTATTCCTCTCCTTAAACTCGATATATGTGTGTGTGTGTGTGTGTGTGAGAGAGAGAGAGAGAAAGAAGAGGGTTCATAGGACATTTCCTAAAAGTATAAGTTTTGTAATGTGCCGTAAGCCAAACTTTGATTGGGGAACAGTGCTATATAATGTTCTCTACTATTATTATTATTTACCCTGTATGTGTTGAACTTTTTGGTGTGCATGTTCATGGTTTTATGCATCACTAAGAACTCTTAATGCTTAGCTGAAGATGAAGACTGGGTTTTTGAGAATCATTTGGATACATTAGTGTATCATGTCTATATTTAATAATGCGCTAAGAGCATGCTCTCTAGGAGTGTGAGTATGCACTATAGAATTTTTGCATTTATTATTATTAGTATAATCCATTAACTTCTAAAAATGAGATTGACCCACTTGCACAGCCCAGTTGTAACATGGCAAACAGTGAATGCAGTCATAGCATGGCAAACAGTGCATGCAGTCGTAACATGGCAAACAGTGCATGCACTCATAGCAAACCCTGACTGACACCCTCTTCCCTCAACTTGGAGTCATCTTGACACCCGTTCAGCAATTAGAAGACAGCATTTTTATTATGTAACCCCTTAAAGTTATTATGCTAATTTAAAAAAAGCCTTGAACAGTTTTGGGGTGGAAACATTGAAATTGGTGACTGATTGCATTTAACATGCAATAGCACTTACAATTTATTTATTTTAAGCATTTAAGCTCCATGGGTATGCTGCTTTCTTTTTGTAACATTGTATTTTAAATTAGAGTATTTGAATAAAACGACTGGTCATGTCTGTGTATTTACTTTCAGATGTTCTTCAGTCTTATTTTTTTATTGTTTGTAATGGTTTTGCAAAATTATGCCTTTGATTTCCAAAAATCCAGTTTGGCTACTATGATTCCATTTTAAGCTGCATGAGGGGGTAAACTGGTCTGCAATACAAACGCACAAAAGACATCTTTGCCAAATTCGTGACAGCCAAACGAGAAAACAATAACCTGCACGCACACCTTCCACATTCACATACACCATTCTCCAGTCTATTGCCATCTGCATTGTTTTCTTTCATGTGTGGTATGCATGTAATGGGTCATCTCTGGCACACAGGTGCATCGTATAACACCAACCATTTGCATTGTTTGCTTTCATGTGTGGTATACATGCAATGGGTCATCTCTCTTTATAGTACCTGCTGTGTTTAATCCTCTCTTTCTAGGAGTTGATACATTGCCTAACATCATTGTTGTGCAGGGAGTTACCATTGAGATAAGAAAGCTACTAAACCAGAAATATCAGACGAAGACAGTGTAAAATATGTAATTACTATGTGAGGTCTCTACAGTATGTCTTATGGTTGCAGCCTCTACTGTGGCTCCAGTGCCAGACAGAGGGGGCGCTTCTACACCAGACAGCATTTCTAGCATTGGGTCATCTGCTAGTCACCAGCAGCAGTTCCGACAACAGCAGCCCCAGCAGCAGTTTAGTAGCACATCACAGGTGCCACAGCCAGTGCCAGGAACACCACCCACTAACCAACAGCAGCAGCAGCCAGCAGGTAGGTTACTTGAGGTGCCACACTAAGTGGAATACCACCCACTAACCAACAGCAGCAGTCAGTAGGCTGTGTGAGGACAGAAAAGATTGTGACCTTATTAGTAGGCAGTTGCTGGTGATCCGGAAATATTAGGCATTCTGTTGATCTTCTGGAACTATTGGGCATTTGCTGTTGGTCTTCTGGAACTGCTGGGCATTTTTATCTATTGCCCCATGGATGCCCCAGTGAATACACAAGCCTTGTTTATAATTTGTGACAGTGAAAAATTGAAAATTTTCTTTTTTATGGGGAAGTGGTGGTGGGGGGTTGGTAGTGGGGAGGTTAGGTCACTGTCACTTCTTGCGGTAAAAAGCTTTTTGAGATCATTAGATATGAACTGAAATGGGCAGCATTTACAGTTTGGTATCCACATTGAGTGTAAACCACATGTAGAGATAACATGCACTATGTAGACTGTGTGTCGACTGGGCTAACATGAGCTCAGTATCTAGACACATACCATGCAGACTAGTTTAACTTGAGTGTGCTGTCCAGACATTGCCCACAACAGCTTATGCTGGCAAAGGTGAAATTTACACACAAACACATACAGTAATCCCTCGCTACTTCGTGGTTCATTTATCGCAGACTCGCTGTTTCGCAGGTTTTCTAAAAATATTAAAGTAAAATATTTATCGTGTTATTTTCGCTGTTTTGCGGTACTCCGTCTAAAGTATTTTTGCACATATGTAGTACGTATTGTACAGTAATGTATCCCAGTCGCTGATTGGCTCAGTAACCGTCACATCTGGTTTTCTTTTGCTGTGTGCAGCTGCCCTTTCAGCTCTTCCATTTCATGTTAGCATCCGACTGTCACGTGTGCGTAGTTTTCATCTGCGGTGTTGTGTACGCTATTTGTGAAATTTTCGTTAGAGACTGAGTTCATTCAAGCCATACGATAGCACCCAAAGGTTATGCAACTTCTATGGTTTTTGGCAGCGAAAGATGCTTATGATAAAAAAGAAGATTGAGCTTCTCGACATGCTGAAGGAAGGGAGATCGTATGCTGCTTAAGTAGAAGTTTTTTAAAAGGCACATATACAGTGTGGGAAAAGTTATTAAGGGAATTGTAAAGGGTTATGTATAAGAGTGTGGGGAGGGTTTATAAAGACTTAAAATAATGTATAACTAATAAAATAAGTATAGCGTCCCTACTTCGTGGAAATTCACTTATCGCGGGTGGGCCTGGAACGGAACACCTGCGATAAGTGATGGATTACTGTACTTCTCTTGCAGTCTCTTATTCCCAGGGGACTGGACAACCTCATCCCTTGCCTCAGGCATTACCCTATGGTCAGACACCAACTGCTGGCTCACCCCAGCAACAACAGCAGTACCAGGGCTATGGGCAACAAGGCCAAGGTAATTTCCCTCCCCTCTCAGCCTTCATTTTAGGTTCTTAAAAAAAGACTACTACTTTTTTCCATAGTCCATGCATTTATAGAATTTCTTATAACATTCTTATGAAAGGTTTTTCTTCTGTGTTTGCAGGTGGTCAGTTGCATCACTTTCAATGTATAGTACATTGTTTCATTTTGTGCATCACTTTCAATACATATAAGTTATTTCATTTCTACAATTTCAAAAAGTCTTGGCTTCAGAGAAACCTTGCAGGTTTTACAAAAGTAAGTGAAAAATATTTATAAAAAATTTGAAGCAGATGTTAAAGATAGAATCATCTGAAATTGACATTTTAAGAAAGTGGTCATTTTGTCTAAGAATGTCTACAATGTTGACAACAGGATATGGTCAGTATCAAGCTGGCCAGCAGCAACCACAGCCTGTCTACAGCCAGTCTGCTGGACAGCAGTATGGTTACATTTCACAGCCAGCACCTGGCCAACCCCAGCAGCAACCTCAGCAACCACAGCAGCAACAGCCTATGTACGCTGGGATGCCACAGCAGCAGCCAAACTTGCAGGTACATGGATCTCTTTGTGCTCGGGGAATGGAACATATGTGAGAGAATGTTTTACCCCCTATGCTAGGTCACTTTTACCATCAGTGTTCTTTATTCTTTCAGCAGGCTCAGAGTGGAAAGTTCACTGGATATGCTCCTCAGCAGACACCCAGCCAGGCATCCCCTAGTCCCACCCCTGGAGCAAACCCCTACTCCCGAGGCCCTGGCTATGGTGGCGGCTATCCAAGGCCTACAGCCAACTACCAACAAGGATACCAGTGATCTGTGTGCAGTGGCCAGGAGTGCTTGAGGCAAAAGTGTTGTTATCAACAGTTTATGGCAGATACAAAGTGTTTATATTTGAGGGAGGGGAGAGAGGTGAAATGTTTGGTGTGATGTGAACTTTTTGATTTGAGGGAGAGGTGTTATGACACCTAAGCCATCGATTAAGTCCACTGGCCAGGTTCATTCATGTTGCAGAATAAAAATATTTCAGGTTCTTCTCCATCCTCTAGTTTGGGTAGAATAAGGAATAGTTTGGATGCATCTACCTTTCAGCAGTAATCGTCTCCTATTGCCACCACCTCTTCCCTCCGTCTCCCAGGTGCCAACTGGACCTTAGACACAAATATACAATAACCTGACTATTAGAAATAGGTCAACACTTGAAACATCTGCTTAGTGCATTTTGGCCTTGAGTGTTCTTCTTTTATCTCTGATCTAATTCTAGAGAGAAGAACAAAATGTTAAAGAATTATTGCAGGCTGTCAGCTAGCAATCATAGAGGTTTGAGAGAACACATACAGCATGCGTAACCTATATAGCAGGGTTGTGAATATACCATCCAAAAGAAAATCAAAAGAAAGAGATGTGTATAGTAGAGCAGATGTTTCATTAACTTATATATTCATATACAAACATTTATAAATCATTTGAGTGTGGGATAACCATTCATACAAATGTCTAGAGCAGTAACTTGCAGTCTTGTCTAACCATGTCTGCAATCCTGTATTTAGCAGATTTCACACAGTTCTTCTGTTGAAGCACCGCAAGAGGGAAAACAAATTCCCATTATTCCTGCTTTATTTTCAAATGGATTTTTAAAATAGTTAACGCATAATTAGCAGCAGTCTGATTTCTAAGGATATATATGTGATCTGCCACCACAGAATGAGTCGTAAGTGGGAAATTTGAGATTTTGCAAATTGTATATTTTTAAAATATACAGATTTTACCTCTCTTTTGGTACTTAAGTTTCTCTTCTAGTCTTAAGATTGAGTGAGTTATAAAGGTTTGAAGTGTGCAAGTTCGATGGCACAAAGTTGACCCTAATCACCTCTCTGGGCCTCAGCTATGAAACTGCTCTGTGCAACTTAAGACTCATTTTGTAGGGGCAGGTCACATATTATTTCTCCTGAAAACATGTTTAGAATCCAACATTGCCTGTCAGTCTGTGCTTTGCTGTTCTGCAAGATGATAGGGAAACCACCTGTCTACTTAAAGTTATCTTGTCTCTTTTATCAATGTTCTTATGCTAGTGAGGTTATGTTGGGGTGGAAATCATTAGCTCTTGCGTTCTATTTATGAGAATGAATGTATTTTTTTAAGTGCTATTGTCATGTGAGGACAAAATCATGGTATATAGAATATATGATTGAGACATGGACCTACACAGAAGAAAAGACATAAGATTTTACTGATTGTGCATGAAGGCAACTACCCAGAGCAATAAATTTGTAGCAAAATTAATAGTTATTGGTTTCTTCAAGAGTTTTGTCACCTCAATAGACAGTGTACAGCGTTTGGAACTGCATTTAAGTACTCAGGCTTACAGAAATCTTGGAGCAAGGTACATTGGGTTAGAAAAAAGACATCTTAGGAGCATATTAGGTTGATATGGGTTTGAAGTGAGAGCCACAGAGATAAAACATCTAAGGAGCATACAGCTGTGATGTGAGGACCACACAGACATCTAGGGAGCATACAGCTGTGAATATAGGACAAGAGAGATAAGACAACAGAACATACAGCTGGGAAGCAAGGACAACAGAGATAAGACATCTAAAGAGCATACAGCTGTAAAGTGAGATCATCTGGAGATTGCCTAAAGCCTTTATTACCTCAGTTGCCATTGTGGCTGGGGTGGAAGTCTTGAAAAAGATTTAATAAACAGAAATGTTGACAGTGTTAGGTGGCTAATTTGCTTCACAGCTGTTACACTGGTCACTTGTACATTACTGCTGTACCATGCAATGTATGGCAGACAGAACTCTGTGATTGCTTTTGTCTTGACATGCAGATTGCAGGAGGGATGCATGGGCCTGAAGGATCATGGTGAGTGTTGGGCAGTGAACAAAATGACAGAATGTGGAATGAATGATTTTGTGAACAATGTCAGCCTGCAATTGTGTATGTGAGGTGTTTGTGGCATAGGAATGTGTATAATGTATCAGGTACTCTTGATGGGACTATTTGATGGTCACGTTGACACATGGTACAAGTCTTGTGGTTGGGACATGGAAATATCCTACAGAGACTTTGGACATCTGATGATTGATTCATCTTGATTTTTCTGGAGTGCATAGGAATCTAAATAGCAGATTCAGTTTTGTGTTAAGAGGTACATGTGAGCCTGTTATAAACAAAGTAGTGCATTTACCTAGGTGAACATCAGCAAGAAATTTAACAATTTTTACCCCCCATCTTATCTGGTTTTGGAATCCTCGAAGCCGTGTGGTTAATGCAATCCATTTAGAGCAGGGTTACCCCATTAAGAGTAGAGGTTATGCAAATCACTGAGGGGACAAAAATTCCTCTGTATGACCAGCAGTGATGGCTACCTGATCTATACAACCAGCAGTGATGGCTACCTGATCTGTTCAACCAGCCGTGATAGCTACCTGATCTGTCAGGAAAGGCAGGTGAAGATGAGGATCTGCTACATGCCATGCAATAGGTATGGTGAACCATTTACTGTTCACTGTATGCTAAAGGGCCATGGAACCTTTATCCTTGGCCTGCCCAGTTTTGTAATGCTGTTTAGTCCTGTATCTTTTATGTCTGAGAGGGTGGCTGTTAACAAATATATGATCATTGGCTTTAACTATGAAGTTTCATTTCATGTATAAGCTTTTACATGTGTGTGTGGGTTTTTTTTTAATCTTAAATTTGCTTTACATGTGTAAGGGATGCAACTTCTAAGAAAGATTCATATTGCATGAATGGTCAGGAATTTTATGGGTAGATGTAAAAGCAAATGGATCTTTAAGCCAGACTTGGCAGAATAGAATGCACTGAAGTGTACGACTGTGCAAACACCCTAGAGAAAGCATGGTCTCTGTCAAGCTTGTTTTAACTAGAGTCTGAGAGCCTGCTAGTGTGGAATTCTGAGTTAAAAGGAGGGTGTGGTTTCAAAAAGGGGTTGTGGTTAGGAACATGAAGTTAGTGGATAGAAGAAAATGTTATAATTAGACTATAAGTGTAGAACTGTTTCCAGTTAGATCACTCATAACCCTTTACTACTGTGTTAACAAGAGCTACTTTTGGAATCTATGATTTTACTCACAGGTGATGTGAGCTCAGATAAGTATGACTTATGGAATAACAATTTATATGTATTACAAAATTGTGAGAAGGCATTGTGAAGGCTGCAACAGATGACACACATGCACTTGTGTGGGATGTTTCTGTGCTTGCTGGGGATGAGACAGCAGGTTTGAGAGGCATACCTGTACGTATCAGGTGTGGCACTGTATGGTGTTACAGAGTAAGTACAGCTTTCAGCTGTGGCACTGTGTGGTGTTACAGGATGGAGCTTACAGCCTTGGCACTATGTGGTGTTACAGGGTAAGTAGAGGTTACAGGGTGGCATTGTGTAGCCTGATCCTAGTGTTTAACTTTTAGTGTTTTAACCAACTAAATGATATCTGCCAACCCCAGATGTCAGAGCAAGGTTTACAGCACATCTTTGTGATGATTTTTGTTAGTGATAATCTGATGGACCTTCTGGAAAGATTTTCAGTAGTGTCAATATTTTTTTGAAATTTGCACAAAATGTACTTTGTAAAATGTTCACATACCTACCTGACCTAACCTTAACCCTGGGAGTGGAAATAAAATGATGACATTGCTTTTCTGTGCCCATAACAAGATCAGATCATTTGCTTCAGTTCAGGTATTAAAGTGTCTTTCGTCAAACATCTAGTTTGGAGGTTTTTATCGAGAAAGGAGAAAGAGTGTCCATGTGTGTGTGTGTGCGTGTGCATGCAAGTTATTCAATAACTGAAACATGTTTTTTGGAGCATATGATGGGAAAGTGGTTGAAGCATAAAGAAAACATAACTCCTACACACTATGATGGGTGTGAAGCATAACCTTATGTTAGTACTGTTGATACTTAAAGTAGGCAATGCCAAACATCGAATCTATGGTGCATGATGCAGGTGGAAATATCAAAACATGCGAAAGGGAAAATTAAATACATGAAAATGAAAACTACAGTATCATTTAATACACAAAAGAACATTACAAAAACAAGTTACAAAAAAGTGTTTTAAAAGGTGCTGTATGTTCTCAGTTTGTAGTCAAAGGAGAGATTAAATGGTTGACAGGCCTCTCCTCAGTCTGCTTGGCACAACTGGGTTACCTTAGCTAGATCTTTGTACATTTTAATGGGTTAGCTAGCTAGGCTTGTGTACGTTCTGATGGGTTGGGATAGCTATAGCTAGGTGTATGTGCATTTGATGAGTTTGGACCAACTTTCTGCTTCCTTGGTCAGACTGCGGCAATATGTGGCCTAGCTGCCTTGGCCAGAGTCCATCCTACAGACTGTGAAGCATGTTTTCTGTGGACCTAAACATTAGTGTACTTTGCATATTGCCACAAAAATTTAAAAACTAATGTTGCCGGTGTTCTAAAAGGTTTGAGATAAGGAGTACATGGTGGTTGCATGTAGATCACGATCATATATGTACTGTGGCAGGAAAAAACAAATCTGCGTATTTTAATTACACAGTACGAAACAATGCATGATGTCACGTAAGTAGAAGGCACCTTGAGGATTTGATCCACACGACATCATTTCTCCACACATGATAAATGTTGAGCAATACGTTTTGGCAGCGCAAACACAGGAGGCCTCGTAATGCTAAACAAATTCTGTATGGACTTGAAAGGATTACGTCTCCAAAGGTAAGTGAAACAGTTGTTCAGTGGCGTAGGAACAGGGGGGGGGGCGGCCCCCCCCCAAAAAAAAAGATGCTGGGAAGGCAAGAATGTGAACGTTATTCATTGTCAGCATGGAGCTTGCCCCCCCCCCCCAAAGCCGAGCATCTTCCTACGCCACTGTTGTTTGGTCCCGACTGATTCAGGCGGCGCCTTATTTCACACTAATTCAATGCTCCCGTGACGTTGGGTGGCGAAGTAGTTGTAATATTTACAATTGAAAGCGTCTGTCCATATGTTGACTGCTTTCACTACAGTGTCATAATCGTACAATGGGTTCTGGCGGTTTCACTCTCGTCGCTGTCGTCTAGAGTCTAGGCGTTAGGAACCTGACGGTTGTCCGTAAATGGTTTGTCTGCAAACTGTTGATTCCTATTTAGCGCGGAAGTGCTGTACGCCTTTGGGAAGCAAATGTAAACATCATAGGTGTCGACTTTATTGATCGCGTTTTACCTGCCAGAACTGGGGAATAACGGATATTTTGTGTGCCTATGGTGCGTAATGTAATAATTTTCTATTCTTATGCAGTTTGGTACTTTTGGCAGATATACTCACATTAGAAACAGTTGTAAGCTGTGTGTGCACGATCCTGTGCAAGCAGCAGCAATATGTAGCTTCAGGCGTGGCGTCATGCTGGTAGCTGGCAATGTTACTGTTTGTGGAAAAACTTTTTTGCGTGGGGCCCTATTACTTTATAAATGTATGCTTCTTTATCGTAGAAATGTATCGAGAATTTTTAAAAACAAAGAGAAGATTTGGCACTAATGTTTATCCGTGAATGGAATATAGGTCTATATATATATATGTATGTTTGCGTATGAAATAACATATAGCCAGCCCATCGCCGTTTTACGCATAAAAATGACATCTGTGTCACATCGTGAAAGGAAAAAAATACTATGTAAGGAGTTTATGCTTTCTAAGTCCTTGATATTTTAGGAGCAATATTATTGGATCACTGAAGCACCCCTCTCCTTCGTTTTCTACACTGGCTACCCATCCGTTCTCGCATTCAGTACAAACTGTCTGTGCTGTGATTTAATTTCTTTGCTGGCTCCTGTCCTGACTATTTCTCAGAACTTCTCATCCCTTACTCTCCGTCCAGACAACTACGCTCTTCGTCTGACGACCGTATCCTAACTGTTCCTGTCACCAGAACAACAACATATGGTCACAGGACTTTTGGCTACTGTGCTGCAAAACAATGGAACTCTCTTCCTTTCCATATCCGCCACCTTCCTACAACTGAATCTTTCAAATCTGCACTGAAAACGCACCTCTTCCTTGAGTATTACTCCTAACACAGTCCACACAAAGCTAGTCCTTCTTAACCCCGCCCCCTTCCCTCTTGCTACTTTACCCATCTTTCTCGCAGAATCACTATATTTCTCTGTTCCTGTTACTTGATGCCTTTTGTTTTCTGTTTCGTCAGTACTGTCGTTTTCTTTCATCCCCTTTGTTCTGTGTCTACTTAGTCCACGTTTCTTCCTCGTTTTAAGCGCTAAGAGCATGCTCTCTATGAGTGTGAATATGCGCTATAAAAATCTTCACTATTATTATTATTATTATTATAAGCAAATATATATGATTCTGTTTTGTGATCTCCATTAACTTTTCAGTATTGAATCATTAATTGATTGAAGTGGTGTGCGTAGAAAATGTTCTTCGTATGGCAATCTTTCATATGTCCTGTTGTTGCCTTGGCTCAGTTGCTGGACATTTTGATGCTGTACATGTATTTTTTTTATGCCTATAGATACATCTACATGTAGATACATACGATAGTAGCTTTTCATGCAACATTCTTTCTTTACTTATATGTTTCCTTGTGGATAATTTTAAAACTTTGTGTGTGAATGATGTTTCAGAGAGTGAAGCACATTTCAAATATTTTTGAAAGAACTTGAAGCATAAAACAGAATGTCTGTGCCACCAGACCATTCCACAGAACGACAACCGTTGCATGATGACCCTGATCCACAAGATCCTGATCTGTCATTGATACAGTCTGGTCGAGCACCTGGAGAATCAGGTCGCAATGGTTATTACACAGATCCAATCATTTCCAGCAGTCTAGAAAACCCATACTGCGACACTACTGAGTCTGATACAGGTCTTCGTCATGTGACAATGTCTGAGGTCATCCCACATCCATGGCTAACATATCGCCAGATTGAAATTGCAGCCTACATCAGTGCTGTTTTTTTCATAATCACAGGAATATTTGCTGTGAAATTTGTCCGTAGGGCACGTCTCCATCAGTCAAAAGGATTGATGGGGATGGCACAGAAAGACCTACGCCTTACAGTGCGGCTGATCTATGCCAGTGCTGTCTTGGGAATTATTCTTTACTTCATCATCATTCCAGTTGCTTCATCATAATTCTACACATGCAAAATGCAATGCCTGTATTAGCAAATTGAAGTGTGTTTTCAGTCTGCAGGTGCTGGTCAGCTTGATGAGGACACTCATCTTGGACATTGTTACTTTAAGGTCTTTTTTAAAAAAAATCAGTTTCTGTTCTGAAGTACTTGTGGTTGTTACATTGGCTATTTGCTCATCTACTCATGTTCATCCACTAGTGTTTATTGAGGTGGGGGGGGGTGTTGTAAGATGTTTAACTCTCAGTCCTTTTGAGCTGCCAGGTTGTTGCCATGATCAGCTGTTGTCAGGTTGCACTGTGTCAGCCCTTGATTATGCTCTTGTAAATTTGTTTCCAGTCTCTTTAATAATTTTGGTTTGCCTCTGTCTGCATATCTTCATGAGTAATCTCCCTGCTCATCATTTATCTCAAGTGTACCTCCATTTATTACAGTTTTGCTATTTTTCTGAATCATGAGATATATTGTGTGTATTAGATTAGGATCTTAATATCATTTTGCTTTTTAAAAATTCAAAGGGGTTCTAGTCATATTCATTAGTGAAGAAAAGCATTGACCTAATAATGCAAATGTGTTGATTGACAACTGTTCTTTGTTGACAAATATAGAGGTAGATGGGTCGGAAGACTTTGTCAGAAGCACTGTGTTCATTGATACAGTACTAGTTATATGTGATCCTACCTTGACAATTATTAAGTTTTTGTTTAAATAACTTTAGGAGATGTATACTTTAAGTTCTGTTTATAATTTCTTTGTTGTGGCTTGATTTTGCTTCATTGGTTGCCATCTGTTGTATGTTTAGCCAGTAGTTACATAACAGGAGCATCTGTCATCTGTCTGTTGTCTGATTAATCTTAAATTTGACTTTATGCCAATGTTTATTACACACACATATGCATGTATACATGAAATGAAATTTTCCATCTTAAGATTCCACATTCCATAAAACGACTTTCATCATTATCAGCTTTGTTACCATGGTACAAATATTCCATTCAGGTGTTGGTCAAGATTTAGTCTTCTTTCTATAAAGTGTTTTGAGGATTAAAACTTTTTATATGTATTTAATTTTCAAGCATTCTGATGCACATAGGGCATTTTTTAAAATGTGATAATCTCAATTGAGTTTGTTACAGCTGTTATACCTTTTGAATGCTCACCAAGTTCTCATTTTGAAGTTAAGCACTTTAAAGGTAAACAGCTGTCTTCCCAGTCACTTTCATAATCCTGGTTTGAGGGTCATCTGCTTATGTTTCTTCAGTTTTCATGACATTTGTAAAGTTTTATATGTGCCTTTTCATCATCAGGCTGCAAGTATCACTAATTTGACAAAGTTTTGGCAAAATCATTGGAGAAGGGGTCTTGGACATGGGAATGTTGCAGATTATCTATAGTATCACCATTTTAACTCTCATTATCTTTGTAAAATCTGCTTATCTAGCTGTATATACCCCAGCCATGTTTTGCCTTGAAAAGGTATCACTTTCTCTTCTTGCCGTAGCCACTCTTAAATCTATTAGCACCAGTACAGCTCATCTCCTTGATGTCACTAGTTGCAGTTGACAGCAAGAGGTTCAGAGTGACCACCATGTAGAAAGAATGTTGGTCAGAAGACAGTAGATAGCCACAGATGTACATCCTTGATGGCACAAGAGTTCGATCAGTCAACATGTCAATGACATTGAGCCTCCTTTGTTTGCATTCTTGGATTGCCTTTAAACATTGTGAAGCTCTTATGTCAGTGGAATAGTTACCTGTCAGTAAATGGCAAATGGCAGCTTGTAAGTGGTTTTATCAAAGCTGTGGAAAAAAAAATCACAGATTTTCAAAGACTTCACATGTGCATATTATTTTTAGTGGTGCTAAGGCAGGGGTGGGGAACCTTTTTTCCTCATATGGCCAGTTTGATATTTATAACATCATTCTCAGGCCATACAAAATTATCTTCTTAAAAATTAGCATTTTCTGTTTGGTAAAGCTATAGTTTCAACACCGTTTGTCAACACTTTTGCAGTGTGTTCAGTACCAGCCTACATGCTACTACTGTCCTCTGTCACCACAATCCACCTTTTCATAATTAAGTGCATGAAAAATATTTTCTGCTCCTATTAAGCAGAGTCTGTAAAATATATGATTATAATTAGAAAATTCCTAGAGGAGACAGAGTATATAGTAACAAAATTTTTTTTTCCTAATGGTCAGTCTTCTGCTTGTAGCTATGCAGGGAAAGTACATTAACTGTAATCATGACAATTTAGTATCTGATGGAGGAGTTCATGACATTTACAAAGTGTCTGCATACATGGTACACACTCAGACATGATTGCACATGCACAGATAAGGTCATAAACCCAAACAAATTTTTACCAGATTTTTCATTGGCTCATCCTTTGGAAATCCATGAAAAAAGGATAATTTTTGGACATTGTGAACTGTTCACTAAGGTACACAGCAATGTCGATGATCAGCTTTTTAATTGAATGAGCCAACATGGTTGATGAACGCTACATGTATCAACAGCTAACATCATTCTAGAAGTGGTCTACTATGGCTTGGTCACATAGATGCATAATTCTCCTAAATTGTCGACATAGGTCGCGGGCAGCATACATATCTGTCCCATCATGTATTGAAATCGTATGTTTTATCTCTTAATGGACATTCGTTGATTGTTCCTCAAAAATTTAAGTTTTCAATATTATTTGTTTATTTTTAATATATTTTGGTATAAAAAAGCATACATTTACTCAAATCTGCAGGCCGGACATTCCCTACCCCTGTACTGTAGTTTTGTTTCATGGCCTGTATTCCTGCTAATATTATAAAAAGACATGGCATGATGAAACTAGAGGAATATAGGAAACATTTTTTAAAGTTGTGCATATTGTATAATTATTGAGTATTGAAATCCCTTAACTGCCGACTTAAGGCATTTGCACAGAGAGAGAGAGAGATTACTTAAGGCTGTATTTTAGGATTGTTTTTAAAAGAGTATTTATGACACTTGATAACTAAATATTCTTACTGATTCAGCTACTTTAGTAATATGTCTTTCTCAGAGTAGACTTTCAGAGTCATACAAATGATTTACTAATTGTTGTTTCATAATTGTAATCCCTCATCGTAATCATTTGATATTGTTTTCTCACTTGATGTACATTTGCATGAAATTGTTTATACTTGTAAATAACCTATTGTTTCGTATCTGTTGACCAGTATGTTAATTTGAAGTTGTACTTGATTAATGGTAGGCCAGTGATATATGAATTGTAAGAACCTGCTGATAGTAGCTATATATATATATATAGATTGTCACATTTTATCTGCAAAAAGAGTTATGTAATTGAACTCCATGCAGGCATAGGAAAGCTGTATGTTTGATTAGAATGAAAAGTAATGAGTTTAGGAATGATTCTCTGTTGTGATCTTTCCACCTTGATTAGTTTGAGGGCTGTGCACCAAGTACAAAGAAAAAGTTTTTTTTAGGGCTTTTCATTTACAGAATCTTTATTACATACAGGTTATACATGATTCTTTTTCCTGTCCAAGAAATATGTTGTATTAGGCTTTAACCAGTTGGAATGTGTGTATAAATAGTTTCATGTGACTGATGTTTATGTTTGAGTGTGAACATGGTTTGATTGAAGGAACTGGCATAACTGTCACATGACTCAAAGAGATTTTTTTTGAGGATACAAGTCATTTTTACAGCAACTTTTTAAAAAGTAATTTTCAGCTTGTATGCAATATTGTTGTATTTAAGTGTATAATCTGGAAATAGTCTGTTTACATGTACCTGTAGTGCAGCTTAAGACATAGAGAGAGAGAGACTTCTGTCATGGAGTTTAATGCTGATGTTTAATCTGATCCATCAGAAAAATCTCTGCAGTTTTGTGTCCTGTGGTGACTAGCATCAGGCAAAGCTATCATAATACAGTAAACTGTTTTGTACTTTTTTTTAACCCATGTGCCATAGTTTCTATTTTGCTATCATGTTACACATGGACGTGGAGTATTCTGCCTTTCTGAGTTTTTCATGAAAGTTTTTACAAGTTGGTCCAAGAGATTCTGTGAACTGGAAGGAAGGCAGTCATTGCTATTTATTTTTTGTTTCCTTCAAGACAGCCAGTGTTTTTGCTCTTTACACTGTGAACTTGTGGGCATTCACATAGAATATCATGAGGGTTTGTTTGCTTTATTTGCTTGTACATATGCAGGTGCCAGTGTGGTAGATAATGTTTATTTGTTTTTCATTTTAAAATAGAGTTACAGTCAGCAGAGGTCAGTATACAGGTAATGGTATTGTCTCACTGTTGTGTTGCCTGAAGGCAGTGGTCAAGATAATCCCCTAGCCTATGTTAAGTTGTTTGGAGAGTGAGGTGGTTGAGACCACACTTTTCTCAGATCTGGCTGTAGGTCGTTAGGAGAGTGGGGTGGTTGAGACCATACTTTTCTTGGGACCAGCTTTAGGTGAGGGTGGTGCCTCTCTTCCACTCACTGCTTTACTTCCCCCATGGAGTCAGGTACCCATTCCTGACAGCTGGGTCAAGTGGGGTGTCAGATAGTGTGTTAATTATAATATGTTAATATATTATGTTAATTCTTTTCATGATGATAAATTACATGCATTGGTATTCTTTTTTTGTTTTAAAATAGCATTGTTCATGTTGTTGATCAGGCAAATTATTGATATAATTAGGTAGGTCACCCAGGTTGACATCTGTGTTTCATTAGTTATATTTCTGTTGTAAAACGGTAGTTGACCCATCAATCATATCTTGATTTCATGTGGTCACTGCTGGTACCTGTAACCTTTGCATGTATAGGCATTTTAAAACATGATGTGTTTTATTTGGCAAAGAACAGCTCTGAGCATTATATTCATGTTTATCTTGTGATGTTTGGTTGTACAGAACCTTTTCTTTTCTTTCATCGAAGTTCTCGATGCCAATACTGTCCTCATGTTCGAGCTACAGTCCAGTACAGGTGATTTAAATCATTGGTCAAAAGTATACTTGCCAATAATCCTGCATTTCCTTGGGAGTTGTAGCAGATTTGTTAAATCTTATCTTGTAAAATCCATGCAGTAAACTTTGCAGAGTGAAACTATTGTGCCCCTGTACAAAAAGAAATATAATCTTAATTTTAAATAAATATGTTTAGTGTCCTTGCAAAGGCTGGAATCATTTCAAAGGCTGTTGCTAAATATGTTAGTGTAGCCACTCGGACATAATCAGGCGCGGTGTTCTGAGTTCATCAGCCAGTTATATGTCTTTGCAACAACCTGAACAGAGAGTTCATCAGCCAATTGTATGTCACTGAATGTTGTATGTCAGCAAATTGCATGTCACTGCAACAACCTAAACAAAACCAACAAAATCCTAATCTTGAACATGCTGCTTGTAAAAAAAAGTCACCATTGTTCTCAAAGATTTACATAACATGCTGCTTGTATTAAAATGAATCGGGATTTTTCGTTGCACCGACAAACTTTTAACTCACTGCTTCAAGCAAATGTCAGTTTGCACACAAGGTCCACAGTGTTAGGGTTGTGGTTACATGACAACAGCTGATGAAAGACTGACACTAGTGCATAGCATAGTGATGGATGTCTAACGTGTGCCTGTGTGTGGATTCATGCACAAGCACACAATTTTGCATGTTCATGATTTGTGTAACTGTGGACAAGGATCATGCAACTAGAAGTAGAAGAGATCAGGGAAAGAAAGGAAGAGAAAGAGAGTCATTTCAGTTTAGTTACAAACTAATGACAGCTTTCTGTTCTATTTAACTGCCCCATAGTTTGCATTTGATTTTATGTTTGACTTGGGTAGGTCCTTGTGGCACCTTTGTGGTCCTTGTGCTGGCATAACAAGGGTTAATACAGAAGCAGTCCTGGAACAGAGCTTAATGCTTAGTAAACAAGAGGTGTTCAGCCAGCCACTGCCACAGTGGGAGGGGCACCTCTGGTGCATATTCAGAGGGAGGAGATGAACATGGGCTAAACTTGCGTGGTACGTGGACCGGCAGAAATGACTGCTGAAAGTTATATTTGCTCAGTAACAACTGCTGAAAATAGGAGACTTTATTTTCTCTCTGATGTGGCAGAGCATAGTTTCAAGGCAGCTATGTTATTACTAATATCACTTCATGACCTTATTACCAATGTCACCTTATTACCTTATTACCATAGTTGAGACTGATACCTTAGCAGAACAAAAAAATAATCGAAGGTACAAAATATATGAATGTGAACATGTCTGCCTTCTGATGTTACCAAGACCTGATTATCAGTTTAATGGTGGAAGAAGTACAAATTCTGTTTTTAAATACACACAGACCTATGGACTCACTGAGGAAAGGAATGAAGGGCCTCTTGCAGTCAAACTGATGAAGGATCTAGTTCAAGATATAAATGCTTAAAACTGTGATTATCCTTATCAGATCTACTTTCTTTCAAAACCTGTAAGCCACTTCAGCAGGCTTGACAAAATGGTTACCATGGCAACATTATTTCCTTTGTGATATGTTTTTCATTTGTGTATTGTATGCATTTGTGTTTGATTTTCTGGATCACATATACAATGATCAAGAATTAAGCTTCATATTTTAGTGCAGATATTTTTTTGTATGCATTTTCATATTTGCTTATATTAATATTGTAGGATTTTTCTGTGATGAGTTTGGTTTTGTTGGTGTCTGTGCTGGTGCATTTAAGTACATCTAATTGTTTCTTTACTACTTTTGACATGATGCACCATCTGTCTCTCTCTCTGTGTTAAGCCAAGTCAGCTCAATGTTGCATTAACCTAGTCAGTCAGGTAGATGATGGCTATCCCACAATAAGTTGCCTCTTCCTGTTTTGTCTGTTAAGATGCTGATATTTATTGGTATCCACCCCCTACCCATCCCTACCTTTACTGAAACAACTTTCCAGGGGTCAGAGGTTGCACTAAACACACTACTGTGTCTGTACTGAGCAGATGCTGCCAGTAGATCTGTTGAAGTGGTGGGTATCAGGACACAAAGAAAGTTGTGAGTGGGAAGACTAGATGTGACAATATTACACATCTTGCATTGTATTATGTACATGATGCACAAAATAGATTTCTGCTAAAAGCTGTACTGGAGAAAGCCAGTCCTTATATGGAGAAATTTTGTATTGTTGTTTGGTGCGAGTGTACATAATACAGACTTGATAGGCTTACAGATGTTAAGATATGAATTGAAATAACCTAAATATATCTGCAGGTACGTCTAAGAACAGATGTGTTGAGGTTGTGTACAAATTGTAGCTAGTGTAGATAATTAAATGTTTGTTTTAAGTTGTGTGTTTTATTATGACTAAGGAAGGCATATAGAATAGACACTTCCCTTCAAGCTGAGTACTCAAGCTTGCTAAGACCAATGAGAAGAGCTCCCTCTGTCATCCACCAGTGATGAGCACCAGGTGAAAGGAAGTGGAGGCGAAAGATGACTTTAGAAGAAAGCAGGAGAGGGGTGTTGACAAAACTAGTGACATCCTTCTCTCAATCATTTGAAGATCTGAATGAGGTGCTTTCTTTGCAAGCTTGTTAGCTTGGTGATGGTTGGTGCATTTTTTTTTTAATTTACTTGAAATACACTGAACTAAATTTGAGACTGTTCACATTCTGTCAGGTATGTAGTTATCATACTCAGGATATATAGTTCTGTCTTCCTGCAATACATACAATCATTAATTGTTGCTTGCACTTCTTCCTTCCTTGTTGGTTATCTGCTGATTAAACATAATTTTATAAGTTGCTAAAAAATGAAATGACTAAATAAAATTTATAAAACTGAAATACCTTTAGTTTTTATGGAAACAGCATTTATGAAAATAATGGTTTAGGATGTACAGAAATAGAATCAAGTTTGTCAAGTCTGTTTTGTACTTTTTATGAGGGTTATTTGCTGGGTTGCCTATGCATTTTGTATGCCAAGTAAATGCAAACATTAATCTTTTTCAATTTTTGTAGGCATGGTGTTATTACAAGCATAGCTTATACATGTAACTGATCTGCCATTTGACTAATAATACCAGTTTTCAGTATTGGGATCATGATGTATTACAGAGTGGATTTTCTGTATTCAGTAACATTCCACTTCTAAGTAAAGACATCTAGAAGCTAATGCCTGATTTAGTTTTCTTTGTGTCTCTGAGAGAGAGAACTCGAACATTTTATTGACTTAGGGCCATTTCAGCCATTGTCACTCAAGGTGAGCATATAGGGTTCATCCTCTCATACATACAGTCACCTATCCATTCATACCCATCCCGTCGTACACTTTAAAGACATGCACTGTACAGTAGTCCTCTCACACACCCACTCATCCTAACACCTCTTCATTTATACCCTCTCATCCCTACCCTACATAGACACACAGTATGTACACATACATTATGGCAACTTTCAGATGTCAATATTATCAATCAAAAAGGGTATTTTTCGAGCAGAGAGCATCCATATACAGAGAGGTATCAATCAGACTTCACATAATATCAACTTCGCTTATCTCCCTTCTTCTCCTTAAACATTTATGAATATACCATGCCAATTGTCGTATTCTTCCTGCGCTCTCGGATGATAGTATCTGCACAAGATATTGTTTTTGATTGTGTTGTGAGACTTGCTGGAGATATTTGGGTCGAAGGTCTACATATCTGGGACATTGAAAAAGGACATGGGTTTCATCCTCTATATAATTTGTACAGAAAGGGCATTTGTTTGTGTTTTCTGTCCTTTGTTGTATAAAACGATTTTTATGGGTATTTATCTCGCTCACACCTAGCCGAAAGCGTACTAAAACATCCCTGAAAATTTTAATGTTTACATAGTCAAAGTATAGCTCTGGTACGAGAGTGGATGTGTGCGATCTGTATAACTGGTACCGTTCACTATTCCTCATGTTGGCCACCCACGTTTGCTGGGTGACATCTATCACTCTACGTTTGAAAGTAGCGAGAAACATTTTATCGTCTCCTACTCCTTGGTTTACCCATACCAGATTAAAACCCATAGATCCTAGGGCTACTCTCACTTTTGTTACCCAGTTTGTTTTGCCTTTTGCATCTAGATTAAATAGTAATTGGTATGCTTGTTTGGGTATGCGGTTGATGGGCATTTTTGTCACTCGGAGCCAGAATTTAATAGTTCTCAGATAGCAACTGACGATGAGCGGACACCTTCCAAGTTCGCCATATATCATCTCTGATGGAGTAAGTATGGGGACATTCAAAAACTTCTTACATGCGTAAAGGTGTACCTTTTCCACAGGACTATTGTCATGGAGAAGTCCCCATACTTCAGATGCATATAGAAGGGTTGGTTGTACTACTGCGTCGAAGAGTTTAAAAAAGTCTGTCTACTCATGTTGTCAATGTTTTTTAAGGCTCTAACTATGTCAAACGTAGCATTTTTCCCTTTTACCGCTAACTGCTTAGCCCCTTGGAACGAGCTCATGGTTGTTGTAAAAGTAAAGCCTAGGTACACGTAGCTGTTAACTACTTCTAAGGCTGTTTCTCCTATGGACCACTTTTCCCGTCTTCCCAAGAAACCCCCCTTCCTAAAGACCATTACCTTAGTTTTGCTACTGTTAATTTCTAGTCCTAGCTTCTGGCATGACTTAGCGAGGCAGTTTAGCTGGTTTTGAAGACCAGCTGGTGTGCTTGATAAGAGTACCAAGTCGTCTGCAAACATCAGAATGAACAGTTCAACTAGACCGGGGCAAAGCTGAATACCGTGTTTACCTTCGGTAGACAACGCATCGGCTATTTCATTCATAATAATAGAAAAAAGGGTTGGGCTAGCTACACACCCCTGTCGAAGGCCGCGGGGACAGTGAAAGGACTCAGTAAGTTCCGTTTTTGTCCGTATGCGTGCCTTCAGGGAGTCATACATCGCCATTACTGCTCTGGTGAAAAATCCGGATACTCCGCATTTAATTAATGCTCTCAATAGGGTTTCGTGTTGGACTGAGTCGTAGGCCATCTTTAAATCCACAAAGCATGTGTAAAGTTTAGCTGGTTTACTAAGGTATTTCTGGACAATAGCATATAACGAGAATATGTGGTCAGTTGTAGAGTACCCCTTTCTAAATCCTGCTTGTGATTCTGGGATAATCTTGTTTTCTTCCAGCCATTCATACAGCCTAGTGTTTAGGATTGAAGTATAACATTTACCAATCACACTCAGTAGCGAGATTCCTCTATAGTTACTGGGGGACTCTCGGTCTCCTTTTTTGAAGACTGGTACAATGATAGCTTCTTTCCATAGGTCGGGACATTTCCCGTTTACAAACATATTATTGAAGTATTTAGTCAGAAAGGCCAATACGTGTTCTTCGGCAACTTTTAACATTTCTGCCAAAATGTTATCTACACCACATGCCTTCCCAGAGTTCAGGCCCCTGATTGCTGAGCGCACCTCGTCTTCGCTTATAGTTTCATCTAATGCGTCTACTCCGGACAATTGGTCAGCATCAGAGAGGTTTAAACTGGGAGAGCTCACAGTATTTGATTTAAAAACTTCAGTAAAGTGGTTCATCCATTCATTTGCAGAAATTTTTTCGCTAGCTGATTTCCTGACTTTTTTGTTAAGACATGAGTTAACTTCTGCCCAGAAGAGCTTAGGATTATTTATTTGTTGTGACAATCGCTCTGCTTTCGTCTTTTTGAAATTTTTCTTTTTCTCCCTGATTATTCTCTGATACTGACGTCTTGCTTCCACGTACTGTGTTCGGTACTGGTCCGATATATTTCGCCTCAACTTGCGTAGGTAACACTTGGCGAGTTTCTTGGCTTCTACACACTCATGGTCAAACCATTCTGCATCTTTTTTACGATCTCCTACAAAGATTCTTTTCTTCATGCATGTCGCAGCCGACTGAAGGCAGTTCACAAAAATCCCCATGGCATTGTTCGGGTCCTGTTCTATTTCACAACTTGCACGTGTTAGTTTCTCCTGGGCTTCCCCTGTACTCAGTGCAGCTAAAAATAGATCTGTCTTGTCCTTGTCCCACACTACTTTCTCTATGTACCTCCCCTCTGCACGTGCATCAGCTCGGTCTGTCCGCGTCACGCTTACCGTCAACACGACTGGCAGGTGGTCTGACTCTACTCTATTTTCTACTTTCAGAGACAAAAATATGCCTTCCTCGCACAGATCGTTTGATGCACAAAAGTAATCTAGCAAACTGGACCCAGCCTGTGAAATAAAGGTCCTGCTACTATCTGCATGGAAAAAGCTACAGCCATTAAGAATAGAGCATTCATACAACTGGCACAGCTCAAGTAATTTCCTGCCAAAGGTGTTGATTACTGGGTCATCTGAAGTCCTCTCAAAAATTATTTCTTCCTCGTCTTTCGAGAATATATATCTTGGGGATATACAATTATTGGACATACCAGTTCGTGCGTTCATGTCTCCACACAAAAGGATATAGAAATCTTCTTCCATTTCCCTTAAGTCTGAGAGGCACATTTCTAAAGCATCAATACCATCTATTTCGTTTGTGGCCTTATAATATGGTGAATCGTACGGTGGTATATAAGTACAAATACAAATTATATCTTTGTCTAAGTTCAGTAGTTTTCTTTTCATATTAAGTACCACTATTTGGTCGTAGGCAGTACTTATATGTTCTATGGAATCGTTTAAGTGTTTCCTCACCATGACCACAACCCCACCAGACGGTCTGCCATGATAACTAAGTTTTTTCGCAGGGGCAAAGTACCACTGGAATTCAGAGAGAGTGTCTAACTGCATAATGTTTTCGATATATGATTCTGTTATGCATACAACATCAAATGATTTCAAATATTCTACCATATCCTTATCACTAAGTTTAGGTAAAAGCCCTCCTACATTCCAGTTCAATATTCTAAGACTACCTTGCATTGTAGAGTCTGTATTGTTCCATACTGGGTCCTGCTTGGCAGCTGAGTCACAGTTCACAGTTGATGTGTTCATGCAATGTGTGTCAGCGACATGGCTGAGGCCGATTTCCTATTTGAAAGGAAATTTGTTGTTATTAGTTCGTCCGTTTGTTGATAGTCGTCGAACATTTGTCATACTGTCTGGCGTCACAGCCTGGTTTTTCTTGGGTAGTGGTGCTGTTTGGAGTTGTAGTTGTCGAAGTCGGGTTGCAGGTCGGTTGGGTTCCCCAGCGTTGTTTGGCGGTCGGTCGTTGCAGTTCGAGTTATCGTTCTTGTTCTTGGTTTTGTTTCCTGCACCAGGCCTTGTTCTATTTATAGCTGGGCCCCTTCCGCCTGTAGGTATATGGCCGCTGGTCACCTCAGAAATGTTCTCTCCAGCCTCCCTATTTATTGGAAGATTATAGTTGCTGGAAGGGGTGTTATGGAGTGGCCAAGGGGAACTCGTCTGTGATTATCGGGTAGTTTGAAGTATCTCCTGACAGTGTTGCGTTGACGGGGCTCTGCGTGGTTACTATTCTGGTGGGCGGTTCCCTTATGATGTTACTGTTGCGCCCACCCTCGACTGGGGGATAAGGGTCAGCTTCCTCTCTAAAGAGAGGGGCATTTTCATGTGTTGTATTTGTTGTGGTCATGATGGTGGCGTTGCCCACACTACAGCAGACTGGGGTGGTGGGGCTAGAAGCAGGTGGTAGACTGACTGACAGTAAGGGCTGAGATTACAGCGTTTCTTAACCTTTTACTTGTGACGCCCCCCCCAGACGAATAAAGGTACGTCCGCGCGCCCCCCTTAGCCACTAATACCTATATGAGATATGAGAAAATGACCGCCTTTGCGGCCCCCTTTTCAGCAGCTTGCGCCCCCCTTGGGGGGCGCGCCCCCCAGGTTGAGAACCGCGGGCTGAGAAGTACAGGGATGGGGGGAAGGGGGGAATGATTATTGTCACAATCATCTTCC
Source organism: Marisa cornuarietis (assembly GCA_004794655.1). NCBI lineage: Eukaryota > Metazoa > Mollusca > Gastropoda > Architaenioglossa > Ampullariidae > Marisa > Marisa cornuarietis. The sequence goes on from SMMW01000023.1 coordinate 240,313, forward strand.
TTTCCCCGACTATCACCGATCTGCCACTTGATGGGGTCAATGCGGTCGTTGTGGTGGAGCTGCTGTGGTTGGTTTTCCTTGAAATGATCATCACGGCCAGAGTGGCTGTTGACTCGCGGAATATCGCTGATGTAGAGCTTACCGTTCCGGAAGTAGCCTGTCTTGCCTTCTTGCTTAAGGTGGCGAAGTTGTGACATCTGTTGCTTGGTTAGATCGGCTGCCAGGCGGAATCCATCCTTGCGCATTGTTGCTCTAGTCTCGTGGTCTCGTAGTAATCCCATCTTATCAGACCATCTGTAGAATTTTATAATCATTGGTCTTGGTTTCGAGGCCTCGAACTTTCCAATGCGGTGAGCTCTTTCGATATCAGAATCACTCCATGTTTTGTACCCAGCATATTTGTTCAGAAAATGTAGCACTTGCATTTCACAATTGTGCTTATTTCCGTTTACTTCCGGTAATCCGAATATCTTGAGGTTGTTGCGTCTCGATTGCATCTCTAAACTCTCAAGTTCGTTCGTTAACCGTGACAGGTCTAGCTGAATGTCTTGCTGTTCGTTTTGCAGGTGTAGAATGTCCGTGCTGTTTTTATTCACTTTTGCCCAAATATTCATGACAGCAGTATCCAGATGTGTAAGCCGCTCGCACAACGATTCATGGTTATATGTAATAATAGCATGGAGTTTGTACCTTGTTCAAGGACTATGTGCCTGAGGTTGTCAATAAGATCGTGTAGAGCAGTCATTGTTGTAGCATTTTCCACTTCCTCCTGAACATTTGCCGTGGCAAGCAGCTCAGGGACAAGTGTGTCCGTTAACGAGACGCCAGGTACAGTGCAGTCACTTGTCATCTGATCAGCTGCATTTGGAACATGAATTATTTCCTCCTCGAACGGTCCGGGGTTCAGTTCAACATTTCCAGAACACATTAGCAGACTAGATATGATGATAGCAAGCAACACACACTGTGCTCTCTTAGTGCTCACCTTGCCATGTTTGGTTGCGGCAGCCGTCGCCCTTCGCTGCATGAAGTAGGCGTATCGCCACAAAAAGTGACCACAAACCACGCGAAAAGTTGAAAGTTCCGCAGGCATGACCAGTAAATATGTACTACACACAGTGGAATTCACAATTTTAGTCTGAGGTGATATAATGTAGTAGAAATAATGTAGATTTTCTAAATTCCATCGGAAGCAGTCGGAAACATGTCTGACCGCGCCTATGAGTTGTACTCACCCCCTTTGTGTCTTTTCATTGTAGTGAAAGAGTGCAAAACATTCTTTTATATCAGGTGGCACATTTTGCACTGCCTGCTTGTGATCAGCTATCAACCGTTTCTTTGCAAGCAAGTCTTGTGAACTACAAACACAACCACATAAACCTCTCGTCTGCAACAATCCTCTCTGAGAGAGAGAGAGAGAGAGTGTGTGTGCAGCTATTGTACCTGTCCAGGAGAACACTAGTAACTATACATGTTGACAGAAGACTAGCAAATATTTCATGTGAGTGGAGAGAAATCGAGAACTATTCGTCTAAGTGGACGGAAAGTAACAAATATTAATGTGCTTGGAGAGCAATTAACAAATATTCATGTGAGTGGACAAAAATTAATAATGCAAGTCCTTCCCCTTTCTGCATGCTTGTGTGATAATATAGATACTAGAAACATGTGCTCTATAATAAGTGATATTTGGATATTTATAACATCAGTTTAATAGTCCGCTATATTTCGTAAAGCCGAAGTGTTTGTAATGTATACAGTCCCAGCCTTGCCTGCAGACACCCACTGTCCTCTGAATCACGTATACAGAACATAAAGCCAAAGAGTTTGTAGGAAGCACGGTTGCCACACTCGTAGGACACCAGGAACATCTACTTGCAACAATCAACATAAGCTGGTCCTTGGAGGGTGGTGGGCGCGCGGTGGTCAGAGAAACAACTCGTTTACGAAGGTCAAAGACTGGACTGGTCGTCCCAGTGGGCGACAGTAGCAGGTCCTGTCAGCTGCCGCGTCTGTCCATGTGATCCCCATTACCCTCCAACGACAGGTACTGGTCAAGGGACGACTGTGACATACACACGTCCCCTCTCATTACTCAAGTGGTGTCTGACTTGTGGACGCACCGTCAACTACAAAGACTAGGCGTTCATTGTGAAGAGTTTACATTCCACTTACAGTTGCTACATGGGACAAAACTGTAACCAAATTAATCTTGAATAGGGTTTGTTGCATGCGGTGAACAGGTCACACTGTGTGTCGTGTGTCTGTGTGCACCGCCGGCGGAAAAACAAAGAAATACCTAAGTTTAAACTTGACAGCACACATACATTCAGTGACTGGTCTCTGTACAGGCCTGGGTGCTTTATTTACTCTCATGTGCTTTGTTTATTTGGTATTGAAAAATATGATGTGAACCGATGGGTATGAGGTGTTGCCAGATTGCTAAGTGTATTGTGTCTAATGGGCAATATTTACAATAGTCAGAAGTTCTATGCTGATGTCACGAAATATTAAAAATGATCGGAAAAACGTCCTGAAAAGTGAAGAGCTGCACCGATCAACAGAAAGACCAGAATATTGCACAGTAATAACACTTAGAAATCAACAGAAAGACCAGAATATTGCACAGTAACAACACTTAGAAATCAACAGAAAGACCAGAATATTGCACAGTAACAACACTTAGAAATCAACAGAAAGACCAGAATATTGCACAGTAACAACACTTAGAAATCAACAGAAAGACCAGAATATTGCACAGTAACAACACTTAGAGATCAACAAAAAGACCAGAATATTGCACAGTAACAACACGTGAGTGCATTTCGCCGGTTGGAGGCAAACTCAATGCTGTGCACGAAACTACAGACAAACCGCAGTCAACCATACAGGAACACAAACTCACTGGCAACCATAAACGAATGACACCATGGCAAACAGGAAAGCAGTATATCGACAAAGATGAGGATTGAGGAGTGAGCAGAAGTCTGTACAGACAAAGATGAGGATTGAGGAGTGAGCAGAAGGCTGTACAGACAAAGATGAGGATTGAGGAGTGAGCAGAAGTCTGTACAGACAAAGATGAGGATTGAGGAGTGAGTGGAAGGCTGTACAGACAAAGATGAGTGAGCAGAAGTCTGTACAGACAAAGATGAGGATTGAGGAGTGAGCAGAAGGCTGTATAGACAAAGATGAGGAGTTAGCAGAAGGCTGAACAGACAAAGATGAGGAGTGAGCAGAAGGCTGTACAGACAAAGATGAGGAGTGAGCATAAGGCTGTATAGACAAAGATGAGGATTGAGGAGTGAGCAGAAGGCTGTACAGACAAAGATGAGGATTGAGGAGTGAGCAGAAGTCTGTACAGACAAAGATGAGGAGTGAGCAGAAGTCTGTACAGACAAAGATGAGGATTGAGGAGTGAGCAGAAGTCTGTACAGACAAAGATGAGGATTGAGGAGTGAGCAGAAGTCTGTACAGACAAAGATGAGGATTGAGGAGTGAGCAGAAGGCTGTATAGACAAAGATGAGGAGTGAGCAGAAGGCTGAACAGACAAAGATGAGGAGTGAGCAGAAGGCTGTACAGACAAAGATGAGGATTGAGGAGTGAGCAGAAGTCTGTACAGACAAAGATGAGGAGTGAGCAGAAGGCTGTACAGACAAAGATGAGGATTGAGGAGTGAGCAGAAGTCTGTACAGACAAAGATGAGGATTGAGGAGTGAGCAGAAGTCTGTACAGACAAAGATGAGGATTGAGGAGTGAGCAGAAGGCTGTATAGACAAAGATGAGGAGTGAGCAGAAGGCTGAACAGACAAAGATGAGGAGTGAGCAGAAGGCTGTACAGACAAAGATGAGGATTGAGGAGTGAGCAGAAGTCTGTACAGACAAAGATGAGGATTGAGGAGTGAGCAGAAGGCTGTATAGACAAAGATGAGGAGTGAGCAGAAGGCTGAACAGACAAAGATGAGGAGTGAGCAGAAGGCTGTACAGACAAAGATGAGGATTGAGGAGTGAGCAGAAGTCTGTACAGACGAAGATGAGGATTGAGGAGTGAGCAGAAGTCTGTACAGACAAAGATGAGGATTGAGGAGTGAGCAGAAGGCTGTATAGACAAAGATGAGGAGTGAGCAGAAGGCTGAACAGACAAAGATGAGGAGTGAGCAGAAGGCTGTACAGACAAAGATGAGGATTGAGGAGTGAGCAGAAGGCTATATAGACAAAGATGAAGATTGAGGAGTGAGTGGAAGGCTGTACAGACAAAGATGAGGATTGAGGAGTGAGCAGAAGGCTGTACAGACAAAGATGAAGAGTGAGCAGAAGGCTGTATAGACAAAGATGAAGAGTGAGCAGAGGGCTGTACAGACAAAGATGAGGATTGAGGAGTCAGCAGAAGGCTGTACAGACAAAGATAAAGAGTGAGCAGAAGGCTGTATAGACAAAGATGAAGATTGAGGAGTGAGCAGAAGGCTGTACAGACAAAGATGAGGATTGAGGAGTCAGCATAAGGCTGTACAGACAAAGATGAAGATTGAGGAGTGAGTGGAAGGCTGTACAGACAAAGATGAAGATTGAAGAGTGAGCAGAAGGCTGTACAGACAAAGATGAAGATTGAGGAGTGAGCATAAGTCTGTACAAACAAAGATGAGGATTGAGGAGTGAGCAAAAGGCTGTATAGACAAAGATGAGGATTGAGGAGTGAGCAGAAGTCTGTACAGACAAAGATGAGGATTGAGGAGTGAGCAGAAGTCTGTACAGACGAAGATGAGGATTGAGGAGTGAGCAGAAGGCTGTATAGACAAAGATGAGGAGTGAGCAGAAGGCTGAACAGACAAAGATGAGGAGTGAGCAGAAGGCTGTACAGACAAAGATGAGGATTGAGGAGTGAGCAAAAGGCTGTATAGACAAAGATGAGGATTGAGGAGTGAGCAGAAGGCTGTATAGACAAAGATGAAGATTGCGGAGTCAGCAGAAGGCTGTATGGACAAAGAAGATTGAGGAGTGAGCAGAAGGCTGTACAGACAAAGATGAGGAGTGAGCAGAAGGCTGTACAGACAAAAATGAGGATTGAGGAGTGAGCAGAAGGCTGTATAGACAAAGATGAAGATTGAGGAGTGAGTGGAAGGCTGTACAGACAAAGATGAAGATTGAGGAGTGAGTAGAAGGCTGTACAGACAAAAATGAGGATTGAGGAGTGAGCAGAAGGCTGTACAGACAAAGATGAAGAGTGAGCAGAAGGCTGTACAGAGAAAGATGAAGAGTGAGCAGAAGGCTGTATAGACAAAGATGAAGATTGAGGAGTGAGCAAAAGGCTGTACAGACAAAGATGAAGATTGAGGAGTGAGCAGAAGGCTGTACAGACAAAGATGAAGATTGAGGAGTGAGTGGAAGGCTGTACAGACAAAGATGAAGATTGAGGAGTGAGCAGAAGGCTGTACAGACAAAGATGAAGATTGAGGAGTGAGTGGAAGGCTGTACAGACAAAGATGAAGATTGAGGAGTGAGCAGAAGGCTGAACAGACAAAGATGAGGAGTGAGCAGAAGGCTGTACAGACAAAGATGAGGATTGAGGAGTGAGCAGAAGGCTGTATAGACAAAGATGAGGATTGAGGAGTGAGCAGAAGGCTGTATAGACAAAGAAGAAGATTGAGGAGTGAGCATGAAGGCTGTACAGACAAAGATGAGGAGTGAGCAGAAGGCTGTACAGACAAAAATGAGGATTGAGGAGTGAGCAGAAGGCTGTATAAACAAAGATGAAGATTGAGGAGTGAGTGGAAGGCTGTACAGACAAAGATGAAGATTGAGGAGTGAGCAGAAGGCTGTACAGACAAAAATGAGGATTGAGGAGTGAGCAGAAGGCTGTACAGACAAAGATGAAGAGTGAGCAGATGGCTGTACAGACAAAGATGAAGATTGAGGAGTGAGCATAAGGCTGTACAGACAAAGATGAAGATTGAGGAGTGAGTGGAAGGCTGTACAGACAAAGATGAAGATTGAGGAGTGAGTGGAAGGCTGTACAGACAAAGATGAGGATTGAGGAGTGAGCAGAAGGCTGTACAGACAAAGATGAGGATTGAGGAGTGAGCAGAAGTCTGTACAGACAAAGATGAGGAGTGAGCAGAAGTCTGTACAGACAAAGATGAGGATTGAGGAGTGAGCAGAAGTCTGTACAGACAAAGATGAGGATTGAGGAGTGAGCAGAAGGCTGTATAGACAAAGATGAGGAGTGAGCAGAAGGCTGTACAGACAAAGATGAGGATTGAGGAGTCAGCAGAAGGCTGTACAGACAAAGATGAGGATTGAGGAGTCAGCAGAAGGCTGTGTAGACAAAGATGAAGATTGCGGAGTCAGCAGAAGGCTGTATAGACAAAGATGAAGATTGAGGAGTGAGCAGAAGGCTGTACAGACAAAGATGAGGAGTGAGCAGATGGCTGTACAGACAAAGATGAGGAGTGAGCAGAAGGCTGTACAGACAAAAATTAGGAGTGAGCAGAAGGCTGTATAGACAAAGATGAAGATTGAGGAGTGAGCAGAAAGCTGTATAGACAAAGATGAAGATTAAGGAGTGAGCAGAAGGCTGTACAGACAAAGATGAAGATTGAGGAGTGAGTGGAAGGCTGTACAGACAAAGATGAAGATTGAGGAGTGAGCAGAAGGCTGTATAGACAAAGATGAGGAGTGAGCAGAAGGCTGTACAGACAAAAATGAGGAGTGAGCAGAAGGCTGTATAGACAAAGATGAAGATTGAGGAGTGAGCAGAAGGCTGTATAGACAAAGATGAAGATTTAGGATCGAGTGAGCAGAAGGCTGTACAGACAAAGATGAAGATTGAGGAGTGAGTGGAAGGCTGTACAGACAAAGATGAAGATTGAGGAGTGAGCAGAAGGCTGTATAGACAAAGATGAAGATTGAGGATCGAGTGAGTGGAAGGCTGTACAGACAAAGATGAAGATTGAGTATCGAGGGAGTGGAAGGCTGTACAGACAAAGATGAAGATTGAGGATCGAGTGAGCAGAAGGCTGTACAGACAAAGATGAAAATTGAGTATCGAGGGAGTGGAAGGCTGTACAGACAAAGATGAAGATTGAGTATCGAGGGAGTGGAAGGCTGTACAGACAAAGATGAAGATTGAGGAGTCAGCGGAAGAGCTGGCAGGATTATGAACAGTTTTCCTCAAGGACTTGGGTTTTGAGGCCGGACTTGAAAGTTCCAGCGTAGACACGGAAGAGAAAGAGAGAGAAGTAGGCGAGCACGAAGACATTGGTGCGAGGCGTGAGTTTAAACAGGAGCCATTTTGTTATCAATGTGAGTTGTGACTGACACTCAGTACACTCAGTGTAGCTCGCGGATGAAGGGGGCCACTTTATCTTTCGCCTACCATAGACAAGATACGAGCAACAGTTTTTTCTGAGCCATTTGAAGCTTATCTAGTAGGTGGTCAGGGAGATGAGCAGAGAGTAACACTGTGCATGTATCATAAACTATAGCATCTCTAGCCAAAGACACTGACTGAAGACACCTGTCAAAGACATGGATTACAGGCGAGGATTAAGGACACACTGACCCAAAGCCGCTTCAGGTATAACCGCGGACGGGACAGCACAAGGGCTGGTGAGATTATGTAACTACAGATACAAAACACAGAGAGAGTACACAGCTGCCTGAACACTTCTCACAACAGTTATCACACACAGCTGTTGGACACATTTCACTACAACCATCGTAAAGACCTACCTAAACATACCTCACAATCATGCACAGCTGCCTGAACACTTCTCACGGTAATCATAGTATGCAGCTGCCTGAACACCACTTCTCACTGTAATCATAGTACGCAGCTGCCTGAACACTTCTCACTGTAATCATAGTAGGCGCTGTCTGAACACTTCTCACTGTAATCATAGTATGCAGCTGCCTGACCACTCCTCACTGTAATCATAGTAGGCAGCTGTCTGAACACTTCTCACTGTAATCATAGTAGGCAGCTGCCCGAGCGTATTTAACTACAATAAAGGATTTACAACTCCCTGAACCATTTGTCTACAAATACCCTACACAGCTATGTGAACACATCTCACTACAAATATCGTACACAGCTATTGGCCTGTCCCAGAATTCAATGCTGATTGAAATAGATACTTACTCTGTAGTGAGATGTGTCCCCGTGGGGACTACACTACAGAATGAGTATTTCAATCAGCATTTAAATCTGCCACAGGCCAAACATGACTGTCAAACACGTGACATGCGGATGGTAGTCAAGCACAGCAACCTGAACACTTCTCCTGACATGTGGATGTTAGTCATGCCAAACATGCAGAAAAGGGGAGATAAACGAGTCGAGTTCAAAGAAAGACAATTACAGCGCCTTCCGCTTGACGGCCACTTCAAGCACAGAAGCAGGGAGTTAATCGGCGCTCACTCGTCTCTCGGAGACCAGGGCTGGAGGATATTGATGGCAGGGATGTAATCGCTCTGACAGCGCACTATACACCATACAACAGACAACGACTGTGGTGGTCAAAACAACTCACACGGGAAGAATGTAAGTCATGTAAATACTTATTCGCTCTCCAATGAGCATCAGTTTCGACATAAAAATGGAGTAGACTTATTTCGATGTGCAGAAAGTAAAAGGTCCCACCATCCCTGACACCTTTCAGTCGTTGGAGAGTCAGGTGTTAATTGTTACAGACAATTAACACCTGTTCGTGGGTCAGCTGTTCTTTAAGGGCGGTGCCCATCTCCTCTACTTGACCTACTACCCTTTCAACAGTTTGGTCAAATAAGGTTACTCACTTCCTCAGGTGTAAATAGATCAATACAGGAATAACAATGAAACCGATTTGCTGTTTCTGTAGTTTGTGAGATGAGTGGGTCAACTGCGCAGACCACGTGAGAGGAAATGGCAAATACTTGAGAGAAGACTGGGCGGACGGATGATGGAGGGAGGTTTCCACATGTCAGTCTCTCCCACAAGGTGACGGCCGCAACAAGCGACATGAACATCACTTGTGACGTGTCTACACCGACAACGACACCGACAACGGGTCAGCGTACCACCAGCATCTGTGTGGCGCCGTGACGTACATGCTGGAGGTTACAACTGTTGTCCCTGCACTTGAAGTCGTCGTCCGTTGGGGTTTGAGTCCGGCGCTGGGGGGAGAGGGGGGTGGACTAGGAGCTGAGGGACGAGTCTGTGTCAGAAGGACGAGCCAAAAGCTGCAGGTCTCGAGGTGAGCCAGTGTGATGGGCAGCTTGTCCGCTCATGTTGCTGCGGTCAAAACTTTTGGCCGTGACGTCTCTGGGTGCTATGGTGTGCACTGTAGCCTTATTGTCATCGCCCACTCGGTTGTGACGATAAGTCATTACCTTTAGACAATCAAACGTGTCATGTTATTCACATACGGTTATGTATGTCACGTGTGATGATGTCGGTCACGATTAGACACAAATCAAGCTGCGATCAAGATTCATATTTCAGGTCACATGTTCATGTGCCGGTGGATGAAGGCGAGAAAACAAGGAGACACCACGAGTAAGACTGTCGTCTTCAGTGTCGTGTCCAGATAAGAATATAAGTCAGTCAGACGGCAGGTGTGACACACATGGTGGGTAGGTATCGAGGAGACAGAGATAAGGAGGGCGCTAAGAGAAGATTGGTCATCAAGTGAAGAGAGTTGTTATCAGCAGCAAACAACAAACAACAGATGCCCTATACACGCCCCTACTAAACGACACACAGAACAACACAACACCTACAACAGAACATCTTCCCATGGAACATAACAGGCTGCATTCATGTTGCCTTCGCTTGTCCATGTGCACAAAAGTCCACAACAACCTTAGAGATAGAACAGGTATAACAAGTAGCTTTATGCGCGGAACAGGTGAGTCGGGAACACGCAGGTCACATCCCACAGGTCACATTTCTGCAGGTCACAATCCACATGTCACATTCCACAGGTCACATTTTCGTGGTCCGGCGCACGAGCTTATTACACGCACCAGACGATCTCCTTCACCTCTCGCACGTCCCTCTCTCACCCAAGATACAACAATACAACACGGCCAGCACACAGCTGGTTCATGTCCAAATGCACATACAACAATACAACACGACCAGCATACAGCTGGTTCATGTCCAACTGTACATACAACAATACAACACGGCCAGCACACAGCTGGTTCATGTCCAACTGCACGTACAACAATACAACACGACCAGCACACAGCTGGTTCATGTCCAACTGTACATACAACAATACAACACGACCAGCATACAGCTGGTTCATGTCCAACTGTACATACAACAATACAACACGACCAGCATACAGCTGGTTCATGTCCAACTGTACATACAACAATACAACACGGCCAGCACACAGCTGGTTCATGTCCAACTGCACATACAACAATACAACACGACCAGCACACAGCTGGTTCATGTCCAACTGTACATACAACAATACAACACGACCAGCATACAGCTGGTTCATGTCCAACTGTACATACAACAATACAACACGACCAGCATACAGCTGGTTCATGTCCAACTGTACATACAACAATACAACACGGCCAGCACACAGCTGGTTCATGTCCAACTGCACGTACAACAATACAACACGACCAGCACACAGCTGGTTCATGTCCAACTGTACATACAACAATACAACACGACCAGCATACAGCTGGTTCATGTCCAACTGTACATACAACTATACAACACGGCCAGCACATAGCTGGTTCATGTCCAACTGCACATACAACAATACAACACGGCCAGCACACAGCTGGTTCATGTCCAACTGCACATACAACAATACAACACGGCCAGCACACAGCTGGTTCATGTCCAACTGCACATACAACACGGCCAGCACACAGCTGGTTCATGTCCAACTGCACATACAACAATACAACACGGCCAGCACACAGCTGGTTCATGTCCAACTGTACATACAACAATACAACACGGCCAGCACACAGCTGGTTCATGTCCAACTGTACATATAACAATACAACACGACCAGCACACAGCTGGTTCATGTCCAACTGTACATATAACAATACAACACGACCAGCACACAGCTGGTTTATGTCCAACTGTACATACAATACAACACGGCCAGCACACAGCTGGTTCATGTCCAACTGTACATACAACAATACAACACGGCCAGCACACAGCTGGTTCATGTCCAACTGTACATATAACAATACAACACGACCAGCACACAGCTGGTTCATGTCCAACTGTACATATAACAATACAACACGACCAGCACACAGCTGGTTTATGTCCAACTGTACATACAATACAACACGGCCAGCACACAGCTGGTTCATGTCCAACTGCACATACAACAATACAACACTGCCAACACACAGCTGGTTCATGTCCAACTGTACATACAACAATACAACACGGCCAGCACACAGCTGGTTCATGTCCAACTGTACATATAACAATACAACACGGCCAGCACACAGCTGGTTCATGTCCAACTGTACATATAACAATACAACACGGCCAGCACACAGCTGGTTCATGTCCAACTGCACATACAACAATACAACACTGCCAACACACAGCTGGTTCATGTCCAACTGTACATACAACAATACAACACGGCCAGCACACAGCTCGTTCACGTCCAGCTGCACATATACCAATACAACAATACAACACGACCAACACACAGCTGGTTCATGTCCAGCTGCACATATACCAATACAACAATACAACACGACCAGCACACAGCTGGTTCACGTCCAGCTGCACATATACCAATACAACAATACAACACGACCAACACACACAGACCCTTGGCGTTAAGCTCAACAGATCATCCCCCCCCACACACACACACACACTCACACATGTACAGACTCTACCAGAACATGGTTGTGACTTCCCGTCACCTACTTTCGGCACGAAGATGAGGCACTGGGTGACTGTGGTGCCCAGCAGCACGAGCGCAGAGTTCAGGAGGTGGCGCAGGTTCAAGGACGAGTCCACGGTCAAGGTCACGACCACTGCCAGGATGGAGAGCAGCGCCACGTTGTAGATGCACAGGCCGATGAACTTGGAGTCATTCAGCTCGGGGTAGTGCACCTGGTCAACATGCACGGCTCTGACGTCATCATATGCAGCCTACAGGACAGGACGTGACCTCATCATATGCAACCATGGCGATGTTGTGACATGCCTGTGTTGCCATGGCGATGCTGTGACATGGCTGTATTACCATGGCGATGTGGTGACGTGGCTGTCAAAGAAATCTCCGAGACTTCAGACACTGCTACCTGTTACTTGTAACCTAACCGTAGTGGCCAGGTCACCGATGACATCACAGTCTGTGTGGGTAGGTAACACAGGCATGTCACAACATCGCCATGGCAACACAGGCATGTCATAACTTCGCCATGGTAACTATAACGTTTCACGGCTCAAACTTCTTTTTTTATATTATGTCATTATTATTAGTAGTAGTAGTAGAAAGAGTCCAAAGGCCTGGGGAGGGGAACAGCGGCACGTTCCTGAATAGTCTCGTGAGCTGTGACGTTGACCTGCGTATTACGTCACACCATGACGTCACTAAGAAATGTGAGATCTTTGTGTTGAGAACAAGGATGGAATCTTAGTGAAGACATCATGGTGTGATGTGATAGTGGCCGCCACGGACTATTCAACGTGATGATCCATGTCGACTACAATTGTACAGAAGTTAGTGATGTAGTCAGTCGCCATGGACCCCGCACAGCCATCGAGTCGCCAGGCAATCCTCGTAGCAACCAAGCGGCTAGGGACTTGATTGGTGGAAAACCTGAGGAGAGAGAGTGGTTAGGCTGAGCTAGCGATACGGAGCATTCTGCGGCAACCACTGGGAGAGAACGGAGCTATCCGAGGGGGACATTCACTGTGAACCGTTAGCGGCTCCACTTTATGAGATCATCCTGAGACAACACACCAGAGAGAAGTGAGTTGTATGGAGACGGCAGGCAGTCACTGCAAACCATTAACTCTACTCTTGAGTGTCTGAGTCTGTGGCAAGCAGGTGGGGAAAACTGATCGGTACGGTTTTAGTAGGAGTCTTTACTGCAAACCGTCAGTGTCTCGACTGTAGAGGACAGGTACGGCGGCAGGTCATCGGAGAGAAATTACGGTGACGACAGAAGCTTTGCTGCGAACCGGTAGCATCTTCACTACCAAGGGATAGTTCCGATCAGTCGCGTGTTGAGCTGAGGGACAAGACCAACTGGCTGAACTCCAAATTCCGACCTAGGGATATGTCCATCTTTATAAACAATAATTTGGACGAATTATTGTGACATCGTTTCGTATTGGATACCGGGTCACCTGTTGGCCTGTTTGGATTATCTGCTCATCGGATCATCTGTCTACCCATTCATCGCACTTTCCAACTATTAGATACCAGGTTACCTGTTCACCTGTGTTGGATTATCTCATCATCAGTTAGGTGGCACTGCCGCAGAGCTCATATCGTTGACTACCCATAGTTAATCCCGTTTGTTCATTCTTTTTTTTTTAACATTAAATGTGGAAATCGTTGGTCGGGCCTTTTTGTTGAAAAAGGTAGAAGAGTGCCGCGAGCGCAGTTACATGAAAATGTACTCACACATGCTCGCACCCACTCATAAGAACACTTTTCACACAAAACGCTACAGTAACACAGCCATGTCACAACATCGCCATGGTAACACTAAGTAAATGTTTCAAACACTTGCAGAAGGCGATGTAAGACTGCCTGCAGTCGTTATATTAAAGCACACACACTCCAATAGATATTTTCACTGCATCACACACACACACACATTCACTGCATCACACACACACACACACACGCATGCACACACACTCACACACACACACACACACATGCACGCACACACGTACGCGCGTACCTTGCGAGTCTCCCAAGCCAGGAATGTGCCCAGTAGCAGCAGGAGGGCGTGCAGGCCGTACAATGTGCCCAGGAAGTAGAGTTCACGGTCTGACCTGCAGGTCAACTCACAGCGCCGCACCAACACCAACACCACGCCACCTGCTTCACTCTCCTGCGCATGCGTACACTGGCCAGTTAAGATAGGTGCGCGCACGCACGCACGAATCCACACGCCCGAAAACATACTTTCAGCTATTTTGCTTTTACAAACAACTAAACGGCAATTAAGGTAGACAGTGTAAGATAACAGGTCCGACAGGTGTGTGTGTGTGTGTGTGTGTGTGTGTGTGTGTGTGTGTGTGTGTGTCTGTTCTTACGAGTCTGTACTCATTCGTGTGTTCACCTTTTTTGTACTCACGTTCATGATGACATATCTGTACTTATGTATGTGCAGGTCTCTCTCTCTCACACACACACACACACACACACACGCACACACACACACACATCTGCTACATTTACGATCCCTGACCTCCAGCGTGGTTGTCCTGGTGACCTGTAGTGTGCGGGGGTCAAGGATCCGCCAGATGAGCAGCACGAGGAGGTTCATGAGGACGAGAGCGGCGACGATGGCCAGCAGATGACCGTCATGCATCACCTGCACACGAGGACACAATGACGTCACGCCAGTCTGGCCAGTCCAGTACTGTGACGTCAGGTAGAGTCACGGCGGGCCATGAGTCACGTGTGTGTCAGGACACGGTCGCCATGCAAGTCGACAAAACTGTTGCATCAAACAACACACAGCGCGCAACATACAGCAAGACACAGAACATACACAGCATATCGCCAGTACACAGTACACGCTGTCAGAAGACACAACTCACTGACAGTGCAAAAAACCTACACAACACATTGTCAACACACGACACACTCATTAATATGATAATAACGCCTGGAACCCCACCCCACCCCCCACCCCGTTTCCTGGGAGCCTGCCGGTCCAAAGCCCGGAAAAGGGAGGAGGGTTAGAACAACCCCTTCTACAGAAACCACAACTACATCACTACCACAATGGCAGCCTGCACGGCTGGAGGATCCCTGTTGGGAGGGGCCTATGACGCGTGTTGGTGAAAACCTTCGGGAAGTCAGGTCGCCGACTCATCTTCTCACGGCCAAGGCAAAACCCAGGTTAAGGACTTGGAACATCAGAAGCCTGTACGACAGCCGGAAATCAGCTCGGGTAGCCCAGGAGATGAAGAGCTATGGCATCTAACTCCTTGGCCTGTGCAAGACCATGGGGGAATGACAGGGGGCAGACCAGACATTCATCAGGGGAGGCTATCGTCTACTTCGGACATAAAGACCCTGACCCTGACCACACGCAAGGAGTAGCAGGACTGCTGACACCGGAGGCTGTAAGGAGACTAACACCATGGCAACCGCGACTCGTCTCAGCTCGATTCAACTCTAAAGGAAGACAGATCACCATCATCCATTGCTATGCACCGACCAACGAAGCAAAAGAGGAGGAGGAGAATGAGGACTTTAACAGCTCTCTACAAGCGCTGGTTGATCGCACTCCAAGACAGACCTGAAGATCATGGACGACATGAATGACAAAGTAGATGACAGCACTTACAAAGAACACATAATGAGAAAGCACAGGCCAAGCTCACTCAGCTCTCAAAAGAAAAAGCGACGACTGGCCTGACAATCAACATCAAGGAGGTAATGCGGATCAACAACAAGCAAGAAGCTCCACCCAACCTACACGAGGAATGTACTGACTACTTCACCTACCTAGGCAGCATAGTCAGCAAAGATGGAGGTGCAGATGAAGATGTAATAAGCCGAATTAATAAAGTCAGGCAAGCATGCCACACCCTGCGACTCATCTGGAACTCCAAGGCATTATCTCTGCACACCAAGACTCGCATCTTCAACAACAACGTAAAGTCTGTCCTTCTGTACGGACTCGAGACATGGCGGGTGACAAACACCATCACCAGCAGAATTCAAACATTTGTCAAGAGATGTCTGCGCCACATCCTCAACATGAGATGGCCCCAGAAGATCTCCAATGCAGACCTGTGGGAGAGAACCAACCAAAAGCCTGCCAGCCAAGACATCAAGATGAGCAAGGTGCACTGGATGGGTCACACCCTGCGAAAGCCGGCTGACAATTAAAGAGACAAGCTCTAAGCTGAAACCCAAAAGGGAAGACTAGGGCTGGGAAACAGACATGGAGGAGATCGGTCCACGGTGAGGCGAAGGCAGCCGGGAAGACATGGGCCTAACTAAAGGAGGCCCAGAATCGGATCCGCTGGCATGATGCGGTTGCGGTCCTATGCTCCACTGGGGGCAAACAGGACTAAGAAGTGAATCTCCACCACCTGCTACCAAGTACAATCGTCTCATCTTCACTACCCGTCACCTACCCGTCTTTGCACCTTGGTGCTGGTGAAGATGACATACACTCGCCACGTCTTGGCGAAGAGCGAGGCGAAGGCCAGGGACAGGCCCACCGCCAGCAGCGCCGTCTTGATCTGAAACACAAAGCACGTGACCTCTGATGTCACAGCAGGTGACAACAACCCCCTTCCGGTATTCACAACGAGACTCTGGGTGCAATGTGGTTTAGTTCAGTCCAGGACTGAAGCTCACCAGCACTCAGTTATTGGAGAGCCGCCAGTGGCTCAGTTTGTTTGTGACAATCATGCACTGTTGTGTCGTCGGCAAACATTCCCCATGTTTTGGGGAGGTGAAGGGGAATGTCGTTGATAGAACTTCAGTGGGATCCGACATTTTAACTGCGACTCTCTGAGTTCTGTTCGCGAGAAAGGATTTGAGGAATTGGTTCAAGAAGTTACTAAGCTTGTAAAGTTCTAATTTTTTGATGAGCAGATCATGATCAGCTACATCAAAAGCTTTTCCAAAGTCTATAAAGAGGGCTGGAGTAAGTTTACTAACGTTTTACACTGTTTAACCACTGTTCTGCTATAGATGTTAGTGTTGTGTGAGTTTCGAGATGTGTTTTCCAAAATTTTGGAGGTGATAAAAGAATTGAGATTGGTTGATAGTTTGTACTTTGTAGGATTGTCTATGTCACCTGTTTTGTGAACTGGGGTGACTTGTTTTAGAGGGTTGGGAAGTGGGATTTAGCAATACGTAGATTATGTTAGCAATACATAGATTATGTTAGCAATACGTAGATTATGTAGGTAGGTCAGCATTTCT
Source organism: Marisa cornuarietis (assembly GCA_004794655.1). Lineage (NCBI taxonomy): Eukaryota > Metazoa > Mollusca > Gastropoda > Architaenioglossa > Ampullariidae > Marisa > Marisa cornuarietis. Next base: position 257,461 of record SMMW01000023.1, read on the forward strand.
GCAGTGACTTACAGAAGCTAGAATGTCACCTTGCACACAGCGTAATGGACTTAACCAGCCAGGAGGGAAGGCGGCAATACAAACGATGGCTTGTTTAGCTGAAGTTACAGCAGAAAATCTTGCTACTAAAGCTTTAACCGTAAACATGGACCAAGTAAGAATATCTAAGTGATTAGAAGATCAGTCTTAACATGTGTTTACCTCACACGCTATGACGCCATGTTCCCCTCCTGCATCTTGCACGAAGACGGAGGAGTAGGTGCACATGCACCCCAGCAGGATCACATTGTTGAGGCGGGGCGACGACATCTTAACGAGTCTGTGATGTAATAATGGACAAGGATAGTACATGGCCACCTCCTAACTCAGACTAATATAAACAACAACAAACATTTTGCCTCTGACAACTGCTGTAGACAATAAACAGCCATTGTGTGCTGATAACAAGAAGCTGGTAAAGTTCTGACGTGGTTGTACATATTCAAATGTATGGCCAATGTTAAGTAGTAAGATGTATAGATAATTGTAATAATCAGATGTAATCAGATGTATAGATGATTGTACTAATCAGATGTAATCAGATGTATAGATAATTGTACTAATCAGATGTAATCAGATGTATAGATAATTGTACTAATCAGATGTAATCAGATGTATAGATGATTGTACTAATCAGATGTAATCAGATGTATAGATAATTGTAATAATCAGATGTAATCAGATGTATAGATGATTGTACTAATCAGATGTAATCAGATGTATAGATGATTGTAATAATCAGATGTACAGACATGGTTGTAAATAGATGTATAGACGGTTGTAAATAATCAGATGTATAGATGTGATTATAGATAGTCATATGTACAGCTATGTGTAGATAGTTGTAAATAGTCGTATGTATAGATTTGTATAGATAATTAAACTAGTCAGACATATAGCTATGTATAATAGTCATCCGTGTAACGTTTCGCGGTTCAAACTCTCTTGTATTTTTATTAGTTGTTGGAAGTGTAGGCAGATCACCGGCACGTTCTCGGGAAGCCACGTGACGGTGTGACGTAAACCACAAATTACATCACGCTATGACGCGATAGTGGAATGTAAGACTCCATTTGTAAACAAGATTTAATCTGGAATTCCACATGGCGGGGTGTAATGTCGGCCGACGCTATCTAATTCACGTGAGAATCCACCCGACTACACCACAAGGTAAATTAATGTATTTGGTTTGGATCCCACGTAGCTATAGTGTCGCTAGGTCATCGCCATAGTTATCTAGTAGCCTAGCGTCTGATTGGTCTAAACCGGGGTAAGGCAGAGTAAGTTAGCCAGCTTAACGTTTCCCCGGCATTCAGCTGACATCTTTCAGATCAGACAGACCTACACGACATCAGTGGGGGAATTGTACCGGGCGAGTCGTTAGACAGAGTTGAGGGAGACGGTTGACGCTCACAACAATCCGTCAGGGACTCTGCTTCAAGAAGCTGTTCTGTAGGAACCTTCCAGTAACAACTGGGTGACACGGAGACGGCAGATGGTCATTGCAATCCGTCGAGGTCTCTACTTCTGAGTGGAATTCATCGGAGATGTCTGAGACTCCACGGACGTCCACAGCGGTAACTACAGGGGCTGAGACGCTCCTGCCGAAGGGCGGCGCTGAATCGTCGTTGACCGAGGTTACCTACAGCGAGGCTGATCTTCAAGCCGGGATCTACTGTTGTGTTCCACGAGGATCTTTATGTTCTGATTCCTGAATTTGGATGGACCTTTGCCGCAATCATACACATGTTTTGGATATAGTTCCCCGGTCATCAATCCAGGTGAACTTGTATGCGGTCTGTTCACCTGTCTTGGATATACCTGCCGATCAACAGTACGATTCACCTGCATGGGGTACAACTAGGAGAACGACAGTTCGGGCAGACTCCTCTATCGACGAAGTTTCTCGAACACTACCTCATCTGACTGTTCGTGCAGAATTACCTGAATTCACCTCCTCAATCTTTGACCTTCTAATCCGTCCCCATGCAGCTCCTATACCGATATCCTCTTTCTTTCTTCACTGAGTTGTCTTACGGTTTTCTCACCTGGCGTTCCTGAGAACGACGTTGAAGGTGAGGAAAGCGGCGGTGAGAAGGACACCCATGGCGGCCAGGACACACGTTGTGACGTACAGCGGCAAGGACAGAGTGACGTACTCCGTTCGTGTCACTGTAGAGTCACGGGGAGGTAACCCACCTGCGTAACACAACACAACACGTAACTAATTCTACGTCACTTCCTCCAAGGGACTCCTGTTAGCACCCAGAATACACATCCCCGTCCGGTATTGAGAAGGAGGCTATGACCCAGTTAGTGATGGAGGCGATACAACTGGCTCTGAGTCATTTGTGTGATAAACTCATTCAGGATACAGCGTCGTGACATGTCTCGCAACAAGTAGTCTTACGTGTGACACAAATAAATCTTGCTAGTGACAGTTAGTGACAATATCAATGGCTGTCAAGGTGAGAAACTGTTGATGATATACATGATAGACGATCACAGACAAAAGTTACCTTGCAGCTCCTTGCACCTGTATGTTCATGACGTAAGAATGTATTATGCGTGTCCTACCTGTGTGTGTGTGTGTGTGTGTGTGTGTGTGTGTGTGTCTACCTCCATTATCTCATCCTGTCTGACATTAACACTATAAACCAGACTAACCTTCCCACAGCAAGGGTTTGTCTGCTGACCATTCCAGTCGCTGATGTGCGGGTCTGGTGGGGTTGTACACACACACCGTCTGCTTCTCTCCCCCTGGAGAGTTGAAATAGTCTTATCATTGTGTGCAGTACACAGTGCAGTCTGTGTGCTCTCATTGTGCAGTTATCATGCACTCAGCAAACAGGTAGAGATAGTAGTTAGGTCTATAGTTAGCCGTATAGCTGTCTTTAATCATTGTGGTCAGAGCGTAGTTGCCAGTCATCATTTGGAAGTCATTGGACAACTTGGAGTGGTCAAGATATTCCATTTTACATCACAACATCACGCATATGGCACACAGTTATACGACACACAGTTCATGTCGCACAGTTATATGGCGATTAGTTATATGTCACACAGTTATATGGCGCATAGTTATATGTCACACAGTTAAATGTCACAGTTATGACACACACTTATATGGCGCACAGTTATATGTCACATAGTTACATGGCACACAGTTCATGTCGCACAGTTATATGGCGATTAGTTATATGTCACACAGTTATGTCACACAGTTATATGTCACACAGTTATGACACACACTTATATGGTGCACAGTTATATGTCACATAGTTACATGCACACAGTTCATGTCGCACAGTTATATGGCGCATAGTTATGTCGCATAGTTATGTCACACAGTTATATGTCACACAGTTATGACACACACTTATATGGTGCACAGTTATATGTCACATAGTTACATGGCACACAGTTCATGTCGCACAGCTATACGACACAGTTATATGTCACACAGTTACACGACACACAGTTCACGTTGCACAGTTATATGTCACACAGTTAAATGTCACACACTTATATGGCGCACAGTCACACGGCACACAGTTCATATCACAGTTATATGGCGCATAGTTATATGTCACACAGTTCATGTCGCACAGTTATATGTCATAGTTATATGTCACACAGTTATATGTCATAGTTATATGTCGCACAGTTAAATGTAAGGAGGAGGGGATGTAGGAAGGTGGCTGTGTTACCATGACAACAAGACGACGTCAAAAAGAATAAGAGGAAGGGGAGATTAGAAGGCAGTGAGTGACCACTCTCACACAAGTACAGAGGATGGCAGAGATAACTGTGACCTTTTAACTCACAGGAGGCTGATGTAATGGCGGGATCAATAGTCAAATGTGGCCAGTGTTTGTAAGATGAGCAGAACGCCTAGTATTTTACTATTGCAATGGCAGCTTTAGTGACATGAGGCTACTAGACGCCAGCAGACAGGACGCCTAGTATTTTACTATTACAATGGAAGCTTTAGTGACATAAGGCTACTAGACGCCAGCAGACAGGACCACTGACTACAGCAGTTGTAAGTTTAAACCACTATTTTCAGGTCTGGTTTCGCTGTCAAAGAAAAGTCACGTGAAGAATGAGAGTACAGCTGTAAACACTCTACATCACACTAGACCACCTGTCTACCTTGTACATGACCTACACTAGAGCACCTGTCTACCTTGTACATGACCTACACTAGACCACCTGTCTACCTTGTACATGACCTACACTAGAGCACCTATCTACCTTGTACATGACCTACACTAGAGCACCTATCTACCTTGTACATGACCTACACTAGAGCACCTATCTACCTTGTACATGACCTACACTAGAGCACCTGTCTACCTTGTACATGACCTACACTAGACCACCTGTCTACCTTGTACATGACCTACACTAGAGCACCTGTCTACCTTGTACATGACCTACACTAGAGCACCTATCTACCTTGTACATGACCTACACTAGAGCACCTATCTACCTTGTACATGACCTACACTAGAGCACCTGTCTACCTTGTACATGGCCCACACTAGAGCACCTGTCTACCTTGTACATGACCCACACTAGAGCACCTGTCTACCTTGTACATGACCTACACTAGAGCACCTATCTACCTTGTACATGACCTACACTAGAGCACCTGTCTACCTTGTACATGACCTACACTAGACCACCTGTCTACCTTGTACATGACCTACACTAGAGCACCTGTCTACCTTGTACATGACCTACACTAGAGTACATGTCTACCTTGTACATGACCCACACTAAAGCACCTGTCTACCTTGTACATGACCTACACTAGAGCACCTGTCTACCTTGTACATGACCTACACTAGAGTACATGTCTACCTTGTACATGACCCACACTAAAGCACCTGTCTACCTTGTACATGACCTACACTAGAGCACCTGTCTACCTTGTACATGACCTACACTAGAGTACATGTCTACCTTGTACATGACCTACACTAGAGCACCTATCTACCTTGTACATGACCTACACTAGAGCACCTATCTACCTTGTACATGACCTACACTAGAGCACCTGTCTACCTTGTACATGACCTACACTAGACCACCTGTCTACCTTGTACATGACCCACACTAGAGCACCTGTCTACCTTGTACATGACCTACACTAGAGCACCTATCTACCTTGTACATGACCTACACTAGAGCACCTGTCTACCTTGTACATGACCTACACTAGACCACCTGTCTACCTTGTACATGACCTACACTAGAGCACCTGTCTACCTTGTACATGACCTACACTAGAGTACATGTCTACCTTGTACATGACCCACACTAAAGCACCTGTCTACCTTGTACATGACCTACACTAGAGCACCTGTCTACCTTGTACATGACCTACACTAGAGTACATGTCTACCTTGTACATGACCCACACTAAAGCACCTGTCTACCTTGTACATGACCTACACTAGAGCACCTGTCTACCTTGTACATGACCTACACTAGAGCACCTGTCTACCTTGTACATGACCTACACTAGAGCACCTGTCTACCTTGTACATGACCTACACTAAAGCACCTGTCTACCTTGTACATGACCTACACTAAAGCACCTGTCTACCTTGTACATGACCTACACTAGAGCACCTATCTACCTTGTACATGACCTACACTAGAGCACCTGTCTACCTTGTACATGACCTACACTAGAGCACCTGTCTACCTTGTACATGACCTACACTAGAGCACCTATCTACCTTGTACATGACCTACACTAGAGCACCTATCTACCTTGTACATGACCTACACTAGAGCACCTGTCTACCTTGTACATGACCTACACTAGAGCACCTATCTACCTTGTACATGACCTACACTAGAGCACCTGTCTACCTTGTACATGGCCCACACTAGAGCACCTGTCTACCTTGTACATGACCTACACTAGAGCACTACCTTGTACATGACCTTGTCTACCTTGTACATGACCTACACTAGAGCACCTGTCTACCTTGTACATGACCTACACTAGAGCACCTGTCTACCTTGTACATGACCTACACTAGAGCACCTGTCTACCTTGTACATGACCTACACTAGAGCACCTGTCTACCTTGTACATGGCCCACACTAGAGTACATGTCTACCTTATAATGGCCTACACTAGGTCAGTAGGTATACCTTGTATATGGCTTACTGGGTCACATGATTGTCTTGTATCCTGCCCACACTGAACCGTCTACCTTTTACGTGATGTACAATGGATTACCTGAGCACTTTGCTGAGCTTTTGTCTACCTGGTACACGGCCCACACTAACAGACTGTCACGGACAGACCCGTGCCAGGGAGTACAGTTAGCAATGGAAGTTATTTCCCCTTATAGGTTTTAAGGAGCAGGGATAGTCGCCCTTTAAAGTAGACGAGAGAATGGTGAATGGAGAAGGCGTGACGTAACACGAGGAATGACGTAGGGTGTCGTCTGCTGAGAGTAGAAGAAAACGGGCGGCTTTTTTGAGAGAGGGGGCGACGTCGTCTGCTTCCGGAGTATTGCTGTGTGCTTTTGAGATACCCAGTTGTTGTGTGTTCTGCTGGTGGATTATGTTGACGTCGTATTGCTGTGTGTTATTACCGATACCCACTTTCTGTGTGTTCTGCTGATAGACGTCGTAGTGCCGTGTGTATTAGTCAGCTGAACAGTTTCAAGGAGGAGTATTACAGGTAAGTTTATGTCTGTGAGTACGTGTGTTCTGACCGGACGTTGACAGTATGTTTTGGTCATTTTAGTCTAAATAAGCATATCGTCTCGGGACTTTTGCATTTCCCATTCTGATAACCTGTTGGAGAACTGTTTGGTGTGAACATTGGAAGAGAGTTTGACTAATAGAAAGAAGACTTGTGTAGCGACGATTGATTGGAAGGTCGAGAGATGTCTACATTATTGAAAGGATATTCCAGCTTGATTATTGTCATATATTGATTCCTGCTCGTTGTCATCTATTGATTAGAGTAACTCATGTTATTGAAGGGGTTTACGTAGACAGTTATTCGTTGCGAGATATGTTGATGTGAAATTGTTTGAAATTCTTTGAGAGTGGGAAAATTATTTGGAATTTTTTATTTGTGCAGCTGCCCTATTAATACAAGTTATACGCCCCCCCCCCCGAGATTATAGAGATCTTTGTAGTTTGTTGCGTGAAAGAGGAACGCCGTGTGATCAGTGTGTGTTGTATGTCACCTGTCTGCACGTTGCGTGATCCTTGCTACAGACCCACTAAACCACCTGCTTACCTTGTACACGACCCACACTGACCAGACCCACTGGGTCACCGTTGGCGTCGAAGGCGATGGGTCCCCTGACGCCGGTGAAGGAGACTTGCAGCAGGTTGTTGTACAACATCCGGGCCATCTCGCTGTCCTCGTAGGTGAAGTCTTCCAGACCCTTGCTGCTGCCTGCACAACCGAACGACAGAAGGCGGGTAGATGTGAGATGGAGTGAGACAGTAGGACACGACGCACGACTGGGACAGGAAGACAAGATTTCAGCTGGAGGAAACCACGCGGAACAGGGGACAGGGGAGAAGGGAGAGGGGACATGAGACACAGAGGACACAAGAGGAAACCACAGGGAACGGGGGACAGGAGAGAAGGGAGAGGGGACATGATACACACAGGACACGAGAGGAAACCACAGGGAACAGGAGGACATGCGGCTGAGATATGAGAATGTGAGACTGAGACAGGAGGACAGGAGACAGGACAGCACAAAGACCACCCTCAGCTGTTTTTTTCATGAAGTAAATAATTATTTCCTTCCATATATATATATATATTGCAAAATATCTACAGCAGCTCCAACAGCTATCCACATCTCCATCATGTCTGTATGTTTATTCAGGGGGTGTGGTCAGCCAATTTAAAGACACGCTGCCACCCGCCCATACTAACCCGCAAAGCAAGTAGATTTCTTTGTTCTTCTTCACATCTTTCTTCCTCTGCACTAACAAGTTTGCTGATTGTGTCTGAGTGGCTTTTCAAGGTATTTGAAGCTGTAGTTTCGCTGTATCGACTTTCTTGAAACACTCCGGACGTCATACAGCAATCAAAATATTTTGTAGTTCTACGTCTGTCTAATTATGTTTTCAGTGAGTGCAATGGCGGTGTCACAAGGCAGAGAGGAAAATGACTGAAATTCTCTCTCGCTTTTATATCATCTTCCGCCACGTAGTCAAACTAATTTTTCTTTTTTGATGTAATTATATCTTCTTCAAAATTTTCTAGATTCCTACAGCAAACGCTTCTTCTTTGCACGTGCAGCTCATTGATCCTATTCTGTTATATTTCTTAGTTTGTTTCATCCGTTTTGTTGCTATCTTTCAAACCATTTTTGTTTGTTTTTAAGATAAGATTTCGAAATACGTGTTCCTTTTCCCGTCTGTCCTTGAAAGGATGTGCCTTCAGACCCGTCTAATAGAGAGCATCACGTGTTGTCTACCTGGCACCTGATAGACCAGGGGTGGGGAACCTTTTTTCCTTCAAGAGCCATTTTGATATTTATAACATCATTTACGGGCCGTAGAAAATAATCTACTCAAAAATGAGTTGCTCTGTTTGGTCAAGCTGTAGTTTCCCCACAATGTGCCAACACTTTTACAACGTGTACAACACTATCCCTGCCTGGAACTACTGTCCTCTGAGTGACCACAATCCGCCTTTAGGTAGTTAGGTGAGCGAAAAATATGCTCGACCTCCATGAAAATCCCAGCGAAACAGCTGTTGGGAGTCTGTAAATATCTGTTTATAAATAAACAGTTGCCAGACACAGAGTATATATATATATATATAGCAATAACATCTGTGTTTTCTAGTCCACAATTCTCAGAATAATATTAATCATTATAATCATGACTATTTAGTCCACAAGTCTCTGTTTGTGATTATGTAGTACAAGTACACTAAGAATAATATTAATCATTATAATCATGACTATTTAGTGCACACATTCCTCCTGATGGAGGAGTTCATGTTATTTACAAAGTGTCTACACACTTGTCACACACACACACACACACACACACACACACACACACACACACACACACACGCGCGATTGCACATACACATATAAACTCGAACTAGGTTTTCCTGCCAAATCTTTTCCATTTGCTCCTCGTTTGGAAATTCCTGAGAAGCTGTTAGACAGCTGTAAGTGTGACCTGTAGGTGTGAACTGTAGGTGTGAGCTGTAGGTGTGTGCTGTAGGTGTGAGCTATAGGTGTGTGCTGTAGGTGTGACCTGTAGGTGTGACCTGTACACTGAGGTAAGAACGCTACGCGTATTAACCAGCCGACAACAAGTCGGAGCAGCTCTACCCTCGGTCACAAGGATGCGGGAGTCTCCACAACCAAACATTCCCCACTCCTGTGATAGAGCATCATAGTGTTACCTATCTGTTACCTAATAGAGCATCATAGTGTTGTCTAGCTAGCACCTAATATAGCATCATAGTGTTACCTATCTATTACCTAATAGAGCATCATAGTGTTGTCTAGCCAGCACCTAATATAGCATCATAGTGTTGTCTAGCCAGCACCTAATAGAGCATCATAGTGTTGCCTAGCCAGCACCTAATAGAGCATCATAGTGTTGCCTAGCCAGCACCTAATAGAGCATCATAGTGTTACCTATCTATTACGTAATAGAGCATCATAGTGTTGCCTAGCCAGCACCTAATATAGCATCATAGTCTTACCTATCTATTACGTAATAGAGCATCATAGTGTTGTCTAGTCAGCACCTATTATAGCATCATAGTGTTGCGTAACTAGTAGCTCATAGAGCATTATAGTGTTGCCTAGCTAGTACCTAAAGGAGCATCATAATGTTGCCTAGCTGGTAACTAATAGAGTAATAGAGCATCATAGTGTTTCCTAGCTAGTAGCTTAGAGAGCATTATAGTGTTGCCTAGCTACCATCTAACAGAGCATCATAATGTTGCCCAACAAATACCTAATAGAGCATCATAGCGTTCCCTAGCTAGTACCTAATAGTTCATCATAGTGTTACCAAGCTAGTACCTAATAGGGCGTCATAGTTTTGCCTATTACCTAATAAAGCATCAACGTGTTGCCTAGTTATTACCTAATAGAGTATCAACATGTTGCCTAGCTATTACCTACTAGAGCATCAATGTGGTGCCTAGCTATTACCTAATATCATAGTGTTTCCTAGCTATTACCTAATAGAGCATCAACGTGTTGCCTAGCTAGTAGCTAGTACGTAATATAGCATCAACGTGTTGCCTAGCTAGTACCTAATATAGCATCATAGTGTTGCCTAGCTAGTACCTAATATAGCATCATAGTGTTTCCTAGCTAGTATCTAATAGAGCATCATAGTGTTGCCTAGCTAGTACCTAATAGAGCATCATAGTGTTGCCTAGCTAGTACCTAATATAGCATCATAGTGTTGCCTAGCTAGTATCTAATAGAGCATCAACGTGTTGCCTAGCTAGTACCTAATAGAGCATCAACGTGTTGCCTAGCTAGTATCTAATAGAGCATCAACGTGTTGCCTAGCTAGTATCTAATAGAGAATCATAGTGTTGCCTAGCTAGTACCTAATATAGCATCATAGTGTTGCCTAGCTAGTACCTAATAGAGCATCAACGTGTTGCCTAGCTAGTATCTAATAGAGCATCATAGTGTTGCCTAGCTAGTACCTAATATAGAATCATAGTGTTGCCTAGCTAGTACCTAATAGAGCATCAACGTGTTGCCTAGCTAGTATCTAATAGAGCATCATAGTGTTGCCTAGCTAGTACCTAATATAGAATCATAGTGTTGCCTAGCTAGTACCTAATAGAGCATCAACGTGTTGCCTAGCTAGTATCTAATAGAGCATCATAGTGTTGCCTAGCTAGTACCTAATATAGAATCATAGTGTTGCCTAGCTAGTACCTAATAGAGCATCAACGTGTTGCCTAGCTAGTATCTAATAGAGCATCATAGTGTTGCCTAGCTAGTACCTAATAGAGTATCAACATGTTGCCTAGCTATTACCTACTAGAGCATCAATGTGGTGCCTAGCTATTACCTAATAGGTTGCCTAGGTAATACATCATAGTGTTGTCAAGCGAGTACCTAATATCTTATCCTAATATCTAGTATCGTGCCCTGGCTGCCATTTTTGCGCGTTGACCGGAGCTGTATGGACAGTCTGTCCTCTGACCCTTCATCCTCATCCTTCACACAACCCGAGTAACATTTCCTGGAGTCCTGTACCCTGACCCTAGGCTCTCAAACATCTACTGTAACATTGGTCTGTGCCACCCATCCTCATCCTTAAGAATGTCCTGTAACACTTTATAGCCACCGAGTCTACTTCCCACCAGGATACGGGTGTCCGGCCGAGAAGTGGCGGGTACTTGCCAACACGAGTGACAGCTGAACGACACTCTCGTATTTACTTGTACTTAGTTGAACTAGACTAGTGTGTGGAACTCACTCTCTTACTTACTTATACTTAGTTGAACTAGACTAGTATGTGGTACTCACTCTCTTTCTTACTTATACGTAGTTGAACTAGACTAGTGTGTGGTACTCACTCTCTTTCTTACTTATACTTAGTTGAACTAGACTAGTGAGTGGTACTCACTCTCTTTCTTATTTATACTTAGTTGAACTAGACTAGTGAGTGGTACTCACTCTCTTTCTTACTTATTCGTAGTTGAACTAGACTAGTGTGTGGTACTCACTCTCTTTCTTACTTATACTTAGTTGAACTAGACTAGTGAGTGGTACTCACTCTCTTTCTTACTTATACTTAGTTGAACTAGACTAGTGAGTGGTACTCACTCTCGTACTTACTTGTACTTAGTTGAACTAGACTAGTGTGTGGTACTCACTCTCTTTCTTACTTATACTTAGTTGAACTAGACCAGTGAGTGGTACTCACTCTCTTTCTTACTTATACTTAGTTGAACTAGACCAGTGAGTGGCACTGACACTGACCTGTCAACTGTTCCTGTGTCCGGTTGAGTGCCAGAGCCAGGGCCCACACGGCGTCGTAGCCTTGTGAGACGATCGTGTCACCGGGCAAGGGGCGACCATCCACCGCAGCCTTATAAGCGGCCGTGAACTCTGAGGGCAGCCAACCTGAGATAGCGCGTTCAGAGCTGAGACAGACAATAGAGACAAGACACAGAGCTTAGACAGAGCTGAAACAAAGCTGAGACAGAGGTGAGATAGACAAGAGAGACAAGAGACAAAGCTGAGACTGAGCTGAGACAGACAATAGAGACAAGACACAGAGCTTAGACAGAGCTGAAACAAAGCTGAGACAGAGGTGAGATAGACAAGAGAGACAAGAGACAAAGCTGAGACTGAGCTGAGACAGACAATAGAGACAAGACACAGAGCTTAGACAGAGCTGAAACAAAGCTGAGACAGAGGTGAGATAGACAAGAGAGACAAGAGACAAAGCTGAGACTGAGCTGAGACAGACGAAAGACCATTTGATATAATAATTGTGCAATTCAGAAATCTGCATTCTGATGGTAAATCTAAGACTGTAGGTATGATACATGTTTGTATTGGTATTTATGTGTGAATGTGCCTGCAAAGTAGGCGTAATGATGTGATCGGTATTACACTGCCTGTATCACACTGCCTGTATTACACTGTATCACACTGCCTGTATCACACAGCCTGTATTACACTGTATCACACTGCCTGTATTATACTGTATATAACTGCACTCGCACACATACATGCACACGCACACAAACACGCACACACCCAAACGCACACACACGCGCACACACGCACACACACGCATACTTTCAGAGTCCTCACATGCCCTGATATCATATTACATCTCTTCATCGTCCATCTCCATCAAATCACTGCTGTTACACTACTACCGACCACCACCTTTACATCATCATCATCATCATGGCATGTGCCTACCGGGGATTGATGGACAGGATGCCGGTATCAAAGTGACCCTCCACGGCCTCCATCAGTTGCCCGGGGCTGCAGTCAACCGCTGGATCCGCCATCAACCACCACCCGGCGTCATACCACCCGGGAAGCAGCCACACCACCCGGGGCCCGTACAACCCGACTTTGTACGCCTGCGACACGCACACAGACACAAGGGCATGCATATACATGTATACACAGTCACACAGACACACGCGCGCGCGCACACACACACACACACACACATATTCAAGAAGATACACGTGGCTTAGCATTCTTAGCATTAGTGACAACAGTTGTTGGTTTGACTACATGTGTAAGTATATGTGTACGTGTGCTGAGAGAGAGAGAGGCCCGGGGTGTATATTACAATTCACACTGGGGACTGAAAAGATGTCTGAGGTTAGAAGCACATATAATAAGGGTGAAAGGGAGGAAGACAGAAAGGGATGGAAGAGAGACGAGGGTACTACTTACCTCGCAGAAGACTTTGCGGGCCTTGTCCTGGTAAAAAGCTCCCACGATAATCCGACAGTCGTTGTCCTGACATCAGCAGAAGAAAAAAATAATGTTTTACTGTCGCAAAAAGTGTTTTCGTCTCGTTATCAAACGATGTTTATTGTTTATCTGTCAGTTTCTGTCAGGGCTACAACAGTCTTGTCCCTCAGACCCGAAATCTGTTCCTGTAGCGTCACAGCTTTTCCCTGTTAAAAACTATTCTGAAGTATGTACACCGCAAACACTTGCGGCAAACAACACAACACTAACGTTTTTGTCGCCATGACAACAAGTGTCGATATCGGACAGCACGTGGTTTTCTCGCCGGGACATGATGAGGACAGGAAGACGGGAGAGATGAGGTGACGACAGCTGTCGTCTCGAGCATGCGCACACAGTCTGTGGTTGGTGTAGAGCAGACATTTGTTTCACTCGTTGTGTACACGTGGTCGTGTCATTTGTCAGCGCCCTTAAACACAAACCGTTAAACATATTCACCGCTGATACCACCTGCATCATGGCAGAGCACTGACCTTCAGACTTTTCACGTGAGGTGTGGGATCATCCATGAAAATTTCTGACCTGATGATGGTGATGTTGGCTTCTTGCAGCAGGCGAACCAGGTTCTCCGTCGTCTGAAGACAGAGGACCGAGCGCGCATGCGTGAACTGAAGCGAGTCAGAACTAGTGTACAGAGGTCACGCGAGTAACTGGGTACGACAGAGACACGACACCTGACAGGTGAGTCAGATCGAGCGAGTCAGGACAGCATTAGTGTACACATTCCGCGAGTCTCACTAGGTAACAAGGCTCCTGATATGAGAGGGGAGACAATACCTGATATGAGAGGCAATCCTTGACAGGGTAGACAATACCTGATATGAGAGGCAATGCTTGACAGGGGAGACAATACCAGATATGAGAGGCAACCCTTGACAGGGGAGACAATACCAGATATGAGAGGCAACCCTTGACAGGGGAGACCTGATACCTGATACCTGATATGAGAGGCAATCCTTGAGGGGGAGATAATACCTGATATGAGAGGCAATCCTTGACAGGGGAGACAATACCTGATATGAGAGGCAATCCTTGACAGGGGAGATAATACCTGATATGAGAAGCAATACTTGACAGGGGAGAGAATATCTGACATGAGAGGCTAGTGTAGGAGAATGAGTTGTACTCACGGCGGCGAAAAGATCGTAGGACTGGTGGATGGTGGCCACACGCCGCCACCCGAAGGTCTGCAGCAGCAGGAGGCGGACAGGGTTGGTTTGTGTGTCCGGCGCTGTCACGCGGGCGAACAGTGGGAACTTGACTTTGTTGGACAGGGCTGGTGATACGGACAAGTAGGACACCTAGCGGGACAGAACACAATTCACACATCACTGTGAAACACTTCACACACAACCTCTAACATTAGCTACAGTGAGGAACGACGAACGGCGATGAATTACTGGATGGAATGACACCCGCTATGGAAACACGAGACGGAAACACAGTGAGTGAGGCGACTAAAGCACTTGATCATCTCCACATCAAGTCTATGCACATGCAAAGTCTCTACAAAGATGTGCAAATAGACAGGTTAGCACACACATAGAGAGAGAGAGAGATGTGGACAAACATATGGTCACTCACTGTAACTGTCACAGTCCCTGTCTAACTTGACCCTGTGTGAAAGGGAGCTCATGTACTCTTAACATGGGTGCAGGCAGTTGAAGCAAAGAGGATCCTTCGAGTGAGTGAGTCTTCACTCAAACTTGTCAACGATGGAGAAGCGGATGGCCGAGTGGCTAGAGCGCTGGCGTTCGAACCGAGAGAGCTCAGGTTCAGTTCCCGATAAGCGCAGCAAACTTCCCCCCCCCCAGTCGACCCAGCTGACGGGAATGGGTACCTGACTTCTTAGAGGGTTGGGGAGGGTAAGGCAGCGAGGGAGAGGAGATGGGCACCACCCTCATGTAAAAGCTGGCCCCGACAACCTCAAAAGGTTATGGGATGACCTTTACCTTTTCTTTTTTTTTTTACTAGTTTAGTAACACAAGTCCTAGTCACACACAGCCGTCTACTAGTTGCGGCCCATTAAGAGAAGACAAATTGAGTTTTTTCCCTTTGTTGTGGTCCTCACAGTGTTGGTTGTACATGAATACGACGCCAGGGCTGGTGACGAGGTTGAAGATGTTTGGAGAGACAGTTGTGACAGTTAGTCGCACAGTGAGTGGCCAGGTGCCGGGACACTCGGCGCTGTGGTCGAATGGTTTGTGAAATGTCAAGTGCGGGAGGGGGATGTGACAAAGATGGTGTGAAATGTCAAGTGCGGGAGGGGGATGTGACAAAGATGGTGTGAAATGTCAAGAACAAGAGCGAGGCGGTGTGAGAAAGTGGATACACGCTGATGTCTTAGTCGATAGCTTCCTGCACACACACCGCAAAGTTTACCTCCCTTAGAGTCGAGTCGCCTTAAAAAAAACAAACAGGGTTAAAAGACATGTCCTGTGGTATTTACCTGTCATGTCTAGTGTGTCTAGTCTCATGTCTATGGTGTCCTGTGGTATTTACCTGTCATGTCTAGTGTGTCTAGTCTCATGTCTATGGTGTCCTGTGGTATTTACCTGTCATGTCTAGTGTGTCTAGTCTCATGTCTATGGTGTCCTGTGGTATTTACCTGTCGTGTCTAGTGTGTCTAGTCTCATGTCTATGGTGTCCTGTGGTATTTATCTGTCATGCCTAGTGTGTCTAGTCTCATGTCTATGGTGTCCTGTGGTATTTATCTGTCATGCCTAGTGTGTCTAGTCTTATGTCTATGGTGTCCTGTGGTGTTTACTTGTCTCAGGCGATGTTATTGTCTACCAGAAGCAGTAGAGTTCACTCCTGTAGAGTCTCACAAGCTGTGATTGTCCCTGGAGGCTGTCGTGCAGTAGCCGGACATTTCCCTGCTCCTCATCTCACACCTCATCATCGGTGTTTGAACATCATTTGACTAGCGCCGCACACACTGGAGCCAAACATTTGTATGACTTGCAGCCACATTCACTGGTGACTATGGTAACGAGCTAGCCTTCTGTGCAAACGTTTGCCGACACAATATGGTCAAGTCCCACGAGCTGCGCGTGTTCTGAGCCGTGATTTTCCTATCATCGTGTTTTGTGTCTTGCTTGTCCTTTGTCAGCAGCTGGCTGACAACAAAATACCCCGGCGTCTGTTTACTGAGCAAAGATAGGCAACCTACCTCACGAAAAATACAAAAGCCCGGCCGCGACAGTTTCACTGACAAAGCCACTCTGGACATGAGTAGTTTGAATTTGATTACTTACTCCAGATTTGATTACTTTGGCATAATGTTACTAGAATAGTCCAATTTGAAAGACAGGAGAGATTCGTTCACTAGTCCTGCGCTACAGAGCAGGAAATGAAGCCCCCAGTGCTGAGAGGGCGGGTGCACAGTTCGCTGAGAATCTCTAGCTGGGGAATTAACACCTAACAGCCCACTAAGAGTCTCTAGCTGGGGGACTAACACCTAACAGCCCACTGAGAGTCTCTAGCTGGGGGACTAACACCTAACAGCCCACTGAGAATCTCTAGCTGGGGAATTAACACCAAACAGCCCACTGAGAGTCTCTAGCTGGGGGACTAACACCTAACAGCCCACTAAGAGTCTCTAGCTGGGGGACTAACACCTAACAGCCCACTGAGATTCTCTAGCTGGGGGACTAACACCTAACAGCCCACTGAGAGTCTCTAGCTGGGAACTAACACCTAACAGCCCACTGAGAGTCTCTAGCTGGGGACTAACACCTAACAGCCCATTGAGAGTCTCTAGCTGGGGACTAACACCTAACAGCCCATTGAGAGTCTCTAGCTGGGGGACTAACACCTAACAGCCCACTGAGAGTCTCTAGCTGGGGAACTAACACCTAACAGCCCGCTGTGAGTCTCTAGCTGGGGAACTAATACCTAACAGCCCGCTGTGAGTCTCTAGCTGGGGACTAACACCTAACAGCCCACTGAGAGTCTCTAGCTGCGGACTAACATCTAACAGCCCGCTGTGAGTCTCTAGCTGCGGACTAACATCTAACAGCCCGCTGTGAGTCTCTAGCTGCGGAACTAACACCTAATAGCCCGCTGAGAGTCTTTAGCTGGGGAACTAACACCTAATAGCCCGCTGAGAGTCTCTAGCTGCGGAACTAACACCTAATAGCCCGCTGAGAGTCTCTAGCTGCGGACTAACATTTAACAGCCCGCTGTGAGTCTCTAGCTGGGGACTAACACCTAACAGCCCACTGAGAGTCTTTAGCTGCGGAACTAACACCTAACAGCCCGCTGTGAGTCTCTAGCTGCGGAACTAACACCTAACAGCCCGCTGAGAGTCTCTAGCTGCGGAACTAACTTCTAATAGCCCGCTGAGAGTCTCTAGCTGCGGAACTAACTTCTAATAGCCCGCTGAGAGTCTCTAGCTGCGGAACTAACGTCTAACAGCCCACTGTGAGTCTCTAGCTGGGGAACTAACACCTAACAGCCCGCTGAGAGTCTCTAGCTGGGGAACTAACACCTTATAGCCCGCTGTGAGTCTCTAGCTGGGGGACTAACACCTAACAGCCCCATTAACTGCTTGACAGGCACCAAGGAGATCCGGGGAAATGTCTTGATTACCTCACTTGGGGTCAACACTCATTTTGTTCTCTTTCTCTCTCACACACATGTGCGCGCGTGTATGATGGAGATGTGTGAGCTAGCAAGAGTGAGGGAGAATGGGCATGTGTGATGTGTGATGTGTGATGTGTGATGTAGTGAATAGCTGACATGCTGAACATTCCCGTGTTCGTTTTCAACAGTTTAAGAAATAGTGCAGCGGATGTCTGGTTTATATCCACAGGTTATTTCAGCCTACCTGTAAACTCAACACGGTTAGCTGTCGAACAAAAGATCTTTCTCTGACATTTTTCCAAAGCGCGAAGACCATTTGTGGTGAATGGAATCAAAGAAGACAGTTTACAGAGATTTCCTCGCAAAGACCGGATGTGACACTAATGTCGGCAGTAATGGGGGGACTTGAGAGAAAACGCAATTCTATTTATCACTTGATTTAGTGCAGATCGATTTTGCTTAATAAAATAATGATTGGGAAGATTGTGCAAAGAAGTGAAAAGACACTTGGTAAATGCCATGTTTGATTGGCGACAGATTCAATCGCAGAAAGGCTTCTATTGATGGTGTGGATGGTAATCCTATAGACCTCTGGGGTAGTAACAGACTTACACGTGCTAGTCTCGGCAATCACATGCACAAGAGTGAATTGATTGGACCCACCAATATTAACTGTTGTTTGGTAAAGATGGATTTTTCCCGAAGCATGTGGCATACAAGAGTGCAGGAGTACTGTAGTCTCACATACACACACAATCTACAGAAGGGGGGGGGGTCACACAGCAGGTAAAGACCGGCAGGTCTCGGCGACAGCAGTGGGTGTGAGCAGTGCTCACCCACAGTCAGACTGAGTTGACATCAATTGATTCCCCTCATCATATCGCACCAGGCATCACTTCACAGCACTCGTTAAAGTGACACCACATTCATATCACTAAAATGATTCTCTGTCTTAATTAACATCTGAATTAATCACCACTAACAACTACCTGGGTCAAGATTAGCCCTGGCTGGGGAATTTCTTAAAATCTTGGCATTAACTTTGCCTAAGCTTGGGCACATCTTGGCTCAATATTACATGTTGAGATTTTGTTTTCGCGGTTTTCGGTGACAGAATTGAAATAATTGCTTAAAACGTGCATGAAAGTTGGTTACATCAGACAACAAGCAAAATGAGTCAATGAGTAACTGACGTCACCTGCACGAGATTCCACAGATGCGAAGCACGTGCTGTGACTTCTGACACGATGGAACAGCCGTCTCCCATGATAGCGATTTTCGTCGGGGGTGTGAACAGCTGATGAAACATCACATTGATCCCGATGCCAGGGTCACACTGCAACACCAGAAACCACCAATGCTGCAGTTTGAGGTGACAGACAGACAGACAGACGGACAGAAAGAAAGAAAGAAACAAACAAACAAAGAAACAAAAAAAACAAAGAAAGAAAAATTTTATATGGTTTCATATTGAAATATTCAAGCCAAAAAAAATCAGATGTAAATATTGCATTTGTGCACTATAGAGCTGACTCAATGCGCGTTACACAAATAAACATGAGATTGTAATACAGAGGTAAAGCAAATGGAGACTGTATGCCAGCCACTGGCAGTCGTGAGAAATAATAATAATAATAATAAAGTACAGAGACAGAATAATAAGACACATACACGGACGGACACAACATGCAAAGGTAGTGTGGATGGAATGACAAATGTGATGAAGAAGCCAGTAGTCGCCCTCAGCTCCCTCCCTCCGTCCAGTTGAGAAACTGTAAGTCAGGCGGTAGATGGAGTCCACACCATAGTCACTGTTGTAGGTCCAACCAGTGAGACACCAGTCGCTAGTATTTCTCCTGCTCCTACACTTGCCTGCAAAACACTTCTCGCAAAACTGTCGTCTGGTGACCTCACAAGTCAGGGACGCACTTCACATCCACAGGTAAAATATTTACAGGTATGACATTTACAGATATAATATTTACAGATATAATATTTACAGATAGAACAGATATAACATTTAAAGGTATGACATTTACAGATATAATATTTACAGATATAACAGATATAACATTTACAGGTATGACATTTATATGCAGAAACCACACAGTTGTCTTACAGTGGATTCCCTCCCACTGCGGTGTATTTGGCAACGAAGCCGCAGACACTCTTGCCAAGGAAGGATCCACAAAAGAGCAGCAAGACAAGTCCACCACCTTCAATGAAGTCAAAACCATCATCAAGGCCAAACAGCATAACAAATGGCTACAGCATCACCCACGTTTCAACCAGAACGACCCATACTACCTGCTCACAAGGGCCGAACAGGTCATTATTTTCAGACTGAGGACAGGCCACAACCGTCTCAATCACCACCTATACACCAAACTCCGGATCGGCCAGACGGACAGATGCCCGTGCCAGACAGACAGCCAGACAACAAAACATCTACTGCAAGAATGCCCCATGCACGAAGACCTCAGACACCGCATCTGGACTGATGAGACGCCGGTATCAGGGAAGCTACACGGCAGTCTGGAGGACCTGCGGCGCACAGCATCATTTGTACAAGAGGCAGGCGTATCCATTTGAGTGACCGACAACAACAACAACATTTACAGGTATGACATTTACAGATTTTTTTAAATATTTACAGATATAACATATATAACATTTACAGGTATGACATTTACAGATATAATATTTACAGATATAACAGATATAATATTTACAGGTATGACATTTACAGGTATAATATTTACAGATAGAACAGATATAACATTTACAGGTATGACATTTACAGATATAACATTTACAAAATACGTTCAACTTGTCATCATGCAGAATGAGTCACACATCCAGAGGTGATCATGTTTTGTTATCACCTGATTCTTTATGAATTGTCGACTGTTGAACTCTGCTACAAACTTCCGCACGGCGCCGGCACTAGTCAACATGTGTGAGTATATACACCATGATATGAAACATGTGCCAGCATATACACCATGATATGAAACATGTCATCACATGCACCATGATATGACAGAGAAAACGGACATTGATTTCTGTTGAAGGAAAGGCGTTTGAACTGTAACATTCTGGTGTTTCATGTTGTGTCCAGAGGTAAATGTGTGTCAACACGCCGTGTTTTACTTGTGATAAGCGACAAGTCTACATGGTGTGTACACACGTGCCTGTGCGCGTGAGAGTCTGTGATGAAGAGAAGTCCTTTGCGGAAATGTCAGCAACTGTAATATTTACCATTAAAAAAACTCGGGTTTAGCCGTCAAGAGGCTGGGGGGGGCGGGTGTAGCAGGGACTGGAGTGACACCAATGATCACTGGTGACAAAGCTGATCACCGCCAACTGTCAGCCACGTGACAACCCGGCCTCAGTGCCCCAATTACTTCTGCTTCAGGAGCAAATCGAACTCAAAGACGAGCATTCGCCCAAAATGTATCGATCACAACAAGGTGTGGCATCGACCAGGGGGCGCTACCTCCATGTTCTGTCAAAAATGTCGCCGCCTACTGAAACGAATCCCACGATTGTGGCCATAAACATCGGCCTGCAGTGGGGGGGGGGGCAGCAAACTGGCTGGGGGGGGCAGCAAACTGGCTGGGGGGAGCCTCTCGTCTGTCTTTTCGGATCATTGTGATACAAAAAACATGTTTGGACAGAACTGCTTGACCATTTGTTGACACTTCGTCATATAATACACACAGCTTCCCAACCACGTGTGTGTGTGTGTGTGTGTGTGTTCATGGCCACACTGTCAAGCTGCCTTATAATTCACAGCTACAGGCGTCACGTGGTGTGGAGATAGACTGTCTGCGGGGTATTATTATATGATTTTCATCTGACTGTCTAACATCAGCAATAATCTACCATAAGCACGGAGGAGACATCAGGTGGGTCGGTGGAGGCCCGGATCAACAACAACCGTGCGACCTCTGGCGGGCTGCAGGATGGAGGGCAGGAAAAGTCTGGTACTTTAGTCAAACCACCTGTACAGCTGAGAGAAGAAACTTCCACTGGAACTCGCGGTGTCAGCACATGACAAGAGACTGAATAGTTGTCGCCTGTCAGGGATTCGAAACTAGCAAGAGGTTAAAAGTCGCCCCAGCTGCTTGAAATATAAGGCTAGACGATGTTTATTTGACATGTATAGACAACAATCAGTGGCCTGCGGTGAGATTTCCCACTCGGGACCAGCTGGGGGACTGGGGTGTTGGGGGCGGTAAGCTACTCAATTTGCTGCATTTCTCTTAAATCAGGTTTATAATAATGTTGATTATAAGATCATGATTTATGTGAAAATACCAGATAATTGTGTAGATACCATATATAAGCGTTAAATGACAATATAAACGGGAAATAGTCGACAACAAGCGAGACGATGTAACCTGTTGATTATTTTAGATTACACGCTATGTAACAAATAAAAATATCCTCTTTCAAACACAAAAACTGTTATTACTAAGCTAAAGAAATAATCTATCACGTGTGAGTCTAAAATATCTATATTTCGATATCAATGTATGATAGTAGAAATTAGGTAAGTGTCTATCGATATGACTTTACACAGAGAGATTATACGGTTTCGCTTAGTAATCAGTGGGTCTTCATGAAAGGCTTGACAGAGAATTCATCATATTTGAGAACAAACAAACAAAAAATCCCCAAAAACAAAAAACACGCTGAATTCGAAACGCAATACCTTTCAGAGACAAGGCGCTGCCTGTAACCACTACACCATGCAGACATTGCTATCATTAAGTGTAAACTAACCTGTTTAACAGGCTACATCGTCTCGGTTGTTTTAAACCATCATTTATTTCACCTTTACCTGTCATAAGTTTTAGGTCTTGAGTTATTTTGCCTGTCACCATTAACTGTATGCAGCTCTTCATAATGTTTAAATATTGAGCTTAGCGCCATAGCAAGTGTCATAGCTGGCAAAGACTGATTGAAAGCAAGGTTGCACTGAGGGTTAGTTCCCCGAGTGCAGCAGGCGCTTGGTGGCGCTACGGTTTGAAGAGGGGCTAGACAACCACTGTGTACTAACTGTAACACCTGTGATGTTGGAGACCAATGTCACTATATTATGCCAATAAACCAAGATGTCAGCGACTGTGTACTCACTGTAACACCTGTGATGTTGGAGACCAATATCATTATAGTCTAGTCTGTCAATAAACCAAGATGACAGTGACTGTGTACTCACTGTAAGACCTGTGATGTTGGAGACCAATATCACTATATTCTAGTCTGTCATTACTTCAAGAACGAAAGACAAAACTTAATTCCTAAAATTTTATTTTAAACACCCGATTGTATTTCTGCTCGACACAAAAGCATGTACTGAAAAAAGCTTCTTTAGTTATGAAAATTATTTCTGGTGCTTTGCTACGTTTCTGGGTGGATTTGTGTCTGTGCCACTTTTGATGTTCTCCTGGGCCACTTATTTGTACTGTGACATCTGCACCATCTTGCCATGACTGACATGTTACATCAGCACGTGATGTCCACTTCAAACTCTGATTATCTCCCTGCTGCTGTGTCAGAAAGTTGAGATGTCGAGGTGTCACACCAAGCTGTAGGAAGACAAGTCTACAATGACTGACATCATGTGTCTCCAGGAAACTCACTGACAATGACCGTTAGCCTACTGATCTCACGTGACTTGTGTTGGTGGAATCATATTTCTGTCTGAGAAACTTGGGCCACTGCACCGAATATTGCGAGCTGAGCCTCCACACAAATGTCATAACAACTTTCAGATGTTTCCAGATGCACAACTTTATTGACTTATCGAAGATTCCATGTAATGGCGAGGCTGCACACGTATCTGTTCAGTCTGCCTCTTGGTATCTAACCTTCCATTGTCTTCCTTTTATCATTACTGGTCAGGTGAGACTGAGACCTACCTTCGTCATGATGCTGCGCATTACAAAGACTCAAATTAAAATAAACTAAATTACATTAAATTAAACCGCTAATTGTGTATAATTCAAGTTTCCCATACCCTCAAGGAGTGAATTAATAACAATGTCTGATGTCTGGCGAGGGGGTAGAATTCATCAAAGAGCTGAGACCTACTAATGCCACTTGAGGGAATAGCAGAGGTCAGAGGGCAAGGATTTGTGGAGACAGCAGTCGAGGGGAGCCACAGGCTCTGGTACAGTGGGGAGAACAGACTCGAGCATAGACAGCATGGGCCTCCTCGTGTCTATAGGTCTGAGCTGTCATCAGCTATGGGGACCTCCTCGTGTTTATAGGTCTGACGTCTGAGCTGTCATCAGGTGTGTGGCCTCCTCGTGTCTATAGGTCTGAGCTGTCATCAGCTGTGTTGGCCTTCTCGTGTCTATAGGACAGGATACACTGACCAGATGTGGCTCTCTTGACCGAGCCAAGTAGCAACACTTATCCGTTTGTCTCTCAGTTTCAGGAAGACACCGTTGAGACGGTGATGGCAGCTGGAAGATGGAATCCGTCACTTGACTCATTTTTCAATAATTTGTGGTGCAACACGTGACGTCTGTCTGTCTGACAACAAGCAGCACTTGATGAGGTTTGTTGTATGAGAAAAAATATTGTACTTGTCCACAATGGAGCCCACAGTCAGAGGTATGTCGATATCCCGGCAGCCAGTGCGAGGCAGGTATCATCAGGCAGGTAGGTCGAGACTTGCCGAACACGTTTTGCATCACGTTTTCTTGCTGCAAGTGTCTTATTGATGTGTTTGATGTCTTGGCTGCGCTCTTAATGGTCTTGTGAGTCAGTGAACAACTTTCATACAAGTCACGTGACAAATAAAACTAATTACAGGTGAGTCGAGTTGTCCTGTACTTCATGGCAAGACACTGCCACATGTTACCTGCATCTTACCGGCTGCTGACTTCTCTCCCTCTTGGAGGGGCTGACGTGTTTTCATCCTTCCCCAAGGTTTTAGGCAACCACATGGCTTCCTCTTATTTCACACTTGTGTCTGTCTGTCTGTCTGTCTGTCTGTCTCGGTGGCTGTCTGTCTGGCTGGCTGGCTGGCTGGCTGGCTGGCTTGTTTCTGTCTGTCTGGCTGGCTGGGGTATTTCTCGGAGATGTGCCCATGTTTATGTTCGCAAATAAAATCCAATATTTGTTTTGTAGTTTGTGCTCGGAAAAATGTAACTCTACCCCAGTCTGCCTCAGCCGAGATCTGCCAGCTAGAAAAACGTCACTGTATGCAACTAACACTGTGACGTTACAGTAGTCACTGTATGCAACTAACACTGTGACGTTACAGTAGTCACTGTATGCAACTAACACTGTGACGTTACAGTACGTCCCTGCATGCTACCAACACTGTGACGTTACAGCACGTCACTGTAGGCTACCAACACTGTGACGTTACAGCACGTCATTGCATGCTACCAATACTGTGACGTTACAGCACGTCAGAGTGAACTGATCAAAAACTTTCATGGCGAGCTCTAGGCGAGGCATGTAACAAAGACTGATCAGAACTCAGTTACGAAAGATGACAGTCGTAGCCTTATACACAGAACGGCTCGGTCTTATCTTTTCACGAGTTCCCAAGACACAAGCCTTTGTTGACTGTGTGACATCACACTGAGCAGTACTTACAACCATTTTCAAAATTACAAACACGAAATTAAAAAGAAAGTGATGCCGCATCTTCCTTCCCCCTCAAAATAGCGAGTTCATCTACAGTGTTCTACAAATGTCTGACGTCTGCAGCCATCCTCACCACGGACAACATTAAAAACCTTAGAAGAAAGTCCAGTGATAGTTGTGACGTTTACTGTCAGCAAAACTTCCTTCAGCCGCCATGCCATTAGTTTACATCAGCCCCGCGCTAACAGTTCTTTGGTTCTGTTTCCCACCGCGGTACCCAGGACATCTTCCAGACAGATTGTCGAGAAGAAACTTCCACTGAAAGCCAATGTTAAGAGCACAATGCTGACTAACTTTGTAGACTTCACTTCATCAGAGACTATTTACTGAGTCAGTAGATTCCTAAACAAACTACACCAGCAGTGATCGTTGTCGGAAGTCGTTAACATACCCCGGGTGAGCCAACTGAGGCTCACGGTTGACGTTCTTGAGCTAATAACTGCTATTTATAGCCGTCAACTACAAACACAGAAGAGTAGAAAATGGTAAACAGAAGACAACTGTATGATGTTTGTTTGAAAGCATCTCTGACATTTCCAGTGTTGCCCGAGAAGTCGGCTCTTGTCGCGTGTCTGGCGGCAACCCGTGCGCTCAACACTTGTGGAGATTCTGTGGAGACGACGGTGACGTAAGTGTGAAGACAGGAGGGAGTGGAGGACAACAGAACAACTGTAAACCGTCCACTGAGGGAGGAAAAACAAACTTGTTGCTCGCCACCTGTACGTCACGTGACGCCATACTTCCTGCTGACGTCACTACGGGCTTACTTTCGGCCCACGTGAGCAACGTGCACAGAAGATGAACATTCGTTACACGCACACGATTCATGGACAGAGTGTATACATGAATATAAATAAATACAAATAGGTTGGCTTTCAAATGCTTTTCATAACATTATAGAGATTATAGTACAGGACTGTGTGCACACGACACACAGCATTATACATAATACACAGTATTGTACATAATAAACAATAATGTACACAACACACTGTACTGTACACAGCACACAGTATTGTACATAATACACAGCATTGTACATAATAAACAATACTGTACACAACACACTGTACTATACACAGCACACAGTACTGTACATAATACACAGCATTGTACATAATAAACTATAATGTACACAACACACTGTACTATACACAGCACACAGTACTGTACATAACACACAGTACTGTACATAATAAACAATAATGTACACAACACACTGTACTATACACAACACACAGTACTGTACATAACACACAGTACTGTACATAATAAACAATAATGTACACAACACTCAGTACTGTACATAACACACATTACTGTACATAATACACAATACTGTACACAACACACTGTACTATACACAGCACACAGTACTGTACATAACACACAGCATTGTACATAATAAACAATACTGTACACAACACACAGTACTGTACATAATACACAATACTGTACACAACACACTGTACTATACACAAAACACAGTACTGTACATAATACACAATACTGTACACAACACACTGTACTATACACAACACACAGTACTGTACATAATACACAACATTGTACATATTAAACAATAATGTACACAACACACAGTACTGTACATAACACACAGTACTGTACATAATAGACAGTACTGTACATAATAAACAATAATGTACACAACACACTGTACTATACACAGCACACAGTACTGTACATAATACACAGCATTGCACATAATAAACAATACTGTACACAACACACAGTACTGTACATAATACACAGCATTGCACATAATAAACAATACTGTACACAACACACTAGACTATACACAGCACACAGTACTGTACATAATACACAGCATTGTACATAATAAACAATACTGTACACAACACACTGTACTATACACAGCACACAGTACTGTACATAATACACAGCATTGCACATAATAAACAATACTGTACACAACACACAGTACTGTACATAATACACAGCATTGTACATAATAAACAATACTGTACACAACACACTGTACTATACACAGCACACAGTACTGTACATAATACACAGCATTGTACATAATAAACAATAATGTACACAACACACAGTACTGTACATAACACAGTACTGTACATAATAAACAATAATGTACACAACACACTGTACTATACACAACACACAGTACTGTACATAACACACAGTATTGTACATAATAAACAATAATGTACACAACACACAGTACTGTACATAACACACAGTACTGTACATAATAAACAATAATGTACACAACACACTGTACTATACACAACACACAGTACTGTACATAACACACAGTACTGTACACAACACACAGTACTGTACATAACACACAGTATTGTACATAATAAACAATACTGTACACAACACACTGTACTATACACAACACACAGTACTGTACATAATACACAGCATTGTACATAATAAACAATACTGTACACAACACACTAGACTATACACAGCACACAGTACTGTACATAATACACAGCATTGTACATAATAAACAATAATGTACACAACACACAGTACTGTACATAACACACAGTACTGTACATAATAAACAATAATGTACACAACACACTGTACTATACACAACACACAGTACTGTACATAACACACAGTATTGTACATAATAAACAATAATGTACACAACACACAGTACTGTAATAACACACAGTACTGTACATAATAATCAATAATGTACACAACACACTGTACTATACACAACACACAGTACTGTACATAACACACAGTACTGTACATAACACACAGTACTGTACACAACACA
Organism: Marisa cornuarietis; assembly: GCA_004794655.1. Classification (NCBI taxonomy): domain Eukaryota; kingdom Metazoa; phylum Mollusca; class Gastropoda; order Architaenioglossa; family Ampullariidae; genus Marisa; species Marisa cornuarietis. The sequence continues at coordinate 286,111 of SMMW01000023.1, forward strand.
CAGTACTGTACATAACACACAGTATTGTACATAATAAACAATAATGTACACAACACACAGTACTGTACATAACACACAGTATTGTACATAATAAACAATACTGTACACAACACACTGTACTATACACAACACACAGTACTGTACATAATACACAGCATTGTACATAATAAACAATACTGTACACAACACATTGTACTTTACATAATACACAGTACTGTACATAATACACAGCATTGTACATAATAAACAATACTGTACACAACACACTGTACTATACACAGCACACAGTACTGTACATAATACACAGCATTGTACATAATAAACAATACTGTACACAACACATTGTACTTTACATAATACACAGTACTGTACATAATACACAGTACTGTACATAATACACAGCATTGTACATAATAAACAATACTGTACACAACACACTGTACTATACATAATACACAGTATTGTACTATAGATAACACACAGTACTTACACAATACACAATACTGTACAAAATACACTGTGTACAAATACACCGCCACACCCATAAACTCACCTGTGTATCGTTGGCTATGATGTTGAGGCGGTAGCCAGGTAGAATGTCCGCCATGCTGTTGATCTGCTGTACCGCCATCAGGCTCGCCATCAACATGCTTTCTCCGCCCTGCCAGCTGCCACTCTGTGGGTACAGACCCATGATGTACAGGTCACGTGCTTCCTCCCCCGGGGTCACGGTCGCCTTCGGTGCTCTGATTATTCTCGGCAGCAGTGACGTCACGAGCAAAGATTCTAGAAACTGTAGTGACGTCAGCATTGTGACATGCGCAAAACTTACTTCCCACAGGAGAGGACTTTGGGTCACTGGAGCCGTCACAGGAAGTCGGCGAGAAGAGCGAGTAATCAGCCTGATATGACGAGTAGTCGGCCTGATATGACGAGTAGTCAGCCTGATATGACGAGTAGTCGGCCTGATATGACGAGTAGTCAGCCTGATATGACGAGTAATCGGCCTGATATGACGAGTAGTCGGCCTGATATGACGAGTAGTCAGCCTGATATGACGAGTAGTCGGCCTGATATGACAAGTAATCAGCCTGATATGACGAGTAGTCGGCCTGATATGACGAGTAATCAGCCTGATATGACGAGTAGTCAGCCTGATATGACGAGTAATCAGCCTGATATGACGAGTAGTCGGCCTGATATGACGAGTAATCAGCCTGATATGACGAGTAGTCGGCCTGATATGACGAGTAATCAGCCTGATATGACGAGTAGTCGGCCTGATATGACGAGTAATCAGCCTGATATGACGAGTAGTCGGCCTGATATGACGAGTGATCAGCCTGATATGACGAGTAGTCGCCTGATATGACGAGTAGTCAGCCTGATATGACGAGTAGTCGGCTTGATATGACGAGTAGTCAGCCTGATATGACGAGTAGTCGGCCTGATATGACGAGTAGGATAAACTCCAGTAATGTTACATACAATATGTTCAGCCAGGTCTGAATGTGACCGAGAGGCTCATCCAGTTTTCTTCACGCCGTGTAAACCTGGTATGTTGTGCCTCAGTCCAGCCAGTCCAGTCAGTCCAGTCAGTGCAGCCAGTCCAGCCAGTCCACCCCTGCTACAGCACGTGTTCAGCCACCCCTGCTACAGCGCGTGTTCAGCCAGGTCAGCTTTGTTGAAATTCTTTACTTTGCTGAATCGCAGAATTTTCTGGACGATTTGAAGGACACGAAGTGTGACAAGTGCTTTGATGTTGAAATCGCTGTGAATGATAAAAGTTCTTGTGTTCATTATGCTTCTGGTTTATAGGCTTGTTGTTTATTGAGGTCAATGTCAACACGCACACATAGTGTGGTTCATCTGAAAACAAGAAGCTGACAAGGTGTAGTAAAGATGGCGATGGAAGTGTAAGTAAACTTCACACAAGACAAAACTTAATTTAACTGAAACAAAATATAAAAGGAGGAGGAGAGAGAGATGTAAAGAGTAAGATTCAAATATTAAACATGTTCATAGTAAACTTGAAATTACTCATGAGGGGAAATATCATCTCCTGGAGATCACAAGCTGGTTTCGCAATGATAACGAGGTGTACATGTGTGAAGATGACCATCACAGACACCGTCAACAACAACAACAACAACAACAACAACAACAACAACAACAATGTTTTAAAGTGACTCCGGTCACCGGAAAAGCTTTGAATGAAGCCAGAAAATAGTAAGTCAATGTTTAAAGTGATAGGAAATGGTAATTTAATTTGAGAAAGGATCAGGTGATAAGCGTTGTTATCGAATGGGTATTTTAGTTGAATGTGATCAGCAGCCTCTTCTGGAAAAAAAACCCACAGAGACAATGTGGATCATTTATTATAAAATGTCGATTAAATCTCAGTTAAGATCTCTCATACCAGTAAATAGAAGACCTGCATAATTGAATTAAATAGAATAACAGACTACAAGTCCTACTCGTCACATCACATCTGTGCACTAACGACTTTTTTGCGAATTCCTCAACCAGCGGGAAAGCTTCAGCTTTCATCTTCACTCCTGCCATCTGTGTTGTTGACCTGTGTGTGTGTGTGTGTGTGTGTGTGTGTGTGTTTTGGGGATGTTTCAAGGTGTAAATCTCAAGAATAAAAGCCATTGGGAAAAAAACATGGCATGCCACTAGAGACATGTTCTGAAAAATGCGTTGCTCGTCGACAAGCGAATGTCACGGGTATTTATTTATTTATTATTATTATTATTAACACACGACTGGAGTTGTGCTCCGTGGTAATGACCAACCGTCACATTGATGAGAAGTGTTCACCTACGTGTTAGTCTGATGTGACCACAGTCTCTACCTGGTGAGACTAGATAACCTCCCGTATAATCTTCTGGAACCACCGTCACTACACAACATGAATTATTATTCAGCTCTATTATAACTGTGTGGACCACGGTCGTATATGCGGTCCTTAAGGTCATATATGCGGTCCTTAAGGTCGTATATGCGGTCCTTAAGGTGGTATGTGACTCTCCTCGGTCTCAATAAGGGTCTTCCTGTGTCTATTCTGCAGCAAAAAGTAAGCCGACTACACTAACTACAGCTCTCTTGTTTATGTCTCCCAAGTGGTATCAAAACAAATGTGACAACAGCTGCTACAAAAAAGTCAAGATATTATTTTGCCAAAGTGAAGCAGGGATCCATAACAATACGGAGTGGAAAACCCTTTTCTTGTGATAATACTTCGTGAAGCAAAATACTTGCGATAAAAGAAATGCACAGGTAATTAGTTTGTCTAGCGATGTCATGTCTCACTTAATGACTCACAGTCCACACCATATTCCAGACAATAAAACACAAACAGCTACAGTCCTCACACTGTTCCTAGCCATACAACTCACACAGGTAGCTACAGGGACGACACACGCTCGTGACAACACCCTGGGTGACAAGAACACCACTGACAACGGTTTGGTGATGGCGGTTGTTCTACCCGAGTTTTCCTCTACTAATTAAGCTGAACGGTTTCAGAAATAACGGGACGAGTGCTCACCTCCAGTGTGTCGGCTGCGTGTGCGCGGGGCTGCGGGTGGAGAAGTGACAGCGTGATGCCCACCCGTCACTCGCTCGTGCACAAACTCGCGCATGCGCTCTCCTCCCAAGCGCAAAGTGTCATTCAGTTGCCATGGCCACCTGGGGCTTGCAGTCCTGTCTGCCTTAGAGTGGGCGTGGCATATCTACCTGAGGCTGTCACCACTAGACACCGCGAGAGCAAGAGCTGGTGACAGAAAGACACTCACATGACAGACATGACAGTCATGACACTTGTGACACCAAGTACTAACCGATGTCACAGTTGTCCTCTACAAATGACTACAACTGTCAGTGCTGACCTCTTCACTTACACACGATGTTGTGACCACAGAAAGAACTATCGTAGATGTAATGGGATGTGATAGGTTTGATATTGTTTGAGGTATGAGTGGTGTCCAGGTGTAATGAGATGTGATAGGTTTGATATTGTTTGAGGTATGAGTGGTGTCCAGGTGTAATGAGATGTGATAGGTTTGATATTGTTTGAGGTATGAGTGGTGTCCAGGTGTAATAGTTGTAGTCGGTGTTATATTGATTCATTCTGACAATATTATTCTTACAGAAAAGTTTTCTTTTTCTCCACCCCCTCCTCCATCACTTATCACGAGTGGCAAGTCACTGGTCAGTGATGCGTGGTCTTCCTGTCTGTTGGCACTGGACAGTTGATGATTGGGTTGTAGCCGGTGTAATCTGGTTCACATGGCTAAACACTGTGACGGGTGCTGGCGGCACCCAGTTGTGTACCCAGTCAGCCCGTTACTCTTTCTTGTTCCAGGGGAGAGGACAGCGGCTCCCAAGAAGAATTTTTACGCAAGTTCTGATCTCACTCGTCGGCTGTGCTATTTAATCAAATTACCCAGGCTGCGTTCTTTTCTAGTACCCACCCGCATTTAACCGACCTTGGAGTTCACAAGAGACCAGGGGCCAGTATACAGCACATTTCTAATTCTAAACACTTTTAGGCCTAAATTCTTTTTAGATAATCAGTTTCAAGAGCACACCACAATTTTAGAATTTTTAAAACTAAAACTACTTTAAGTAAGATAAAATTGTTTAAGTCGGACTGTCCGTCCTGTCAGTACAATTTTTTGTATGTTCTTGTGCAATGCATCAAAATGGCAGAGAAGAGATTTTGCTTCTTTAGAACAGTTTTAATGTTTAGAAACGTGTTGTGTAACCAGCGTCTGCCTTGTATTCTAAAAGTGAATTCTTCGAGGCGGAAGTCAACGCGTCTTGAGCCTCGTGTGGTGACTAACAGTGTAGTGGGCTAGTGGCCTATGGGTGTGGGGTTCGTCAGCCGAGTGTCGAGCATAGACTATAGAGAAAGAAGGACAGCCATCTTAGCGCGCGTGTAGTGGGCCAGCGCTGGCTCAACTGGCGTCCGCTGCCGATACCATTGACAGCCAGCTTCCGCTCTCTTTGTCGTGTATCCGCGAGTACATCATGGAATGCTTTGATATTGAAGAAATCCTCTTAGTATGCTTTAATATATATTTTAATACATGAATCATAATTTACAATATCTCCGCTCAAACACAGCGTTGTATCGTAGTATTTGTATTTATTTGAAAGTCAAATTAATAATATTGTCAACAAGCTCTCTTGGGTTCAGTCTCGGGCACGCTGTTCTTTCTCTGCAGGTGGCATCTGTTTACAGGGCTGGATGCATTGCCATGATATAGCCTTAGTTGCTGGCTCGGCGTAAAACACCAATTAAAAAAAAAACAAACAAGCTCTCGCTCTCTGGCTCATTGTCTGAGTGATACAGAGAGCGGTTTGTAGCGAGTTTGTCGTTTCTTAAATATTAATTGAGACTAAGGCCCTGAGGGGCATGCCTTAAACTCTGTTTATTTTGTAACACATTTAAATCCTTATTTATTGATTTTTTTAACGATGTTGTTATAAAACACATTCACATCGTGCGTCGTGTTATCAGGACGATGGTGCACTTGAAATGGGTGGCGAAGAAAACTTCGATGTTCCTTCGATGTTCTTTCTCGACTTGACTACTGCAACTCCTTGCTGGCAGGCTGCCCTGACTCCCTCATTCAGAGACTCCAGAGAGTACAGAACTCTGCTGCGTGTCTGGTGCTTAGAGCAAGGAAACGGGACCATGTCACTCCTCTCCTTCGTTTTCTACACTGGCTACCCATCCGTTCTCGCATTCAGTACAAACTGTCTGTGCTGTGTTTTAATTTCTTTGCTGGCTCCTGTCCTGACTATTTCTCTGAACTTCTCATCCCTTACTCTCCGTCCAGACAACTCCGCTCTTCGTCTGACGACCGTATCCTAACTGTTCCTGTCACCAGAACAACAACATATGGTCACAGGACTTTGGCTACTGTGCTGCAAAACAATGGAACTCTCTTCCTTTCCATATCCGCCACCTTCCTACAACTGAATCTTTCAAATCTGCACTGAAAACGCACCTCTTTCTTGAGCATTACTCCTAACACAGTCCACACAATGCTAGTCCTTCTTACCCTCCCCTTCCCTCTTGCTACTTTACCCATCTTTCTCGCAGAATCACTATATTTCTCTGTTCCTGTTACTTGATGCCTTTTGTTTTCTGTTTCGTCAGTACTGTCGTTTTCTTTCGTCCCCTGTGTTCTGTGTCTACTTAGTCCACGTCTCTTCCTCGTTTTAAGCGCTAAGAGCATGCTCTCTATGAGTGTCAATATGCGCTATAAACATCTTCACTATTATTATTATTATTATCTGCCCCCGAAAGTTTCAGTTGGGTGCCTTTCAGATCTATAGGTAAAAATAGAGGTTAGAGTAAGAAAAGTAGCTATTTTCTTCCATTATTTATTTTGTGATACATTTTTACTTAAACTTGTAGACAAATTTGTTTAATCATAATTAGTTTCATCAGGTCTACTTGGAGATATTGGAAGAGTCTAGTAGTGCGATTCACAGTCTCACAAGAGCTTTTTCCCAGTCTTGATTTTCTCGTCCTCGTCGTATGCTGAAAAATGATAAGCCTTTGTGTCGATTTTTGCATGCTGGGCAGCCTGGAATCGCACAGCCAGTGCCTGGCATGTCAAATTAACTACAACAATAGCTCTCAGACGCACTGTGTAAGCGAAGCCGGAAAAGGCGAAGGGATGCAAAAGCCAGCGCATGCGCGTCGCAAGTTATTTGTTCCCGCGCTCGAGTCGCTAGTCCTTCTTTCTCTATAGTCTATGTGTCGAGTAAGTGACTGATGTGTGAATATCGTACTATCAGTATCGCCCCCTGCAGCGACGTTAACGCTGGTCGTCAGAGTTACGTCGATGTAACCGTCACCCACGTGCCCAGGGCCCCGGGACAATCCTCGTGTTTGTAGAGAAAATAAACACTGGGGTGGACAACCGTCTGCACGCCCCTTGTGTCGAAATACTACAGAACAGAGCCTGCACACCTATCATTTATTTATAGCACCACCCTGTGTTTCCCGAGTTTATTTTAACCCTTTCGATGCTATTTTCTGCGCAAGGGAGCGAATGTAGCGAGAATGAGGATAGTAAAGGTTAAGGAATGTACTAGAGGCAGTGAGTACAGGCTCAGCCACCAACAGTTGTCAACTGAGCTGATGTCAGGCAGTTGGTGTTCAGACGAAAGAGAAAGATTACACTGTGATCTCCGAAAGGGCCCTCGTCGCCTGGTCAAGGTAGAGCTTTGATGATTATTATGACGGGGTAACATTGTATTAATGAATTAAATTATCATAATTTATAATTACAAAGTTGTGTGTAAATAGTTTAGCGTGACCACCATACTTGATTGGATAATTGCTATGAATGAGGGTTAAATGTGTCTTAAGAACCGTAAGAAAAGTTTGTCTTTGAAAGTAATGCACAAGTTACAGCCTGACAGGTGTACGTCAAGCAGGGGAACATTTCAGCGACTTCATGGGGTAGGGTGTGATCACGTGGACACTGTACCCGTGCATCTCGTGTATCAGGTGTCGTCATGATGAACTCGTTCAAGCCTGTCTGGCCACCGCTCTTGTTATAGCTTCAGACATCACACGTCTCCCTGTGACAAACTACCTGTGGAGTACGTCACTTGTTATAGCTTCAGACATCACACGTCTCCCTGTGACAAACTACCTGTGGAGTACGTCACTTGTTATAGCTTCAGACATCACACGTCTCCCTGTGACAAACTACCTGTGGAGTACGTCACTTGTTATAGCTTCAGACATCACACGTCTCCCTGTGACAAACTACCTGTGGAGTACGTCACTTGTTATAGCTTCAGACATCACACGTCTCCCTGTGACAAACTACCTGTGGAGTACGTCACTTGTTATAGCTTCAGACATCACACGTCTCCCTGTGACAAACTACCTGTGGAGTACGTCACTTGTTGTAGCTTCAGACATCACACGTCTCTCTGTGACAAACTACCTGTGGAGTACGTCACTTGTTGTAGCTTCAGACATCACTCGTCTCTGTGACAAACTACCTGTGGAGTACGTCACTTGTTGTAGCTTCAGACATCACTCGTCTCTGTGACAAACTACCTGTGGAGTACGTCACTTGTAGCTTCAGACATCACTCGTCTCCCTGTGACAAACTATCTGTGGAGTACGTCACTTGCTGTGCCTTCAGACATCACACGTCTCCCTGTGACAAACTACCTGTGGAGTACGTCACTTGTTGTGCCTTCAGACATCACTCGTCTCCCTGTGACAAACTACCTGTGGAGTACGTCACTTGTTGTGCCTTCAGACATCACTCGTCTCCCTGTGACAAACTACCTGTGGAGTACGTCACTTGTTGTGCCTTCAGACATCACTCGTCTCCCTGTGACAAACTACCTGTGGAGTACGTCACTTGTTGTGCCTTCAGACATCACTCGTCTCCCTGTGACAAACTACCTGTGGAGTACGTCACTTGTTGTGACCTCGTTCAACAGTCTACTATACTTTTAGAGGGAACCTTGTTTTCCTCGTGTCGCACTACCTGGGAAGATCTTAGCTACTGGGATATTTGTTATTCTACCCGCCGACATTCTGACTTGGAGATTGTTGTGCTGGTGACTGGTGTCTTCAGTGTCTTCAAGCTTCTCACATCTCTGATGCTATGACTGATCAGCAGACATGGCGGATTTTGAGGAAACGTGAGTATTTATTTATTTCAAATTACTTCTCTCTGCACGCTCAGACGATCGAGGTCCTGACCAGCGAGAAATGAGACTGCGAAAAAGGTTCGAGCCCTAATATGGGCCATGTGGGTAAAATTAATTCCAATACTCTTGTTTTTCTGGGTGTATTTGTTGAAATGTGGCACGAAGTCTCCATACATGTGGTTAAGATAACTGCTCATCTGGTTCTTATGCAATTATATTTTAGTGTGACACCCAGGCGCCTGACGGGTGCCATGCAAGGACACAAAGTACAGCAATTACTCAGTACTGCTATCAAAGAAAATCCACAGCACTGGTTCATTAATACTATTTATCCATATATGTAAAATGAAATAGTTGGCAGCAGCTTATTGGAAGCATATTTAACGAAGGATTTCTTTTTTTCCCGCGACAACCAGCGGATACCAAATTATATATTTTTCTATCAAGTGCTCCACTCTGCCGCAAACACCAAAGAAAAAAAAGGGAATCCAGATGCCTATCAAAAGAATATACCACTACTTATATTTTATGCTTTTCACATAATTACCAGTGCTATAGTCCAAGAAAAGAGAAACAAAAACTGTTGTTCCACGATTCCCATCAGGCTCATTATCTGAAAGGTTTACAAAACTAAGGTCTTCTACTGCATGTGTTAATGTCTAGATGTGATTGGTAACATTTGATTTGGATGGTGTATCTGAAGTTATTAAAGTACCATACAGTGCAGGAAGAAAACATGAGATATAAAGAAAACAAGTAAAGTATAACAGCATGACATGATTTTATTAAAAGTCAACATCACCACTTTGCAGCGAAAAAAGAGTTGGAAACAGGGGCGTAGCGAGGGTATTTGCTGCCTGGTGCGGACCTGCCGTCGATGCCCCCAAAATAACAATCAACAAAATTTTGAAAGCAAAGATTTTATTTTGTCATTAATAATGTTAACCTATAAGTTATATTACAAGCACAGAATCATGACTGTATGAACCTATAGACTACAGACTACAGACACACTTTACGAGCCTTTTGACTATAGCGAAACTATTAATCACTTGATCAGAATCAATCCTATTAACGAGGTCGTGCTTGATTGACAACATGGCAAGATTTGTCAATTGTAAATTACTCATTGTGGATCGCAGATAGTTCTTGATTAGCTTCAACGTGGAGAAGCGTTTTTCGCAGGTAGCAGCGCTGACTCCAATAGTCGGGAAAATGCGAAGCATGATGGCAATGTTTGGAACGGAATCACTTAATTTGTGCTGGTAAATAAGATTCAAAAGTTGGAAAGGACCTTGTTCTTTGATGGCTGACTATTCTGAAGAAGCCTCAACAAACTTTTGAAGTCGCTTCCGTTGAAGAATGAATTCAACCTTGTCGATGTTGTCAGCAGCATGCTGGAGATGGATCTTGATGTTGGCGTCCAACAGTTTGCGAAGGAGAGAGAAATTCATACTTTTCTGCAACTTAGTTAAGCTGTGTAACTCTGCTTGTTATTTCCTGAACGACACTGTCCATCGAAGAACAGATTTCTCTCCAAAGTTTGTTTTTGAAAGAGAGACCAGCATCAGCACTTTCTTCTCTGGGGATTTTATTTTCAGACGAATGCGTCTGACTGTCTCCGTGGTGATACCAAGTTCCAAACACATGCTTTTTGCAAAGTTTACACTGGTATTGGCGATTCTGTTTCTACTGTGATTCTGTCTCTACTGTTGGTCAGAAAAAGTTTTCAGCGCTTTCATTTTGAGAGCGAAATCTCGAATGGAAGCTCTTTTTTTCTGAAGGTAGCCCTGTGCGTCATAAATTTCGATTAATTTACTGAGATGGGTTCGACAGAAAATAGTTGTGGTCAGGCACTAAAATGTGCGCACTGGCCGTTCTACACTCTTTTCTTGCCAAATGGACTGTTGTAAACGAACCTTCCCACCCCAACAAATTTGATGAATTTGATGCCCCTTACCCAAAACTTTTGGCTGATACCTGGTGCAGCCCTCAGCAACCGCGCCACACTTGCTACGACACTGGTTGAAGATTATTTTGTCCCCGTGAGACCAGACAGAGTAGTTTACAGGTGAGTATGTTGCCACCTGTGGGAAAATGTAAATTTCCACACCTGAGAGCAACTAAAGACACACTAGTTTTAAAAAAATGTTAAGAATCAGTAAAGCAATAAAAAACAAAACCAGTTATTCTTCTGACATTTAACATCACTGAGTTAAAGCTTTAATGAAAATTCTAGGTGCCTGTATTGTGCACTTTACTCTAAAGACAATTGGAAAGAAATAAAATCAAGTTTCACACTGTTCTGATAACTTTAGCTGCTCATTCTTTGCAAAATCACACATTTAGACATGTCAGGTAAAACACGCACACAGATACAATTAAAAGATTCAGGACAGAAGGATAAATGCAAAAGACATTAAAATTTAAAACAAGTGACTGTTAACAGTCGTCATGACTACAAAGTAATAAACTATGGAAAAAGCGTGAAACACTGACAACACCGTCTGTCTCGGGCAATTGTTGGTGTCAAGCGCTGCTCGTCTCTCACCCAGATCCCGTTGTCAAGGTTACGCACGTGTAAAACGTTGATATAGAGAGGAATTTCATTACAAAAACGTGGGATCAAACGGTTCCCACGACTGGACACAGTCTTTCAGTTTCAATATATATATATATATTTTTTTTCTGTCACTCTGTTCGTGTTTCTGAGATTCTTATCAGATATTTAATTAATACAGAGAAATTACAGCGGTCGGACAACCATTTGTTGCACACGACATCCGTCGTCTACGAGACAAAAGTGATTTTCTCGGTGATCGAAGTTTCCGTCATTTGGGAACAAAGTATTGTGACGAGCGTAAGTTTGAGTTGAAATCGCATTTATGTTTTGCAGGAATATGTTGACAAATACTTTGTGTGGGGAAACTGTAAAACTTTGTCAGGTGAAACGTTTCAGTGGGCGCTGATGTTCGAAACTTCATGGTGTGACTAGAATACATGTACAGTATATTATATATATTAAAAGTGAACCGCCCTCGACCGGCCTTTTTTTTTATCTTCGGTGATTACTCACTTCACGCGATAAAACACACAAAACTTGCAGCAAACAACACACAGAAAGCCAGTATTATCATATGTATCTCATGAAACATTTATTCATCCATTGATGTAGTTTCAGGTTCAACAAAAAAATAAATAAAGATGTAAGCAATCTAAGTTCCACTGTATGTCAAGGCGACTTTTAGTCACAGTGTCAAATATCAGTAGACTGAAGACTGGGAGGGACTTACATATTTAAGAATGGGTGACTAAACGAACGAGACTTGGTACTTTGATGTATTTCACGAGTATTGGTGCTTTCACTTGATTTCACAATTTAGGTTGTTCCATTATTTGGTGATTCGAGTTTTGTGTTGATATAGAGTAGTTGCCTCGGGTTTCACTCCATGAGGGAAAAGCTTAGAAGAGTTAGAGACTTGAATGTACTATATTTTTGTTAATTGTATGGTTGCCTCGCCTGGCTGCTGTCTCATGAAGGTCCTTTGACCAGACAGGCAGGCATTACACATGACCTAGGCAGGTTGTTGACAGAATGCGCAAGTGTCTTGAGTGAAAATGTTGACACACTCGTCTGTGACACCCAAGATAATGTTTAGAAGAATGACTATCATGCAGCTTGGCACTCCATTTCTATAGGGTGGTCTAGGTACCAGAATACAGTTATTTTCATTTTTAGACCAACTATGAGAACGTTCCTTAATTTAGTAGGAAAGTGCTTCCACCTTGAGGTGATTTCGCACTAAGGGGAGAGGAAACCGAAGTACGCGGAGAAAATCCCCGACTCCCAGCCCTGCTAATATGTGTCACATACAGAGAGTGTCCCGGGACGAGATCTGAACCCTGAGCCTCGCACTGCAGTGGTGACAATTTAAGCGAGTGTTTTTTAGCGAATAGGTCCTTATAAAATGCAGTCAGATCCTTATGAAAAAGAAAGGTTGTTATTAGTGGTTGTTTTTAATAAAGTGTGTTCACATTATTCTCGCGCTTTATCTGTTCAAAACCTCGCGACACTCACAATCACAGACTTCTATGAGTCTGTGCTCACAATCCTGTCAGAATGTAGGGGACACAACTATTGCTCAGTTGTGTAGGAAGATACTCAGCTTTTTAGGGGAAGGGGGGCTAGCTCCATGCAGACAGTCAACGACAGTCACATTCTTGCCTCCTCAGTATCTTTTTCCGCACCGACGACTGGAGGGCTCAGGGCCAGGGGGTTGACTGTGAAGGGTGGTATTGCCTGGTATTGGTGAAGGAGGATAAAGAAGTGACAAAAAAGTTAGGGTTGCTGTAAGAGACAGCTACTGTAATCGGACTGACAATCGCTACACATTCACACGGCCCTAGCGCCATAAATCAGTCCCTTCCTCTTTCTTGTCCCAGGGGAGAGGACGGAAGTTCCCAAGGAGAACTTTCTTTCTAAAGTTCTAGCTCTCGTTAATCGGGTGCCTTGTCTCATATCCTGCCTCGCGTTGTCTTCTTTTCTTTTTCCCCTTCATCTACGGCACCCGCACTCAGCCGACCTTGGAGTCCACAAAAGACCTGCTTTACTCTAAACCAAAAGTGTGTTCTCTGCGGTGTATCTCTCAGCTCCTTGATCTTCGTGTGTGTTCTGCTGCTCGACACGATTACAATGGACGACACGATTTCTTTCTCTCTACCGATTCTCATTCATCTCGTTCACACGACGAGGACACGTACATCACGCTAGCATACATACGGACGCGCACACAGACAAGTAAATTCAAAGACATAGATTTATTTACATAATTTACACCTACAGCTGCTATTATTCCTATCCTAACTAACCTACCTAAGTCCTAACACCTAACTCCCTTGGGTGGGGGGGAGGGGAAGAGGGGGTTGTGTGACAAGAGTCGCTTTTCAGCCTGGTCCAGTCTTCTTTCGACAAACAGGTCCAGAGACTTTTGTTGTTGTTGATTTTGTAAGGGAAAGTGCTTCCACCTCTCGGTGATTTCGCACTATGGGGGGAAGGGGTCTTCGGGAGATGTGGGTGTTGGGAAGGAGGGTGAGAGTATGGGGGATTTGGGAGGTGTAGGGGAAGGGTTATTATTGTGGTGCCAGATGTGTTACTTGCTTTTTGCATGCGCCCTCTATTTTTGTTGGTGCTTAGGTTTTCCAAGTCTGCATGTGTGGTGGACTGTCTTTGTGCCTCTTTATCTGTTGTTGGTCCGCCAAGTTTGCATAGGTGGTTACAGTGCTGCTGCCCTCTTTTCCTCCTGCTGCTGCTGCTTGCTACCCGTGTTTAAGGGTCCTGCCATGGTGGTGTATTGTGCTGGTCTATTAGATTCCATGTGTTGCTCTTCTTTAATTTTTTTGTTATCTTCTTTGGGTTTTATCTATGTATTTGGCTATGCTATCTTGTTTTACCCTATGCCTGTGTTATATTAATCTAGAGTTTGGGTGGCTTGTTACTATTATTGCTACTAGTGACAGTATGCTATTCCAAAGTTCTTTAGGTGGGTTGAGGCAGTTACTAAGGTTTATCCCCAGTCTGTATTTATCTAGGAAGTGTTTTAGTTCTTCTCTCTCTGGTTTGTTTTCACTACATTCCAACAGTACGTGCGGGGTGCTAACTCTGTCCCCACAGGCACATGAAAGGGGCTTTTTATATCTTCTTAGGTATTCTCCACTAAGCCTCATTCCGGCTATTTTAGTTTGTTCAGCCCTATTTGACTTCAGGTACATCAAGGTGTGACTAGGCTGGTCATCTATCAATCTCCTGGTACCTTTACCTTCATTTTTGTATTTCTCTTGCCACCTTATTTTTATTGCTGGTTTTATAGCTGTTTTTCTCTCTGCTGGTGAAATAGAGATGTTTAGGCTGGTGACTTTAGGGTTTGCGTCTTACTTTACTGCCAGTTTAGAGACCGACTTTTCTCTGGTATTTATACTAAAATAGCTGGGTGCTACGTCACTCGTTGTTGTGGTCAGCCTGCCTCGCGATGCTCCGCTCGTGCGACCAAGCGTGGGTGTGGAAGGGGGTGAAGGGTAGAGGGAAGAAAGCACTGTCCGTGGCACAAACTGCTTAGCGCTCCTGCTACACCTTACAGAAAACAATGGGGTGCATTATTTCATATTGTTTGTTGCCATTCGACTCAGTACTAGAATCATCTTAGTGTTACAGATAAATCATTTTGATTTATTTTAAAACTTGTTGTTCCTTCCAGCCATGCAATTATAAAACGTGCTTTACTGTTTGGGATAACTCCATGTTTCTTTCAAGACTTCTGTTACAAAGAATAATACATGTACTTATAAGTTCCTCTTCATCTAGGTTTTAACAACTTAGGAAATACTAAAAAGTGCTGCTGCTCTTCAGGAGATTGACATTTAAAAAAACAGTTGAAATTAGAATGAAGTGGTGGAAAAAAATAATAAAAGCTTCACAGCCAAGAAAAATAAAGCTATCTTGCATACCATTACAAAGCAATTGCAACAACATTTTTAAAAAGCTTGCTTTGAGAATGGCATGTTCAGATCCCATATTTCTGACAAAAGACAAAATTCAATTGTTCGCCTTATTATTTTATAAGAAACATCCACCATTCCAAAATTTCTCTTTCAAACTCTGTCACAAACCTACAGTATATTTTTGTTGAAGGAGAACGGAAAGAGCAGGTGGATAGCTAATTTGCATGGGTGTGTGTGTGGGCCCGGGTATGGATGTAAGCATGATGGTCACTTTTTATTTGATGGTTGATGTAACGGTGTCATTGAGCTCCACTGGTATAAATGTTGAAGATTAAGAATCCAAGGGTGAGAGCGTTACCTGATGTGCGTGTCCTTGACTGTGTGTCTGCAGCTGAGCATCTACCAGATTTTATCTTGCTACAATATACACACCCAAGGAACATGCATGAGCGCACCCACACACAATCAAACACAATACAAATACCATGAAAGTATATACTTTTAATAAAGAAAAACACAAGCAACAGCTTTAAGACCTTCCACAGGTGTTAAACTATAAATGGTTATGGGCTCTTCAGCCTCCTAATTACCAAGAGATTTACTATTTTTGCTCACATACAAAATACATTGCCAAAAAACCCAAAAATGAAAGGATATAATTCAAAATAAAAAAGTTACAACACTGACAACCTTCAAAACAACACTTTTTAATAAAAAGATGGAAGGTTAAAAAGAATCGTATGTTTTACTGTCAAAAAGAAAACAGCAAAAAAATAAAATAAATAATAAAAAAAGCGACATGGCAATGCTTCTGTCAAATAGTTCCAAAAGGACAGCCTATATATGGTCTCAGATTCTGTTCCTTACAAACACTGGAAAGTATTTAGTCATTTATGTCCATCTTTGGGTGCATTTGGCATCCCAGTTAAGCATTATCAGCATGTAGCACAAAAACCAAAAAGGTGGTACATTACAACTCAAATAAAAATATTATTTAAAGCAATGCCAAACAAAAAAAAAGAATAAAAGATTGAAGCAAAAGGAAAAAATGCATAAAAAATCAACAATGCATGCCCCACTTTAGTGCCTATGAGTTGTCAAACACCAGTAAAACACCAACATAGCACTATTCACAGTAAGGTTACAGCTGATGCTGGGTGATGTGACCAATCAGCTCGAATTTTTTTCACCTACTTTTTCCATTCCTTTTGCATTTTTTAAAAATCATCTTCGTCCAAGAAACCTAGCATTAAAACAGTACAGAAGTATTTAACAGTAACATGATAATACAGGGGAGGGGGGAACCTGCCAAATTATTTGTGTACTGACAACATATATAAGGATCCTCGCATTCCTGTGTCACTCACTTCATGAACATCTACTCTCAGTCCTTATGTTTGGATAACTTATCTTCACTCTCTTTGCTATAATTTTGCTTTAGGACCTATCACTGCTTATAGTCTGCTGCTATGTGTAACAAAATAAGAAGTTGCACACCATACAGACATTGCTGTCTGTTGTTTCCAATAATAATATAAAACATAAAAATACATAAAAGAACCGAAATAAAACTACATCAAAGTCTAAAAAACAGCCCAAAATAGTGATTGAGCGTATACAATAGGTACATCTGTTAGAGCATGGTAGAGTAAAACATGTCTCATGCACCCATAGTGAGTGAAAAGGTCAAGATCTTACATCAGGCATAATGAATAAGTTTTACAAAGCCTCTATAGAAAAAGTTTCATACCTTATAAAGTTAGTTAATTGCATAACATTAAGCCAGCTATGTGGACTTAAACAACATAAAGCCAGATAGTGAGAAAAGTTCATATAAAATAAAGTCAACCACAGAGAAAAAATAATACTATTTCAACATCAGGCACTGAAAGTACCACACACTAAACAGTGATAGTGACAAGGCATACATTACAAAGTCACACATAGTGAAAGACTCCTACAGGTCGTATATCGTTAGAATTAGTTTACCATCATGTCACCAAAACAAACATATTCTATGTCTCCTACTTGTCTTAAGTGCTGACAGTATGCTCTTTTGTGAATGTGATTATGCACTTTATCAACCACATTTTATTATTTTTGTAAAAGTGTTGCACTAACAGCACGGTGTGGAAGGGTAATATGTCACTTCAATGCAGACAGAAATATAGTCATACTGTATGAAGTCATGTCATACAAGTATTATGTAAGGGCTATTGAAAGGGTCATGCGATATATAATATGAAAATGTCAAACATCAGTGAAAGTCAGTATTATCATGTCAGAAATAGTAATTAGGGTCATGGATCATAAGACCGAGTCACAGTAATTAAGCTATACTAAAGTTAATATTAAAAAAAAAATTCAAACTCAGTTTGAAAGGATCATGCAACATTAAAATCTAAACAGCAAAAGGACCAAAAAATTCAACAGGTCTTCTGGCAACATAAAAGTCACATGATAAAATGTGAAGTTGGGCCAGCATGGATACAATGCTAATTACTGTAAATTAACATGAATTAGACCTGGAAAGACTATCAACTCAAACAAAACACAACAATAAGAAATGCAACTGTTCTAAATGTCTCTGTTAAAATTACTTGTAGAATAGATTACAGAATAATATAAATGATAAAACCAACTATGAGCTCAGTCCAGTCAATTATGAGATACACTAGGCATGTTCATCAGCTATAGGAGGGATCAACATCCAACAGCCCACAAGGGAGTATTTTGTTAGAGAGGGTTTGATACTCTATTGTTTTACATTACATTTGTGGTGTTACATAAACAGCAGGGTCCCTTAAGTCTCAAACAAGAAAAGGAAGGAACTTATTGAATGAATCCAATACATGATTCTATGATATGAGGTTGATCTTATTTACATCAAGTAAACAAATATAAAATATGTTTATAAAATATAACAAAACCAATCCACCTCCAACTGTCAACAAGAAATGCTTGGTTAGAAATGGTTAGACACTGCGTAGATTCACATTCTACTTCTACTGTCACATAGGCAGCAGGCAGGATCAATAATGTTTGGAACATGGTAAAAAGTTCGTGAAAGAATCAGATACTTGGTTCTGTGGAGATGAGCTTGAGGAGCATAACTGTTCATCATCTGGTACCAGTCAAGGGATAAATGAGTGAGCTTGTATTGTTTTAATTAAGTGAATATACAAATATTACATTTATTTACTTTTATTGAGCTACTTAGAAAACACATCCCATAAAATGTGGTTTCTCGGTTATAAATGATGACATTTTTAAAACCCTGGTGCTAAAGAAGAATGTTCAGATGCAATTATTTGCATTCCAGAAAGTGAGTTCATTTCCTGTGTAATACTTTTCATTGTAGTGAAACAAACAAAATAGCTGTATGGGTGTTCTCAATATTATTCTCATTGCAGGGACATGCTCTGTGCTACTGCTCACTGTAGTCACTATAGTACAACTGAATATGACAACAGAGTCAGCGGTGCTGTTGTCGTTTGGCTCTCAGCTGGCTGTGACACAACAGCCAAGTATGTTTAGAGTGGCGGCCCTTGAGAGACTCTGGGAAGGTGCGAAGGTGCTGTAAGGTCAGAAGCTGTGACCTGACTTCCATAGGCTCCACCTGGTAGAGAGGGGCCTCCAAATTGCTCTCCAGCACATCACGCAACCTACACATAAAATCATGATCGAGATATACTACTTGCGACGATTCAATCATAACATGACAGGCTGCACAATAACAATCATACTGTTATTACCATTCTCAGTAATGTGACACAACATATTTGCAGGTTGACAATCTTATTAAGGTCATAACTGAAAATCTATACAAAACTCTATAGGTATTTATATGGAACCAAAATCAAATTTGCTTAGTTTTATTAAGGCAGTAAAATTATGGAAATTCAGTGTGAAATTGTATTTGACAAAACAATGAACAAGCATGCAATTAGCCATGACAGATAATTTTCCCTTGCTTGAGACTTAATACCAAGTTTGTGACACAGCTCTTAAGTGGTTCTGTTTTGTGGTCATGAGCACTCTGTTGCTGTGGATGGAATCATATTGTCATCCTATCAGCTTGACTCTCTTGCCATCAACAAATCAGTTCTATTATGTAGCCTTCCTGGAAATTTTCCTAGATTGCTTGCATTCATCTTATTTTTCGAAAACAGTTTTGCCAGAATATAATGCCTGCAATGGTCATTGTAAGGTTAGACTACTGCAAACTGTGAAGGGTTTGCCTATTGATTTGATCACTTGTTTGCAGATAGTAGCTTCAAGTACTTGGGAGTCACCCTCTCCAAGGACGGCAGCTCCACACAAGATATCCCCATCAGGATCGCAACAGCAATGGCTAGGCTAGATAGGATCTGGCATAGCCACAAGATAAGGTTCACTACCAAGTACAGGCTATACAAATCCCTGGTAGTGCCGATCCTGCTCTACGGATGTGACACGTGGACTCTGCTCGCCGAAACGGAAAGGAGAATCCAGGCATTCGAGAACAAGTGTCTGAGGAGGCTGCTCCGGATCTCATACAAAGAACACAAAACCAACGACTTTGTAAGAAACAAGACGGCCACACTGGTAGGACACCAGGAACCTCTACTATCAACAGTCAAGCGATGTAAGTTGGTCTTCTCTGGCCATGTGACCCGGCACAACACCTTGTGGAAGACTATCCTTCAAGGCACCTTGGAGGGTGGCCGACACCGCGGTGGTCAGGGGAAGAACTGACTTACGAACATCAAAGACTGGACTGGTCGTCCTGTACAGGACCTGCTGACTATCGCCCACAATAGACAAGAGTGACGGCCCCTGTCAGCTGCCGCGTCTATCCTTGTGCTCCCCTTAACGCCAGTGCCAGGCAAGGGATGACTGACTGATTGACTTGCAGATAGTTCAGACTAGTTTAGAAGACTGATGTAACCAGAGGAATGTGCTTTACATACAAAGAAAAATCACTGTAGCAGGAATGGCAAAGTGAGCATGACAGTGACTATTAATCAGTGACTATTAATTTTGCTTTCACTTTGTCATTTGTCTCCACAAGAACAGGGTGCCAGCTACGCTGAGAAATGTTTTGTCCTTATGTAACTATACAGCTTCAAACTAACATTTTCCCCATCACCCTTGACTGACAAACATTATCACCCTGCTTTGATGCTGTGTACACTTCAGGTGTTTCTCTTTCGTCTGTAGTCTGCTGTCATCTGTCTATGCAGATATATTTTGGTCTGGTTCTATATGCATGTTATGGGTCTTTGGTCCCTGTATTTGTATTTGTATTTGTGAACAGCAACGGAGACTGTTTTATTATTTTTGCTGCAACTACTTACACAAAGTTTTGAGGGTTGTAATCAGCATTTTCTTGGTCTACAGGTTCTGACAACCGTAGCATGATGCACTCAAACAAATGCAGTAGCAGCAGTTCCAGGCGCTCCAGAGACATCTTCTGACACATCGCTTCCAACTCTCTCTTCTGATTTTCTGATAAATCCTCCTGCAGCCCATCTTCAATGTCAAAGGCCTCCTGTCACAAAGTGATACAATTTTAGATGTGAGTAGTGAGACATAAATGTGGCATGACATACAAGCATAAACCAAACAATGCTCATACCGCAAAATATGAACAGTGTGGCAAATCACTGTGAGTGAATAAGATGAACAAGCCTGCGTGCACGTGCACACACACACATGCACATGCAGCAACAAAAGTGACAACAACTAACCTCTCTGTGGACAGCCAGAATGGAGGCACGCTGATGGCACAGCACAATCCACAGAGACTGTATGTGCTTCAAACAACACAGCTGCTGGGCCTGTATTTAGGGACAACATAGAATGTATGTAGGTGACAACACGCTGATATAATCAGCAAAGTGTCTAAGAAATGATGAAGTAGTAATTTTGTAATGAGTACCAGACTAATGAAATGAATTTATTAATTACTGTGGTATCAATTTACCAATATGGCAGTGGTAACATCTATTAATGATACAAAAGACTTAGTATCCATTCGAAATGCTACATTAAGTCTTACAAACCTGTCATCACAGAAGCCATACATTTTTATCATGCAGAAATCGTATCCAATCTCCCTACAGATTTTAATAGCAATCAGTTCTGCCTGTATGCCCTACCTTACGACTGAGGACTGTGGTTTTCATTCTTAATGTTTCAGTCATAAACGCATGTAACTGAGTGTCTGGACGACCGCCCATTGCCTTCAAAAATCGCAAAGTGATGTTAAGGTTGTCAATAGACTGGCTGATGTCAGGGACATCATCACGGATATCTTCTATGATCTGTCGCCGTTCTCCGGGACTAAGGGATTCCTATAACAGAATTGAGTGAAATCTACTGACAGGAAAATTTCAACTGATATTTTCTTTTTTTGAGAAAAAAGAATAAGACATGCAAGAAAATCTGCTTATGTTCAGACTAACAAAAATGTTTGCATGATATTTACATACAGCACATACATAAACATACACACCAATAAAAGCACACACTTAATAGTGAGACTACACTTCCTTCCTGTCCTGTTACCAAAGGAAAGGAAACAAGGTCAAACATCTAACACTGAATAATAACCTTACCTCACTCACCATTACTCATTCTTACCTGTTTAAAACATGATCAATCTCATCACAAACCCATTTAGTCTGTATTCTCTCTCATCTAATCACACAGCTCACTACCAACCCACCTGGTTTATGTTCTCTCTCAACTGTTTAAACAATCGGGAGCTGGCAGTGTCTGCTGTATACACCATTGTTTTTAACTGCAATCAAATTACAAAGAAATAAGAATTAAACTAGTGGGAACATGTACTGATGTATAATAATGCACTGTCATCTCTCTATCCACCTCATTTATGTTCAGTACAATGCATGCACTGTTTATGTTGTCTCACAAGGTGCATTTCTTAATCCTCTGAAACATAGGCACTGAGAGAAGCGCAGCTGGTTTGAACAAGGCTAAAAACACATTCTAAGCTCCATGACCTAGTTTCATCATTGTCCCTACAGACGTTTTCTCACATTGTCTGCAGCATGTTTTTCATCTTTGTAATCTTTTCTGAAGTTGTTCGTTCTACAGGATTAATTTTCTGCATTTCACTGAAAATTGAGCTTCTTCTCATCTATAAACTCTGCAATATTCACTTTTTCTGCTTTATTGGACCATGTGCTTTGTCTCGAAATTTGCTGCTGATTTTTTACCTGTGCATAAAAATGACATCAACTGAATTGCAGATGCTACATCTCTGCACCATTTGTCTGATTCTCAGATTTTCCTGACTCCTCTTCTCAGAAGATGGACAATAGTTTTTCATACCTTGTGTGAAACAACTTACTTTATTTTCAATACAATTAGTAGTATTGACTTTTAATATTTTAATGTTTGTAGTATGCTTTGTGTGGTTGATCGTTTGCTCAGAGGTGCGTGTATGTGTGTCATATCTGTATGTAGCCTCTTTGTAAACATCCTATGCTTCTCAATTAGGAGGTGCATCATAAATATTTGTTATTATAAATTGGTTAAAATGTCATCACACTATCTGTAGTGATCACAGAATCTCCCTTTTAGAATACCTGTCTGAAACAAATTGTCACTAGGTATTCATAACATGCTAATTATTTCCTAATTAATTAAAACTTGCAAATCACAACTTGCCAGCCTCAATCTGGGGGCTAATATTACTTTTGCTTTATCTAATAAAAATCTTGGTTTTATAATATCTGCTGACATGATAACTGACAAACATGTTTCTAGTATCTGCATGGGAGGCACTGAAGTGTGGTGGTTAGTGCTCATGACTTTGGAGCAGGTTGCTGGATTGATGCTTGCCTGTGATTGGAAAACTCCCCATTTATATGGGAGTCTGTATTACCGGTAAGGTTGGAATGAAAGGGTTAGATTCCTCTTGCCCAGGATATGATGAATCATTTATGGTGCCTAATGAAGCCTTTGAACATGTACAGGTTTGCTTGACCGAGTAGCACAAGATGAGAACTAATACGTTTTGTCTGTACAAACTACAAATGTTCTTATCCACGCTTCTGTTTTAACCCTTCCTCTTTGGTCATGAGGCTGAGTGGCAATTCTGTACCTCCTAAACACTTATGCATGTTTGCCTGGCCAGTGCTCACAGCCTGGTTACATCCAGAATATCCCAGCCTTGCTGCAGCACACCTGTACTAGTGGTGAAAACATGGTCAGGGCCCAGCTACACTCCCTGTGATCGGAGCGCTTTTCCTATCTGGCTAATGGCCTTGAGGCTGGCTAAAGAGTCTGGGAGTGCAAGGAATGGCCCAGAGAATGGACGCAGTCACTAATCATTCCCCTCCCAAAGAAAGGAAACAGCAAACAGTGTCAGAACTACAGAACAATAAGCCTTATCAGTCACCCAAGCAAAGTCATGCTGAAGGTCATACAGAACCGCATCAGAACCACCGCAGAAGAGCTGCTAGCAGAAGAACAGGCTGGCTTCAGACCACGTAGAAGCACAGTTGAGCAGATCTTCAACTGTCGTCTTCTTATAGAAAAGCATCTGCAGCATCAGCGGGACCTTTACCACAACTTCATTGACTTTAAGAAGGCATTTGACAGAGTCTGGCACGAGGGGCTATGGCATGTGATGCGGAAATTCAACATTGAAGAAGGGCTTGTCCAAGTCGTTGAAGCGTTGTATAACAGCTCAACGAGTACAGTTTTGCTTAACAACCAAATAGGAGCTTACTTTCGTACCACAGTAGGGGTACGTCAAGGATGTCCCCTATCACCCGTGTTGTTTAATATATTCTTGGAGAACATCATGCTTGAAGCTCTTCATGACCACCATACCTCCATTTCAATCGGTGGAAGACCAATCTGCAACCTACGCTTTGCAGATGATATAGATCTGTTAGCAGGTACAAACAAGGAACTGCAAGACCTCACTAACAGACTGACAGACAGCTCAAACGCATATGGAATGGAGACAAGCACAAAAAAGAGCAAAGTTATGATCAATGGCAACGGCAAAGCAGAGATCTATATGAACGGGGTACAGCTCGAAGAGGTAAGCAGCTTCAAGTACTTGGGAGCCACTCTCTCCAAGGACGGCAGCTCCACGCAAGATATCCGCATCAGGATCGCAACAGCAACAGCAGCAATGGCTAGGCTAGATAGCATCTGGCATAGCCACAAGATAAGGTTCACTACCAAGTACAGGCTATACAAATCCCTGGTAGTGCCGATCCTGCTCTACGGATGCGACACGTGGACTCTACTCGCCGAAACAGAAAGGAGAATCCAGGCATTCGAGCACAAGTGTCTGAGGAGGCTGCTCCGGATCTCATACAAAGAACACAAAACCAACGACTTTGTAAGAAACAAGATTGCCACACTGGTAGGACACCAGGAACCTCTACTATCAACAGTCAAGCGACGTAAGCTGGTCTTCTTTGGCCATGTAACCCGGCACGACACCTTGTCGAAGACTATCCTTCAAGGCACCTTGGAGGGTAGCCGACGCCGCGGTGGTCAGAGAAAGAACTGGCTTACGAACGTCAAAGACTGGACTGGTCGTCCTGTACAGGACCTGCTGACTATTGCCCAAAACAGACAAGAGTGGCGGGCCCTATCAGCTGCCGCGTCTATCCATGTGCTCCCCCCAACGCCAGGTGCCAGGCAAGGGACGACTGACTGACTGACTGAATGGCCTTGAAATGCTCACCCACTGACCCTTAACTCTCCTGCAATGAAAGAAGGGCACAGTGGAACCTCGGCTAGCGAACGCCTTCGATAGCAAACATTTCGGATAGCAGCCAAAAATTTCGTTAAAAATTTGCACCGGATACCGAACAATCACATCACCCACACGTGACAGACCAACATCTCAGACCAAGCATCATTCGCACTTGAGACACAGTTACGATCGGTCGTTTGTTATCTTAATCTGTGCGCATCCTTCTTATTTAGTGATTTTTGCGCTTTATTCCACCCCTTCCTCCCCACACCTCCATCCACCATCACATCGCAGTGAAAACAAGTTTTCTTATGTTTACTAAATGTTTTCTTATAATTAAATGCTTTCTTTAATGTTTTTATGTTTATTTAACTCCATTTATATTGTATTATAACTGTTCTCATTTGAAAAACATACCTATATAGCCTGTAACTTTCATATATTAGCGAGTCAACAGGGGCTGAGAACCAATTAAATCTATTTCCTTTATTTCTTATGGGGAAAACTGTTTCGGATACCGACCAACTTTCCAGAATGGATTGCGGTCGTTATCTGAGGTTCCACTGTACCAATAATGAGAAGGGCCCCAAGCTGATAGGAAGTATACCTTTCCTCACCCCACACTGTGCCATGGTCAGAGTATAGAAGGGGGGTATTTTTTTCTTTTTTCTTTTTTTTACACCAAGCCAGCAACTAAGGCTATATCATGGCAAGGCAGCGACCCCTGTAAACAGATGCTACATGCAGAGAGTACAGAGCGGGGGTGGGGGGTCATGTCAATACACTTGTGTTCAAAGGCTCCCTCCTGCATGTGAGATGTTGGACAGGTGAAAGCTCACATGATTTCCTGGGCCTCACGTATGCGTCGTGTGCTCACCCATGTCAATTCCAGCCAGGGTGGGAATTTAAGGCCAACTGTGCACAGCCTGCGGGCTAGTTAACGTTTGCTGCGAGAACACACGGATGCTGGGAAAACATCGAAACGCGAGAGAGCTGTTGGTACCTCTGCTGAGACACTGGATAGCCATCATGCTTGGAAGCATGGTCGAAGACAGAGCAGCGAGGAAGCAGGCTGGCTAGTGCTGCATGGAAGAACATGTGAGTTTCACCATGCTGCTGCTTGAGACAGCAGGCACGCACTGTGGAGATACAGGACTGCCACCTTGGGGCAGTTGCTGTGCAAAAGAAGGCATGAGGAGAACACCGTGCTGCTACTGGAGACAGCAGGGACATACTGCAACCAACATGCGTGGTGGAGAAAATGCAGGACCACCACCTTGGTGCAATCATGTCAGCTATCTGCAAGGAGTTTTATCGGCAGTGCTCCGACTAACATCTGAACCAGTGGTAATGCCTTTATTCTGGGCAAGAGACACCACCGATCTACGGAAAACCAGGAAAAGTCAGAAAATTTATATTTTCAGTGATGAAAATAGATGGA
Source organism: Marisa cornuarietis (assembly GCA_004794655.1). NCBI lineage: Eukaryota > Metazoa > Mollusca > Gastropoda > Architaenioglossa > Ampullariidae > Marisa > Marisa cornuarietis. Next base: position 312,495 of record SMMW01000023.1, read on the forward strand.
GGAAAAGGTCGACCACTGAATGGCCTTTTACAGAAGATTGATACCTTGACCAATGGTCTTGGTTGTTGTATGGCTGTGATGAACAATTTATACCTTGATGACTCGAGGTGAAGAGCATTTGACTGTTCCTTGAAGATATTTTGCGAATTGTGTTTTATTATTGTATGTTCATGGCTTTGTGTTGAATACTTGTAAATTCTCCTTTTGTTAAAAATATATTGTTTTCATGCTAGGCAGGGAAGTCACCACAACAGAAAAACATTCTCATTGTGTGTTGTGAAAAAATGTGCATATTAGACCGTGTGGTTCGACACGCTGCCAGCATCGACACAAAGAAACTATTGCTAGGCATTCAAGTACCAATATGGCGGCCCCTCAGGCACATGCATGCAGATGTGAGGATGCATATGTAAAACTCCATAGTCATTATCACAACTGCTAACACGACAATAACTTTAGGGGGAAAGCTGATTCAAGAAACCTCAAATAATGTTACTGATAATGACCCAAATGTATTTCAATATGAGAAGATTCTTAAGCTGTTTTATGATACCTGTTGCCAGAAGGGAGCACATGATGGTGGTGACATAGTATTTTAGCACAGGTACTGCTACATGCTAAACAGTTTTTAACATACATCAAAGAGTTTTCAACAAATCGACTTGCCTCTATAAGTCCTTTACTCTGTCGCTTCACACGAGACTTGCATTGCATGAATGAGTATATCAGGTGTCTTTCAAAACCCTCAAAGTCATACTCGAGGTTTGTGGACTCCCCAAGTTTCAAACTGTAGTTACAGTGAGTCAATACCAGGGGCAGCAACTCTTCTGGTGCATAACCCACAAGGTGTCCTTCCATGATGGCCTGCACCTCCACTTCTGGAAAGCTCTCATATCTGCATAATGGAAAAGTCTTTACATACCAAATTAAAATCTGCACTATGCATGAGGACTTTCTTAGATAGCATCTGAACCAGCTTAAAATGATCACAGAGTCAGTGAGTTGCACAAAATGTCTTTAAATATGAGAACGTTTAAATAGAACTTATCAGCTTCTTCCCTGTTATCTGTAAAGTGTGCTGTATTCTACCAAACTGACCAACCTGAGAAAATGTCCATGTGATATTAAAATGTTTGTAATATCAAATCAAGCTGTTATTAGCAAACAAAATACACATGCTCCTACTTGATGACTGATGCCATAAAAGTAGAAACACAAATAAATCACAGCCTTAGAAACATTCAAACAAAAGCTCGTACCAATTCCCTTCTGTCAACCATTTTATATAGACCTCTCATGCTCATCATTACAGCTCCAAACAGACATAACAATTATTCACTTCACAACTGTATGTCACATGCCTGATCCAAATCTTACACCTGATAGCTCATTTAACTCTAAGGTAACATGAACATGACCTGGCCTCTGCTTATCATAAAGATCCATGCCCACCTCTGCTGTGAATGTTTGCAGTATGTGTGCTTATCATAAAGACCCATGCCCACCTCTGCTTTGTGTGTTTGCAGTATGTGTGCTTATCATAAAGACCCATGCCCACCTCTGCTTTGTCTGTTTACAGTATCTGTGCAGGAACTCATTGTGCTGCACCAGCAGGTAGTACAGAAGGATGTAGGCGCAGAGTCCAGGGCCACGTGTAGATGGCAGAAGCACAGCCAGTGGACTGTCCTTGCCGATCACATAATTGTGGAACTCTTGTGGCAGGGAGACAAGGCCCTCCATAGGGGTCTGGCAGCCTAAAACAAATAAGAACCTCCAATCTCAGCATAACCTACTGGTGTTCCTTCCTGTCAATTAAGTTTTACTTTAAAAAGACAAGGTATAATATATCTCTCTTCTTGCACTATTTCTTCACATACTCACATACTGTCAGAGATTGTGGTAATGATCCTGACAAAACTGTACCTAGACCAATGGTAGTTGTTGTAAACTCAAACAATTTAAACACATACTTTGTCACAGATCTAACTGTAGTTTTAGGCATTTTATCGCTGGCAATTTAGGATGAACTTTTGAGGCTGGTAAATAGCAAATAAAGGAAAAGAACAAAGACAGTATGGGTGACAAAACTCCCTTTACAAAGGTTGGCAAAAGATGTTATTGGATTGTCTTCCATGAAGCTGGAAACAACAAATGTTTGATTTACATAGCGCATATTCTTGCTCACAAAGGAGCATGCTCTCAGTGCTTAAAACAAGTAGGCAACATGGACAGACGAAGAAACAACAATGTAGACAAGTAACAAAAGACAAACATAAAAGACACTAAAAGGAATCAGGGAACAAAACAGTAAGGAGGGAGAGTGTCATAAATCTGCTGGCAAAGACGACCAGGCAGACTAGTCAATTGACTATAATCACAACTATTGATAGCTATGTTGATTGGTATAAGGAGTAATGCTCATAAAACAAATGTTTTCAGTGCACATTTAAAGGATTTGATGTTGGTATAGGTGGCGGATATGAAAGGGAAGAGAGTTCCACTGTTTTGCAACACAGCAGCTAAACATCTGGTGACCATATGTGGTTGTTCTGGTGATGGGGACCGAAAGCGTTTGGTCATCAGAAAAAGAGCAGAGTTGTCTGGCTGGGATGTTGGGGAAGAGAAGTTCAGAGAAATAGTACAGGTTACTGCAAAGAAATTAACACACAGCACAGACAGTTTGTACTGAATGCGATAATGGATGGGTAGCCAGTGCAGACAACAGAGGAAAGAAGTGACATGGTCCTGTTTCCTCGCTCTAAGCACCAGAACTGCAGCAGAGTTTGAAGAAAACTTCTTGCAAACAGCAGCTCACTTTTAACAATTTAAGGACCTTCTGTAGTTTGTTTTTCATGCCATTATATTATTACTTACGGTATGTAATGAGGCGCTCCTTGACAATCTCCCATGCATTGCAGAAAACTTTCAAGAGGTCACCCAGTCCTTTGTATTCTGCAAGAGACATTACTTATTTCCAGAGTAGTATTTAATAAATACTAGTGTCAAACAAGTGCACAGTATTTATAGAAACTGATAGTATTACCTACACTGTCCAACAAAAGCCACTTTCAGTATCAGCTCTGGTGTCATCTATACATCAACTACAATTTCCTACAAACTCCACCCTCGGCTCTGATATTGCCTACATTGAGCACATGTCAAATATCTACTTACACAGAAGAGAAAAAACCCTTGCTTGTCCCCAAGTGCTAGTACTTGCTACAATTAAAAAGATGAAACTCTCAAGGTTTGAGATCGACACAACAATCTTGCCAACATTATCTTAAAAGGAGACAGAAACAGAGTTAGGAAGCATAATATCAAATGCTAGACCCATTTATCTCTCTCGCAATCCTGCTGGACCTAGCTGACGACAGACTATTACAAACATCTGTCAGATGCTTCATCCACTGCCCCTATGTAGGTGAAGAAATTGTAACAAAACTAACTGGTGATGACCGTGCACCTCTCTTCTAGGCCAAGCTGATAGTCTTGATGTGACTGTCACTATTATCTTTAAAGACTGTTATTGTTGAAAGAGCTTTTTCTATCAATGGAAAGCTGCATACCTTTCTTATTCATAAAATCAGAAATCTTCAGATTTGCAGCCTCAACCCTGTCCAGACGTCGGCAGAGCTGAGTCATGAGATGTCGCTGGGCATGAAGTATGGCCGGCACATGATGCAGGGCTCTCAGAACATGAGTCTAATAATAATAATAATAATTATTTGTATAGCGCCTATCCAAAAATTTGTTTAGAGCACTTTACATAAATCATCAATGTACCATATTCATATATAACAGACTCTTGCACTTCTACAACATACACTCATACCCAAAGTAAATTACAGACACACACTATACACGCTCAGGGTCAGTACAGGGTCACGGTGAAGTCTCTTTTCTGATAAGATGTGTCATAAGTTTGGACCTGAAAGTTGTAAAAGAATCAGTGTCAAAGACTGACAGGTAATCTGTTCCAAGTTGATGGGGTTTGGTAGGAGACAGGCCATCTGTCCATAGTCTTTGTCTTAGTTGAACACACAGAAGCTTGGTGTCAGATGAGCGAAGAAGTCAGGCGGGTGTATAGGTGGGAGTGAGTTTGGAGAGGTACCGAGGACCAGTGCCAGAAACGGCAGAGTAAGTCAGAGTGGACAGTTTGTAGGCTGTACAGTCCATGACTAGCAGCCAGTGAAGAGAGACAATGATAGCTGAAATATGTGAAATACAATCTGCGGAACAGAACACAGTGGTGTGTACAACAGGGCTCAGAACATGATTCTGTGGGACAGAACTTGTAGTGTGTACAGCAGGGCTCAGAACTGTAAATTACTAATTCATTGTTAATTCAAACATATGTGCACATATATGCGCGTGCACAAACACATAGTCTTTCATGCCTTTGCGTCTAACAAAGATGACAGTCTACTCAACAGATATCTACCTCAGTTCTGAAGAGACTGGTGGCTGGATAATTGTTGTGTAGCAGTGGCTGTGATTCAATCTGTAGGTGAAACTGCTGGTAAAAGTGTTCCACTGTGATGTCAGGGTGGTAACACCATACTGCAGGTGAGGATGGCAGGTGTTCTAGGCAGTTGTCTGTCTTTGATGTCATATCTTCCACCTCATGAACTATCTGCAGAAGGGTGCTGTAGCCTGGCAATACGTTTATGTTCTTTATACTCATATAGGATCATCCATGATGTGATAAACACAAATAAAGGTTTGACAGAAAGTAGTCAAATGTTGGTGAGTTGGATCACAAAACACTTAAAACAATGCTGCAACTTTTCTAGCTGAAAACATGCAGTGACATCTCCATAGTCATGAAATAGTACAGGAAAACCTCCCCATTAGGCATCCAAAGAGATGAGGTCATAACACTGAAAGTCAAATTGACCAGACCCAGGCTAAATAAATGCTTAAAGAGTAATATATATTTCATATTAGCCAAAAGTAATAATAATATTTACTTGTAATGCACAGTATCATGATCAAGACAGATTGCAGTCTCTACATATACAAATACATATGCATATACATTTAATAAGAACCTCCAAGATAAAAAATAATGAGGACTAAGGCTGTTTTTTTTTAAAAATAAAAATTGATTTAAGAGAAAATTGCATTTATGCGCCATTATGACATTTTGACTAAACATTTGCAGATACACTTAATAGCAACCTTCGAACTGAAGAATAATGATGACAAAGAGTTGTTTTTTTTGAAAAAAAAAGGAAAATCGTGTTATGCACCATTGTATTCTCCAAATGTGTATTGCAAAGCAGCAATTTTTGTTTAGTACAATGTTACCTAAGAATGGCCCATAGAACAGTCTCTTTCAAAACTTACTTATTTTGTATGATTTCTAAAAAAAATTGTAATATAGGGTAAGCAGCCTACCAGAACAAGTCTTTTAACATGTACTAAATTTTTTTCAACATGTAATGTTTGCAGAAAGGTTGTAATAGAGTACAAACTGTCGGCTGTAAGTAGGGTTGGGGAGGTAGGCGTAACAGAGATGACATTTACCTAGCAAAATATGTCGGTGAAAAATGTTTGGGTTTTAACTGAGAAGGGATGATAATTGGGAAGCTCTTAATAAAGAGGTGCTTACCCTGATGATTGTCACCAACAATAGCTTTGTTTCCCAGTCTGATGATCTCATTCAGTTTCTGAAACAATGCCACAGAACTAATATACAAGCCATTGAACTGTAATTGCACAGACATTCTATCAGTGGCCTTATGCTTGCCAAGTAAAGACAAAGATCATCTGCATAGTAACATCAATGTTTGGTCAGTCTTGTTGTACACAAATCAAACATCTACATGAAAGCAACTTTTCCAAATGGCTCAGCTGAATTCAGTGCGAGGTACGACATGCCAAATAGCCCGCTTTCCAAACCTATTATTCTAAAGATACAAATATCACCATGCATAGACAGATTAAAAACCTGTGATGCAATGAATTTCAATGAATAAGTTTAATTAATATATAGTTCCAGGTCATCTATTGGTTGTAGCCTCAGCAAAGGTATCCATGTTAAAAATGTGGATTTTTGATCTCTTTCTGTGTACAATGACTTTTTTTAGGCCTGCATCTCAAGAATGAGATGAGCCTTAGAGGTTAAGTCCTCAACCAGGCTGCTGGTTGAAATGGCAATAATTTGTGCTGGGGATGCTAAAACGTGTCTTGCTCGCTCCAAGCTTCTTTCTGCTAACTTTCACCTGTTTGCTTGCTTTGGCAGGAAAGTGCTTCCACCTAGAGGTGATTTCACACTATGAAGGGAGAGGGAGGGGGAGGAAATAAGAATGCTCAGAGAAAACCCTGACCGCCAGCCCAGCTGTCACAATCAGAGACTGTCCTGAGACAAGATCTGAATCCAGGGCCTTTCACTGTAGTGGTAAGAAACGCCCCTTCCCTTTTATACCCAGTCGGGGACATAATTATTGTGCCATGGTTGCCTGGCCACATTGAAAGACAGTGCTGGTTGTGCTGCGGGGTTGGGTGCGGCCCCCTCCTCCTCCCCATGGTCCAACATAAATGCGTGCCAGTGTCACTGACCAGCACTGCCAACCAATTGGCCTTCAGCTACCTTCTAAGCCACCCTCTACCATATACATATTCTAGGAGCCACAACTGGATGGATTCACTTTGCCGTAAAAAAAATTCTTCTCATAGCAATGGATTCTTTTGATTATTTGGTTACAGAGTGCTCTAGTTTCCACTTTCTTGAGCATTCAGCATAATTTCCTGCAGAGTTAATTTCTTGCTGTCCCTTAATTGTGACCAGTCATTGGAGGGAAATGAGACACAGCAATGGTGTAGGCGCCCCATTCAGTAGGTCTTCTAACTGGCGGCCTGTCCATTCCTTAACGTTATGTTTGCCTCATTTATGTCCTCCCTATACACATGGAGAACTGTCTTGGGTAGTGTGTCATGCCGAGTGACACGCCCTAACCAAACCAGTTTTTGCCACTTGATGGTGGTAAGCAGAGGTTCCGGGGTACTGACTAGGGCGGTGAATGAATTCATTTTCCTTTAGGAGATAAGGAGCATTCCATTTTGGGTGTTTGGATCTTTTTTTCTGTATCCGCCAACAGGGTTCATGTTTCACAGTTTTACAGCAAGATGGGAGCGTAGCTTGAATTTGGTCTCAAAGCTTGTACTCCTGCTATCCCACATCTTGTTCAGCTGGGCCATTGTTGCTGTTGCTGGTGTGATTCTTTGATGAATGTTTGCCACATAACTGCCGTCCTTTGAGAACGTCACTACCAGGTACTTGAAACTCTGCACTTCAAGCTGCAAATGCCATTCTGATGGATCTCTGCTTTTTCTTGTCTGACAGTGTTCACCATTGTTTTACTCTTGTCTGTGCAGATGTGATGTCCATTCCATATGTGCTCGCACTGGTCACGAGGCTATCTGTGAGAACCTGCAGCTCAGTATTGCTACTTGCCATCAGATCAGTATCATCAGCAAAGGGAGGCTGCTTAGCAGTCTTTCTTCAATGGACATGGTGATGTGGTGTTCAGACAGCCCATCTCGCATGGTTTTCTCACTGTTCCATGTATCAGGCTGGAGAAGTTCGGAAGTCGCTCATTCTGTTTTGGTGACCCTAGATTGGAATGGTCTGTCTCTGTCTCTCTGTACAGTAGAGATATCTACTTTCAGTTTATCCTCACTGTTGCTTTCTCCATTCTTTCCTCTCTGCATTCTTGCATGTTTACTATGCATATGTGTGTGTTTGTTTGCCTAATAGTGTTACCATTCTCTGTCACACAGCATCATTACCTAAGTTTCTTTGCATCTTGTAAAGTGCAGAGCTTGCCTCTGTGTGGGGAAATGCACTATATATATATATATATATATTCTTATATTGAGCAGCACAGAGATAAAAGGGCATCACTGGCAGAACAGAACTCCCAGAACTGCCATACAGTGACTGAATGGTTCATACTATATGTCCTCTTCAACAGTAAATATCCACATTAGGTGCCACAACCTCTTGTGCCAGACTCTGTCGAAAGCCTTCATAAAATCAACAAAATTATGGTTCAGATCCCAACTTTACCTTGCTAAAGATGTTTTTCCATCAAAATGTGGTTAAGATTTGTTCAACAATACTTCTGCCGGCCTGGAATCTGGCCTGCTTCTATGTGCACAGCTCCTCCAACATCCTTGTGAGAAGATTCTGTATAATCTTTAGCATAACTTTTCTTAGGTGACAATCAGGCTGATTGTATGGTAGTTCTGGTACTGACTCAGGTTCCCATTTTTTCGCCAAGGATATTATTAGTGGCTGCGTCCATTTCTTCAGCCACTGCTTGGTCTCCAAAATTTTGTGACAAGTCTGTACGTATCTTTATTGTCTCCTCTCCACTACATTTGAGTATCTTCTCTGGGACATTGTTGACCCCTGGAGACTTTCCAATCTTCCTGTTGTGAGTGGCCTGTTTAACTTATTCCCACAATGCCTGCAGGTCTGTTGCCAGCTGGATGCATGTTGTATAGGTCAGAGCAGTACTCTGTCCATTGGTCTAGTACAGCCGGTGCAATGAGAGAGAGAGATGCAATGAGAGTGAGAGGGGAAAGGATGGCTTGGGGTGACGACACTAAGGCCTACCACCTGCTCAAAACCCTCAAAAGTGGGGGGTAAGTAGCAGTGTTAATCAGTGTTATACGACTTAGATTAAGAAAACTCATAATCCCAGTAACCAGCAAGACACTACTAAGCTGACAGCTCACACTAACTATGGGCAGGGACCAGTGTCAATCATCAGACCCCTACCACCTTGCATTAATGTGAAAATGCTTAATTTTCTTTTGGGTTGGGGAAAGTGTCAGAGGGAAGGTACAAGTGAAATGTACTATCACACACAACAGGGAATTTACCTACAAGAAATAATCTTAATGATGTAAGAACAATTTTTCTCTTTGCATTTCTTTATAATAATAATGACAGTTGGCTTGTATAGCGCCTTATCCTCTGTGCGAAGGAGCTCAAGATGCATCACAGCTGACAGACAAATGACTGAACTCAAGGCCAAAGGTCAGCGTCCACACAAAGTATGAACACAATCCACATGCCAACTAGCATATATTTCATACAAGCTGAATACACTCCATAGCAAATACAGTTCAAACTATAGCACATCCAACAGACGGCATCCGTCGCACTGGAACAACGAATGATCAGCTCCAGCACTTGCAAAAGTTCACTGAACAACAAAGGTCAAATGGACAGGAAGCTTTCAACTGCACTGATCGTCAAGTCTGCATGTTGAAAAGGAAATGTAGCCACCAACACTGACACATTCCAGACCCACAATGGCAGGCCAATCAAAAACATACACAATCACAAGTCCAACACGAGGAAGACATCAGATAAGACAAAAATATGACATATTCTTCACCAAATAAATACAGCTACACAGTAGTTCTTTGTAAATGAAACAGAAGGATGCCATTGTTTTAGACCTTCTGTGGTGCAAACAGGTCCCAGCGATAAAAAATGGAGGCATAGGAGATATGTTTCTTCCATGCCAATGATTGCTGCTGGTGCACTTATGCTTAGGACAAGGTGATACACAAGAATGATACATCAGACAGTAAGCTATCATGGACAGATGCCAATGATACATCAGACAGTAAGCTATCATGGACAGATGCCAATGATACATCAGACAGTAAGCTATCATGGACAGATGCCAATGATACATCAGACAGTAAGCTATCATGGACAGATGCCCATACTTTATCATCCCCTTTTTTGCTGTATCATCTCCCTCAGGATGATAGTAAGTGTCAAGATTTCTCCACTGCCATGCACATCTTAAACATTCTGCCTTTGCATTATGACATCACTCCTTCCCATCACAGACAGCAAAGCACCAAGACAGCAAGAGTTACAACTATGCATACTAGGTTTGATAAGTTCCCTCTCTGACCTCTGGCAGTAACCAGTCACATCAAGTACAGGTCAGTAATGTTGTTTTCTTTGACAGTAAAAGGTTTTGGTAATTTATTAACAAACCAAATGCAAATTTCAATATTGTCTTTTTGATTGCTTCACAACTAGGTGTTAGTGTCACTGTTGTTGAAATTTTGTTAAATTTAACAAATAAAATGGGGGAGGCTGATAAGCTCAGGTATGATGTAATCATTTTTCTGGTTGATTGGATCAAATGACTACCATGTTGGAATTGCCCTTGGGGATAAATAAAGTGGTATTCTATTGTATTACTAAATATGCTACAAGATTCAATAGTGGGGAAGATATTTGTTGTTTATTTTCTTGCATTCTGTGATCTGACTAACAAAGAACTGCAAGACATTATCGGCAGAATGACAGACAGTTCAAACAGATATGGAATGGAGACCAGCCCTGACAACAGCAAATTTATAGCAAAGCAGAGATATACATAATGGGGGAGGGGGGAGTTGGTGTTTTATGCTGAGCCAGGAACTAAGGCTATAGCTATATATATCATGGCTAGACAGCCAGCCGTGTAAACAGATGCCAAATGCAGAAAAAGAACAGACGTGTGCCCAAGACGAGAGCTGAATCCAGGACAGCCAGCCTTCATTGTATTGGTGACAGGCGCTAACTGTTGCGCCACCGGACCGGCCTTACATAATGGGTTACAGCTCAGAGATGTAACCAGCTTCAAGTACTTGGGAGCCATTCTCTCCAAGGGCAACAGCTCCATGCCAGATATCTACATTAGGATCGTAACAGCAACAGCGGGGATGGCTAGGCTGAACAGGTTCTGGCATAGCCATAATATCAGGTTTACTACAAAGTACAGTTTATACAAATCCCTTGGAGTACCAATCCTGCTCTACAGATGTGAAACATTGACTTTGCTTGCTGACACGGAAAGAAGAATCCAGGCATTTGAGAGGCTGCTCTGGATCTCATGCAGTGAACTTAGAATCAACGACTTTGTACAAAACTAGGTTGCCATAGGAAACCAGGACCCATCACAACACCTGAAGACTTTTCTTCAAGGCACCTTGGAGGGTAGTCGATGCTCAGTTGCAAGAGGAAGAAATGGCTTACAAATGTCAGAGACTGGACTGGTCGTCCTGTACAGGACCTGCTCACTATCGCCCAAAACAGGCAAGAGTGGCGGCCCCTGTCAGCTGCTATGTTTATCCACGTGCTACCCCCCCCCCCCGCCAATGACAGATACTGGTCAAGGGATGAATGACTGATTCTGTGATCAGCAATGTAAAAAAAAGGTAAAGGTCATCCCATAACCTGTTCAGGTCGTAGGGGAGTGAGGTGTTAGAGACCCCACTTTTCTCGGGGCCAGCTTTTACATGAGGGTGGTGCCAATCTCCTCTCCCTCGCTGCCTTACCTTCCCCAACCCTCTATGTAGTCAGGTACCCATTCCCGTCAGCTGGGTTGACTGGGGGAAGTTTGCTGCGCTTATCGGGAATTGAACCAGCACACTCTCGGTTTGGACGCCAGCGCTCTAACCACTCGGCCATCCGCTTCCCCACATCAGCAATGAGAGACTGATGAATGACATCTGTCACAGTTTTGAGCTGATTTTTGAACTCACCTTTTATGGTGGAATAAAGTGTTCTATAAATTAACTTTATTATTATTTTTAGTCTATTTCCTACATAGCAAACCCCCATGTTCCTCCTCCTCACAAACACATATACATACGTCAACGCAAAACTACTTCCACTTATGATCTCATATTCTTAAAGCTGACAGATATTATTGGCTTAATCCTTTAAACTTTTTTATCGGTAACCATCTGGAGTGTGATCCCTCTCATTCTAATACAAGGCAAACATACAAAATGTGATTCTTCAGAACAATGTGTGTAACTGAAATTATAATAACACTTTGCATGTATATCTAATCTGTTTCAAGGATCCCAGAATTACCTGAATGACAGGTGTGATGAAGCTATCAGCAAACATCCTTTCCCAGTGAAATCGCTCCTCCTTGCTTTTCAGAAGGTCCACCTGATGGGTCTCTTCCGTAAGATCTATTGAGGTGAGATATAGATGCATTGAGTACATGTGTCTGTATGGGTGTGTGTACATGCATGCATGCACATATACATGCGTTTGTGAGCTAAAATGCCAATATTTTATTCCTCTTTTTAATTCTTTTAATTCTTTGGCTTCTGTCCCCTTTTCAACTCAGTTTTATTACCCTTTATTTATTTTCTCATGTCTCACTTCCCATAAACAGCCTGCTTATAGTCAGTACCGGTGGTGTTTTGTGTTAGTTCAAATCAGGTGAAAAAGTATATTTTCACAAATGCTGATATTTCAGCTGGTGGTGTGGCTTACAGTTAGATTAAAGTCCTCCTTTAACCTCTTTTTATGTCATTGGAGGAGTGAGATGTTAGAAACTACACTTTTCTAGGGCCCAGCTTTATGTAAGGGCGGTGCCCATCTTCACTCCCTATCGCTGCCTTACCTTCCCCAACCCTCTATGAAGTCAGGTGCCCATTCTCAACACGTGAATTGACTGGGGATAGTTTGTTGCACCACATGGGTGTGCTCTAACCACTTGGCTGTTCCCTTTCCTATCACGACTTCTGGTCAGAAACAGGGTAAACTATACACACACACACACACACCCGAGTAATCACTGATCAAGTCATACCTTTGGGTTCCTGTGTCAGCAGGTGGCACAGGTAGTGCAGAAGTAGGTAGATCTCATCAGGACTATGACCAACAGCTTGGCACAGAACCTGCAGGTCATGTCTCAAATGATTCCAAAAATAAAGGTGTGCATCCTGATGTGTGGTGACTGGCTGGATCATTCTTGCAATGCCTGTAGTCTTGAAAAGAAAAGTCACACATAACAGTCATGACTAAGTGAAGGAAAATACATATCTAAATACTCATATATGTTACCATTCATTCTAATTCATATATTTTAGCATTAAAGCATCATTTACAAGATTTTTTATCCTTTAGAAGAACTATTGTTCAAGTAGACACCTGGAAAGGGTTGCTGGCCCCCAAGTAGAGTGCAGCATGAGTCAAGAAGCGTAAGATGGTGCACTCCACAGGTGATAGCTGTCTCTCAGGTAAGGCTTCTCTTGCACGGTGTTGAGCAGGTCCCAAGATGTGACCAGTTTGGGTCTGGTCTTCCCTGGAATTACCAAAGAGTCTTCATTTTTCACTGGCTAAATTAAGATATACTGTTTTATGTTCTCACTAAAAACAAATCCTGTTACCCAAATATTTTTCTTCTGGTAGAAATGTACCTTGATAGCTCTCCCTGATTAAAAAACAAAAAGGTATACATGTATATGATTGTTCCCCAATACATTTTATGTGATCAGCTATGCAGTCTTGGAAAGCATGTTCTTCAGTGAATTGTTGAGTGTGTGAGGAAGGCTTCTAAGTTGATGTACTTTGCACCTCACAAAAGCCACTTCCCACAGCTACAAAAGCCACAGTATTAAAGAAGGTATATGAAAGAGAAAAGAAGCAATTGTGCAGTAAAAAGACAGTAAAAAGATTAATACATTTCAAGAGAATCAGGGGTTGCAATGACAATGTTTAAGGGAAAACTATTGAAAGATAAAGAAAGCCCAGTGAGTGGACTGGCCTGCCATCTAGCAAACCCAAAGAACCAAAAATGATGGTGAGATTTGTTGGCAAAACCCCACAGCTAACAAAGATAACTAACAATATTTCACAGTAGCACCAAAAATAGCATCTCACAACAACAGATAACAGGAATTCAAGCCTCTGGTAGGTTTTCTCTGTATACTGCACAGTACTATCATTAACAGCAGTAACAGGCAGACTGAAAGCAGGGTCCAAATTCATCACATCTTTATTCTCTATTCTGTTCAAAACAGAGAATTTCCTTTGTTGGGAGCTGTCAAAAGTAATAAGCAAAAGAACAGACACACTTCACACACCTATACAATTATTATGCTCACACTTAAACCTCCCCTACCTCCAGCAATGCTTCTCAGAAGCAAATACTGGGTACATTTGTTAGTTTTTTTCAAGAGTGCTATGAAGGACTTGGCAAAAGCACTCCTCTTGGCGACCAGCAGTTTCCATCTATGGCCAGAGGGAAGCATTTGGAAATGGTGATGTACTGCAAATTGTGGTCTACTGAGCGCACCTGTTTATAAGCCGCACCCACTAAATTAAGAAAGAAATCATTATTTTTTTCACAAATAATCCTCACTGGATTATAAACCACAAATATATTCGACTTGAAAGTCACATTAATGTAGGCATTTCATCTTGTTTTCGGCATGATGAGGGTATGTGCGTCAGCAACTGATCTGAGTGCTTCAATTGTATGCTGCTTTGATTTTAAAATGTGAACAGTTAACTCTGTAACAATGTTAACAATTAACACTTCAACGTGGAGCTCATCAAAAAATTAATCAGAATCTGAAAAATCTGCAAACAAGCCGCATATTTAAGCTGGGGGCAAAAGACGCGGCTTATAGTCCGAGATTTATGGTAGTTGGTGAGAGGGGTCTGTGATAATACTGACAGCTTTTGACCTCACCTAGGGATCTGTGAAAAGCCAATGATCTTGCTGGCAATCTTGACAATGCTCATCAAACAAGCCTTCTCTTTGATGGATAGAATACCAGTTACACTGACATTAAATATTAGAATGCTTTTGATCAGGCTGTGATACACTGATTCAAGTACAGGGCTACTGACATTGAAATGCCTCAACTGCCTTAGCAGTAACAGCTAGGCGCTGAGGTGTTTCCCTGGAAACGACTATATTGTTTGTTAATGTTAATCTAGATTGTTGTCTAGTACAATAACCAAAGCTGTAAGTGTAGAGAGCCGGTAGGCCAGCGCCAGTTGTTAGTTTTGGCGGGACTTTGTTCTTACTTTTGGCGCTCGAAGTACATCGGTGTGGACCTGCTGGAGCATCGCAGAAAAAGGTGCTCGGTGTTGATTGGCTAGGGTTAAAGCTCCAAAGCACTGCGGTGGTACAGGAACATCGTGGAAAGTTAGCCTTGCGAGGGGTATATAAGGGCAGAGCTGAGATGGGATGAGACAACAGACATACGGCAGATAGAAGAAGACAAGAAGGGTTGCACACATGCTAGCTGTTCCTGCCTTTGCTGGAGTGTGATGGAAGTTTGTTGCTGAGACACCAAATACCTCACCACTCGGTTACATATGGACAGATTGATGTTTCCTTCTATCAAGGACTAATTCTTTAGTTTTAGAGATACTGAGCACCAGCAAGCTTTCTCCAAACCACAAATTACTTTCTTGACCTGAAGAAGAAGCTCGCTAGTGAGTCCTCGTCCTTGAGTGGGGCAACCCGTCATACTGTCAGCAAACTTATTCAACAATAGCGCACAATTAGGAAGATCTGTTCGGACTGATATATATATATAGAGAGAGAACAGTATGGGGAACAAAACACACCCCTGGGGCTCCTGTATTGATGAGCAGAGTGTTTAAGATTGCCCCCCACCCCAAGGTGACCCTCTGCAGCAAGCTCCTTTACCCACAGCACTAAAGTTGTGTTAATGCTTAGTGCTAGAAGACCTAACAGCAAGTGTCGCTGAATAGTATTAACGCAGATGAAAAGCTCACGAATAGAATACGAGCGTATGTGCTGTCTAGATGACTTGCAACATTGTTAATGAGTGTCAAGCAGGCATCATTCTTTTTGTTTTGTTTGCAAAATGATAAGGACCTAGTTAATCAGCAATGACATTGATTAACTGGTTGTCAACAACTCTCTCCATGCACTTAAGAAGTGTATTCACGTATTCAAACAAAACTACAGTACTTTACTGCAACACGGCCATCATTTTGAGTGTTGTTATATCTACTCAGATGTCTTAAACTTTTAATACTAGGATAATAAGTGGGATGTTAAATCAAGAGGAGAGAAACACTGCTTACTGCTGTCCCCTGAAAAAAACCCCACCTGGAACATGATAAGTGGAAAATCAGTTTGGTTGAACCAGTACCTTTTATCTTTAACATTGAGATGTGCAGGAATGTGACTAAGGCCACCTATCTTCTGGCCACAAACATTACATTTAGCTTCTATCATTGGCATCTTGCACTCTCCCTCCTGCAATAGACAAAAAAAAATCATTAAACTTTATCACTGCATATGAATCACTAATAAAGCAATAGAGATCTTAAATGATTTTAATGAACAATGCATGTGTTGTGTGCACAGCAACAGGCATACTACAAGTTTTTTTTTAAAAAAGCAGTGTGTCTTCAACACAAAGCTGTATAAATATATTGTAACTAGACTAAGGCCATTCCTACAGGTAAAAGAAATCCTTGTTTAATATCACTGAAAAGTAAACAACTGCAACTTTAAGTGAAACAATTTGAAACAAAACCAGTTTTTACAATAGGCTAATTGATAAATCATAAACATTTAAACAAGAGATAAATTCTATAGTATGTTTCCAGTCATAAAATCATCTCCAAACTGTTAAGACCAAAAATATATTGGAAGAAAATGGAGTTTTTGGAAAAAAAAAACCATAAAGACATGGGAAGAAATGAAAACTCCACATAGTGGTTCCAGCCAGAATCAATTTTTCTCTCATTATGGTTACAGCAATGAAATGAAATTTTATGAAATGACATTTTGAAGACTGTAACTAGCTGAACTAGCTTTTTGATTCCAGGGAAGAGGATGCTGTTCCTATCTCTAATTTCTGGCTCTGTAGAGGCAGGTGTGCTATATTGATTTCTTGCACAATATTCTATTTTCCATCTTCTATGTCATTCAGTACTTGGTTATTGAATCCACAAACGGCATTGCTTTAACTCAAAACATCTTTTCAGTGTGTTGTTGCTGATGGTTTCTTGCATTCCATCATGTATTTTTGTAATAGCTTCAAATTTAAAAACTCGCTGGATAAAAACATAAACACATTCATACTTCATGATATTTACTTTCCAATCATTCAAACACCGACTAAGCATATAAACATTCACATCAGTTCACACAAAGAAAGGCATGCAAATCCCAACACTTTATTTTATTTACAGTATTTGCAGAACAACAAATAGGTTCTTAATTAGCAGTCTGTATTAAGTACTAGATTCCTACCCTCTTATAAAAACACAAGAAACAGTGACGGGGAGGTTGCTGTTTATGTTGCTTATCACCTACTGATAGGATTGTGAATGAGTGAATCTCTTACTGCATCACTCATGAGTCAAGCAAAAATACAGGAAGAGGTTACAGGACGGAGGGAAGAAGGCACTGCCACTCATATATATGCTGTTTTGAACACAAATGCTCCTCCTATAATGCTACTGGCATTATTCACTTTTTATGTGGCTAACTAATCACTTTGGCCAGACCATTAAGAGCTCTTGCACCAATCAGTCTGCTTCTTTTTATTGTTCCACAGAAGTGAACAGAAGTTCTCTATTTTCCACTAAAAATTTAGCCTTAACTCTTTGGGTGAGCCAACTAATCAAATGCCTCGTGTTGTGATTTTTTCCATCAACTAGCCAAATCCAAAAAGACCCTGCTTTTTCCAAGAGTGCGTTCTCTTTGATGGGTTGTGCAGCTCTGGATTGGATGGCTTCTCACTCTCATCAGGTGCGCTCTGTGTTCTACAACTGCTTTTGTTTGCAATTTTACCATGCATGAGATGACACAATTTTCATATGCCCATATGTTCATATGTTTATTTCATTTATTTGACGAGGACAAACATACAACATGGGCTGACTCACACACGTAAATAGGTATTTAAATTTTAAGTGGTTTTGTTCAAACATGAAAGCCAATTTCATCCTATACTCTACACCTACCTAACTCCTACACCGCTAATACCTAACCTCACCTGTTATCATGTATAATACTACGTTACTGATAACTAAGGGGTGAGAAAAGTTGTTTCAAGTTAAGTGACCTACTTGACAGCAGACCAAAACACTGACATGGTGGAGTGGGACTTCTCCTACAAGCAAACTAAGGAAAATCAAATATTCTGAGGTATATGAGCCACTTGACAGCTGACCAGAACACCTACACAGTGTAGTGGTACTCTTCCTAGCACTTGAAATAAGGGACAGTTTAAGCAACTGTTACATAAAACTGTTATTATTTTATCCATTTAGTTACAATACAGAACACTAATGTCTCAATTCAGCTATCAAGATGACATCATCTGCAAATAATAAAATTATTGCAACTTTTTTGCAGAAATTATAATGTTTTCAAGAGCATTATTTTAATATTTAAATAAATGATATCCCTACTGCGACCCCTCTCAGTTATGACTTGATTTTTGTGGATTTTAGTGAGTCTTAACAGGGAGGTTTTATGTAGTAGGCCTTTAATATTAACAGGGATCAAATTATGCATCAGCTAAGTATTGATGTTCTGTGTCTACACATTCCTAGAGATATGCACATGGAATGCAGATGAATAAATGCATGCTTGTGTGTATGTTTGTGTGTGTATGTGTGTGTGTGAGAGAGAGAGAGACCTAGAGACAGACTCAGTCCCTCACTTGTTTACTGTGCTTGGACAAATAGCATGTGCCCTTTGAAGAGGGAGTGAATGATTCATGGTCATGGGGAGTATTTAAACATTGTTAACAAAAAGAGAATGATATTCTAAAGAAGCAACATTTAAATGAACCATTAGTTCCAGGAAATATACTGTTTATGATCATCAAGCATAATTTATAATTGTAATATATAGTCTTACTTCCTTAGAGGCAAAGCTTGATTTTCCATAATATATACTAATCTCTACACATACACTTAGATCACATATTAATACTTTCTTGCATAGACATTCTCACCCATGGGACATGGTTGGTTGGTTGTGTTTAATGCATTGCCAGCAAATAAGGCTATATCATGGCGAGAAAAAGTAATCTTACTTTAAAATGTTTAGGGATAAAAACCCCCAAGTGATATAACGTTAACCATAACATCTTAAACAATAAAAACCAACACAAGAATAACATAAGAGAGTGAGTAACAGGTGAAAAGGAGTGTTGTGGCCCAAAAAACCACCAACAAACCAAAAAATCAAAAACTATCAAGATGTAAAAAACTTAAATCTTGTGGTAAAACCCTATCCTCCTTAAAAAGTAAAAAATAGCTGTCGATGGGACAGACCTAAACAAAGAAAACAAGGAGCCTGCAGTAAAAAAACCCTGCTGACAGACACTCTGGAGTCCAGGACAAGTAATTAAAACATGTACAACATTAAAAATTCCTTGACACCAAGGACAAACTGACTTCACCTCATATGAGGTGCGACTGCGTGACATAGGAGGCCACGGAGAAATGAGCTATATTAAAAGAAAGGCATGACGGAAAAAGAAGGCAGGGGAAGACCAGTGTAGACAGAAGATAGAAAAGACAAACAGTGTCACAGGGATCAGATGGTTGATTAGAAAAAGAGTATAGGTAAAAGGGCAAGTGAGGGAGAATCAAGAAAAGCATAAGAGAAAGGGGTGGGCCAGAGTCACCCAGCCAGAGAGAGGCTGGGTGTTCACCCCTGGCACGAGAAGCTGAGCCCACAGGACATAATGCAATTTCTCAGGCAATATATGGAAATTTTTGTACCATAAACACTGCAGCAGGAGGAAAAGAGAGAGACAGAGACAGACTAATGCCCCATTCAAGTAAAAACTATAATGAGAAAAACAATAGAGGGAAAGGAACTTACGCCTCCAACCAGGTATCTGTGTCCCTTAGGACAGCCTGAAACAAACGAAATAAGACTTTAATCAACGACATTTAAAACTAAATCAGTGACATTTACTTTGACGGTATAATTATCTAGGATAACTGTGTTGCACTTGAGAAGGGTTGTTCAATTGGAATGGTCAAAGGAACCTGCCATTAGAGCATATATAACCTTATTGCAGTGCTATGCACTCAGCGGCGAATGCTTAAAACAAAAAACTCCAGTCATTCTTTGTGAATCAGTTACAACAGCATAGAAAGTTAAAAATTAGTTTGCTTTGTTGACTACTGGTATAGATACTTGGCCTGGGTTTGTCATATAACAGTCTGCTTTTGCTCTCCGTTTGTGTTTCTTTAGCCTTGGAATTCAAAGCTCTTCTTTTTTCATTTTTACAGCCTGATTTCTCTCATCTGGTGTCTTTTCATACCTTAAATTAAGAGCTCTAAAGTTATTTGTGAACTTTGAATCTATCACTTCATTTCAGTTAAGCTTACCCACATTCCTGAATTAAGTGTTGCAATGTAGACACGAGGAATGTGCTGTTCAAGTATTGCTGCTGGCTCAACTTACCTAATCTTCAGATGCATCAAGAGACGAGTAATTTTGTTTAGATTTAAACAGTAGGGTGCAAGATCACCCAATGAATTTTAACGGATCAACAGGCACATTTGAGGTTTTGTACAACCAGCTATGCTGAGTTAAAAAATCTATAGCAAAGAAATCTGCAATGAGCAGAACACCTCCTTTTTTCTGCCCCAAAACATGCAAAAATCATGTTTTTTTATACTAAATATTTCCTTTTTTTGTCTGAGTGGCATAATTGTTTCTGAGACCAGTAAAGTTGTATTGTGCTTTTATTATGGTAATGTGTTTGGCTAATATGGTTATTTAACAGTCAATGACACAATGTGATCAATCATATGTGTGTATGCATACTTGTATATAGTGTGCTTCAGAAAGAAATTATTTCAACATCTATATGTATGCATTTATCTCTATATATTGCTGGTTTGAGCACTATCTGGAATTGCCCTTGTGGATTAATACAGTTTTATTTTATTAGACTGATTTTAAAACTTACGGTACAATTCTGGTAACTCTCCGACAGCTGTGAGAATTTCTTCCAGGTTGTCTTGAGGCATTGTTGGAAGAAAAGAATTCTGCCAAAGAGTGGGAAAAAGAATGACATAGAAAACTACTGATTAGTGTCTTCTACAGGATAAGACGCTATAATGCTTGCAAAAAAAATCTATCAGTCAAAACTTCAACTTCAGATCAAATTACCACCTCTCACTTAGACTTACTACAAGAAAACTAGGAAAAACATTTTGTCAAATAGGTATTTGTTATTTTATAATGCGCTCTTTAAAATTATGTTTTACTTAGGGATGTCATTTTTCTTTGCAAACGTTTTTGAACACAATATAATTTTTATGCCAACCACACATGTTGACATTAAATACAATTTGTTCAATGACTGAAGCCCATGTGCATGTGTTAAAATATAAAAGAAATAACAGCCATGAAATTTTATTCAAAGACTTATGTTGTATCCTAGAGTAAAACTATATTTAGACAGTCTAGACAGAGATGATGACATGACCCCATCTGCATCTGCATTGGTTGCTATGAGCTAAAAGGTGGGAATCTCGAGGTCAAGACAGAGAACGTAGGAGCTGTAGAGCAGTGGATCAAGTTTGTCTAAATAAAGGTTATATGTATATATGTTAAAACCTGAGTTGCATATTTGTGAGAAGACATTACAAATTCAAGATAACAGTTAAGAAGCACTTATCACAGGCATTCTACATGACTGGGGAAAGAAGAAAGAGAAGTAACTTTTTTTAATTGGGAAAGTCAGGTACTATGAACCAAACTCACATGGTAAGAAGTACTTCCACTTGGTGGTGATACAGCACAGAGAAGTAGGGGAGTAAGAGTAAAGGAGGAAGAAACCAGAACATCTTGAGAGACCTGTCCAATAGCCACCTCTGCAAACGTCCCACATTATAGTGGACTATAGGCTACCTTGGGGATGCATTAGTTAAAAATTCCCATGCTATGGAGTTTGAGAATTAATTTACACAAGGGAAGTAGTTTACAGATGATGACTTACAATCATACTACTGGGCTGGTGGATTAGAGTAGTTAGAGGAAGTAACAAGCCTGAAGTCTGTTCCTGCTGGCGCAGAGCAATAAACAGATGGGTCAGGAAGCACACCATCCCCTGTTCAGCCAGGTCTTGTCCTTGTTGTATGCGTAGGTGTGAGCCAGGAGCACCCATTTGGTTCTGACACAACTGTTGGGCCAAGGCCTGTACAACAGCATTAACACTAAAAATACTAAACATTTAGCATATCATGTACAGCATATCTTACCTGCCAAACAATATGCTTAGAATCACCTGCCTGGAAAACACACACACACATATATATATATATTACTTATATCTACAAACACACATGTGTAAACATATATGCAGCCAGGATTGTCTATCAGCCATCACTTGTTTCCACACAAAACACCTCAGAGATAATGCTAAAAGTGTAAATGTGAGAAGAAACAACCTTAGGTTATGAATGATATCCAAGAAATCGCAATTACAAAAGCAGCCTCCAAGTACAAAACCAAGATCAGGATGAGAGTGAAGGCAGCTAAGAAATGGCTAAGGACAATGTTGGATCACTGAGCATGAGGTGAAAGCTACAAGGCCAGCTCTCATGTTGTAACTTTCAGTAGGACATAAAAATGCCCACAATTAAGGTCTGGTCTTGACTTGTCAACGTACACAAGCCAGATACCACTCCACTTAAGTAACTAAAGAGGACATGTGTACCTACTGACATAGGTGGCGACTTCGACCTTGTTCAAATGAACATGAAGCTGAAGCTGAATCTGAAAGCAAAGCGACTTTCAAACACCCCCCGAATTCACTTTGATTTGGAGAAGCTGCAAGACCCAAACGTTGCAGAAGTCTTCAAGGCCACAGTTAGAGAAAAACTTGCCGAGCTGACCCTGGTGGAATGTGATGTCGATACCCTCGCTCATGGCTGGAAACATCAAAGAGATGCTGATGTCAACAGTCCAGGAGGTTCTAGGGTGACATAGGAATAACAAACTGCCATGGGTCACGAACAACATCCTAGACCTGTGACCAAAGGAGGGCCTTGTAGAGAAAAGAAAAGCAAACCAGAAGCAGCCACCAAATACAAAATCGTGAACTGAGCCAGTCAGAGAGGGATAAAGGCAGCTAGGGTCAAGTGGATCGAGAACCAATGCCGGGACATAGAGGATGGAGCAAATAGGCCTACCAGCTTCTAAAAACCCTCACTAAGACAGATCAGCAAGACCTCAGTCATTGAAGACAGCAATGGTCGCCGCACTTGCAGTTTGTTGTCAGATTTAAGAATATTGTTTCTATCCTGAACTTATAAACTTAAGTGAACTAAAGTCTACAGTGAGTCATCAAGCTTTTGCTTTATGAGTGGAATTTAAGCAATCCATGAACTGTCAAGATATTGTGTGTGTATGTTGTTCCTGGATTCTAAAATATGGAAACATCTGAGAAGGGGATTTGTTGAGACAGTCTGAAACTGAGCAAAAGGTGTGGTCTCACAGAAAAAACTTGTCACAATGAAACAGTTCTATATGCAATACTTATGTTGCAGTGTTTTACAAAAGAAGGGAAAAGCTGACCATGTTTTTTTAAATGTGTTAGTGTGTGCATGTGTGTTTGGTAGAGTGTATGAAATGTGTGTGATTCAGAGGAATGAGTGTTTGAAACAATGTGAAACAGCACAAAGTCAGTTTTTATTATATACAACTTTTTGCACTGTAAAAGGGCTATTCCTCATTATTGTTTTATTTTTGCTTATTAATCATCATTATTATTATTTTAATGACTTGAAAGCCATACAGTACCTTGCTCTGAATGACATCACAGTCCTGTATAAAGTTCATAACAGCTGCCTCCTAATGAAATAAATATAAACATATTCATCAACCTGTACAAGTAATGAGCATAATGTCTGTAATTGATCTACATGTTGAATAAGATACATATTAGACATCATAAAATGATGGGTGAATTAGACAATGAAAAGTAGTTTTGCATATACGGTACAGTTAGCACCAAGCATAGTAGCAACACGGTTTTTTTATTCGCTTTTAGTAGTCTATGTGTCTTAGATACAACATCAGGTACTGACCACTAATGGAAAACTTCATTATTCTTCCCTGTACACATATAAGGAGATTCTCCAGCCTATAATTTTTAGCACACTTGACTGTGAAGCAGAAGGTTGTTGATTTGAGGCCTGCTCAGGATGGAAAACTCCTCCACCACCACAAGCTTATACATTAAAAACAAATTCCACACATGTAAAACTCTCCCTGCCCTGGAAGAATAATAAGATGCATTTTTTTGAAAGGGAGGTAAAAGCAATGGATGAAGAGGCTTTGACTTTGCTTCCACACCACAGGTCATAGCATCATAAGCCTCTTACAGTTAGGAGACTCTTTACCTTAGCCATTTTCTGTATACTGGAATCAGCAATTTATTTTTTTTGGGGGGGGGTTCATGAGCCTTTTGGTTAAAAAGTATAGGTTCTCTAAAAAAATTGTTCAAAGATGTAGGTGGAATGACTTACAGAAATCACCATGATATTTAACAAAAACTCTCCAAAAATCATTATGCATGTTAAGGTCTTAAAGAAAGTCTCCAACCAGCCACCTGAGAATAGAGACCCAAAATGATTTCCAACTGGTGTTTTGCACAGCTTTCTTATCCAAGACAATCTAAGTACTCTGTAAAAGTTGTATGACATAAACAAATTATTCAGTAAAAAAAACAGGAAAGCCTAATGAAAACACTAAAATAAGAGTTTCGCTATAAAAAAACAGCTGCATACCAAACCAAGGGAACCATTTTCTATGCACATGACACAAGTGATTGTGTTGTATGAAGACCCTCAAGATCCAGTCAAGTGACATCACTAAGGACATGACACAAGTGATTGTGCTGTATAAAGACCCTTAAGATTCAGTCAAGTAAAATCACTAAGCACATCCAGCTTACATCAGTGGAGGTCTCTAGTGGGCGCTCATATACTAGCTAGGTACAAAAAGGTTAAGTAAAAACAGGCCTCCATGGATTAGTGGCGTGGGAACGTGAACTGTCTTTCATTGTTTCTAGAGAAATTCATAGAGGAAGCCAGAGCTCTCCTTCCTCACCTTTTTTCTTCCATGATAAATCTGACACTTATCTGCTTTGTGACAAGTATGAGCCTCAAAGCAGCAACATTCTACTCTAATGTCAAGTAGATGAACCACTGTACTATTGTAATAAAATTCAAAAGTACATAAAATATAATTTCCAATCACCCATTTATTGAACGGCCCATGAAGAACATTTAACCTGAGGATTTAGTCTCAAAAAGTATTTTCAATACTAATATGCATTATTGTCTTCCAGCCTAAACTGTAAAGGGCTGATGATATACACATTACCATATCTTCACGAGCTTGCTGAGGAAATTGATGTAAGTAAGCCATTGTGACCTCACGATGCATAGCCAGCAGCAATAACAGCTCTTGTTGATGGTCTGCCAAGTTCAAGTTCTGCAGGCAAATTCATATAAACATGAATGTCAGTAAATATAAATACCAATGTTTTTACCCTATGATCTGTATTGAACGAAAACATTGGTAGAAATAACAGGGTGCTTGAGAGTTGATCTGAAGATCACTTTGTAGTACCAGAATATTTTCTAAAGGTAATGTTGCGATAATGATTTGAAGTTTCCATTTTTGCTGGCTAATGTTAAGAATAAGGCTTTATTTTAGCTGTTAGTGGTGTGCCGATAGTGTACTATGGTCTTGCAGAAGCGGCTTGTCATACTAATGGGATGAAAGCTGACTTTCACCATGTTACTGTTTTTTTTCAAAATAGCAATCATCTTTGACTCTTTTAAGCACAGGGGTACCAGCAGTTATTTGAGAGGTATATTTTGAGCTAGATATGATACAATAACTCCATAAACAGTATTGTTTGCAATACATAACCAAACGTGTTCCAATTTTATTTTTTCAGGCAATCATACTGCAAGGTCGGTAGCAACAACAAAGGCTGCAATCATCCTCAGCAGGACCTCAGAGATTATCCTTTAGCTCCACTGCTCTGGTCAGATTAGAGATACAGTTGTTCAAGTCTTTGGAAGCCTTGATCCGCTCTGCCTCACGGTTAATTAACATGATGTTAAACCGTTGCTAGGTGAAAGATGGGTACTGATGGTGAAAAATGTCTCTACACCCCCATTACATCCAGCCACTAACTTTACCAGAACTGGCGACAGACGTACCAGCTAGGCCTACGGTAGTGGTATGCCCCAGATAGCATTTAAAACATTTTATATTTACAAATGGGCTTTCATGAAATGTTTAAATAATGATCGCAGCAAATGTTTTTGAAATGTTTATCATGCCCATCAAAGTAATGTTTTATTTAATGTTTGCATTCAAACTTGTTTTCAACCTCCTTAAAATGTTTTATAAACATTTAATAGTTGTTTTAAATGTTCAGCAAGAAAATTTCTTTTTCTCCCCCAGTCACAGGATGGCTAAACTTAATTTTCTCATTTCAAATTGAATATGAATGCTCTCTAAGAGGTGGAGAGATTGGTGTTTTAAGCCAAGTCACCAACTAAGGCTATATCATGGCAAGGCATCCAGCCCTGTAAACAGATGCCACGTGCAGAGAAAGAACAGTGTGCCCGAGACGAGAGCTGAACCCATCACAACCTAATTTCACGGTATTGGTGACAACCGCCACCCGACCACCCTCCCCGTGACAAAGGTGGAGATGGAAAAGAACGGTGCCATTAACAAAGGGATGAAGGCAGCTATTGAGAACTGAATTGAGAATCTATGCCGGGACATAGACGATGGAATGGCAAGAAGTGAACTGTGCCATTAAGAAAGGGTTTAATGCAGCTAGGAAGAATTGGATCGAGAATCAGTGCAGGACATAGACGATGGAATGGCACGAGGTGACATCAAAAAGTCCACCAACTTCTAAAGACCCTCACTAAGACAGACCAGCAGAAGACAGTCATCAAAAACAGCAATGGTCACCTTCTCACATAAAGCAATGCTCTACTCAACCGATGGACAGAGTACTGCAAGGACCTGTACAACTTCCAGCTGAAGACCGACGCAACATTCTCCAAAACAACCAGACTAGAGACAGTGAACCTGCAGACCTACCAGTCATACGGGGAGAGGTCGAAAGAGCTGTACAAAGTTTGAAGGGAGAAAAGTCACCAGGCGTTGATAATGTACCAGCTGAGCAGCTCATGCAGGGTGGGGAAGAAACTACAAAGAGTTCGGGAACGCAGGGAATGGCATAAAGAATGGACGCAGTCACTAATCATATCCCTCCCAAAGAAAGGAAACAGCAAACAATGCCAGAACTACAGAACCATAAGCCTTATCAGTCACCCAAGCAAAGTCATGCTAAAGGTCATACAGAACCACATCAGAACCACCGCAGAAGAGCTGCTAGCAGAAGAACAGGCTGGCTTCAGACCACGTAGAAGCATAGTTGAGCAGATCTTCAACTGTCGCATCCTTATAGAAAAACATCTTCAGCATCAGTGAAA
This sequence comes from Marisa cornuarietis, assembly GCA_004794655.1. Lineage (NCBI taxonomy): Eukaryota > Metazoa > Mollusca > Gastropoda > Architaenioglossa > Ampullariidae > Marisa > Marisa cornuarietis. The sequence continues at coordinate 339,859 of SMMW01000023.1, forward strand.
CCTCTACCACAACTACATTCACTTCAAAAAGGCATTTGACAGAGTCTGGAAAGAGGGCTTATGGCATGTGATGCTAAAATTCAACATCGAATATCCATACAAATCGGCCACAAACGAGCCTAAAATTTAGGCATTTAGCAGGCATGCTCTTAACACTGCCACAAATTAATTAAATTCGGTAGACTGTAATTAAACAGAGATATTAGCTTAAAATTTAATGATACTACAGAAAGAGGCAAAGAAGTGCGGACAAGTAGACAGTTTCTCCAATCTGGCATCCTACATTAAATTTTCGATGCTTCTATGTGTCTTTTATAAGTTTTATTACAACGGTAAGATTTGAAAGCCTGGTATTTTTCTAAGCTTGTGTGAAACAGGTGGACTGGTTATATAACTTTTCATAAAGTTTCCATTTAAGCTTAACTTTGTACTGTTTTGAATATCAACTCATTTTCTGTATTTAGTCTACCCTGAAGAAAATAAAACATATCTAATCAAATACAGAGGTGTATAAAGTTACAGTTAAAGTTTTTTCTTTTTAAAACCAGTGATGTGGTGCTTGCAAAAGGTAAGCATTTTCGCAAATGTAAAGCTGTTGATTTGTATTAAGCTACTTATTTTCTCAAAAACATCAAGAATTTACCTGCAAGATCTGGTTCATTTGAGTGCTGCATGTCTCTTTATTATGACACATTTTGAACTTTGCCAGCCCTTCACGTACAGTCATATAGCATGGGTCACATACCAGGTACTTGTCTGAGACCTCTTGAACCTGAGAACATAGTCAGCGTATTACATGGTTCACTTAGTCATATTTATATATATATTGAAGAATCCTGCAAGTTATATGTAGCAGCTTGTGTATCTGGACATTCTGCAATAGGCAATTCAAGAAACTGGGATGTAAAAGGAATGTATTCAGCAACAGAGGCAGCGTTTTGGGGTGGCAACTGGGGCGACCGCCCCAGGCCCAATGCCTGAGGAGCGGGGAGAGCCCGCTACACTTACGTACGGTTCTCGACTTCTCGCCCCCGGGGGCTCCACATGACACTCGCTCAGGGCCCCGCGGGAACCCGCGCACTGCTAAGGCCGTTACTGTTCAGCAATCTAATTTCAGTGCTTGTAGCTTTCCAAGCTAATAATGTGGTGAGATGAGGAATAAAGTACCAATCAGACCTGAAAAGTAAGTTTTTATTTCCAGATTAAGTATGATATTTCCCACCAGATAATGGAGTCCTGGAGTCAACAGAATAATTCTGGAAATTGCAGTAAAATACCCTGTGGTGCAGAAGCTACCTTCCAATAAGCATCACATATAAGAAGGTGCTTCATATCACTGACACCACACTATAACCATACATCAGACCTTCACTTGCCACAAATCCAAATTGCACTATAATTCCAGACCAGTGCAAAATAAACTTCACACTAAATCTGACACCTGAGAGAAATACCCACTAGAAGAACACTGTTATTAGAAAAATACTGCAACATTGGAGGACGTATTACTAGTGTAGTCTTTATTTCTTGTTGCTAATGTCTCTTGAAAGCCAGGGTATTGTCTCTCCATACACTCTGTATAACTGTGTCCATCTTCTCCAAACCAACCAATAACACCCCTGACCTGCCTTCAACCACCTTCTTGCCTTCGTTGGTCCTTTAATAGCTAATAAACTACCGTGTACTCAACATTTTTCAGAAAAGGAACGATCAAAGTAAAACCTTTACTGAGTGTACCTTGTTTTGTCCTCCTATTGTCTGTGTGTTGGAAATCAGAGCAGTTGCCCACAATCTTCTGAACTACGTACACCAGCGTTTCTCAACCTTTTACTTGTGACGCCCCCCCTTGACGAAAAATGGTACGTCCGCGCCCCCTTCCCCCCGCCTCTCCGAGCCAACTATTTACTAGGGGGTCCAAGAGATCGTTTTGAGTCGATCTTGTTGCAGACGCCTCTCGCGAAAACGGTATAAAGTATAAAAGGTCCTACTTGGAAGGTGAAAAGACGTCTCCTAATTTAAGAGTTAAATTTTGTAAACATTGGTAATAATGACGTTTTCACTTGATCAATACACAAATATGGATCTATAAACACAATGCAAATACAACAGATTTCTTTGTCCCTTGACAAGACTTCCTTAGTTGACCTGAACGCAGAGTTGAGAAAATCAATACAACACCAGAAGAACAAAGTTGGTATCTGCAAGAAGTAAAATTGCCAATGAAATATTACGAAAGCAAATCCTGCGGTGGTAATAAATAGTATTTTAATAATGTTGTGGACACTCGCCTTGATTAATGAGAAAGTTGAGCCTGCTTGCTGCTGCATAGAGAAGCAAACCTGGGTGCGATGTTAGTACCCACTGCTATTCGCAGATCAGCCTCTGTGTCCGGACGATTTCTGTATTTCGACTTCAGTGCTGCCAATGCCGAAAATCCTTGCTCACACATATACGATGTTGAAAAAGGCAGAAGAACTTTCATCGCTTTGTGAGAAAGGAGAGGATATTCTCCTTTGACGCCAATCCAGAATTTTGGCACTGGTGGTGTTTGGAAGACCATTTTCAGGGACTGGTCACTCGAAAGGTCGATACGCTGCTCTTCTTCCGTAGACAACCCGCTTGTGCTTGGATCACCCAGAAATGGATTACGAATCCAATCATATTTAGTTACATCAATTGCAGCAAAGTTATGCTGAAACTTTTCTTGCAGTCCGTCTTCAGATATCTCAGTTATTCTCCGGCGAACTGTGTCATTTGACAAAGGAATGGCTTGCAGTTGCGTAGCAGCATCTTCTCCTATCGTGGTCCGTACAATGTCCATTGCTGCAGGCAGTATTAATGACTCTCCGATCGTATGTGCTTTTTTGTTTTGAGCAATGCGATAGGAAACTTGATACGAAGTCATCAAAGCTTTCTTAGGAATGGATGTATGTGAGGCAAATGTTTTTTTGTTTTTTGTTTTTTGTCTCTTTTGTATTCTTGCAATTTTCGTTCAAAAAATTCGAGAGGTTTGCAAGCAAATTCCGCATGCCGAGTTTCCCAATGGCGCCGTAGTTTGTTTGGCTTCATACTGTCTGGAGCTAATACTGCGAGGCAAACAACACACTGTGGCCGTTCTTTGCCATCAACAACAATGTTGGTAAAACCGATTTTCAATTATTCATTGTCATACTTTCTTACTTTTGTAGCAGGCCTTCCTGGTTTTTCATCGGCTCCAGCACCCAAAACTTGCACATCACTCGTTTCTTCTCTTTTACTTTTCAAAAAACCACCGCAATCAGTTCCTTTTCGTATCACAAATTTATCCATGGTTTCACCAGAACAAACACGTGTACTTCACCTTCAAATTTTTGTTAAACTGCTGTCTTTACTGAACCCAGCAAGTAAATTAGTAAAGGGGAGTGTAAAGGTTGGGTCTCACTGTCGCGCAATAGTAATGTCTCCGCGATGCGGACCTCCTCTCGACACCACGCATATTCGGAAAGTGGTCAACCTTTCTTTGCTCAGAGGCCGAGTTGCCTCTTCCTGCATGTGGGGCGTCCCTTGTCACCCTTTGATGTTTGACCGACTCAGGGAAGCTGACACATATTAAAATCTTCGACACAGCCGTCCTGTTGAGGTCGGCTTGCCACGTGCCACTGGTCAAGATTTATAGCCACCCGCCTTGACCATCCTTTCCGGCTATTAACTGGAGCGGTGGTAACTTGACCAGTGGACTGTTAGTGGTCCAATACAAGCTTAACTAAAGGTAGAAAATACGTTTTCTACAGGGAGCCAGGCGAATGAATCATCTAAGGCAGCGTTTCTTAACCTTGTTTCTTGTGACGCCCCCACCCCATGACGAAAATAGGTACGTCCGCACGCCCCCCTTAGCAAGCTAATTTCACTAATACCGATATGAGATGTGAGAAACTTAAAAAAATGACCGCCTTCGCGCCCCCCTTGTCAGCACGTCGGGGGGGGGGGGGCGCCCCACAGGTTGAGAACCGCTGACGTACACACTTCTGGTCACGAATACTCCCTTGGGACTAAGAAAAGGCCTGCTGACCTGAGTGCTCCTGGCCATCCAGTTGTCAGAGAAGGGAAAGATAATGACTGCGCATGAAACGTGTGTGTGTGTGTGTGTGTGTGTCACGTGTCGCATGCTGGCTCAGCACTGGTCAAGGTACAGGGGCAGGAGTGGGTGACCGGCCGGTAGTTTACCAAACTATTTTATTTTTGGAGACCGTCTGGCAGGTGACAGATCGGCATGGCGTTAGTTTTGTAGAGGGTGGTGGGGCAAGCGACTTCCAGGGTGGTCGGTTCCCGATCTGTCATCGCAGCCGCCTGTTGGTCGTGTTGTCTGGGGGCACACACCTAGCAAGGCCAGCAAGGTCACCCGCGAATCAGATAAAGGTCAGACCCACGTAACTAGAAGTGGGAAAAGAGATGTACACGGATTCATTGAAAAGGGGGAAGAGAAGAGCTTTAGCGCTGACGAATACTGGTGTGCTGAGGACTTAGCTTGGTGCAGTCCCTGACTTGGAACATGGGACGGATTCCAGCAAACAGTATATTCTCTCAGTGGCGTAGGAAGATGTTCAGCGTTGGGGCCTGGGGGTGGGGGTGGGGGCAAAACTCCCTGCCGACAGTGAACGGCGTTCGCACTCCAACATTACGTTAAGGCCTATTCTCACGTTGCAATGTTTTCAGGGTTTGCACGTGCAAGATTTTGCCTGCTAGGCAGCGTTGCAGCACCGTTCTACTCTCACGTCGCAAGGCCACTCGCTAGTGTCTTGCGAGGTGACGTCATCCGCGCAGGGCATTGTGGGTAGTCGACAAAATGGCAGACAATCAGATAGGCCTACTTTCGGAAGCTACTGCTGCTACGTTAATAATATTGTCTGATGAAGTAGGGAGAGAGAAAAGAAGAAAAAAAGATGTGGGTGAGGGGTGGGTAGCGCGAAGGAGTCGCTTAGATGCCTTATTTTCATGACCTCTACAAGAAATATCTTCGGCAGACTCCGAGAGAATGCAGACGCTTTTTGCGAATGTCGTCTGCAACGTTTGAAGAACTTTTATATCTGATCGAGGCTGCCCAGAGCACGAGCAATTTCAATTCAGGCATTCTTGGCCTTATCTTGGCAGTGCTGAACAGACACAGGTATTTTTCCCACATGCAAATCATACTCGTACACCTTTCCTCTGACCACACCGCCATTTTCTAATTTGGAGGTAAAAGGGAGGCGACTGTGTTCAAGCATTCCGATTGGCTACACCATGTAATGTAGGTCAGGCTCTGCAAAAAAATAGAATCGCGTCCTATCCTTGAAAACCTTGATGCAAAAGCCCCCACCCAGCCGTGTGCACAACTCGGAAAGACCCTAGCAGGGCCTGCTAACCCTGCAAAGTGCAGTAAATTGCAGCGTGAGAATAGGCCTTAAAAAAAAGGATCGGGGGTTACGTGTACGCATGCACGTACAAACGGTGGTAGCATCACAACACACGCTGTTTTTTAAGGCAAATTAAGCAGCATTAAACAAGAAAAAACAAAATAACTCCCTAACACAATCACAAGAAATGCAATAAACGTTATAATAATAATTATTAATCATACTAATCAAGGATTGCAAGTCAGTGTGCCAAAAACTGCATCTTCGGTGATTTCTATGGCCATATATCTACCAAAACACAGACACATATATACAGACCAAACAGTATAACACCGATAACTTATGTTGAGTATAATACAACAATTACATAATCTTAATAACGAATACGAATAAGTTGCAACATAAAATAAAACTGATAGGAGAGATACTATGCAACACACAAAGAGGGATAGTGTTGTGTGCGAATAATCTGGCCCGGAGAGCTACAATAAATTGAGATTTTACTTAACTAAATTAATTAACTAATGTATGTTACCAGCCACAGTCGTTGATGATAAAAAAGCGCCTTGTGTTGTTTTACTCATGCACTTCTCGCTGAGTCGTAGATAGCAATCATTAAGTCTCTCTTTAAAGAAAAAGTATGACCTGACCTTCTTGAAGATCTTCATTCAGATTTGACAACTCACAAAATACCAATATAGGGACTCTGAGAGTGAGAGTCTCTGACTTACTTAGGTGTATTCACAGCCGCCAATTCCCACTAAACCGTTGGTGTCTAGTAAGATAGACGGACGTCCTCGTGCTTTGCTAGCTTTTCACAAAGTGTAAGGGTTTCTGTCTGGTTGGCAAGACTGGGTATTGGTATGCAACTAAGACGTTACTGGCTTCTCTCTTCACGATGGCCAGTCCGGCCTCTTTAGCTACCAGGTTGTAAATGTAAGCGATAGCAGATAATTTTATGGTCTTAGAAAGGAAACGTGGCGGCAGTGAGTGGGTGGGGGATGTTTTATGTTGGTCAAACGACGCCGATAAGGAAAAGGGGTAGCAATATGGGGGACGGGGAGGAAGACCACACTCGATGTACCGATGTACTGTCCGGCTTTCTTCGCTCAGGCTACAACACAGCCTGCAATTAGCATGGCAAACAATACCAAGGGACTGTCCCTGATCTGATGTTGGTGAATGAGGTGTTAGAGCCTCCACTTACCTCAGGGCCAGCTTTTGTAACGGTGATGACCGTCTCCTCTCTCTGATCCCCTACCTTTTATGGTCACTGATACAGAAACAGGGAGCATGCGTGTTTTTGCGTTTGGATTAAGTTCTAGTAACCATCAAGCTGGCTGCTCCCCCTTAATACTAAACACGTATCTTAATGATCTCAAAAGTATATATTGTGCATAAATGTCTTTTAAATAAGTTAATATACTTACAGTAAACTACAATAAACCCTAACCCTTGTCTTTGATGCCTCTGAAAGAATATTTAGTTGCCAATTTGTATTTTTTTAAAACTGTGTGTGCGTCTGGGTAGGTGGGGGGAGGTTGGGATACTCTTTCTTGCGGACTGGTGATGGGAGGAACGTTGATAGCTGAGATTATTAAGGGCACCTGTTCCCAGGATGACCAGCAGGAGAGGACAGCAAGGACAGACAGCCGTGATTTATGAGCACCTCCTTGGCAGGTCACTCAGCCAAAACCAGGGAGACATTTACCTGTAGGTCCCGGGCCGTCCCCCATTCCGCATTCTCAGCAGCAGCAGCAGCAGCTTCAGTTATGATTCCATTTATCTGACTCTCTCTTCTTTATTTTTTTTTCTTCTTTGCTTATTTTGCTTTTAGTGAGGAATTACGTCTCAAATACTGGGGGGGGGGCAAACAGATATTCCTGCCCCCGTATTTTCCTTGAGGGGGCGGCTGCCCCCGCTGCCCCCCTGGTTCCTACGCCACTGGACTCTTCTGTGGTTTTTGTGCAAGACAGAAGTACACGCATCACGAGCCGCTGGGTGAGTAACTAGGATAATTCCTGCCGCCGGTTTTCCGGCTGATGGTTACCCGGCCGGTATACAGTTGGGCGCAATGCGCGATCAAACGTGGTCGCAAGGAAATCTGTGGCTGTGTGTGTGTGTGTGTGTGTGGCGGATTTAGGTGCTAATCTCTGTCACGAGGTTGTGATTATGAATATGGTGATTTGTTGTTAGCAGCATGGGAGTGTTGTGGGGATAATCAAAATTGTCGAATCGTCAAATGTTCAGCTAAACATCAAATCGTCGTCACTTTCCTTGTCGAGTGCGTGACGCGACAGTGTGCATGCATATGTGTGTGTATGTCATATTTTGTACATTACTGAGAAAAAAAGGAATAGATGATGTATAAAGCGAAATCCACTTCTTTTTCTTTGGGATTCCTGCAGGCAGAAAAAGTCTACAATGTTAAACATATTTCAATAAATCCCGTCATCCTACCTCTGTTTCTTCCACAACAAACCAGTCGAGGATTTTGTCTCTCTTCACAAGAGAAGCTAACTTAAGGTAGGTCTGCACACCAAACTTTCGGCACAGTTGCTTGATAAGGAATTTCCTGTGATAGAGAACCCAAAGAAACAGTAGAGAAGTCAGTCTGTGAGTACAAGGCTAGTTGGTTTAAGATAAACTTCAATGACAAACTTTTAGCACACCTGTGCCATTAATAATTTACTGTAATTTCACTACTAACTGCAATCCCACAACTCAATACATTTCTCATTAATAATGTTTTTAAATATATACTTATAAAATTCATTCATATCAGGCAAAAATGATATATTGGTGACACCAACAAACTCTAATATCATTATGAAGATAATGTGGTGGAATGTGCCTGGCAAGAAGCAAGAATTTAGAATTTAGTCCGTCAAGATACATTGGTTTCTTAGTGCCAAGAATACTTTAGTTACAATTTAAGTGACGCTGGAAAAAATATATCGCTGATACTGAGCTGACACTTTATCTTTTTTGTCCAGTCACAGACCAAATAATACTTAGATCTATCATAAACTTCAAAAACTCTTATTTGATCCAGTCACAGACAAAGAACTAGTCACAGATTACATATTACCTGGTCAAGTAAAAGAATAACACTCACTTGGGCCAATCATTGGTCGCCGTATGCTGACACAGACGCATGATTTCCATCAGGATATTTCTCAGTGTATTGGTCAAACACAGATTACCAGAGCCTCCGAGAGCGGCCTCAATAATATCTACACATTTATTCAGTGTGTACCGTAGTTCTCCCAATAAGCAGCTCAAACGTAGCCCATCCTGAGTGTTGTCACATAAAGATTGTTGCATGGAACGAAGAGTGTCACAAATGTGGACTGTCTCGTCCTCAACATCCAGGGCACACAAAGCTTTCCTTTTCGATGCGTCTTGCTCCTGGTACTGATCCTGTGTGTAGACAACATATACCACATATGCTTCACTTACATATTAGCCCTTTGCACATAGTCAACGATGTTGACTGGTTGACTGTAGTTATTTACGCTTAGTGTTAGAGTATATTGTAACAGGTACTGGATATGGGAACTGCATAGTGGGTACTGGATATGGGAGGCTTGAAAATGTGGGTGGAGTGTGTATCTTCGTCATCAACAACCAAGGCTGTTTTTCCCCAAAATTATTTCTTTATTACAAAGAACAGTTACGGGCGTACGTATGGAAAAAACTGTTGTCCTGATTTAGGACAAACAGGACGAGAGCTTCGTCCCCACCCGATCGCTGTCTATCACTTAAAAAAAAGGATGTGTGGTAGTGAGGGTGTCGGGAGAGTTAATTCCTTTTTCCCGATCTCGCTGTCTTGTTTAAGATCCGAGACAACACATAAAATAAAATAATAAAGAAGATTATTCAAACAAAAATTATTAATTTTTAAAAATGTGTAAATACACATGGCATATTGTCATGAGTGTTACAGTATCTGCGCATTGAGCATATCTCTGCGATGTGGAAACTAGCGCATTATAAAACGACACCATCATCATCATCATCATCATAGAAATTTAGTCCTTCTCTTTACACAAAAACCACATCCAGACAAAGAAAATTGAAACATATTTATACTCTGGTTCGGCTATGAAGTTAGTAATATATAATGCACATGATACCTCTGCAATCAAAGCTGTTATATGACGACAGCTCGAATCTCTAGTATAATTACATGCATCTTACTGCTACTAATAAAATACATCTGTCACTCACACTAGAAGACCCAAGTACAATCACTTCAACATACTTGCTAATATTGAATGTCAACACAAAGAATAGACTCAAAGTAGACATGCAGGTCAGGCAATGATTTGTGGTAATTCACAAGGATGAACAATAAAATTACTGACCACAGAAGACTCAAACATACAAAATAATATCAACAGGTATGTTCGAGACCAAGTACCTGAGGAGGCTGCACCAGATATCATACAGAGAACATAAATTGATTTTGTTTTCCCACAGTCACATGCGAACAACGGACATTCTTCCTGTGTTCTGCTCAGCAGTGGAACTCTCTTCCACATCACATTCGTCACTCGGACTCCAAGGCTACATTCAGACTCTCTCTGAAAACATATCTGTTCACAAAGTACTTTCCCTGAATTACTATTCCACAACCTCTCCCTAGGGAACAGGAATAGTCTTGTCTCCCTTATTAATATCTGTTCCAAGATCACTGGAATCAGGCAGAGGGACTTGGCAGCTTTCTGTCATCACCAAATCCTCAGGAAGACATCCTGTATCCGTATCCGCTCTATTTCTGATCATGTGTTGACATGTGAGTTCTCACTCTTGTCATCCTCTCTATTTCTGATCATGTGTTGACATGTGAGTTCTCACTCTTGTCATCCTCTCTATTTCTGATCATGTGTTGACATGTGAGTTGTCACTCTTGTCATCCTCTCTATTTCTGATCATATGTTGACATGTGAGTTCTCACTCTTGTCATCCTCTCTATTTCTGATCATATGTTGACATGTGAGTTCTCACTCTTGTCATCCTCTCTATTTCTGATCATGTGTTGACACGTGAGTTCTCACTCTTGCGGTCTGGCTGTAGGTACGTGATGCCTGTATGCAAAACCAATCACCACCGCAATTCATTCATTCCACGTGCCATCCACCTGATCAATTCTACTGGCCGTGAACTCGTACTAGCCTGAGATGACCTAAGGTCACCACTTTATCCAATATATTTAATGTTACTGGGAGTGTGTGTGTGTGAGTGCATGCATGCAAGAGAGAAATAAATTATTTCAACATGTATACATTATCTCTTTTTAAATCATGCATATGTCTGTGTTTATCTCCTTTTCTATCATGCATATGTATTATCTCTTTATATCATGTATGTATTACTGCTAGAACGAACACTATTTGGAATTGCCCTTGGGGATAAATAAAGTGGTATTGTATTGATCTATCTTGGTCGTGATGCTTGAATAAGTTGCACGAATCAAATTAAATCATAGATTGAAAGTTGACCATGAAAATTATAGCTGTAGCAGTCAGCAACAAAAAGCAGATTGAACAAAACTGGGTCCCCTGGCTAGTGAAAGTTTTTTTTTGAAAGATATGGGGTTTTAAGGCCAGACTTGTAAGCTTTTAACACACACACACACACACAAACACACACACACACACACACACACACACACACACACACACACACACTTTAAAGAGAAAGGGGCAGAAAAATCCAAATGGCAGGGGCTCTATAAAGAAACCGAACACATACTGAATTTTTCTCCCATCTTATGCTCGCACAAAGAAAAGGGCAAAACAAGTAGAAGAGACCGAATCAGTGGGTAGAACATTAGTAGCCCAGACGTGCTGTGGTGAGGTTGTTAAGATATCATTTGTACATGTCGTTTGAACTGGCAGCTAGTGAAGTTCATGGAAGGACATAGTATGGTTCACTTTTCACTTATGGAAGACAATGCAAGTGGCATTATTCTGAGCCATTTGAAGTTCTTTCAGTATGGACGAGCAAAGAGTTGCAATAGTCTTGTTGGGAAAACACAAATGTAGGCATGAGCTTTTTGGTGGGCTGGGTCAGACCACATGTCAGATTGTGTGTGGTTGTGATACATTTTTTATTATTGTTATTTATATAGGATTTTCTCCACCACTCAAGGTGGGTTCCAAGATTACCATTACCTTACATACTCAAAGATGCATGAGCATACACATCAAACAGGTACCAAGTGCATCTTACGAGCATTCACACCATCACACAAACACATAGATGATGGAAGAAACCCAAGCCATGTCCAACAAGTGCCATCTCCCGAGAGAAAACAATCAGAGCTAAGATTCAACCAACAACACCCAATTAACTTTGTCATGAGCTTGCCTCCTCTATGACTCTTGTCATCCAGCTTAGTATTTCTGGTGTTTACTTCAGCTGGTAACCCTTCCAGACCATTACACACCATGCTGTGCCTTACTCAGAAAGACAACCATCATACCTAAACATCATATCTAAACATAGTGCTTAATATATTTAGTCAATGGTACTACAGAAATGACCACTTTACCTCAACACAGTGCATGATGAGCAGGCTCAGCTCCAAAAGAGAGCTGCTGTCACTCTGGCTGGAAGCAGACTCTTGTTGCCGTAGCAACTCCCAAGACTTGTAACATTCCTCCAGATAACGCATCACACCTGTTTCTCTACATCAACCAGTATTTATAGTAGTCTAACTTAGAACTGCTGGTTATCTAACCCAACACCTAAGTCAGTACAACACATACCTGTTTCTCAACATGCACAAATAGCAATGCACAATTTTATATATATATATATATCCATCCATCCATCTCTAAAAATAATAGATCAAAATTTAACAGATAGTTTAAGATAGCAAATAAGGTTAATGAACTGAGTTACAAGAACACCATTGCATGATCAACCTCATTTGTAGCCTAATATATAATTAGGAATAGATTGGTGATTTGAGGTTTACTCGGACTGAAAATGTCTTCAGATCACCTGGTGCCTCATATTCAACATGCACAGTTTGCTACTTTTGGGCCATTAGCCTCATCTCCCATGTAGGTCTTTTTTTTTGGGTGGGTGGGTGGGGGGTGTGGAAATGAAATTCTTGCAAGATTTTTGAATTAATCATGTGTGTTGAATTATTGTTGTTATGGAATCCATGACAAAGAGATTTGCAACTAATTTAATACTCATCATAGACTTTTAAGTGGAACAAGAAATCATGTACGCTATTTTAGATTTTGGATGAAATTTTTGCTTTAAATAAAAGGTATGTTACTTCACATACTTTTTTGACATTTTCTTATTGTTATCATGTTTCAGGCTAAAACCTGAAAGCAATACTTTCATTGCATTTTCAATAATTGCTTAGTTCTAAAAAGTGGTATTGGTGTGTATTTCTTTTCTACAACAGAGTAGCAAGTAAAGAATTTCACCTATGCTGAGATTAATTCTTATTTTCATGGAAATATAAGCTAGACTGCAATGTATTTCAGAGAATGGGTTAGAATGTTATCTTTAAGTGAGCGCTGGAATGCATTGTGAATAAGTCTAAATAACATGTTTGTGCTATTGAGGTGGAGTCAGAGATCCTAGCATATGAAATGTGTTTAATTCCTAATTAGAGGTTTATCAATTTTGAAATCATGAGAGAGGAGAGTATGGACTATGAAAACAGTTCCAGAGTGATGGGGACTTTGACTTGTTAAGTTTGGGATTTCATTTTTAACATGTGTTGATGAAATATTTCAGATAACCTATGCATAAGAGTTAAAAAAGAAGGATATTTAAAACAGTTGAGAGAATCTTTGGGAGAACTGCCTCTTGTTTTAAAATCTAACTGCAACTGTGTAAGTTACAAGGATATGCTGGCATATCCTTACAGCCTTAGTGTCTATGGGCAGCTGTTTTTTAGCAGGGATGGTGATGAGAGATTGATAAAGAAATGTTATAGTGCTGGATGGCTTGTTTTGCTGATAGATGTACTCTTAAATGGACTGTTTTATTCTGTATGTTTATTTTTTCTGCATTGTTATTATATTTTAATGTTTATTTAAATGTTTTGTGTATCTGTGCATCATAGAATAAAACTTATTTTTAAAATTTGCCATGTTTTGCAAAACAGAAAACAGCCAAAACAAGGCCATACAAAAAGTCACCCACCCATGTATTTTCTTATCTAGAAACTTCCACCAAAATAGTTTAATCGGCTTCCTTTTTGGCTCAGTGCACACACAAAAGAATAAAGAAACATATCTCACTTGTGCCTTAGCAGTAGCCGCAGCAGAAAGGACCGCAAAACAGGTGTGGGGTCAATGAGGTTTGTCACAACCGTCATGTGCTTTGTCTGAAGGGTCTCGTCCTTTGCCCTGGAAATACAGGACACACACACCATCTGATTTATACACAGGTATTATATTCCTAATTAGTGGGATCCTTCTATCTCCCTAAATGGTCATTCTGAAAGTGCAACTGATCAGAGCTTGGTTATCTTTTGTCCATTTTTTTTATAGCTTGTGCTAAATTTTGATCAGTATACTTCACTCTTCCATCCCTGCAAAGCTTGCTCATTCCTCCTGCCCAGTGGCCACTGAAATCTAAATAATAAGTAGGTCTTGCTAATCCTTCCCTGTCCTGTCATGGTCATACTAGCTCTCCAGAGACAGATAAGAAGTGTCCTGGACTGAAAGAATGGGCATCTGTCCTAACTATACACTGACAGTGTCCACACAATGAAACAGCAGCCAAATGTATGCGCATGCATGCGTGTATGTAAAACCCCTTTTCATGTCTTACCTTTTACATTAGTAATGATATACACCAAAGAAAAATAAGCAATACTTAAGACTGATGTATAGAATGATAAATGAGCCATACCTATTAGGTATACAAAGACAAGTGAGACATACTTATGAAGAATGTAGCCAATAATGTGTTTTACAGCCTCAGGTTCTGGAGGTTCTTGTCCAGCAAAACACAGCTGAGACACCAGCGCCATTAGAAAGCCACTGATCTGTCGCTGATAAACCCCCAGCTCTGATCGTTCCTTACTGTCAACAAAAAGTTTCAAAACTTAATGTACAAACATTTATACGTCTATTTCACATTTCATTCACAAATAATGGTACCTACATCATCCAAATAAATGAAATATACACAATGTCACACAGTTTAGCAATAATTAAAGAGATTTCCACAATTTAATTATGTAAATCCTTCATAGCATTTATAATAATACCCTTTATACCAATTACAAAAACTAAGCACACACATGCATATGGAGAGTTAGCTATAAACACACAACCTGTCATTGCTGTCATCATGTTTCCAGTCCTTAGGTATGCTCTCCTTACACTGGGGACACTTGCCCTTCTGGCCAGCCCGCATCCAGCAGCTGTTGCACATGGTGTGTTTGCAGGGCAGCTTCACTGGTGCTGACTCTATCTTTGTCTCACAGAAATCACACTGTTCAATTTGCCTAAAGTAAAAAAAGCAAATAAGGAAATAAACAAATTAACTAATAGCAATCAGAATTCTTGATATGAATTTTTTCCAGTTCGAACACATGTATGTATGCACATACAAATGTTTTTTCCACACACACACACAGCTGCATATATATATATATACACACATACAAGCACTAACCCTGTACATATGCAATGTACACATACATAGACACCATGTACATGGTAACATACACACAATCTTACCCAAATAGTTTTTTTACTACTTGTCCATTTGCATGCTTGAGAAATTTGTCAACAGCTTCCAGCGTCTTTTTTGTTTTCAAGTTTGCATCACCCCCAAGTACCTGTTAAAACATTTAAAGGAGTCCCACTAGTAGTAAGCTTATCATGTAAAACGTTTGTTAACATGTTCTATGTCCTAAAGCCTTATCTTGGTTATCTGCATACTTTTGTCAATATATAGTAGATTACAAAAAATTACATCTGTATTTCTGACAATGTTGACTTTGTCTAGATGGATCCTGCTAGTCTTTGTCATCGCCAGCATCCCTACTGCACAACCATGCTTTCCTTTGTCACATGACTCTTTCACACACATTTGTCTGATAAGCACATTCTTATTCCTGACACTTAAACCACCAATACCAGCTGAAGAATCCAAAGATGAGAACTGGTTCAACGAAAGATCTGTAGAAATTAACTAGAACTGTGTTATTTATGGAAAGTGATCAAAGATTTTGTAGACAATAACCCCTTTGCACTGTTGTAGATAGCTTTTACATTAGCAATAAGGTTTTCAATAATGTGGAAGGTGCTTCTATTTTGTTATTCTTTTTTTGCTTATATTTCATTTGTCATACCATGGATAAAAAGAGGTTAGTGCTAGTGATGTAGATGTTTTCTTCCATAAATCACTAGATTTTGTCAATATTTATGCTTAAATACTTGTTTTTGCCCCAATTGCATAACTTTTGGACCTCTTTGAGTCCAACTTGAATATTTGAAAGATCCTGGAAGGCAGTGTTGTTGGAGCATGTAATAAAAGGGACATTGTCCTTCAGTGCAATATTTGTATGCAGAGTAAATATGAGAGATAATAATGCTTTGATAACAGCTAAAAGAGATTATTACAGGAGAGGATAGGAGACCTTAGTAAGTTACAGTCAGTAGTCCCTTGGCCGCTGCAGGTTGTTTGGGGGAGCACATGGATAGACGCGGCAGCTGACAGGGCCGCCACTCTTGTCTATTGTGTGCGATAGTCAGCAGGTCCTGTACAGGACGACCAGTCCAGTCTTTGACCTTCGTAAGCTAGTTCTTTCTCTGACCAATGTGGCATTGAATATCCTCCAAGGTACCTTAAAGGACAGTCTTCGACAAGGTATCATGCTGGTCACATGGTCAAAGAAGACCAGCTTACATCGCTTGAATGTTGCAAGTAGAGGTTCCTGGTGTCCTACGAGTGTGGCCATCTTGTTTCTTACAAAGTGGTTGGTTTTATGTTCTTTGTATGAGATCCAGAGCAGCCTCCTCAGGCACTTTTTCTCAAATGCCTGGACTCTGCTTTCTGTTTCAGAAAGCAGAGTCCATCTGTCACATCCATAGAGCAGGATCAGTACCACAAGGGATTTGTATAGGTTGTGCTTTATAGTAAACCAACAACTAGACAAGGTTATGAAGGCAGTACTAAAGAAGACATCATCGTTGTACTCAGTGAATGGAACATCAAGGTCGGCACAGACACCTACCAGAAATGGGCAGGAACGGTGGACAAATTTGGGTTTGGCAAAACCAATGATGGGGCCATCAGGCTCCTAAGGTTTGCCTAGAGCCGTGGGCTCACCTTAGCCAACACTTTAGAACCCCACAAGAAATCAAGGACAGCCAAGTGACACTCACAAGATGGATTAGTCCATAACCTAATTGACTTTATCCTGCTGCCAAGACACTTCAAATCCAGCATCAACAAGGCCAAGACAATGACGTACCCAGGGGCTGACATAGGCAGCGACCATGACCTTATCTTAACAAACCTGAAGCTGAAGATGAAAGCAAAGTGACTCTCAGACACCCACCAAAACCGCTTTGATTTGGAGAAGATGCAAGACCCAAAATTGCAGAAGTCTTCAAGGCCACAGATACATACAGTGACTAGTCAACCAAAAAAAACAAGGTTAAAAGATAACTAAACAAATGTAGTAGATAATATCATTGTATTGTTGTTCTCTTATGGATTATCTTGGAATTTTGGAATTTGATTATGATGACTTACAGTTCCCAGTAGTTGGTATTTGACATCCTTCTTTAGAGCTTCCTGTAATTTTGTCCGTTCTTCTCGCAGAGGTTCAGTGAAGTCCAAAAATAGCTTTAAAGTAGATGCTCGTGTCCACAGGCAGCTGAGACACATTCACACATTGTGTTGTTTACATTTTAAAAAATTTTAGCTGTTGTATCATTATTTTAAAAAGGTCTTTGTGTACAAAATGGGTCCTGAGCTTAAGCAGACAGAAAAAGAAGACTGAGTTTAATACATTTTTAACTGTTCTCAGTATTCTTTGCAAAATGTCTCCTCTGATACAACAGAAGCACTCTTAGCTTGATCCTATACCATCCCAGTTGGATTTAGTGTCTAAATGTCTTATTTCCCTAAATTGGTCATGATGTTTACTATTTACTTGTCTGGCCTTGATTTGGTTGGATTCATCTGCTTATGAATAAATCTTCATGAGAAAAATGGTTTGCAAAATTAAAGACTTGTCTGCAAGTATCACTTCCCAGATAGCAATGAAACATTTTATAAACATTTTAAAAATGCTAACATGGTTGTAATAATGTAAAAGTTTGATATATATTACAGTTGGTTTCATACCTGACTGCTCTCAGCTGCTGCATGCATTTCACTCCATATGGCAGTTTGTGGGCAGTCTCACCCGATACCTGTTCCACTTCTTCCTCGTTGTCATCATGTGTCTGAGGGATGGAACCGTTGGCTTCAAAAATAATTCGGGTGATGATGGGAGCAATACTGTTGTAGCTGTTGACGAACTTCTGACGTGTGTCTTCCTTTTCAAGTTGATTGCCTACAGGTACAAGGTTCTCAACCAGAACTGTCAGCAATGCCATGTCCTGCGTCTACCCAACAAAAATATATATATATATATATATACCACAGGTTTGTTTCTAAGCAGAGTTGACATCACAGTTAGATGTATTAGGTTACATATTCCACAACCATATACAGATCACAGTAAACACACTCCAATGTATTCAAAATAAGGAAAATAATATAGTACAAATATGTCATTCATTCCTCCTATGACTTGCACCACTGTACTGTTGCTATAAGAGGCTTCTGGTGTTTCTTACAAAGTTGTGGGTTTTTCGTTCTTATGAGCAGTTTTATTTAATCTCAAATGCATGGATTCTACTTTCCTTATCAGCAGAGTTTACTCTCATATCCATACAGCAGGAGGGAAACTAAAATGAACTTTCTTCAATCTGTACTTGGGACATGCAGATATTCCTTGGTTGGGACCTCTGATGGGCAGTTATGATGGTCTGAGGTATTGGTCGTCGTAGTGAAATGATTGGATAGACATGGAAGGCTAGCAAGCCTTACCACTTAGGCTTGTCCAGCAATGGTAAGCAGGTCCAGCATGGAACGACTTGTCCACTCTCACATTTGCCAACCAGTTCTTTCTCTGTTCATCCCTTTCAAGGTGAAAAGGAGGGCGCTTCTTAGCAGTTGAATGAAAGGGGTCATGGTGTTGAAAAAGGATGGAGACCGACTTAAGTACAAAGACATTGGTTTTGTTTTCCCTGCAGAAGATTCAGATCATTCTTCAGAAACTTGCTCTCAGATACTTGAATTCTCCTCTCTGTATTGATAAGCAGAGTCCACTCCACTTGGTAGCAAACCTCATAGGCTCATAGTGCTGCTTTGCCAAATCCTGCCCATGTTTCACACCTGTAAAACAGGACTGGTACTACGAGGAATTTGTAAACAATGTACTTCATAGTAAACCTGATGTTATGGCTGCACCAGGTCCTGTCCAGCCGAGCCATGCCGCTACTGCTGTCATGATTTTGAATCAGGTACCTGTCCTCAAGCTGCTATCTTTGGAGAGGATGGCTTTCAAATGCTCAATTGACTGATTAGGCTTTTATAATTTTGGCATTATCTTTTGTTTCATTTCTTTGGAAGAGGTAAGAAAAGTGACTTTATCCATTCTTTAGGCCATTCTTTTTCTTTTCCTATATTTTTCTTATGTGGAATTGAAAGCTTTTGTTGTTTCTTCCCAACCCTGCTTGTGCAGCTCAGTTAGCATGTTGCCATTGCTAGGTGATTTCCCTTCCTTCCAACTGCATTCATCTGGACCTCTTTTCACAAGACTGTTAAGTTTACAGATTTGCTTGCTCTAGTCTGGTTGCTGTGGAGCGTGTCTGTCCATTGGGGTTGGAATAGTTCAGAAGTGGTTTCTATGAGAAGGTGACTATTTTTGTATTCAATGACTGAAGTCTTATTTTTATCTGTGAAGGTCTTACTAGTTGCTAGTTCTGTGGTCATCTTGCACCATTTCTACTTTATACAAACACTTTCATTATTAAAACGCATGGTATCAGCAGGAACAGAAAAGTTACAGCTGTTGCGTAAGAAATGACACCACATATACATATAGCATCAGGACATATATACTTGAGAAATGGAAATGGATACAGGGTGTTGTAGTACTCACCATTTCATCCTCTACCATCGCTGGATGACTGGGGTTAGTCATCAGCAACTGAATGCCATTGGGTTGGCAAGCTGACATTTCCAGGATGTCATGAAGGCGAGATTTGATTCCATGCAGAATTTTGTGAAGACGCACAAATGCAACACCAAGCTCTAGTTCTGGAAGTTTCACACTGCTCTGTGCAAGTGCTGTTGTCATGCTCCAATAGAAAACCTGCACCATAACAAAAAAGTTCCTTTAATACAAACTTTTAATGCAACATAAGAAGACTTACTGACATGCATCCTGTTATAAAGGAAAAAAGAAAGTGTGCTGCAATATAGACACCTTTTCTGTGAATGGGCCTCAGCAAAATTATGCAGAAAGAATACCACTGTACCATACATAATAATAAACATAATAATATTAGGATTTGTATAGCGCATTTCCCCACAAGGAGGCGAGCTTGATGCGCTTAACAAGAGACAAGGGACAGCGGGGAAAGAGACAGACTACTGACAACAGACAGGCCAACAGAAAGAAAAATTTTTCAAATACTTTTAAAGCAACAAAACACGCAAGTAGACTTTTAATTTGTTGAAGGGAAGACAATGGTGAAAAGAATCCCTAAATGGACAAAAGGTTTTTCTCTTATTCATTTATTCATTCTTGCGCAGTGTGATTTATTTTGTAATGTTAACATGTTAATTAAAAAACCCTGACTTGTCCAATCTACAAAAGACAATTTCTTGTGCTCAAGAATTAGAAAACACAACAAAGTACTTTATAATGGTTATTCAACACCAAATAGTATAAAGAGAAGATAGAGAAAATACAAAAACTGATGTTTATGTCAATACATGATACAGCAGGGCATCACCTAGGCTGACATTAAACCTTACCTTATGTTCACAAGCAGTGAGAGCGAAGTTGAAATAAAGCAGGTCTGAGATGTACAATTCAAACATCTTCTGTCTCTCATCAGGTAAGTCTGATAACACAGTCTGCAGACACCGACAAATAGGTGACTGTTCCACAACAGTGTCTGCTGTCTGTAGGTCGTCTGAAAACATTATTGTTAAGGAAAATGTATAAAAGGAGTCACCATAGCTTGGAATTGGGTGTAGTTTGCCATTTTGAGGCTCAAGTGGCTTCTGACCATCTACCAAGTGGAACTGGATACCTGATTTATCAGGGAAAGTAAAGGAAAAACGCCAGGCTCAGATATCCCCATACCTCTTTCTGCAGGGTTCACAAGGTTTTTTAGTCACCAGTCTAAGCCTCTACTATAAAGTGAAATGGTTTAATTGCAGGGCTTATGAAAACCCATAATATAAAAGATAGTATATGGCAATTTTGCAAAACTGTTGAATCTCTTTTAGATGTTCTGTGCTTATTTTGATTTGTTATAGTTCACGATAACTGTTCTCTTTGTTCTGTTTTTACCATTCACAAAGCTTTCCTTAGGAAATTTGGCACAAAATCATCTTCTTCATACTTTAAAATCCATACTCAACACATTGGACTTGGTCGATTTAGTTCCTGTTACTTTAATACTGAACCTGTACTCAAAAACAGATTGAAGTGTCTGGCAAAAAAAGAGCAAAGCAGATTAGTTTGCTCACCTATGCCTTCGGAAGTTCCAGATAAATTGTCCTCCACAATCTGTAACAGGATCCAGGAGAAAGGCAGCTTGGCTGAAAATGGCACAGCACCAGAGCAGTCGCAGTGAACAGCAAACTCCTCAAGTTCTTTTTCCCCAACCATAGACTGAAGACGTCTGTAAGTCAGGTGATCAATGTCATCACACATAAAGATTTTTAACCACAGCTGCTGAACCCATGAACTGCTGTCGCTGCGAGTCCCACCTTCTTCATGGCACAGCAGGTCAAGATTGTTGTTGGTGTCCAGGTATGCAATAACACCTGCTAGGACTGGGATGACTTTTCTTTCCAGGCACTGCCTCCAGGATTGCCTACAGATCAAAGTACTTACTTCAAGCAAGAATTTTAATTTCTCCTTTCTTTCTTTCTCTCTTTTTCCTCACAGTCCCTATCTCTCTACCCATTGCTAGTTTTCTTCCACCATCAACAATTGTTTTTGATTTGTAACCTAATGTACCTATAAATAAGCTCTGAGTGATAAAGGAAGATCCCAACAAACCTAAAAGTGCCAGCCTTCTTGACAGACTCGACCTGAGCAGCCTCCCTAATGAACCAGTCTGTAGCCTTTAATAATGTTGTTTCCTCCTTCTGTTTCATGATGCTAGAGACCATGTGGCACAGTCCAGTAAAGAACTGATTTCTTTCTGTTAGATGCACAGTATCAAAATGAGATAAAATAATGGCAAAGTTTCTGTTAACATAAAACAATCTTCGTTAAATCAATTGTTATAATGTCTACAGACTGTGATAGTATTTTGATCAATGGTGACAGTCTCAGTATGTGAACTCTTATTTACCTCTGCAATGCAAGTCTAAAAGATCCACAGACTGTGACAGTTTAGAGACCATGATAATTTAAAGGTCAACAGTGACAGTTTATTGTACAAACAAAAACAAAATCATCCAACTTAACTCAAAATTTTCCAGCTTTTCTCAAGGATGATTGGTGAATAACTAAGACCATGGACCTATACAACTTCGTGCTAAGACAATGGCCTTGCTCTGGGAAAATATTCAGTGAAGGGTATTTTCTATTCAGAAGGATATGTAAAGATTTATAATATTGTTACTGGTGACTTCCCTAAAGGTGTTTTGCTGTTAGGAAGATTCTGGGCGGCTTTGTATGCCACGCTAAAACAATGCATAGCTCTTTACATGAATTTTTGTATCCCACTTGTAAAGTTGTGATCTTTAAGCTTTGTGCTTTTGTGCATTTTTTAAAATTAGAAATGAAAATAAGCTATACACTTAAACCAAG
The DNA here is from genome assembly GCA_004794655.1 of Marisa cornuarietis. Taxonomy (NCBI): domain Eukaryota; kingdom Metazoa; phylum Mollusca; class Gastropoda; order Architaenioglossa; family Ampullariidae; genus Marisa; species Marisa cornuarietis. Next base: position 362,359 of record SMMW01000023.1, read on the forward strand.
ACAGCACCTGAAAGTCTTATGTTGAATAGAGCCCAAGAATGCAGTTAAACACTGAGGGTGAGGCATTGCGTTCTAAAATGGGTGTCTTGGTGAATAACTCGTGTCACTATGCCAGTTTTTTCTTGACTTCATGTAGCTGTGTCTTCTGCATTGTGCCTGCGATTGGATTTGAGGATGCAAGTTATGTTTGTATCTTCACGGTTCCAGCTTTCTTTGAGATGGGAATTGTGAGCACTGATACTTTTGTTGAATTGGATAATTATCAACTGCGCAAGTTTTGAAACAATATTTTATCTTAAAATGACAGACATATAGTCTGACAGACCAGAGTACATCATAACCTAAATTTTTCCCCATAATGATATCATAACTTCATTAAGATGCAAAAAATGAATTTTGTTTCACCTACAAAACATTTTGGTACTTTAGATCTGTTTTCAAACATCTTCATCTGTATTTGAATTATTACATGCATTTTCTTTTTTATTTGTTCCAGCACACCTCAAGACATGTTAGGACCCAACAAACAAACTGTTGATTATTATTTATGTATTTAATCAGTTACATAGTATGTGTCTTGCTTAAGTTCCTGTCGATAAACTGGAGTATCCTAAGTCTTTTACCTGTTGGAAGCAGCTTGTAGCTGCTAGCTAATATATGCGAGGAATCACACTGAATCATGCTACCCTTTGCCCTTTAATAATAATAATAATGAAGATTTGTATAGCGCATATTGACACTCATAGAGAGCATGCTCTTAGCGCTTAAAACAAGGAAGAGACATGGACTACATGGATAGAACACGAGGGCGAAGAATAAACGACAATACTGACGACAAACAGAAAACAAAGATGGAAAACACAAAAAGACACCAAGTAACAGAACATAGAAAATATAGGGATTCTGTAAAAAAAGATGGGTAGAAGATTAGCAAGAGCAGAAGGGGGGAGGGTAAGAAGGACGAGCATTGTGTGGACTGTGTTAGGAGTAATGCTCAAGGAAGAGGTGAGTTTTCAGTGCAGATTTGAAGGATTCAATTGTAGGAAGGTGGCGGATATGGAAAGGAAGAGAGTTCCATTGTTTTGCTGCACAGTAGCCAAAAGTCCTGTGACCATGTGTTGTTGTTCTGGTGACAGGATCAGTGAGGATTTAGCAAATGCTCTATGAAACATCAAACCTATCTCATTTGTATGACCTATGTTTGAAGACTATAGACCTATGACATTTTTGTGGATTAGCATGAACAGAAGGTGAAAGTTAAAGTCTTCTGACCTGTTTCATGTGACATCTCTAAGAGCTTCAGGAGAATGCTAATGCGGTGGGTGGCACGGGAAGTACCCTGATCTCTGACAAGAGCCACAGCAGCTTGGAGACATGAGATCAACAGGTCTTGTATTAAAGTAATGTTCAGACCTTCTTCCTGTTCCACTGTTCCAGGGTCTTGTGTTTGCATCACTTTGTCTGAATGTTGTATGTTGAGGTTAGGATGATCCACCTTCAGATCAAATGAAAATGAACTGATGAGACCTCAACAACAATGTATATCGCAGAACTAGCTGAAGGTGTCATGGGCTTTATTCTACTTTACCACGTCCTTAGCTTATTTTACTATTCCTACATTTTCAGTCAATATTTTAGATAGTTTTATCATTACAGCCTTTATATTATGAACTTTGTCTTTCAACCAGGTTTATATGAAAGAATGCTCATCTCCTCATTCTTTGATGTTTACCAAGTAAGCAAGAAAAACAGACAATATCCACAGAGTGCTTTAAAAGATTTTCAACCTACAGAAGAGTTAATATATGTCATAACCATACATGGCCTGAATTTATTATATTCAGTAACAAATAAAAAGATTACAACTTTAAATTCACTATAAGTAGTGGCATATATATATATATATATATTCCATATCATAACCATACGTGGTCTGAATATATTATATTCAATAACAAGTGAACAGATTACAACTTTAAATTCACTTTAAGTATATATATATATTCAATATAATAATATCAACAGTCCACACAAACTTAATAGCATATTAACAGTTCATGATCAGCAGGATCATGCCTCAGGGCAATTCAAGATTGCCAAATATGATTATCTTTCCTTGCATGTTTCTGCACTTGTAAGACCATTTCTGTTCCGACAAAGTCCATCACTCAAAAGTGGAGCAAAATAAAAATTTAAACCATCTTACCTACAGGGCTAAAGCTTTCTCCTCTCTAAGTCCCTCATACTTGGAGCTTACAGATACACACTTCTGTCAAGTCTGCCCCTGACTGAACAATTCATTCGGGAAAGAGGGTCTGGTATAGATGCAGCGTGATGGGGGCTGACCCAGCATTTTGTCAAAGTAGCTATGTTCTGCATTCTGTAAATACTCACATCGACCTTCCTGACACTAGTCAGGCTGCATGGGATTCAAGGAACTTTAAAACTACCTGCACACTTTTCTTCGCACCCATGTAATTTTCTAGGCTGACCAGAGAGAGCATCACATGGACTGCATGGGACTTAAAAATTCATACTTGCCTACTATTCTAAGTGCCAGAATTATTTTCTTTTAAGTAAATCTATACCATTTTTAACACATCCTGTCAGACAATAGTAACATATCAAATTAAGTAACTCTAGAAAGAATTTAACAAATTTTGACAAATAAATCCAGATTTAAGGCAGCATGCTTGAATCAACTTAGAAGGAGAAGTTCACAAAAATCTGCACTGACTATTGCAAGTCCCACCAAATAATTGCCAGTGAATTTCAGTAATAGCTCATGATGTAAAAGGGGCATTAAAAATATCATCTGGTATCAGACATCAACAATTAAATAAAGCACAAAAAATAGCATTAACTATTGTCATCACCAGCAAACACTTTTTCAAGCAGTTCAACACTATCATGTTGGTCATCAGGAAAGTGTATCCAGGTGATCTTAGCTCTTTAGGGTAACATTACTCACGATCTTCAGCAGTTCTGATGGGGCACTTCTTTGTAGCAGGTCATGAGAAGGCATGGGTTTGTCAGGGATACGTAACTCATCAATATGCAAACAGTGCCAAAGACCTCCCTACAAAAAAAATTCAACAATCCAAAAATTACATGCATATAGCTTGTTACTTTTATATCTTTATGTAACAGGGTGGGAAGAGGGTAGCTGCCCAGTCTCACCACAATAGTCAACACAACACAAGCCAGTTGTTTCACTACGTCGAGATAATAAAGTTGAATTGAATTGAATTGACACTGTCGTGGGTTCAGGTTTTACTTGTACACCAGAGGATAGGTCTGACATCAGATACACATTCTCCCAACTGCTTGGTGGGGCGATGCTCCCACCTCTGCACTCTCCTTCCAACTCCTTCCACCCGCACGCCACTGGTGGTACATCTGTCTCCTTCCTTCAAGGGTTGGGGGTCAGGTATGGAAGTGGGTTCTTTCGCTCTCGCATTTTCTCACAATACTTCTATTTCTTTACCTAGCCAATCATGCATCGGTTTACAGGCGATCCACGTGGTTTACAGGCAACACACTCGCTGGCCTATGCATAACCTATCAACCCAGACTAAACTGACCACCCCCAGCACGACGCTCGTCTGGCTTCATCACTCAGCACCGATGACCAGTCTGTAGCAATGAAAACAAACGCTATTGTCCGGGTAACAGTCTTCCAATTAACGGTCTACCCTCTAGGCAACACTCAGTGGTCTTCCTTACATAACCGGCCCAGTATATGTCACCTACCTCTTTATCCCTGTGTGTGTGTATGAGTGTGCAATGCGTGTCCTACCCCATACTAATATATTTATGCAAAAATAATATTTCTGGAGCTCTTCTCCACAACCATTACTAGAACTATTAATAGCAGGGATAACAGAGTATATATATATATATAGGTATCTGGACTTATAGATACAAAAGAATGTAAAAGGTTCTAGCAGTACCAGAAACTGATCGCCTGAATAAAAGATACTACCTCATCTCCACAAAATTTGCACAAGTATTTGTCGTCTGATAAGCTAATCTAACTACACCTAAATGATCTAAAGAATTACAAACAGTTTCAAATCCTCTTTACCTGTTCAAAATCCTGTACATATAGCTACTTTTCCACACTTAGATAATTGTTAGCATCATCGGTTCCTTGAACTGCATCAGAACTCTTATTTGCAACATCACTCAATTGAGACAGAGGATTGCTTACATTTTTTACATGTGAATGTGGTCGTACATTGGTTATGTTCATGTTGGGTCAGTTTGATTGGGAGACCTCTTTCTTTCGATGCCTATTTCTTTCATCAAAATGTTTTGCAGCTGAAAGACATGCTTTCTCTTTCTCAGATGCTTGCATTCATGTACTGTTTAGATATTTTCTGTTATTTATTCTTCCGTCATTTTGGAACTGTTTTGTAGCTTTTATTATGAAGATTGTGACCGCAGTTACCTGTGTTTCATTCTAAAAACAGTTGTGACACACCCGTCTAAATCTTAATATCAACATCTGAAATAAATTTAAAAAGAATTTTAAAGTGACTAAGACCCACTTCCCTTTAAATTTTGTTATTTATTTATCCCTTCTTGAGTATTAGGGGAACACGATTTCTGCTGATCTGCCAGTAATGGTTGTTTGGGAAAAATAGATGCAGCAGCTTACAAGGCTATCCAACTAGACCAGTTTCGAGAAGTGGTAATTAAGTCCTCCATGATATTGCCAGTCAATGTTTTATGCTAGTTCGAACATTTTTTCTCTGTCCAAGGTTACTCGAGGATGGTTGTACATAGTGTGTCATGCTAGATGATATGGCCCGAATCAGATAGGTTTGTGCCTTCCCTCTAACACATATAGAACTAATCTTACACACACATTCTTTTCAGAAAATAAGCTACCATAAATCCGCGGAAGCAGGCACCAGCAACACGAGGAAGCTGGATGATGAAGACAACATGGTGCTGGGATGAGTCAGCTCTCCACAAGTCCTGTAAACAGTACTGAGCGTTCTTGATAAGGTTCTCATGTCCATCCCCACAGTCACTCTGTACCACCAGCAGCTTATGGCCATGCTCCTGGTTCTTGAAGAATGTCCTAACATGCATACATAAAAACAATCCTCATTTAGACTGTCCCCATAAGCAGATAACAAAATAGCCATATCACACAGATGCAGAGGTGTCAGGCTTAAGCACAAGTCTAGGTTTAACTCAATATGGAAAAAAATGATGCTATGAAGATGTTTGCATCTGTGGGTATGAACTGTATAGGAAGAGTTAATTGGCAAGCACTGCTGGGTGGCAAACAGGCATGTTTCTTCTAGACTCGATGGAGGGTACACAATTGAGGAGGAGAGTGTCATATCCAACATCCCACTAAACACATGCCCCAGTAGTGCTCTCCTAAATTTAAATATAAATGCATGGTCACACAGACATATATAAAGAAGGTAAGGCAGAATACAATGTGAGGGAGAGAAAGACAATAGAAATATCTATGTTTCAAGAATAAGAGTGTCTTTTAGTAAGGTAAACATTTTATAATATACAAAAATAAACTTTGCTTTTACTCTAACCAGTCTTCTAGAAGAGTGCCAAAGATTAAATGGTTCATTCTAGACATGGCCAATCTGAGGTAATTATTTTTTTGGGTCAGTAATGATAATTTGATATCACCAAGATCATGCATTAGAAAAAAACTTTCAATGGGGGAAAGAAAACCAGGCAGCTCTTGTCAAAACACACTGAGTGCCACCTACTCAAGCTGTTTGCGAAACTGCTGTTCTGTGTCAAACAACTGAAGTGACAACAAGGTGACACTTGTAATCGACAAGTGTTTAGAGAGATTCTGCCTTTCCTGTTCTGTTAGAAGCTTGGTATGTGTAGTCACCTGAAAAAGTAAGCACACACGCACATTCACACACACACACACACACATATGCGCACGCACACATACACAAAAACACATAGCAGATATTTAAGCCATATTCTTCATGTCTTGCCTATTACTTTGCAATAAGATGTGATTTAATACATCTAATGTTCATTCCTGAAAATCAAGTAGAATTTTAGGACTTCCTAAACATTCTAAAAGGCAGCACTAGTGAGCATGACTAGTGTTTAATCTCTCATTAACCTTGAAAAAGGCATACATGCAGCTAGTGTTCCAGTGCTTCTGCAGTCCACATACATACCGTTTTGAACTTTCATCTTATTTCAACTATAGTGCATATATTTGTTCTGTCATTTGGATGGAAAGGAAACGGAAAATGTGGTCAGACATGGTGAGTGATTTGAGTGGAAGTGCGTAAGTGTGTGCAAGGGCATGAACATATTAATGATCATATTTTCTTTGATGTAACACTGTAATTGAGACTGGAGACTGGAACGCCAAGGTCGGCCCAGACACCTACCAGCAATGGGCAGGAACGGTGGGGAAATTTGGCCTTGGTGAAACCAACGACAGGGGCATCAGACTCCTAGAGTTCGCACAGAGCCAGAGACTCACCTTAGCCAACACCTTATATCCCCACAAGAAATCAAGGACGGCCACGTGGCACTCACCAGATGGATTGGTCCATAATCAGATCGACTATATCCTACTGCCAAGACGCTTCAAATCCAGCATCAACAAGTCTTGTTCTAACGAACCTAATTCTGAAGCTGAAAGCGAAACGACTCTCAAACACCCCCGAATTCCCTTTCATTTGGAGAAGCTGGAAGACCCAAAGTTTGCAGAAGTCTTTAAGGCCACAGTTGGAGGAAAATTTGCCGCACTAAACCTGGTGGAATGTGATGTAGACAACCTCACTGTCGACCGCCCACGAAGTTCTAGGGCAACATAGGAATAAGAAACAGCCATGGGTCACGAACGACATCCCAGACCTCTGTGACCAAAGAAGGGCCTTGAAGAGAGAAAAGAAAAGCAAACCAGAAGCAGCCACCAAATACAAAGAAGTGAACTGTGCCATTAAGAAAGGGTTTAATGCAGCTAGGAAGAATTGGATCGAGAATCAGTGCAGGACATAGACGATGGAATGGCACGAGGTGACATCAAAAAGTCCACCAACTTCTAAAGACCCTCACTAAGACAGACCAGCAGAAGATCAGTCATCGAAGACAGCAATGGTCACCTTCTCACAGAAGGCAACGCTGTGCTCAACCGATGAACAGAGTACTGCAAGGACCTGTATAACTACCAGCTGAAGACCGACGCCAACATCCTCCAAAACAACCAGACTAGAGACAGTGAACCTGCAGATCTACCAGTCCTACGGGAAGAGATTGAAAGAGCTGTACATAATTTGAAGGGAGGAAAGTCGCCAGGTTTTGATAATGTGCCAGCTAAGCCACAAAGGCCCTAACTGTCCAGAACCATAAGCCTTGTCAGCTACCCAAGCAAAGTCATGCTGAAGGTCATACAGAACCACATCAGAACCACCGCAGAAGAGCTGCTAGCAGAAGAACAGGCTGGCTTCAGACCACGTAGAAGAACAGTTGAGCAGATCATCAACTGTCGTCTTCTTATAGAAAAGCATCTTCAGCGTCAGCGGGACCTTCACCACAACTTTATTGACTTTAAAAAGGCATTTGACAGAGTCTGGCATGAAGGGCTATGGCATGTGATGCGGAATTTCAACGTCGAAAAAGGCCTCGTCCATGTTGTTGAAGTTGTATAGCAGCTCAACGAGTACAGTACTGCTGAACAACCGAATAGGAGCTTACTTTCGCACCACAGTAGAGGTTCACCAAGAATGGCGGCTGCTACGTCTATCCATGTGATTCCCCCAACGACAGGTGCCAAGCAACTGACTGACTGACTGACTGACACGTGTCGTCTGCTGTAAAGCTACCCGAGATCACAGACTTACGAAACACACATAAGCTTCGCGCCCTTTCTCCCTGTAGTGACAGCTCCTCTTGCGTTGCCGCCGAACTCGAGGAGATCTTGTCTAGAAATCATAGAAGTCTGTGCCCGAGATGCTGTCGTTACCGCTAGTGGGTTTTCTTTTTCATCCTTCTTCCATCCCTTTACGCACAGTTTTGGCGGGAACAAACTTTACGACCAAAGCGTGGGGTGGTGTGGACGCTGTGGCTGTTGGTTCCAGCCCCTGTGGCACATAGTAGCGAATCCCGGTTAGTAAGAAGGTGAGACCGTTTGGGCACATGCTGTTGGTTGACACAGCAGGCAGTAGTGGACACGTAAGATGGTGGGAGACCACTGGACCGGTGCTGATGTTGGACAAGCGACTGACCGAAAAAATTGGCTCAAGCCATGTGGGTGTGTAGATCCGCATCACTGGGAGTTTAACGGCTCTGATATGCGAGTGAGAGGGTTTGCAATTGTGCGTGAGCAAGCCAGTCTCTTTAAGAGGTTTAGCTCTGTTGCTGGGCATGGGGTGCACTTGCTTACTCAATTCCTGTAAGGCTGTTCCATAGTTTGGAAAGGGATCTGAGTTGTTCATAGTGCCATTGTAAGAGGTCTTAGCTGAAGGCAGGATTTAGAGGAGAATTTTGATAAAACCGCATGGTAAAAGTTACCTCTACTGCTCTCTCCACAAGCTTGAAACTCCTCTTGAAATTCATCTCATTTTGAAATTTGTGAATTTGTGTCTTCTGAATTCGTTTTGTCTCTTCATTCGTTCACCCAGGTATAACTGTATGGACCTTCCTTGAGAGCTGCGGGCACCCAAACCTACAAGCAGGCGCTCACGTGATCGAGTTTTTGACCAGCAGAGGGTCACCTTATGTGCCAGATGGAAGAGGGTCAGCAATGGAACGCTGCGCAGGTATCGGAAGGAGAGCCACAAAGCGCAAAGAACTGTGGAAACTCTCTCTCTCTCTCTCTCTAGCGTCCGCTTGGCTTTAAGGTCTCAGATAAAATCTTGCCATTTTAATACAGTGGTACCTCGAGTTACGAGCTGCTCCATATACGAGCATTTCGAGTTAAGAACAGCGGCTCGAGCAAAATTTCTGCTCGAGTTACGAACGTTGTTCCGAGTTACAAATAGCTGAAAGTGAAAGTACAATTAAAGTTTTGTTTAAAATGTAAGAAAGTGCTGTATTTAGGCTTCGTTACATGCCAGTATCCCTTTCTCCCTCTCTCCTCAGCCACTCTCTGTTAGCCGCGCTCATCTGTCGCCAAAGTAAGATTACAGTACCGTAGTTTATACATTTTTCTTAGTGTCTTCTACTTATTATTCCTTTTCGCCCCCAGTGGAGCATAGGGCCGTAACTACACCAGCCAGCGAACCCGGTTGTGGGCCTCCCTCCCCAGTTGGGTCCATGTCATTCCAGCTGCCTCCGCCTCGCCGTGGACGGATCTTCTCCACATCTGCCTGGGTCTCCCAACCCTGTGCCCCCCCCCCTGGTTCCAGTCCAGAGCTTGTGTTAGATTTTCGGCCGGCTTTCGCAAGGTGTGACCGATCCAGCCCCACTTTTGCTTCTTGATGTCTTGGGTGGCAGGTTTTTGGTTGGCTCTCTCCCACAGGTATGCATTGGAGATTCTCTCGGGCCATCTGATGTTGAAAATGTGGCTCAGACATCTGTTGATGAATGTTTGAATCTTCCCTGTGATGGTGTTTGTCACACACCATGTCTCAGACCCATACAAAGGGACAGATTTTCTTACTGTATTTGTACATGTTTCTTTTATTTATTTATTTTGTTGTATAATTTGAAGTTTTACGTGTGTGTTTCTTAATTAAAAACGTGTATTTTTTCATAATTTAGGAAATTTTGGGGACTTGTCAGAGGACTAGAACAGATGAATCCGATTTCCATTATTTTAAATGGGAAAATTCGTTCAAGTTACGAACATTTCTAGTTACGAGAACGGCTCTCGAACGAATTAAATTCGTAACTCGAGGTACCACTGTATTTTTCCTGAGCTACGCCACAGTGTGTGTGGGTGTGCGTGATTTGTTCCTTGCTTTTTTTTTTGGGGGGGGGAGTGTGCATATGTCTATTATATATATATATTTTTTTTTTCCTCTTTCCTTTTTAACTATGATTTGTCTGTGTTAAAAAAATTTGTTTGTACCGCTCATTTCGTCTTAGCTTTGGTTTATGCTCATCAGTGGTTCTATGGGAAAGTTGTGTCTCGCCACCGGCAGAGTGAGTGGCTGTGCGATTGTATCGACTATGCGATTGTGCGTCTTCCGACAGCTGGGGATGACCATGACACAAAGCACTAACAGCTTCATGCTCTGTTCTAAAATCGGGCATTTGGATAACACTTTCAACCTATACATGACCATGTATGCAACACTGATAATACTGTCATGAAACTTCGCCCCCCAAAAATAATAAGCAAAACTGAGATAAGCTTTCTAATGACCTTATGAAAGTTTTTGGAAAAGTAATACTTATTTTTAAAAATAATTTACAAGAAAACACATTTAAAGGAATGTCTCTGTCAATCATCTCTACCTGGACCATGAGATTTGTATTGGTGCCATTTTCCAGCATGTGCTGTAGATATTGTGTCAGATCTTTATGCTGTTGTTCTTCATTGTACACTTCACTCCACTCCTCTTGCTTGGCCCGTACCACTGCATCCGGTGTTGCACACCATAAAAGCTGCTTTTTGCTTTCCTGTAGCACCTGTGTACAGTTCAATACATTACAATACATTTCAAGACCACATCAAGGCATAAAAGATTCTGAGGGAGAAATTAATACATGATATTTGCACATCACATTGTAGGCCCCTATGCAAAATTTTTCCACACACGGTTAGAAACATTTTAACTTGAATCACACTTGAATAATAATAAAGCAAGGTGTCTAAACTTTTTTTTTTTGCACCTAATGATGACCAGCTCCTCTCCCATGACAACTAACGCCTAAAGTTCTTTTTCTGACAGCTAGTGATGTGTGCAGTCTTTCTCTTCCAGAATATAGTGTCATTTGGTGAAAAAAAAACATGGTACATGGTAAGAAGAATGAATATTTTCAATGGCGATGCCATATATGCTTTGTGCTGCTCTCCTACCTGTGATTTTGCTTTTGGGTGCTCATTGACACTCAGCTTGTCCCAAATCTTTAACACAACTGCAGCAGCAGTGTCTGGGTGGTAGCCCATAAAAATACCTCCCACTGATGGCTCTTCTGTTTGTTTTGATCTGTAGAACAAAACAACAGATGAAAGCTGACAAGATCATTTAAAAGTAGAAAATATACTTCCCTTTTTATCAGTCTGTGCATGTATTGACAGAAATCCATAGGTATATCGATAAATGTCCTTTGGTATCTCTTGGATAGTCTTCTCCAACTTCAAGTAGAACAGTTCACCTCGTTATCCCCATCGACAGAGGTGGGAGTGTACACCTGGATGATAGTCACATTGTTGGGCTTGGCAACAACTTGGATGGAGATAAGTATGCTTGATATGTGGGACGAGCTGAAAAACAGTTTTTGGCCCTTAAGTGTCAGTGTCTCTCTGAACCCAGTCCAGTGTACCTCAGCCAGTTCCACAACTTCCCATTTGTAGCCTATGAGCAGTTTACCACAGCGGTGGGGGATACAGACGTTCCACGTGCAAATCATTTCTCCCTTTCGTAACTTTAGCACTGTGTTGACTACAGGCTGGGTGGTGGGCGGAGAATCCTTGGTGAAGGCAGACTCTTTGGCGGCGGCAGGCTCCTTAGCATAAACGACGATTCCAGTCGCATACTGTTCGCACCTCCTCCCCCCTGGAGAGTGCCGATGAAGGGGTGCACAGTTGTTCTATGACTGGGCGGCGACCAATGCAGCATGTTATTTTGATTGCTGCGTACAATCATATCTTGTCAGTTGGCTTCTGTCGCTTGGTGACGTCCATCTTCTGTTCAAGCCCTGTAACGTTTCGCGGCTCAAGCTCCTTTCTACTTTGCTAATTGTTCAAAAGCTTAGGTAGAACAGCGGCACGTTCTTGAATAGCCACGTGACCGTGTGACGCAGACCTTCAAATGACATCACACCATGACGCAATATAGAATGTGACACTCCTTAGTTACGAAGGATTAATGTTTGGAGTAAGTCACGTGGTGTGGTGTAGCTGTACCCGACACGGTCTACATCAGGCGAAACTCCACACCGATTATACCCCAAAGTAAATTAATGTATTTGATCGGCGTGGATCCCACGTAGCCATAGCTAGTGTTGCTAGGCGATCACCTTAGTGACCCAGCTGTTTAGCATGCGATTGGTCAAGACCTGTGGACGGAGAGTTAAGGTAGTGAGCTTAACGTTTCCCCGGGTATTCATCTGTCAGTGAAGTCTGACCGGCACACCACCAGCAGACGTTTTATAACGGACGCTGACATCTCTCTCTCTCTCTCTCTCTACCGAATGGTAGAAATTGCGAGTCTGCTTACACTGGGGTGTAAGCACTGCTAAGCTGAGTTCCAGATTCAGCTGACATCCTTCCAGCGAGAACTGGATGACGTAGAGTCGACAGTTGTTCACTTCACTCCACGGGATCTACTCTTGTGTTCCGGGAAAATCTTCATATTGTGATTCATGAATTTGGATGGACTTTTCTGTGCAAGCTTACACTGGTCTTGGATACAGTTCGCCGGTCAGCAACCCAGGTGTAACCTGTCTGCGAGCTAACCACCTACCTTGGAGATACCTGACCAGCAAAACGACAAAGTGACAGGTGACATTTGCCTGGGAAAGGGGACCCTAATCCTTCAGTATTAGTCAGTTTTATTACTTCTAGACTGTTCTCTATTTCTTTTTACCATCTCATTTCTACTTTTCTTTCGGAACATTAAATGTTGGAATCGTTGGTCGGCCCTTTTTGTGTGAAAAAGGAAGAAGAGTGCCGCGAGCATAGCTACATGTAGATGTACACTCACGCTCGCATCCATTTATAAGTGAACTCTTCACCCTAAACGTTACAAGCCCCCCCACAGAAGGTAGTCCGTAGACTCGCGAAAGTTACCGACAGAGCCGCCTTGGGTGTAAACACGAGGACCCTGGTCTCGAGCTGGCTATCCACGCATAGCGGATTCTTACCAGCAAGTCAGAGCCCCTGCGGTACTTTCTTTGGGGAAGGTCACCCGCATGCTGTGTTATCATTTTGTTTTTCTGTAGGGGTGTGCTCCTTAGCCCTTATCTCTCCCGATATTGCCCGAAAGGTAGAAGCGCCAGAGTGCCCAGCAGCGGACATGTGACAATACCTTCTGACCGTGGGTAAACTTTTGACTGGTACTTCCGTCGTGGTAAGTTTTTGCCCAAGTGGTGTATCATTTTTTTTTTTAAGGGGGAGGGGGTTGTCTCCTTTAGCCTATACCTCTCGGCCTCTCCTCATCATTTCAAGAGCATTCAATATGTCACGAAACAGAACCAGAACTGCCAACAATTCACCGAAAAAAACAACATACCTTTTAGTTTGCTGGAAATGATTATCTTCATCTTTAGCAAAGTTTTCTGCCCACATCTCAAGTTGCTCAGTCAACTTGAGTTGCTCCTCTGTGAGGATGTTGTTCAGTGTCAGGAAGTGCTTCTCCAGGCGGTTAATGAGGGGAATGGGGAAAGTGTCATACACAACCTGCTTCTCTGCCACAACAATCAGCCTGTGTGCAGGAAGAAGAAATCAGATTGACATTGCCAGTCAAAAAATACAAGTAATAATATTCTTTAATGTAACAATTTATATACTATCATGCACTTGTAACAGGGTAGATGGGGGCTGCTTGCCTAATCTCACAATAACGAACACAACTCAACACTGTCTCTGGTTTCCAGTTCTTTTACTTCTAACGCTGGTTGATGGTTCCAGCAAAGGCGAATCATACACAAAAGAACAAATCCTTAAACTTCTTAAAGGTCGAGAGTCATCTTACCACCTCTACACTGTCCCCATTTAACTCTTGTTTCCTCTCGACCCGACACTCAACTTTTTCTGGAACCTGTGTGCGTCACAGGGTTACCGCCCGCTCATGCCGCCTTTGTCCTTGTGCTTGTGCTTGTGTGTAGGTGTGTGACAATGACAATGACCAACTTTATTTGTCCCATTGGGCAATTTGAATAAGGGAATGTGCTCGAGTTCAACACTGAATGAATGAATGAAAAAATTGAAAACATGAGGAGGAAAAGGAAGTGGGCAAGTAACATGTATCATATAAATATATATAGATTAAAAAAAAGTGCGTGTCATATCCTTCCCTCCTTTGTCACAGGTTCGTCGCCCGGTCATGCGGTATACGCGTGTGTGTGCGCGCTAACGTGCTACATTCCACTACGATACACTCTTATGTCAAGTCAAGAAAGATGATGCTTTTACATTGAGGAAGAAAGGGGTTGTGAAGGAAGAGAAAACCAGGGCACCCTTACCCAACCTATAGCTGGTATTAAAATTTTTCCACACAGAAAATACTCTAAAACCTACTCTGCTTATAGCTATCTCATAAAGAGGTTTCATACCACGAGACTTCCCCCCACACATTTCACCTCTTTATAAAGGGGTTCCACACCCAAGAAGAAATGTTTTTAAAAATGAGTGTCCTAAGACTTCGATCAGTAACCTGAATGATTATTATGGGGACTAGATGGAAGCAGGTGCTAGCAGGGTCTTATTGTCAATACATCATGGAATGAATATTGGGCTTGTGACGTCCATTGCCTCTTTTATGTTATTCGGTTCTTTCTCTGCCAACCTTGGCATCGGTTTCCTTCAAATGTACCCTGTGTTATGATATTGGTATTGGTATATTGGCCAAATCAGGTAAGTTAGGACCGTTAGCATATCTTAAGATTTCTGAATGTGCACCAAAGCAATTTCTGATTTTCTTTATACAGGTCTTTGCTTCTGATCAAATTTAACAAATTCAGAACAGTTTTCTCAAGCATGTTGTCTTTAATGTCTGTATACAGATTTAGCAGCATTTTTCTGGTCTTGCATTTATTCAAATCGCCCACTGGGATAAATAAAGTTGGTCATTGTCATTGTCATTTACAGAGTGGGATTGAAACTCAGAGTGATTTTTACAGCATTTGATACCAAAGCTGATATGGGTTTTTCTGAGAGATTCTGTTAACCCTCACCTCTGTTCTGTTGTAATTCTCATGCAAATTACTGATTTCTGTGACGCAGCTACCATTTTTTTGACAGGATGGCACCCACGTGCTTAAATCTGGTTACCTACTCTAAGATCCGTACTTTGCAGGTGACATGTACTTTACCAAACTGCCCATTACTGTCCCTTGGGCATGGGTTAATATACTCTCAAAAAGGGAATGAGATCCTTATATCACTTTCAAACACAGCACTGTGGTTAATCTCTTAGACTTCGATACTTGGAGAGATTACTCACCTGAAATTGCAATGTACTTTGCACTTGACTCTGTGAGTGCCAAGACCCAGGTCAACGTAACGCTCACCTCCAAACATGGCATAGTACTGCATTAGGACAAAAGCATGCACACACCCAAACACACACACACACACACACACACATGCAAACACCCACAGACAAATCCATACAAACATGCTTAAGTATCAAGAGAAAACAATGTAAGGTTGTGTATACTGCTTCAAAACTAACAGTCATACTGGCTAATTAGCACATGATTCTAAATTTAAGGAACTGAGGCATGCACACTGTTTCCATCTCTCTCTCTCTTTTTTTTTTTTTGCTTTAAATGGTATTTCTCAGACTAAACCATAAAAAATTAACTGCACTTCAGTTGAGCTCTGTGTGTATGTTTTTGTGTAAGTAGTATAAAAGGAACAAAATGCAAATTATTTGCGGCAATCAACATCCATATCAGTTAACGTGCAAAACAAACAAAAAGAGATAAAACAAAGACATCTTTTTATGCATCTATATAAATCATACAGACTGAGTACTGACAGGAAAGTTACTATGTTTTATTTTGAAATGCTCTTATTCAGACGATAGTTAATATATCATTAAGCTTCAGCTGTCTCTCTCTCTATTTCTCTCCATAACAGAGATAGAAATTCTTTGTACAGATCTCCCATATGAAATAAACTAAAAAAAAGTGGTTGCACCTTGCACACCCAGACAGTCAGTTACACTGACACTGAATCTCCCCCTTCCCCCAGTGACAATTCTCTCTCTCTCACACACACACATTGTCACATTGTGTGTGTGTGTGTGTGTGTGTGTGTGTGTGTGTGTGTGTGTGTGTGTGTGTGTGTGTGTGTGTTCATACTAAGTCCATTTGTTAGTTCTCTTCAAGAGTTCTATCACAGTTGGTATGAAGGATTTGCAAAAGCACTTTTCTTGGTGACCAATTGTTTCCATCTATGGCCAAAAGGTAGCATTTGGAAATGGTGATGTAGTGGGTTAGAGGGGGCTGTGATGATGCTGACAACTTTTAACCTCACAGCCCTGGTGTATAGATGACCTATTGGTGTTTGTGGAAATCCAATGATCTCGCTGGGAATCTTGACCACGCTCATCCAACAACCCTTATCTTTGATGGAGAGAACACTGGACCACACTTACAGATTCAATGTTAAAATGATATAAAGTAGACTGCAAAATACTGATTCAAGTACAGGACCACTGAAACCAAAATTCCTCAAATGTCTCAGAAGAAACAGGCGCTGACGTTTAGGGTACCGAAATAATGACTGAAGTCTTCCATAACATAGGAAATAACTGACAATTCAGGAACAGACATGTGACCATTGGGCTCAGCTGCTGGGCTTTTTCATTTTCTTGGCATCTTTATCATGCCTAATTGTTGTGGATGTCCATGGATATCACCATGCGGTCGATGTCCATTTTGTTGTTACTCAGCCAGGTCTCTGTAACACAAATTAAGCTGCTACAGTAACAGCAGTGGTTGTTCTTCACCAGCGCAGCAAGTTCAGTCATTTTGTTACTAATGGAGCGGATGCTGATCAAGGTAATCAGCAGCAGCGGCAGCAGGCAGCCTCTCCGCTGCACAGTTCCCCTCCTTTACCACTTTTTCTTTGTTGTCTTCCTTCCTGTGTAGTCTCTGGTTTGTCAACATTCTCAGCTACCAACTTCTGTGGTGTACTTGGTCCAGTTAATGCATGAGGAGCTAGGTGGTGGGAAGTAAACAGCAGGCTGAAGTGCAGTCAGTCTAGTGTGGTAAAGGTGAAACCCGTTGATGGAGCGAGAAGCAGACCACAGGATTCTCAGAATATATATATATACACACACACACAGTAAAACCATGGATTAAGACCTCCCCAGTTATGATCCCCTCTTAGTTATAACCCAAAATGTTTTCACAAATGTATTTCGCTAAATAAATGACATCTCTATTACGACTACCTCCCCAACCAGATTTAAAACCAACATTTTATGCTCTATTGAAACTTTCTTGCAAAACTTTGGTGCTGAACAAAATAAAGGCCTTTAAAAATGGACTGCTTCAAGCTAGCCGCTTACTCTTTATTACAATTCTTTGCAGAAATCATGTAAAATAAGTACATTTTAGACAGGGACTGCTTGTTCTATGGGTCACCAATCGTTTCAACCCAAACTATATTGCCCCAATCATACCTATCACCTCCCTGACTCGAAGGGACCCCGGTAGTGTAGTGGTTAAAACACTCGCTTATCACCGCTACAGTAAGCGGCTCTCCTGTTTCCTCCCCCTCCCTTTTCCTCTATAGTTCGAAATCACCGCAAGGTGAAAGCACTTTCCTACTAAATCAAGCAACCAACCAAAGGAGCATCGCGGAAAGTTTATCCTGGTGAGAGGTGTATATGTATATAGAGGAGAGCTGAGATGGGACTGGGGAGAGGACACGTGTAGCAGACAGGAGAAGCAGGGAAGAGACAGCCCTGACTTTAGCGCTTTTGACGACGCGATGCAGTCGTGGCCATTGTAGTGTATATTAAATATATTAATATATTAAAGGGTCGCACACCTATCGACTGTTCCTGCCTTTCTTCGAGTGTGTGTAGGAAGTTTGTTGCTGAGATACCAAATACCTCACCTCTCGGTTACAGTTGATTGTGCTTTGTTAACGATTTTTTGGTGCAGAATTCAGTGTGATTATAAAAAAATAAAAGTATTGTGGCTGACTGTTTCTGTTTATTGCAACTTTTTGCAGAAATTACATTTTAAGAGAGCATCTTTGTCTACCATGGTACCCTTGATCAATTGCTCATTATGGAGAGTTAGCTCCATTATAAATTTTTAGTCAAGCCTAACAATAGCAGAATAACCTTGACCAACTGAAAGTGAAAATGACAAAAAACATTGTACGGTTTTTAAAAGCATTATTTCAACATTTAAATAACTGAACTTTATAGGTGCTTGAAGTTGTGGTTAGTGGAATGAAAGCAGACTGGCTGATCTCCCTAATACAACCTCTCTATGATATGACCCGATTTTGATAGATTTTAGTGAGTCTTAATAGGGAGATTTTAATATATATATATATATATAATAAAACCATCCATCCTTGAAGTCTTATACTACCAGTCACTAAGATAAGATAAGCTAAACGGAAGTGGGAGTTTTCTTGACGAGGTCCAGATATATCCATACATAAACTTATGTAAAGCGCCATGAGCCATAGGACAGAGGTGTAGTGCTATATAAGTTTACTGTATTATTATTATTAATATAAACACATTGCCAGATTGTTCCTTTTCTTCATCAGCTAAAGCAGTCATAATAAAATATTTCAGGCTAATCTTCATTATCAAAAAGTAGGCCTCTTGATTACCAAAAAGTAGGCCTCACCTGATTCAGAGCATCATAGAGACTCTCATACAAGTTCTCCAAGTTTAAAAGGATGACTGTCTGTCCTGTTTCCATGCACACCTTGATGCGGTTAATGTTGAGGCAAATCTGAAAATGTCCCAGAAATGAACAGAAATATGAAACAATAACTGATGTCAAATGTAATAAGCTGAGAATGAAAGCAGTACAGGGAAATGTTTACCAAGTACATGTATTCATTCCGCAAGTTAAATGGCTTTATTCATCTCGGCGTGTACCACTGGGTGCTGCGGCAACAGTACAACCAAATGTGCAAGGGACTTTCCTCACATACCCCTCTAACCAGGAGAGCAGTTGTCGATTATTTACTTGGAGGGCAGTGCAAAAGTAACGACTTAAGCTAGATGGGGCATGAACAGTAAAGATAACAGCTGTGTGCCATGACTGTCTACTGCAAACTTTCTGCTCATCTCTGAGTACTGAGATTTATCGGTGCTTCCATCCCAACTAACTGGTAAGGATTCCTACAAGAGTAGGACCTGCATCATGGAAAAGACTGGGAAGCAGGAACAACCTTGCAACATGAAGGAGGTGGAGAAACCGCCAGGATGGTACTGGGATACCATTAGAGTCGATATTTGAAGGTGTAGATTTTTGTCTCCTGCATCAATACCTGTCTATAGCTTTATTCATGTCATGTAAGTCTTTTTAAAGCAGGGGAAGAGCAGAGGTGGGGGCTTGTGAATTACGCAACAGTATTTTTTTAATGACAGCCAATTATATGATTATTGTATATGTATTATCTCTCCTATATCATATATATGTATGCATTATTTCTTTATATCATGTATGCATTAGTGCTAGTACGAACACTATTTGGAATTGCCCTTGGGGATAAATAAAGTGGTATTGTATTGTGATGTTTATCTTTTAGATGTCTGTAAAGTTCCGCATATGACCAATCACCCATGTGCCTAGTTACCTGGGGCCAGTGTCATATGGTCAAGAAGAACATGGAACATGTCCCAGAAAATAATTAATAGATGAGAAAGTTTGAAGGAAATTATGAGAAAATTGGTATGATGTAAAATGTTAACTTCCAATGATGAGGATAACAATGGTGGTGGTGGTCATGGTGGTGGTGGTGGTGGTGATGGGTGTCGCGTGTCACATCGCTGGCTCAACACCGATCGGGTTAGGGGGGGTCTGCGGCCATTCCTACCCTAGTTTTCTCCCCTGGCCATGGTGGACGAACCAGCTTTACGACACTGCGTCCCTTTCTCTCGGGTTTTTAAATCTCTCTTTCGGATGAATAGGACCATGGCTATTTCTCATGGTAGACGAACGCCGCACTCGAACTCTAGTGAGCTGCGCCTCTTGCAGGCATGAAAAATCACGTGGACGCCGAGCCCCTCGGATCGCGAAAGTTTCTGGAGGTTTCTTGAAACTTCTCGCAACTTTCCGCGTGCGTATATATGCTACCCTTTGCTTTACCCTGGCATATATACGCACGCGGAGTAACAGACGGAAAAAAAGAGCAGCAACAACAACAAAATATAGTTTACAACTGTAAGTGGTTTAATTTTTCTTTGTTGGGTTTACTGTTTACTGTTTCAAACACTTTACCCCTTCATCTCATGATTTACGTAACATTACAATAAACTCAGCGTTTCTTGTTGTTATATGTGAAGTACAGGTATGCAACTAAATCAGTGGCTGTAGGCACTGTCATACACATCGATATATAACAAAGCAAAATCACCAGTATAATTATGGAAACACAAAACTGCGGCTGATCCTACAATTAATATCACAGGATAACAAACATATAGTGAATATGATAAAAATGCGGCGTGTTACCCCAGGCGGTAGTCGGGAAGGAAGGAGTTTTTCTTCTGTGCCCGTTGATTTGTTTAGTTGGATCTGTTGGGAGGTTTGCTTGCTTATGTTGGTTGCTTTTTCCTTCGGGACCTCTTTTTCTTTTTTGTTCTCTTTTTTTTGTTTTTGTTTCTTTTTCCGTATTGGTCGCCCACATTCCAGTGGCCGCTAATAAAAGTGTATTTTTGTACTGTTCCTTTGCGAGTGTGTCTGTCTGTTTGGTCTCGTCGCACGTATCGGGCATCTGAATGTATGTAGAAAGTGTGTGTGTGTGGGGGGGGAGCTTATTTTGTTGCTACAAACAATAGGCGTTAATACTGTCACCCATCTATATGGTTTACCTTTAACATCAAATTGGACTTTTATTATTCATATCATTGTAAGGGATTCTTCTACTTTTTGAGCAAACTAATCCTTTTCAAACATATTATACATTATATATTATGAACACATATAATAAACACATAAACAGACAAAGTAAAGCAGGCAGACACACATCCTTTCACACAAATAATAAACGTTGCAAACAATTTTACCTGCGTGTATGCTTGGTCCTTGGGGAAACTACTCCCAAATATTGGCACAACACGTCTGCCAGCCAGCAAGATGTCAAAGAGAATGGTGACTCCTCCATAGTTTTCTGTCAGCAGCAGCAAGTATCGGGTCTCTCTAAAGTTAACGAGATCAATATGTCACTAAGAAAAAACAAATCTGAACTTTAGACTGAATGATGTCGACCAGGTCCTCTTTTCTATATGAAAAAAAAGTTATAGATTATTCCCTAACCTTTTGGTCTTTAGGGAGTTAGATGTTAGAAACAGGTATTGCGGCCAGCCTTTATTGTGAGGATGTGCCTATAGGGGAAGTATGCTGCACCACACATCTATTGAGAACAGATTGCGTGCACACCTCCTCTGGCCTCAGACACCAATGCTCTAACGACTGAGCTATCCAATATCCCCATTCCCCTTGTGCAATTATATGAAGAATTTTCAAAAATAAATACAATAAAACATCTCTATTAAGACCTTCCAGATTACGACCCTCTCTTAATTACGACCCAAGAACTCTGCATGAACGTATTTCACTATATAAACATCATCTCCATTACGACCACAACTCCAACCCGACTTACTACCGACAGCTTGTGCTCTCTGACATTTTGAAAACGTTGCGTGACAAGTGCATATTAAAAAAGTGCTGGTGGTAGGCAACTTACCCTATATTATGATTTTCTGCAGAAATAGTGTAAACTAAATAACTGACAGAGGTTGCAAAGGAGATGGTGAGGGTAAGGGTCCCGTAAGGAAAGAGAGGCGAACACGCAGGCTACGTGTGATGCGACCCTTGATAAGATTGAGTGAGGGATGCAAGCAGACCTTTGAAGGGTTGGATGCGATCTCCAAACGGGGTTTTAACAGGAAATAACGGTAAAAGGTAAAGGTCATCCCATAACCTTTTCAGGTGGTAGGGGAGTGAGGTGTTAGAGACCCCACTTTTCTCGGGGCTAGCTTTTACATGAGGGTGGTGCCAATCTCCTCTCCCTCGCTGCCTTACCTTCCCCAGCCCTCTATATAGTCTATGGAGTCAGGTACCCATTCCCGTCAGCTGGGTCGACTGGGGGAAGTTTGCTGCGCTTATCGGGAATTGAACCAGCGCGCTCTCTTTCGGACGCCAGCGCTCTAACCACTCGGCCATCCGCTTCCCTTCTGCTACGGTACAAACGATTGCAGGTGTCTGGAGAGTTAGTTCTCCTACAAACCTTCAGTACAGCCTAACAATGGCAGAATAAGCATCGAAGTGAAAACGAATATAACGAGCATGACGATATGGTTATTAAGAGCGATTTTTCAACATTTAAATAAATAAACTTGAGTTTAAAAGTGTTTGAAGTCATGGCTGTTGGTATGAAAGCAGGCTGGCTAATTTCACTACTACAACCCCTCTAACAGTTACCACCTGATTTTGGTGGATTTTAGCGAATCTTAATAGAGGTTTTACTGTATCTGCAGAACACAAAAGATAGGCTATGGGGTAAACTGAAGTAAACTTATCATAATGGTGCCAATACAAAAGACCAAAGTTTGTACACTAATACAATAATATCCATGGAAACATACCCGTCTGTGTTGTCTCCTTTGACCGCTGCTTGGATGAGACCTGCAGGTGTACAGTCTGGATCACCTGGGCGTGGCTAGACATAAACATTAAATCCTTACCTTCCTGTCACTCTATCATGAGTAAGTGTCAATGCTTTAAACATCACTGATTTAAACATGACCTGTTATCACTTTGTGCATGCATAAAGACACATGAATTAAAGCGTATGCGCATCAATGTGAATGTAAATGCATGAATGCACGAACACACACACATTCAAGCTTAAATTAAATAATTCAATACTGTAATGTAAACAAATGAAGGTAACCTAATGTGTGGATTGACCCATGTCTTCATTTATTTTAACCCCTTTGATGCTATTTTCTGCCCAAGGGAGCAAGTCTAGTGAGAGTAAGGATAGTAAGGGTTAAGGAAAGTGCTAGAGTGAGTGCAGTGTTTGCCCAAGTCAGTGTTAATATTTGTTCATTGTGCTGGTCACATTCCACCAGATCGTCCAATGTGACGGATAGAGAGTCACGCTGCTGTCTCAGAGTTGGGTCTTGTCAACTTGCCTAGTCTAGGTAACGATTTGGTTATACATCGCTATAACTTTTGGGCGATTGTTATGAAGACATAACAATCTACTAAAATATATTAAATGATGATAATTTTGAGGGTGTATGTACAAAGATTTGTGAAATAGTTTAGAATGACCCAAACAATTGATCAATAATTATTATGTATGAATTATAATTGAATATGTTTAGACACTCGACGAAACGAGTGTACAGTAAAACCTCTTTATTAAGATCTTCCCGATTATGACCTCCTCTTAGTTACGATCCAACAAGTTTTGACAACTGCATGCTGAACAAAATTGAGTACACTTTAAAATAGAGTGCCACTTGCTAGAGACTTACTACTACATTTTGGATGTTCGTCATAAATTTATCGACAGTGGTTCACTTACTATCTCACAATCACGCATAACGCAATTTCCTTTAAATCCTTTTTAAAAGCCTTTGTCTTCCTTATTTTTTTAGTTTGGAGGTTCTTATTACATGTAGATACATACATTCGGTTAATAGAAATCAGGCGTTACACCTAATGCATTCATTTAGCCTGGGCTCAGTCGAGTTGCCTTTCTGTTTGGGACGATGTTGTCTTACATGGGACGTGTGGTCATGCTGGGGTCGATTTGACTCAGGCGGGAGGTCCATATAGCCGGAGCGATTATATCTTTTTGGTTAAAATGGCCAGCACCCTCTTTACTGTTGTTTCTTGATCAGCACACATCAGTTGATTGTGCTTCGTGAACGATCTTTTGCAGAAGTCACGTCTCTTTCTCTTGCGATTTTTGTAGAAATCACATTCAAAAATATAAATAGTGCATTTTATGAGAGCGTCTTTGTCTACCATGGTACATATATATATATATATATTCATCAATTGCTCTTTCCTGGAGAGCACGTTCTCCTCGAAATCTTCAGTCAAGCCTAACAATTGCAGAATAAAGACAACCATAAGAAAACATTATGGCATTGTTTTAAAGAGCATTATTTCAATCAATGAACTTGGTTTTATAAATTATTAAAGTCATGGTTTATGCAATAAAAGCAGACCAGTTGATCTTTCTACTATGACCCCTCTCAGTTATGAACTGTTTTTGGTGGATTTGATTGTGTTAGTAGGGAGGTTTTACTCTGTTCAAAAGCAACTCACAAGTTCAGATGTCAACCTGAGGAGTAATTGACCAGTTTAATACAACCTCTCGTGATATAGGCTGCATGAGTGACTACTATTCCAAGCATCCCACATTTTGATATCAAGCAATGTCTCTGCGACGTCTGCGTGGCTCACTAAGCCTTTTCGGCTCCTGATATCACCCATCTTCCCATGACAACTACAGCTGGAGTATATCACCTCTGACAGCTTTGTTCAGCGGTGGACTACATGATGGAGGAACCTTGCTTTCCTGTGTTGTTCCCCAGAGCATGCTCAGGGTGTTTCTCACCTCAGTGACCTTGATCATCTATGACCACGTGCTATACGGGCCCTAGTTTTCCTCACCTGCATTTTGTGGATATTTTCTATCCATGTCACTGTTTACCTTGCTGGCATTCTAGCTAGGGAAGACTGCTGTGCTAGTGATGCTGAGTTCAATTGCTTTACACATTCGTCACTATTAATAATCTGTTGACATTACAGCTTCTGATGAAATGTATCTTTTCAATGAGGATGAACATTAGTTGAATTGGATATTGTGTTTAAGTTAACTGTTTATCGCCCTAACCCTGGCTGTTATCATTTTGCCACATAACATTTGTTTTCACAATTATTTAGGTGAAAGTGCCCAGCACTGCTTGTCCACATAGATACCAATATATCATAGTGGAGGGGGGGGGTTGTCTTGTAAGAGTTCTTTGACGAGGCTGCCACAAATTTGACACAAATTTAGTTTTGCTAGACTATTAACTCTGGAATTTTCAATCATGCTCTAGACGTGAACCATGTGTAACCAGATGTTCACAAGACTTTTTTTTAGTATTGATGAACATATGTTTATATTATGCATCACAAATGTTAAATGTTAACAAGCAAGTCAGTCAGTGCTTGTATGGGAAGTCTGATCGAGTTTGTAAACAAACTAAAGAAAATTTCAAACTATTTGCAAAGATAAAGATTCTGGAATATTTACCTAACATTGCTTTGACTGATTTGGTATGAAAGTTGTGACGGCATATATAATATTTTGGTGTACATAGCATGTGGTCATAACAGAACAAATAATGGCTATGGAATATAAAGGAATACCAGAGTGACACCAAAATAGATCTTAGGCACTTGTAGTATATCTGGAACACTGTGAACATTTAAAAAATATACCGCTTTTGGCTTCTAGCAAGAATAACTTTTCTTGATGACGTCAATATTGGGGCAGGCGCTGATTTTTGTCGTAAACGTCTCAGTGACGGCGAAAACTTCGGAAAGTGACGTCAGTGACCTTGAGAGTCGGCGCTAAGCGCAACGTCGGGTTTTAGTCTCTGCCAGCTATGAAACCTTGGTATGGGGCTAAGATCAACGACGTTTAAACATTATGAAGAGCTGCATACAGTTAATGGTGACAGGCAACATAACTCAAGACCTAAAACTTATGACAGGTTAAGGTGAAATAAATGATGGCCCAAAATAAGCGAGACGATGAAACCTGTTAAGTAGGTTAGTTTACACAAGTCATCCAGCAATGTCTCCATAGTGTAATGGTGACATGCAGGGACTTTTCTTTAATATGTTTTGCGTGAACCTCGGGTGATTTGCTTTGTTTTGTTTTTTGGAATTTTCTTTTCTTTTGTTTTGTTCTCAAATAAGATTGATAAGCCTCTCATGAAGATCCATTGATTGCTAAGGGAAACCATATAATCTAGCTGTGTACAGTCATATCTATAGGCACTTACCTAATCTCTACTCTCATACATTGATATCGAAATGTAGATATTCTAGACTCACTAAACAAAATACATGTACAAAATACATCAAAAATAGACGCCCACCTACATTTGAACACAATTCAAATGGTGCTGCGGGAAGATGCAACCACTACACTATAGAGACTTTACACAACTAGATTATATGGTTTCACTTGACAATCAATAGATCTTCATGAAAGGCTTGACAGAGAATTCACAATATTAGACAACAACAACAACAACAAAACAAACAACTCCCCCCACCTAAAAAAAAGCTACCCTAGCTTCAAACGCAATACCATGTCAAAGACTGAGCGCTACACTACGGAGACACTGTTGGAGATGTGAGTAATCTAACCTGCTTAGCAGTCTTACATCGTCTCGCTTCTTTTGTCATTTATTTCACCCGTCATAAGTTTCAGGTCTTGAGTTACTTTGGCTCTCACCATAAACTTAAGGCAACCCTTTATATTGTTTAAGCATCGTTGAGCTTAGCCCCATAACAAGGTTTCATTGCTGGCAAATACTGAAACCCGAGGTTTGGCTTAGCGCGGACTTCCGAAGTTTTTGCCTTCACTGAGACGTTTACGAAAAGAAAAATATCAACGGGCAGGGTAGGTGTTTTACTTTATTAAAACCTATATTATAAGTTAAAATTAAGCAACATACTTTCTCCGGTAAAAGACTGGTTGGTAGGTGTTCCATGAAAATCTTGACAGGGTCAATACCCGCCAGTCCTCCAAAGTTTCGCCTAACGGCAGCAATCAGCTGGTTAGGAGAAGGTCGGCCTCTACTTTTGACAGCAAAGGCGAAAACCATCTTTACCAAGCTGAAAACAAGAAATAATAATAAAAACATTTGTAAGCATTTATTTTTATATTGTGTAGCACTCTTTGTAGAGTGTAGAGGTCGAATGGCTCACGAGACTGCCCCTTTCTCACGCCGACTACGTACATAACATACATTATTCGAGCACAAGTGTCTGAGGAGGCTGCTCCGGATCTCATACAAAAAACACAAAACCAACGACTTTGTAAGAAACAAGATGGCCACACTGGTAGGACACCAGGAACCTCTACTATCAACAGTCAAGCGACGTAAGCTGGTCTTCTTTGGTCACGTGACCCGGCACCACACCTTGTCGAAGACTGTCCTTCAAGGCACCTTGGAGGGTGGCCAACACCGCGGTGGTCAGAGAAAGAACTGGCTTACGAACATCAAAGACTGGACTGGTCGTCCTGTACAGGACCTGCTGACTATCGCCAACAATAGACAAGAGTGGCGGCCCCTGTCAGCTGTCAGTCTATCCTTGTGATCCCCCCAACGACAGGTGCCATGCAAGGGACGACTGACTGACTGACGTACATAACAGCCAGCCTTGACCTGTCCCGCCAGTGGCTACTGAACCCATTGTTACATCGCAAATTACAAAGTCGCCTGACCCACTGCGCATGGGAAGGCCATGAACAGACAGTTAAACCTTTAGGATTATCAAGCACATACACGTACACACTAGCATACGTACATACGGTCATCACACGCGTACACACATGCGCACTTAAATGCACGCGTACCCACATTCACACACAATCGCCGCACACATATACACGTGCGCGCACACACACCCATGCACACACTTACACACGCTCTCAAACACAATCACTTCACACGTGGACGCACACACTTAGCTAGCCTATGAAGTCTGGCCTTGGACCCCAGGAGTGGGTGGAGGGACTGTGCCGCCATGGGTTCAGGGACAGGTCGAAGCTACGTAACCAGACCCTGGGAAGTGTGATGATAAGAATTTTCCCGGTAGGGACATCCGGGGCTTTATGTAGATTTTTCGTGATGTTCGAAATGGCGGGTAGCCATATTGCTTTTTGTTAGATTCAATACAGTTGTCATCAAATCCACAGTGTCTTGTGTTGGTCGGCTGAGAGCTCGCAGCACGGATACAGGAAGACAAAGGGGTGGCTTCTGGAAAGTTCGACTGATGGGAGGATAAAGAGTGTAGGTTTGAAGTTGGCGGGGCTTTTTTAATTTGGAAGTGAGAGCGGAGAGAAAGAAGGCCTCGAGCGACTCTGAACAAAATCTACAGTATGCGGCAAATTTCATTTTTGTGCGACTAGCTACCCCCGTTGTAGCCATCAGGGACAGATGTGATGGTTACAATTGCACCAGTAAAACATTTGCATTGCATGTCATGTGTAATACAGAATGTACTTAGCAATTACAGTGAAAGCAAATGCACATAATTACACAAAAGCTTATTTCACAAATTTATAAAAGAAATCTAGTTGGTCTTTAGCTCCAAGGCATTGAGAAGAGACTGTTTTACAGGTTTGTCCTATTTAATCTCCACACAGTTACAATTACAATTCCATTGCAATTTTTAATTTTATGCCTTGCAGCAATATTAAAACAAACTGTTGTAATGGATTTTTTAAAATTCTGTATATAAGCATATAAGATTAAATCCAATACAGTATCTGCCTTAATGTTATTATTGCATCCAAATAAAACAAGAAGCTCACTAAAAATACCCTTGAAGTAATTTTGTACGTTTTACCAGAAATCTTGAACAAATTTACATTAAAAATATGTCGGCTGGTTTCTTTATCACATCTGTAAAGGTTATCATCTAGTCCTGCATCAGACTGGTGGTGCTACGGTTAGCGCCTGTCACCAATACAGTGAAGGGCAGGTTGTCCTGGGTTCAGACCTTGTCTTGGGCATGCTGTTCTTTCTCTGTGGCACCTGTTAATAGGGCTGGCTGCTTTGCCCTAATCTATTTACTTCAAGAGTTTTATTTATCTCATAAGTGAGAGAAGATATTTGATTATATTCATCCAATGTTAATGCCTGTATTTCTTTCTTGCCCTTAAGACATTGTTTACATTTACATTATATGCATTTTTTAACAGCTTGACATATTAAAGAATTTCTTCTTCTATCGAGTAAATGTTTAAATAAATATGCCCCATGGTTCAACCAACTTCTACACAACATTTTTACCAGTCTCTTGTCATTGCACGAGATTGATTCTGAGATAACGTCATCAGTTTCCGACACACAATCTCTGAATATCTTGTACATTTCAAATACTGTTAAAAAAGTTTACATGGTTTTATGTACGGCAGCCATAGTAAGTTTCATGTATTCATATACATTCTAACATCTGGTATGCTAATGCCCCCATTTAAAAATTGAAAATTTGTTAATTTTCATTGCTTTTTCCATTCAAAACAAACCAAACTATAGATCTCTAAATGTCATTAACATGGTCTGGAGAGTGTGGCAGCAATAACAATAGCCACAGGTGTACTAAAGTATTTTTACTCTTTCTAATAGGATTGACTGCTTTTTTAAACCATACCTTACACAGAATTATAATTACAGCAAGCTTGCCATTATAATTTGATTTTATACACTATTTAGATTATAGGTGAACTGAATGCCAAGAATTTTTTGATTATTTTTTGAATCCATTATATCTATAAATGGGACAAGTACTGATGGGGCTGATAATGTATAATTAACCGGATTAATTAAACTGGATTTTATATTTTCATTAAAAAACGGTTATCCATTTACAGAAAAGGGGACTAAGACCATTGTCCAAGTTTATGCTCTGACTTCCATGCAAGAAGACAAAAATGGTAAGTAGTTTGACCAACAGCTAAAAAAGTACCAAAAGAACATCCTTCTTGTACTTGGTGACTGCATGTAATGTTAAAGTCAGCACAGAGCCTTCCAGCAATGGGCAGAAACAATGGAAAACTTTACCTTGGTGAGACCAATGACAACCCCCTACATCCCCACAAGACATCAAGGACAGCAACTTGGACCTTGCCAGATGGATTGATACGTAAGCAAATAGACTTTATCCTGCTGCATAGATGCTTCAAATCCAGCATCATCAAAATTAAGAAGGACAGATCCAGGCACTGTCATACGCAGTGAAAATGAATTTGCCTTAACAAGTCTGAAGCTGAAGATGAAGGGCCGCTCAAGCGTTTCCATAATACACTTTGATCTGGAGACCCAAATATTGCTGAAATTTTCAAGGCCAATGTTGGAGGTAATTTTGTGATGTAGACACCCGCGTAAAATATATCAAACAGGTGCTACTGTCAACAGCCCTGGAAGTACATCAAAGGAAGAGGAAACAACCTTGGGTCATGAAGGACATCCTAGACCTCTATGAACAAAGGATAGCAAACACTAACAGAGAACTGCTAGGCCTTACCAACAGACTGACAGTTTGAATTGAGACCAGCACTGTTAGGAGTAATGTTATGGTTACTTGCAACAGGAAAGCAGAGATTTGAGTGGAGTATGGCTTGAAGAGGTAAACAGCTTTAACTACTACAGAGCCACCCTTTCAAAAGACAGCAGCTCTCCACGAGAGATATCCACATCAGAATCTCAACAGCAACAATGGCAGTTGCTAGGGTGGACAGGGCTAGTGCAACCATAACATCAGGCTTACTAAAAAGTACAACCTGTACAAGTCCCTTGTAGCACCGATTGTGCTGTATGGGTGAAAATGTTGACTGCTTGGGATACCAAGAGGAGAATATGGTCCAAGAGAGCAAGTTCCTAAAGAGGCTGCTCCAGATCTTGTATAGAGAACATAAAACTAATGACTTTTGTATGAAGCATGGCCGCCACACTCATAGGACACCACGAATCCTTACTGATAACAACACTCAAGTGGTGTAAGCTAGTCTGGTTTGGTCATGACCAGGCATGACACCTTGTCAAAGACTGAATTTCAAGGTAGCCTGGAGAGTGGTCGACACCGCAGTAAGCTAAGGAAAAAGATGGCTTCCAAACATGCTGGACCTGCTCACAAAATAGGCATGAGTAGTGAGCCTTGCCCGCTGCTGCGTCTATCCTCCCTCCAAGGACCAGTACCAGTCAAGGGATGAATGAATGTTTAGGCATGGTATCCAGAAATATCTGGTCCAAAGCAACAAACCAGTGAAGAAATATTTAAAGGTTACAGGGCAACAGTATGCTATTATTTCCTGGTCATATCATCGAGTAATATCAAAAAAGGACTGTTGTGCAGTACCCAAAGAAAGCAGGATGAATTTTGTAAAATGCTGACATTGCCAGGTAGGCATAAATCTGGTCTTTTCCTTACTTGCTTTAACTTTTTAATAACTCATTCACATGGATGACACCAAAGGTAATGTGTTTGCAAGAGAACAGAAATGGGTGGTCACTTGTTGCATGTTTTCTAGATGAGAAGTCAGTCCTGGTGTGCACAACTACATTTTCTGCTGGACAGTGTACATGGAATGTAATGACTGTAAGACAGCCTATTTGCACCAATAGCAACAATATGATGCACATAATTTTTTCTACCTGTAGAAATCTCGAAGCCCAAAGAATTCCCTCTTTTCCTTGGCTTTTTGAAAAATGTTCCTGTAGGCAGAGGCAAGATCCTGTATCAGGTCATCTATCTGAGAAAGAACCATGTCATCTTCATCTTCTGTGGTGCAGATTCCCCTAAAGACAAAGAAGAGTCTGTGACTAGCATATTTAAAACTTAATGTACACCCCACTCATCTATGCCCTTCAACCACACATGTCTGCACACTTTTGCTACTATGAAGAACTTGGTGTATCGGTACTGCACATTGTAACCAAGGAGAGGTTTCCAGTTTGCTGCTTGATTCTAACAAAGCTAGATACATCAATTGAAAATATCCAGCTATCTCATACAATCCCTGTTAGAAAATAGCTTTCACATAGTTAACACACACCTTTCTCTTTCAAATTCTAACCTTAATGCTATTCTAACCTCTACTGCTGGCCTAAACTAAATCCCACCACAATACTACACTATTCCTAAACCTAGACCATAACACCATCTTCTGCTCATCAATGCCCCTGGTTTCTGTAAAGTACATAAACACACACATATATCACATCACAGCACATGGTTCTATAAATAAAGCATTTTAATACTTTGGGACAAAAACATTATTTACCTGGCTGTCTCTAAAAGTTCTTCATGACCCGGTACATCCCTCTGAACTAAAATTCCTCGGTTCATCTTGGCTGGATCCAGAGCCCAGTTGGAAATGCCAATGAAGCCAACCTGCAATTATGGATAAATGGCTAGATGCGTAGTTGTATTGAAGTATTTCACTCAATTCTTTCTGCTGCTCATCATAAGCCAAAGAACTTCAAAGGAGAACTATAGTAGTACCTTACAGTAAGCTAAAGTGACACAAAACACCCTTGCAACGCATTCTTGATTTGTGCTCATCATCCTAGCAAAACCAAATCCTGATGTAGCCTTTCACATGTTTATTTGTTTTCCCAGCAATGACCGAAAAATAGTTCAAAGAGTAAAATAAAAGAATCAATCTCAACATAATGTTTAAATCTGTTACCGCTTCTCGGAACGTGAACAGTCTCTCATTCCTGTCGACAACACTAATCTTTGAGTCGGGTTATTTTATTTTCGTGCCAGTTAATTGTACCAGCAAGGGAGAAATATACTCTACCTATCTACACTCAGTCAAAGGTGCTGTTGAACTGAGTTGTTTTCAGATATCAGATTGTACTGCGCAGAGAGTGTGATCTATCTTATTCGTGATTCTGCGCATTATAAGTTTGCATTATTATTATTATATCAAAAGATGTGCTGGTCGGCCCAGACGCCTACCAGCAATGGGCAGGAACGGCCGCAAATTTTGTCTTGGCGAAACCAACGACAATGGCATCAGACTTCTAGAGTTTGGCGAGGAGTAATTCCTAAGCTTTCAATATTTAGAAAAGACACAGATGACACACTCTTTTATGTTTCGTTTCGATGATAACACACTTTCCTGCCGGTGGAACATCGGTGATTGACCTCTCTATCTGTGTCACGGATCACCCGCAGACACGCGCATTCGTTAAACAAGATAAATGAACAAGTGATCCCTCTGGTGCACAGCGTCCCCTCCAAGAGACGAGTAGTTATTAAAACTCAAAGACAGCAACAAAACAAGCCCAGAATTCGCATTAAACTTCTACAAACACAATTAAGGTGTCAATACTAGAACATTCCAAGAATTCCGCAGTTGTTCCACTGTACCATCAGTCGGACACTGCTTCAATAGCAGGGAAAATAATGTCTCAACACAAACGTTTACAGCAGCATATATAAGAGTTCAAACCTTTTAAAGCCTCACACAGAGGTAATATCCAACATTTAAGAAATATTACATTTAATTAAGAGTGAAGGAAAACTGAGCTCCACTTAAAATGTCTTCAACACTGTGCAGCTTGCACATCTGCATCAATGCAATACCTCTGCATGGAGTATATAGATATATACAGAGTCAGAAAAAAAGTCAGCACACCACTTTGTCCTATTTCTCTGGGAAAGTTTAAATACTAACAGTCTTTCCCTATTCCTTCTGAAAGTTCTCGAATTTATAATTCCTCCCAAAGGAGGTTTAAAAGAATGACACCCAGTGCTTCACTCTATCTTCGGTTAACTTAGAAAGGTCTTACTTTCTTTTGGGTTGTTCACCTCGGTGTTAAGTCCTAATGAAACCTCGCGTCACGGTCGTCAGAACGACGAGAAAATCCACTGGCGACTGTCACATCGCACTAGTCGCTCGTTCCTTACTCGCTGTATCGGTCCCTCTCACCTTGGAGATAAGCGGACCTTTTCCTCTAGTCTCATCACTAGTCTTGTCGACCCCTGGCCGACTATACACCATCTCTCGGCGTATTCCTCTGCTCCTGTCTGCTCTAGTTGTCCCAAACGACATAATTTCTCACAGCCTTCCAAGAGCCCCCGGCTCCTACCTGCTCCAGCTGCCCCACAGTCTTCCTTGAGCTGGGCGTATTCACTGAGCACATGGCAGAGCATTTTCTCTGTATCCCTGACATAGAGTTTTCTTGGCCCCTATCTTCAGGTTCATCACTAGCCATTCCAGCAATTTCTACTTCAACAGTACTGGTAACACAATAATAGCCCCTGCCTTCAGTACCACCTTCCCTTGTGACAACTACAGTCACAAACAGCGGTGCAACTTGGCTCTCACACTAGTGCCTCACGTTGACAGTTGAAGTGTCGACTGCTACCTCAACGACGACAGACCAGCTCCAATGAAGATGGAAGGCAGCAGTCAATTTACGGGCGGGCCTACACATCTCTCCTAATCTCCGTCCGGACCGCTTGATGGTCGGCAACCCTCTGGCTGCGCTGGTCGGGTCTAACATACCCACCTCTGTCCACCTGGATAAAAGGTGAGCTCAGCCCGGACCGCACGAAAAATACAAGATTTACCAACACTTCTGACTTCCCCTGATCTCTATGCAGCAGCGACAGGAATCAAACCACCCTGTCCACCTGCACAGAGGGTGAGCTCCGCACGGTAAATAAAGAAAATGACCGAAACTTCATTTTCTCGAGATTCTCTGCGTGTCAGTGACAAAAGTAAAGCACCCTGTGTGTTGAACTACGACTCTGTATACTGTCTTACTGTCCAACCCCCCGCCCCCTTTTACGTTACAAACTGTTTGCCCTTTCACAGGGAGAAGCGCTCCAGTTGTATGACGCATAATGCACGAGCGGCGCGGTAGACTATCAACAGTTACAAAAAGAACTTCTTCAAAAGTTTAAATATAACGAGGAAAGGTTTAGAAACCCTTAAGTTCGATTCGAACGGATCCTCAAGAATCTATGGCGTCTGTCTTCACGAAATTAACCGGTTTAGCAGATCGTTGGATCGGGTTAGCCGGAATTAATAAAAAGTGCGAGGCGAAAGGTTTGTATTTGTTAGAAATAATTTGTGCAAAAGCAAACTATTTTGTTCAGCCTTTCCAAGTCAGAAACACAAAGTGTTAAGGGACAGGGTATTTGATTTTTTTTAAATAGAAATTGTGTAACTTAGAAACTCTTCTGTTGATTCTTACTTCCTTATGACTCTCTATGTTCAAACAAAGACTGGTTGATTGCCATAAACAAGACTGGCATTGTCATGTCACAGAGAGCCCAAGGTTTACAGTGTATGCAAAGTTCAAACTGGAATTGCAAATAGAACCATATTTATACTGTGTAAACAACAAAGCCCTAAGAGATGCTCTAATTAGATTTCGTATGGGGATGTCTGAGTTAAAAACCCACAAACACAGGTACTCAACGGCACCAATGCCAAATCTAGAATGCCCCCCATGTCTTGATTCACCAGACGACGAAATACATCTACTTCTCCAATGTACCCAACTTAGAGACCTTAGAAGCAGATTTCTGCCTCTGAAATATACAACTCACCAAACAGCCTTTTCCTTCCCAGCCCTGATTAATGACACATCACAGACTACCTGCCTAGCCAGGTATCTTTACCACTGTTATAAACCACGCAACACTGGCAGCAGCTAAACGATGAAAGATTTGTCCATAAGGCTATCGACACTGTCGATGCAATTGCTCTGCTAACCTATATTTACACGCCTTGAACTGTAATAACTTGTACTCGCGATGTTGAGGCCACACGGCCTAAGCAATAAAGAATTTCGTTCGTTCGTTCGTTTGTTCATTCGTTCGTTCGACCCATTTGAGTCTGTATTTTGCCACCAAGAAGCCTGTATGTTGAGTACCACACACTGAGCTCGCTCTCACGCACGTTTTGTTATTATTTTTTTCTTCTGTAGTCTATTACAATCATAGGCATCTAGGTATTATTCCTTTACACAGTCACTGCACTAGGAATATAATTTGGCAGCGCTCAACTGCAGCAAGCATCAACTATTTGCT
Source organism: Marisa cornuarietis (assembly GCA_004794655.1). Classification (NCBI taxonomy): domain Eukaryota; kingdom Metazoa; phylum Mollusca; class Gastropoda; order Architaenioglossa; family Ampullariidae; genus Marisa; species Marisa cornuarietis. The sequence goes on from SMMW01000023.1 coordinate 398,251, forward strand.
GTTTGCATAATGTCCAGCTAACGTACCTTTCTGCAGTCTTCAGGCACATCTTTCCCTTGTGGACATCCCTCCTCAAGGAGTGAGTGCAGCGTCTTAAGAAACAAATATCATTGCATCAACTGCTGCTTCCAATGTTATCAACAATATTACTATTTGGAAAATGAACACAAAAAATTAGGAAAATCTACACTAAACAGTCCAATTCATATGTCTCTAGAGGCTTAGTTAGATATGTCTTTAATACAGTGGCCATCACATTGTTCACATTCAGATTCTGCTGTTATTCGGTGATTTTTAAAAAATAGCAGCAAATGTCTAAGTTTTCTGCACATTTAAAGAGAAGAAGTCAGCACTGTTGGTGGTAGATTTTAATTATCAATGAGTTTACAAAATATCTACTTCCACTATTTGTATTTCAATTGAAGAGGTCAAACATTTTTTATGCCATTTTTTGAGTTTGCGGCATCGGAAAAGGCCTTCATCCCTCAAAATCTTTGTCCCTTTCCTATTTAATTTTGTGCAAATAGACGCGATTTTTTAAAGTGGAAGGAATGGTAATTTCAATGTCGGCTCCATTCCAAACAGAGATCTGGTACGATCAGAACTCGAAATGTAAAACTGACATCCAGGCCAGCCTTAGGCACGTGCAAACTGTGCACCCGAACAGGGCCGCGAGATCCCAGGGGCCGCTAGGGCAATATAATTATATTGAATAGAAAGCAGAAAGATAAAATAACGACACACCTGACGGCAATGTGGCCGAAAAACATTGTTGTTGTTATTTTTGTTAATGAGTTAATGAGTAGGCTGTATTTACTAATGTTACTAGAGTCGGAGCAGTAAGGTATGTGTAGTGTTATCACACTCTGCTGTAATGGCGGGCAAGGGGGCCACCGATTTGTTTCTTTGCTCAGGGCCGCCACGAGCCTAGAGCCGCCCTTTGCTGCATCAAAGCTGAGATGATATGAATCGCATGCAGTATTTTAGAGCATTACAATATTGGAGAGTCGATCTGGTGCAAATATAAACTTGCTTCAAAGCTGAGATTGTACATAATGTATGTAGTATTTTACAGTTTGTACGATATCGGACCATTGAATTTGGTCAAAGAAGAAGTTTATCATGTTAAAAATTCATAGACGACATTAAACATCAGTAGAAAATTTGCACTACACTGTAGGATCTAGAAAGTGACAAAATGCACAGGAACTATTCAAATTATGTAATACTCGACATGTACGATATTTTATAAATGTTATCATCACATTCCATAGAACCTCTATGCTTGCTTGTACATCGAGCAGATGATTGTTCTGGCTAGGGGAACTCTACAGCAATGAAAGAGTGGAAAGCTATTAATAGTGCTAAGAGGCACTAATTAATAGTGCTAAGAGCAACTACGAGAAAAAGTACAAACCACTTCATAATTCTAACGGGATATACAGTCGAATCCGGTTAATTGGACCACTGCTTAATCGGACCAGCCTCCTGTAAATTTATATTTCAATGAACAAAGTTCGTAAGCAGCAGTAGTTCTTGTTCGCATGTTTGCCATACGTGTGTGCCGCACAATAAAGGCCATAATGGCATTTAATATGTTTGTATGTCTTGTCCTGAATATAGGGTAGTGGTCCCATTAACCCGAATCGACTGTATATATATATATATATAGTTTGTCAAATGTTTCAGTAATCTGCTTGTTACATCATAGGCAGTTAACATGATTATTGAAAGATATATATATATACTGTAATAATTATAATAATAATAAATCTCAGCATGAAGCAGAGCTCTCTACCCTTAACATTCTTACTGCCTGTAAGAGGTTGATTATGGTCAAATAAAATTGTTCATATGGCATAATCATACAGAAAATTTAGGGAGATTTTTCCGGTCTTAAAATGGAGCGTAAATAAATAGATAAGTTGTAAAGCCTCAAACACAGATCTCACCTTTAGAGGCATTTTAGGGGAGTCTTCTGCCAGACCAACTTCATCGAGAACAACAACAGAAACAAAAGTGTCCGCCTTCTTGCCCTTCTGGAACTGGGCACACTGCTGGAAGGTGGCCAGAATGCCGTCTGCTGTGGCCAGGGGGCTGCACTGAAAGGACACTAACTTGACCTGCACACACACACACACACACACACACACACACACACACACACACACCAAAACTGACATTAAGGTAAGAAATTGTCTATTTTGTTTTTATGTATATGTAGGCACTTATCGCATGTACTCTACAGTTCACAAAAAAAGCACGTGAGATGTTTGTGTGTTTCGTTGGCTATAATTTCCTGTAACTAAGGTTGTTATCTCTAGAAAGTTTTCTCTACATTTGGGATATGCAGCGTATTCTTGGTTGGGTCAGGTTCTAACAGGTCATTGTGTGGGATTTTAAGATACTTTAGATGTGTTTCAGCTCTGACGCTGGAGGCGAATGTTTGTACGCGGCTAAAGGTTTTTGTGAAGAGGATATGTAAATGTTTAGTTTCTCTCACCTCCTTAGGTCTCGGGATACAAATGTGTGAGGGGCACGCTTGGAAATTGGAACACTCCAGGGCCTCTCACACTTTTATATTTTAAGTTATAGATATTAAAGAAAGCTATGGTAGCCCAAGTATGTCATTTAATGATGTAGAGTTTTCAAATCAAGTTGTTATATTCAGTTATATACAAGAACCGCGAAAAACATTTTGCAGTGGCGTAGGAAGATGCTCGGCTTTGGGGGGGGGGGCCCAGCTCCATGCTGACAATGAATAACGTTCACATTCTTGCCTTCCCAGCATCTTTCTTGGGGGGGGGGGCGGCTGCCCCCCTTGCCCCCCCCGGTTCCTACGCCACTGTTTTGTATTGTGTAATGAAGGCTTTTATGTATATGTTTCAGCAAAAAAGGCTGTTTGTAATTAATTTTGAGTTAAACCCTCTGCCAGCCCGACCATGTGTTGAGTTATTAGGGCAGGCTGCTGTGAAAAAGGTGACAAACATGATTTTGTCATCAGGATGCCCTTGTTTCTCTAGATTTATTTTTCCTTTTGTTTTAAGGTTTGATGTGGTTACAAAAAATGTTAAACCAAGCTAAGGTTTATCCTTCGCAGATAGTTTTTGAGAACATTGCAAATTTTAACGGCCAGCATGGCTAAATGCTTGGTTCAGATTGATCAGCCATAACTAATAGTATAACAGATAACTGTAGAAAGATTGGCCGGCAGGACCGACAAACCTCCTTTACACAGACAAGTTCCATCTATACCTAGGATGTGTTGATGTCTGAATGGCATTGAACTGGTCAGTGGCAGCATGAACAAACCTGCTTAAGTCTCCTGAAGAAATCTGTGCGAGCAGAGGTACCCTGCATGGCGTCCTCCACAACAGTCTTTGCCAGGGACTTGGAGGACCCTGGCTTACCAACCAGGAATAGGGGGATACGCAGTTCTATACACACCACCATCATGAACACGTTCTCCTTCAGCGCCTGGTTGCGGGCTATATTCTTCTCAAGCTGAACATTCTCCAGAAATATATCCTGACATCTGGAAATACACATGGATATGCCAGTATGCAAGTATGCGCACATGCCCAACACACACACACACACACACACACACACACACACACACACACACACACACGCACACGGACACGCACACACACATAAAGACACACTGACAAAAGAAATCAAATCCATTAAGTTCAAAAATGAGGTGCTTAATTTTTGTCGTTTGTTGGAGTTGAAATCCGCTCCAGGCTACTTTATGGCGAGAAAAGTCATACTAAGTAAATACACCTAAAAGGATAAACCATGACTAAACGGAGGTAAACCAGCAAGCTAGAATAAAAAGAAATAAAAAGAACAGAAAATTAAACAAACAGTCTATCTAAACAGTTGTCATGGTTTTAGCAAAGGTCAGTTAGGCTTTAAAATAATACTAAAACCTGAAGTACAAATTAACAGCTTTTACGTATAAAAATGTAGCTGTTGTTGAAACAGTCTTTAACAAAACAAAGATCTGGCTGAGAAGAACTGCTGGTGAACCTGTTGCAGGGCGGGGCATGTACGTAAGAAGTGGCCAACCGTAAACTGTTTCTGGCATCAAGGACAAAATGAGGGAGGGTGGAATCATCTAAGGTCCCAGTTGGTAAATATAAGTTTTATACAGATTAAAACAGTTATAAAAATATAAATATCTTTTGTAAATTTTAGCACCATTCATTATCTACACTCCAATTGGCAATTTGCACCTGAAATCAGAAAATCCTGCAGAACCTCACTACTGCGTTGGAAGAACGTGGTCTGTCAAATCCGTGTGTTGTCTCACAGTTAATTGTTGTTTTATGCCAAGTCAGCAACTAAGGCTATCTCATGGAGTGCTGTCTCACAACAAGCGTGTAAACAATCCCGAAGGACGAAGCTATTGACGGACTCCTTGAGAGATCTTAATTTATTAGCTTTAGCAGCAAAGAATCCTGTGGAATTAGGTTTGATGTGCCAGGGTTCAGAAACCCAAACTTCAAAAGTAGACACCAGGGCACGAGGTGAATCAGATGAAGAAGGACTTCACACTATGTTTATAAAAACTATAATATTGTATAGACGATTTCCTGCATTACTATGTTAGTCTGTGTCACGGAGCAGGGCTATCGCCTTTGGCCGCCTCTAAACATGTGTATGTGTAGTGGTAAACACGAGATGAGGAGGGACGTGTGACTGAACACTGTGTGTGTGTGTGTGTGTGTGTGTGTGTGTGTGTGTGTGTCTGTGTGTGTGTGTGAACTGGGTTGTGGCAATCCCGAATAAGTCAGTGTGGCCGAAGGACGTTGTGTCCATGTGGAGAGTAAAAGGGACCGGGAATGAGAGTAATTCCTTGCCTAGACAAGTTGTAATAATTTAATGGAAGTCGTAGGAGGAAGTTAGTGCGCGATAGTGTGGAGACTTGAAAGACGAATGAGTTTATAATTTATATGTTGTATATTGAAATATCTTGGGGACAATATGACCCCCAACCAACCAAAAAAGAAATCTCCCCACAATGGATAACGAGAAGCCCAGTGAGAGGTCTTTGATGATGATGATGATGATGATGATGATGATGATGATGATGATGATGATGATGATGATGATGATGATGTTGTCCATTTGTAATGCGCAGGTATCCATTCAGAAGAATGCTCATTGCGCAGCAAAACCAAAATAAATAAAATAATAAGAAAAAATAAAGTAAATAAATAGATAAACACCAGGAAATTAAAAAAATAAAGACAGAAGTGTTGCTTGGTTGTTTAAGTTTAAGTCTGTCTTAAATAAACAGATGGGTCTTCAGTCTTTTTGAAAACGTGGTTGGTGAGGTGATGGTGGACAGTGACGATGGCAGAGCATTCCACAGTTTAGGTGCCGCGTTTTTGAAGGCCCTGGCTCCAGTGCGCTTCTTGTTTGTGTCTTCCACTGTAGGGAGACAGAAGCGTGACTGGGAGCCAGAGCGCAGACCACGTGACGGCTGGTAAGGAGGAACTACCTCTTGTAAATAGTCAGGAGCAGTTTTAAACATGCAGGATTGTGCAATCGAAACACTTTGTGGTCAATGCGCTTGTTCACTGGGAGCCAGTGAAGGCTCTGTAGGATAGGGGTGATGTGCTCAGTGGACCACTTTGCACGGGTGACAATCCTGGCGGCTGTGTTTTGAACTCTTTGGAGTCGATCCAACTGCGTAGCAGGTATACCCCACAATGCAGTATTACAGTAGTCTAATCTTGATATGATGGTAGCCACAGCAAGTGAGTTGGCAGCAGCTTGAGTCAGCATGGGCCGTAGTCTACCTAAAGTCCTCAAAAAGTAGTAGGATTTTGCCACAACAGAACTAACATGGTTACACATGGAGAGCTCTGCATCAATAAACAGCCCGAGGTCCCGCACACAGTCAGCAAAGGCTATGGAGGCATCACCGACCTGCACGGCACTAATGTCAATCTGCTCCCGTCTGGCCCTGGGGCCGCACAGTAACGCTTCTGTCTTGTCGTCGTTGAGTTTAAGACGATTCCTGGTCATCCAGGCCTTCATCGCAACACAACAAGATTCAAGTCGTTGAAGTGCATTCCTAGCCACTGCTGGGTCGGGGGGAAAACTGTTCAGAATCTGTGTATCGTCCGCAAAGAACTGACGTCCCATCTGAAAGCGTTCAATTACCTGTCCAAGCTGTGAAGTATATACCGAAAATAATAATGGACCCAGAACGGATCCCTGTGGTACGCCACACACCAGAGGAGTTGCCTCAGAGCTTGCAGAGCCGACAATCACTCTCTGAGATCTCTCGGCAAGATAGGAGTCAATCCACTGCAGCACAGCGCCCTGGATACCAGCCTCTGACGACAGTTTCTGGAGCAGCAGGCGGTGGTTGATTGTGTCAAACGCACTACTCAGGTCAAGTAATACCAACAGCACTAAGTTGCCAGAGTTGACACTACAAAGAATGTCATTGGTCACACGAAGAAGAGCAGTTTCTGTGCTGAAGCCAGGACGATACGCTGACTGAAATTTATCTAGGCAGCCATAAGTTATAAAATGGGTCATAAGTTGCTCTGCGACCACCCTCTCAAGTAGCTTGGAAATATATGATAAATTTGACACTGGACGATAGTTTGTACAGTCAGAGGGATCCAGGTTTGCCTTCTTCAACAAGGGCTTCACAACGGCCTGTTTAAAACACCGTGGAACACATCCTGCTCTCAAACTGGCATTAATAATGTCCAAAATGACAGGAAATAGAATGTCCAGAAGTTGAATAACAAATTTAGTTGGTACAGGATCCACAGCACATGAAGTTTTTGTTGATCTCGCTACAAGTTTCCTCAAGTAGCTCTCATCAATAGACGTGAAAGAAGTCAGCGGAACACCAACAAATGGCACAGAATAGTCTTCCTCACACTCTGGCAACTCACAAACTGCACTCTCAAGTCCAGCACTAATTTCCTTTATCTTATTAACAAAGAAGGAAGACAGCTGATCAGCAGCTGACTTGACATCCACCTCAGAAAGAACCGAACTAGTTCCGTTCTTACCCAGCAGGCTGTTCACAATGTCAAAAGTCTTTCTGGGATTTCCACTCGCAGCCTCTAGCTGCTTCTGTACAAATAACGATTTAGCCTGTTTTACAGCACACACATATTTATTTCTGGCTAACTTATACAGCTGTCTGTCAATCTCAAGTTTGGTCTTCCTCCACTTTTTCTCTGCCAACTGTCTTTGTTTCTTGGCTTCACTCACCCCCTCACAAAACCACGCACAATCTGGTCTGTCTACAACAATTTTGGTAACTGCAGGAGCATGCTTATCAAGCAGCCCTGATAGAGTCTGATTATATAACTCTGCTAACTCATCAACATCTGTGGGAGGACCTAATAACAACTTTGACTGAAGCAGGTCTTCTCTGAAAGTGTTCAGGTCAATCTTCAAATTTCTACACAAAACAGAAATCTTCTTACGCCTTGGTCGAGAGAGATCAGTCACCAAGGACTGCACAAAATGGTCTGAAATCAAAAAACCCTCTACAACAGCTGACTTGACCAGAGACTCTGATGGCGCACGAGTGATAACCCAGTCCAGAATGTGTCCAAGTCTATGAGTTAGTTTTTCAATCAGCTGACAAAGACCACGGCTAGCTAAAGCCTCAATCAGCTGACAAAGACCACGGCTGTCTAAAGCCTCAATCAAACGCTTCACATCACTATCTTGAGGTCTATCAAAATGAAAATTTACATCCCCCAAAATAAGAAACTTCTCCTTTGTGAGTAAACTGTCCAGCAGCATGGCAAACTCCTCATGAAACAGAGAATCTGAAAGCTGATTCCTTTTAGATGGAGGAGGTCTATATAAACAAATGATCTCTAATGTCTGCTTGGCTAATGTCAGTCTTGCTGTTATGTACTCAAAGGACCTGTACTGTGTTGGTCTCTTCAACACTGTAAACTTCAGGTGTAGTTTAAATAAGACACCAACTCCACCTCCACTCCTACCACTCCTGGGATTGTGTGCAAACGTATAGGTTTTTGTGATTTGTGGAGCGAAAAAGCACATGTGGACACAGTGTTTAGATGTGTGCATCGTTGTGTTCGTGACAGCTCGTACACAGCTATATTTCGAGATCATAAAGATATGAGGAAGGAAAGGCATGAAAACTAGAGCATACAACATTGAAGGACAGCATGGTGTAGTTTCAATAACTAGATGTCATACGTTTCGTCAAATCTTAACAGAACTTACTTGTCAATAATTGTGAAGAACTGCTTGTCGCCGCTTAAGACAAACGGAGAGGAAAAGTACTTTACTATGTACTCATCAAACTCTGTCTTGCTGTTTAGACATGCGCGATAACACACTGCCAGGGACAAAACAAGGGCTCTGGTCATGTGAGACACCCGTCTCTGTAAAATACAAAATAAGCACACTTACAGTATTACTCGCTTTCTTTCTTCTCTTATATATAATATATTTGGAATATATATAAAACTACTTTACAAGACATCTTTAAGTTCATTCATTAAAATGCTTTTACCAAAAGTATTAAGGACCCTTTTAACATTACCACACACAGTGTTGCTAGTAAGCAGAGCAAAGTGATGTTTGAATCATCAAAGGAAATGATGGTCTTGCCTGCTTTGTTTGAAGTTAGTTTACTGATGGTTGTGAAACAAGTTGGTCTTTTCTTACATAGCTCAACTTTATTCATTATTATTTTACGGGGTTTCTTACCATCCAATCTGTTATACTCAAGATTTATGTTTTTATAGTAGAAGACAGATAGAGAGAGAGAGAGATTCAAGGGAGGAGTGGAGCAGTGTAAATACTGTAGGTAAATAACAGCACAGAATAAATTAGGAAAGACACTGACTTGGTGTACAGAAAAACAAGGATGGATTTAAATACTAAACCTTCATGTATGCCAGTTCAATGTGGAAGACTTCATATCAGGTCATTGGCTATAAGACTCTCACAATCCTGCCTATCAGGTGCAACGAAAGAGGAATCAATCTCTTCTATAATAATACTAGGATTTGTATCGCGCATTTCCCCACACGGAGGTGAGGTCCATGAGCTTCACGAGACCAGGGGCAGTGGGCAAAGAGATCGTGTGATGTCGATGTCATAATCAAGTATAAACAAGCACAACATACAGACATGAACAGGCACCGGTCAGCAGTACAAGAACATGAAGGAACACAGAGACAGGAGTGTGGGGGAGAAAGGACAACAGGATGGACCAGTAGGTGTTTCCAAAAGAGAGATGTTTTAAGTCCAGATCAGAAGGCGGGTACCGACTCCGCTGTGCGGAGAGATGAAGGCAGGTCATCCCAAAGACCGGGGCCGAAGAAGGAGAAAGAGCGACGGCCGAACATCTCCAGTCTGACACGTGGAACAGAGAAAACCGGCGAAGGCCGTGAACTGACCTGCGAGGCTGGTATCATAACACAAGCTCACACAGATTGGGGCAAGGCCATAAACAACAGGATAGCAAAGTATAATAGGCTAAATCATTTTCAATCTCTCTCTCTCTTTCTGACACACATTACACATCAATTCTTAGTACCTCTTCTTTGTCATCATCATGAACAAAGTCATCATCATTATCATCACTATCATCTGCATTTAGGCTTGCTGCTTTGTCCAATTCTCTATCCAGGATGCCAAACAGAGTTTTGTTGTTTTCAGCTGATTGCAGGAACCAGCTAGTCACTGTCAGAGCTCGAGTCACATCCCGCAGACTCACAAAACTGCACTCATCCTGGACACATGCGCACGAGACGAAAGAAAATGTCATGTCAGAGGCAAAGTAAGTTCTTACTGACTAATATATCTTGTAATGACATTAATAAGGCCGCAATATTTATTACATAAATGACTGATAATTTAACCACACTGATCCATTTTACACATACTTTAAAAAAACATCACTGTATCTGAACAGACAATTAGTAGGTGTTCCTAGAACCCAAAGAATTAATTAGTCCATTCCTCTTTATAGTCTCAGTTAAGCAGATGGAGGTTCCCAAGGAGAATTTTCATCTAAAGTTCTAACCCTTTAGTGTTGGGTGTGGTACAAGTCTAAGTTTCCTAAAGTAATTTCTTGTGTTTTGTTTTCTTTTGCTATACAACCACACTTAACTGAGCTTTGAGTGTACTAAAGACCCTGCTTTAACTCCTGAAGTGTATTTTCTTTACTGCATAAACTCTAGATCAACACAGAATGCCGGAAATATCTGGGTCCCAGACAAAATATATGGACCCATATCCATCGCTATGGGACCCAGGGGCTGGATGACTTCTGTATCTTTTCACGTGTAACTCAAAGCTGCTTTCTTTGTGTTAAGTAACCCAGTGACCACAATTCGAGTACAGTAGTTTGCAAAACGAACACAAATAACTAGCTTTAAAAGTCATCACACAATAGTTACAAACATCTGCATAAGTCACATGAAAGAATTTTCAAGCACCTGTCTTTTTCGCATGAATTTTTGACACTTGCTCAAAATCCTACATAAGACATCGATACCATTGTCATCCAAGTCCCTCAGCTTGCGATCATGGACCTACAACAAGATCAAGTTTGATGATGCATGCAAGAGAATAAAGGCTCTTGAGTCATGTGTGGCAATGTGACTTCAGCCTGGTACCAGGGTACCTGTTTCATGCTAAGGTAAAGGATTAAAATGCAAACACTGAAAATAATATAAACAGTTAACAATCGCAATTTTGAACACTAGATGATTAATTAGAAAAGATATACCATCACAATTTAGAACTCCATAGTAAACATTATCTTCTGCAAACACTTATGAGAAAATGGCTACATTGTATAAAACTTCACATCTGCAGATATTTGTTTGAAAGTATAATATGTTGGGGATGAAGAACTTTACAGGAAGGCGAAAAGGGACATTTTACGTCCTGTGGTTCCTGGAAGGGGCTAAAGATGCTACTATTGTAAAATTTAAAAAATGTGCTTGGTCTGTTGATCAATCTCTTGTAATGAGCGTCATGAAATAAAATTATTTATTGCCACTGAAAACTCAATGATTAAATAATATCCTGATGTAAAGAAACCTTCAATATCAAGACCTGATTTCCATATAGCTGTAGCAGTCATGATGTAAATGATTCTTCTTGTATTGATGTTGTATCTTTGTCAGTCAGTCAGTCGTCCCTTGCATGGCACCTGGCGTTGGGGGATCACATGGATAGACGCGGCAGCTGACAGGGGCCGCCACTCTTGTCTATTGTTGGCGATAGTCAGCAGGTCCTGTACAGGACGACCAGTCCAGTCTTTGATGTTCGTAAGTCAGTTCTTTCTCTGACCACCGCGGTGTCGGCCACCCTCCAAGGTGTCTTGAAGGACAGTCTTCGACAGGGTGTTGTGCCGGGTCACGTGACCAAAGAAGACCAGCTTACGTCACTTGACTGTTGATAGTAGAGGTTCCTGGTGTCCTACCAGTGTGGCCATCTTGTTTCTTACAAAGTCGTTGGTTTTGTGTTCTTTGTATGAGATCCGGAGCAGCCTCCTCAGACACTTGTTCTCGAATGTCTGGATTCTCCTTTCCGTGTCGGCGAGCAGAGTCCACGTGTCACATCCGTAGAGCAGGATCGGCACTACCAGGGATTTGTACAGCCTGTACTTGGTAGTCAACCTTATCTTGTGGCTATGCCAGATCCTATGTCTAGCTTTCACCTCTCATTCATCCTGACCTTCTAATTCTACAAAATTCCAGACTAATACCGGATCTACATTTATCTGACCTAGATCAGGGGAGGACAAACTACGGTCCGCGGATGTCTTTGGACCAGCCCGTCTCCCAAAATGTGAAGTGCACTTGTTTTCATTTTTTAGTCAGCCTAGGTTAATTTAATTGAGATTTAATTTATCAAGTACAACAGCGTTAGAAATCGGCAGTCTGTGACATTCAAAGTACAAAGATAACAAATTCCACAGCTGACATTTCTGATGGAGTCCTTAGAGAGCATCGGGGGCGGCTGCCTTCAGAAGAAAGGCTGGTTTAAAGTTTTATTGTGAACAATTTGAAACAGCGTCATTTTACACAATAAATTCTGTAAGTGAACGCCATTATGTACTCATTTGTTGTCTATTCCATTTTCACTATCCAGCCTGCAAGAAATCATACCGGCTGACATTTGGGTCCCTTGCAGGAAACCGAAATGGGAACCGGCAGGATTTGGAAGCGGGATCAAGGACCCAGGCGGTTTTACCCGCTTGTAGCCAACATTCCCCGTTAAAGTAAAGCCCAACACAGGGGTCACGATCAGCCAGCAGGTCAGGCCTCGTCTCACAGTTCGTCATCACACGTACCCCGCGTGTTCTTCTCACTTCCCTCGCGGGGCCCTAACTCTCTCCGCCAATCTTGCAGGCTGGGTAGGTATGTTGTGTAGTCACTTGTCTTGGGTTCTTGGTATTTTACCAGCCCGCCGCATTGCTTAAAAGTTTGAGACCGGCCGCAAAAAGAAAACTTTGAACATTTAAAGTCCAGAACAGTGGCATTACTGATCTGGCTGATCTAGTTCTTCTTTTCTAAACTCCATACTTACATCATCAGTGTCTGACTTCCAGACCACAAGCTGCTATAATCATGTTTCTAGTGAGCTCTATTAAAAAGACTGTTATAAAGTATAAACGCAATGAAGGTTAGTCTCTATTATGAATGTTCACTCACAAAGCGTCGGACCATTTGACGGATGTATAGATCCTCTATGTGGGTGTTGAGCTGTCCAAAGTCCCACACCAGGGGCAGCATACTCTGGGGCAGTGGCTGCACCCGATACACCAGGTGGCGCATGGGCACACGACCTGAGAGAGGCAGCATCTTCGCCAGTACAGTATGAATATGAGTGAGCAAAGTGTAAGCCAGTGTTACTTCTATTACAAAGAAATGAGAATTTTATTTTACATGTTGCATTTCTCTTGCTTTTGTAGTGTGCTTGTAACAAAATTAGCCTACCTCACAGCACATACTCATGCACACACACATGCATGCATGGATACAAACAGGCACACACAACGGAAATTTCATCTTTTGTGTGTGTACATACGTGCGTACAGGTGTGAATATCATAGGTGAGTCTTAAGGATGGTTTTAAGTATAAGACTGCTTCTTTAAAAACCTAGGTTGTGTTTTGTTATGATGCTACACTTATTTTGCAACTAGCATTTTGTTTTCATTGTATGACTGTGGATACTTTCCAAGTTCTAACTACCCAAACAAATTTAACAAAGTTGGTCTTTGTCATTTGCTATGTGGTTTTACTGCATACTCTGAACCGCAGAAAAAACTTATTTTCCACCGCATATTTTATGTGAATATGACAAAAAATTTCAAGTGTCGATTACTTCCGCATACAAGCATAACGTTTGTCTGGATCTAACAAAACAAATTCTCCCGCTAGGACATCTTAAGGCATAGAAACAATGCCCGAAGCTTTTCTGACAATTTGCTGCTTGCAAAAATAAGCCAATGTCCTCTGTTTGTCACCTTAGAACAAACATGGACTATACTGTTCAAACTGCTCCTACTAGGGACAGAGAAACTGTGAAACCAGGAGACAAAGTGGGTGAGACAGTGTACAGTTAATTTGGCAGGACTGACAAACATCAAAGATGATTAGGTATGCAGTCTCTGTGAGGTGACTTTGGAGAAAATCTGAGTGAAGTGAATGCACGTTGAGTAACAGGTATACATATAGCCTAAAAAAAATTATGTAACATGTACACTACCTTCCACACACTCATGAAAAATAAACAAATGATTTGTGAGTGATTGCTATAATTGAGAAAATAATAACCAAGCTCTGTAGATAATCATATAATGAGATAGTAAGGATAATCATTGATAGAAAGACCTTATCTTCCTTGTATATTATGTGCCAAATTATATAAGAACACTGATGAATGATGATGATGATGAGGAAGTTGTGGATAAAGAAATAGTAAACAAAACTCTAAAGTATATCAGTAAGCTACCCACAAAGAAACAAAGTTTGTTTTCCAAGTAGAAGCAATCAAACACTAGTTAAAAGAGTCAGATACGGGCTGGGAAAATTTAAAGGGGGATGATTAAAATGTAGGGAGAGGATACAAAATATTTAAAAGCTAAAATTGTTTTTTTTTTCAATAGGATGCACTGTTCATGTTTCCAATCAATTTCTGTGCCTCTAATAGCTACCACCACACACACACACACACACACACACACACACACACACACACACACACACACACACACACAGCCTTGAAGCCAGCACGACTTGCATTTTTTAAATTAGAGAATCAGGTATGATTACCTCTGCTTCATGGTCAATTGATAAACCTATTCGCATCTTAATTTCCTTGACGCCAGTACTTTTCTTAGTTCTTTATTAGATACTTTAGGTCAGAGGTTTTCAAACTGTGGTACGCGTACCACTACTGGTAAGAGAAGGTATGATGGTACCTGAGCACCAAGCGCCAATATAAAAGAATGCATAGATATATTCTAGGGGGGGGGCTGTATATGTTTGTTGTCATTGCTGAGGGTGGAGCCTTGCATATGGCCACATGTTGCAACCCAGAGGCAGGAATGTCTTGGTGTCAGGATACTAAGCCGTTAAGCAGGCGCCAAGAATATTGGGAACCAGACCCTTGTCATCCTAATTGACGGCACTCTGAATATTTACTCCCTTTATCCCGCGGACAGGTGCGTGGGGTCTGTGGGTGTTGTGACCGCCGGGTCACCAACAGTTAAAAGTTTGTCAGACGCAGAGACAAGTTACATATTTATACACATAACAAGATGGATAATATACATGTTTAATGAAAGGTATTTATATCACGATACATTAACATACTAATATTGACGCTGTGTATCTGAACTACGAGCTTTAGATCTTGACCTCTTGCACATCCTAGTCTGCGAAAAGCTCATCGGTGAAAGCTGTCGAATAGTTGAACGCCTTGGCGCTATTACTTCGGTGGCTTTGCACTGCTTCTCTTCTGAGAAGATACAAGGGAGATACAAGGGAGACAATTACATTCCAAACACTAATCTACAGATTGAAGGGCATGATCCACAAACACATCAATAAACACAGAATCTAGGGAGGACTCTATTGAACAGACCAGAACTGGCGCCCGTATCAGCAGATTCTCCAAATGCACAAGCGACAGAAAGCGAGCGAGAAAGTAGGAAAATGTTCATCAAAGACTTGGTGTTTATCCTCTTTCTCGTCTTAGGTGTAATCTTTGGTATTGGACTTGGTTTGGGACTAAAATACCTCCCAGGACCTTGGACTCCCAATGACAAACGCAAAATCTTCTATCTAAGGTTTCCTGGCGATTTGTTGCTCAACATGCTCAAGCTGCTCATCCTGCCCTTGATCCTGTCCAGCCTGGTGACGGCGATGGCCACGCTGGCTAAGAAAGTTTCCGGCAAACTGGGGCTGGGCGCCATGATCTACTACATCATCTACTACATCATCTACTACATGACCACAACGCTGTCAGCCGTCATTCTTGGCATCATTCTTGTCCTGTCCATCCATCCCGGAGACCCACGTGACATTAACACTATTCCACGCAGTGGCGCCTCTAAGAACACCAAATCGCTGGACGCTCTGCTGGACTTGATCAGTAACTGCTTTCCGGATAATTTAATGACGATGTGTTTTCAACGGGAGACAACAGACGTTGATTTGATTAAAGCCGCTACCAGAAACGTGTCCAATGAACTGCAATGATGAAAGTCACAAACATTATAGAGAGCCTGCAGCTGGTCGTGAGCTCTGGCATGAACGTTGTGGGTCTGGTGGTCTTCTCTCTCGCCCTGATATATCTCTGTACCATTGTTTGTGACATGTTTTAGTCTGTTTCACTTTGTCGGTTGAGTGAATTTATGTCTTTCAATTTCTTTGTAAAGCGCATTGAGCCTTCTGTAGAGCAGGGAAATGCGCTATATAAATTTCCGTTATTATTATTATTATTATTATGAACAATTAACCACTGACTAAATCATGTACTAAATACCAGCGAACCAAAGACTAAGTCCTAGACTAGTGTATATATATATATATATATTTGCAGGGGTTAAGGTTGGAAGGTGGTACTCGGTCAATTCAAATTTGTGAAAGTGGTACTTGTGTGTAAAAGTTTGAAAACCTCTGCTTTAGGTTGTTTAAAATTGCTTTAGTTTAGTAGTGAAGTAAATGGTAATGGGTTCATTCTGTCAAAGTCTGTATAATTCAGTCTGTTTCATTTGATGTTATTGTAATATTCGTTATTCTGTTTGTCCACTGACATTTGTTCTTTACTTTTGAATGTGACTGTTTGTTAAAGTGTTGTAGTGTTTTTTTAACTTCATTCTCATAATAATAATATTATTATTGTATGCCTAAGTGGAAACAATTTACTTAAATCTGCACTTTATAAAAATTATTATTATAATTATTTTGCATCAACATGAAAATGTGCCAAGATATTGTCTTGTTGATTTTATGTGAAAACATACCCTGCTTGCCTGCACCTTGTTAGAATAAAGACAAAATCATATGTGGTTTGTATGTGGTCTTCTATGTGTAATTTTAAGTTTTTACTTGCTTTACATTATTATTTGTGATTTGATGAGTGGAAAAGTGACAGATTTGTTAGTATGATTTGTTATTTTTAGTGAATAAGTGAGTGTGATATTTGTGTGGCTTTAATTACTGATGAGCCTGTGGTGTACAGTGTGCATAAGGATAAAAATCTGTCACTGTCATTCTTGCTGTTAATGTAAAATCATACCCAGTTTGTCTGTAGTCTTGTTGGCATCAATGTGATATCCAAGGCCAGAATTTTCCAATCTCTCAATGAGTTCATCTGAGTGTCTGGAAAAAGGATATTTGTTTCGGATCAATGAAGGCTGAGTAACAAGCAAGAACATTGTTTTTAAAAGAATAGCAGCACATGTACAGAAGTACAACCCACAGCAACGTGTTCAATAATTCTTTTAACTGGCAAACACTGAACATGCCAATACCATCAAATGTTACTTACAATGGAAAAACTGAAATCATGTCAGTTGAATCATATTGATTATTATACTGGCTCGACAGATATCTTTAGATATCCTTCTAGAAGATTGTTAAATAGTTCTTCATAAGTTACTAAATATATACTGTTTTGCTGAATGAGCCACTACCATGCACTTTTAAAAATAAAACAGGTCTGTACAAAAAAAAAGAAACTGAACATACACTGTCTCCTTCCCCCTGACACAAATTTCTTTCCTCAAGACAAAAAAGAACCTTTCCTTTCTGTACTTTCTAAGTGAAAGGCCTTCATGGGATAAGTACTCTGCCACTTGCAGGCAGCAGTATAATTTATAACATTCATGCATAAGATTTGCTTTTCCAGTGCTGAGCATACAGATTCAAGACAAGATGCAGGGCATTGGTACAGTTTGTGTGACAATTTTAGCATCAGAGATACTGTGTTGGACAGTGTGGACTGGTTGCCATGGACCTATCTAAGCACCTAACTGTTGTTGCCAAGCTTGTGAGCTGTATGAGAATTTAGGGAATGGGGAAGAGGTGGAGAGAAAGGGTGTAGAGGTGTCTCCCCAACCAGCTGGCATCTGTGCACATAAATCTGCTCTCTCTAAGCTTGAGATCAATCAAAGTAACAAGATGTCTTGATTTTATCATCAAAGAAATTCTGAGTTAGCAAACAACCTTACATATGGGGAAGTGGGCGACAAGAAGTTGACTGGCTAGCAATTCAACAAGAATTTTGACATAGGGAAAGGAGCAAACACAAAGGAATAAACAATATTTTAATTTACCACAAGCTGGGTCACTTGCACAAAGACAACACTGTCAATGCAGTGAACTATCATGTCAAATGACAAGGATTCACATGTTATTTGCACGTTCATAATTATGAGACGAGGGTAAGTCGTTGACTTAGGACAAGTGTCTTGTTTCCAAGGTTATAAGTCAGTGTCTAGATCCTGCAGATTTTTGTTAACCACTGGATCTGTAGTTTTAAAGTGAAAGCAAAAATGTCCTGGGTTAAAGAAATAGGAATTAAAGTCTTTGGAGTCTGGGCACTGCAGCATAACTTTGGAAACAAGATGCTTTTCTTTGAGCTCCCCATTCACCATGGGGAAATGATTTACTCTTGCTTCATAACTACAACCACAGATGTACGACAGCAGTTTACTAGTATATAATATACTGATATGTAAATATGTGACCACCACTGCACAGATGTGAAACATCATGGCAACAACTAGCACTAGACAAACTTGAGATACCAGTGTGGTATTTGTAATGCAAGATAGATATGATACACCAGCATGTCACTAGATAATTAGACTAATGTGAGGCACCAGTGTATCCTTTACTAGCATTAGAAAGAGAAGAAACATGACACATGAAGGTGTCACTTACTAGCCATAGGCATACATAAATGTGCCACAAACACAGGACTACAGGATGACACTGGTCCTACAGACACACTCACTTCCTGTAAGGATTGCAGGCAGCCACCATCTTTAGATTGTGGTCGATAGTGATGGCGTTACCAGACAAGGTGCCATCACACATGACCTCCTTGATGACTCCAATGGCTTCTGTTGTGTTGGCCTCATCGAAGAACAGCACTGTATAGACTGGTCTGTGTGGAGCCAGTGATGCATTCTCTTTTGCCATTCTCTCTGCCTGACGCACCTGATCTATGATTTCTTTTTCTGTAGTTCCTCCATGCACCTAAACAGTATATGAACGGGATCATATAGACTTTCCCAATACACTTTAGCCATTTATTAAGGCTTAGTTAAATCAGGATCACATAAAATCATTTACCACATCATTATAAGTAAATATAATCTAAGCAAGTTAAGCCCATTTACAGCACCCTGTTATATTTTACACCAGTGTACTGTTTTCTTTGTAAGACCAGAAGGGACAAAATAATGCATTAGCATTCCCAAAAGCTACTTATGGGAATCAAAATGCATTTTCACAGACCTCATAACTGTGTATTTTCCATATCTACTGTATCTTTCAAGCGATTGTTTTTAATTTTACGATCCAGCCCGTGGGTGTGTTTTATTAACCAGACACACTGGTGTAGTGCTCCAGCTAATATTCCTTTGTTCAATAACATCACCGAAGGTGTAGCTCAAGGATCTCATTCTTCTATATATTCCTTCATTTAACAACATCATAGAGGATTTAGCTTTAGTCGCACATTTTATATTGTAGCGGGAGCGCGTCTTTGGGACAGTGTTTGATTTTCCTCCACCCTGCACCCTGCACCCCTTCCCTAGACCTGGTCAGCCGGGTGAGTGAGACGTGTGACCCAGGAGCGGGTGACGTAGCCCCCAAGATTTTGTGTACAAACAGTGGGCACAACTCTGTGCCTGCACCCTGCTCCATGCAGCACGAGGGGGGCGTTTCTTCACTTTTTCGAGTGCGGAAGAATCACCATGCACCATGTAAGTGTTCTGGTCCACTGTCAAGTACATGGCTCATGTACCTCAAAATCCCACCTATCTACTTTTCCCTATTTTAAGTTCGGGCGAACTACCATTTCACCTTGTAGCCGTTCGGGTCCACTATCAAGTGGACGGTTAAATAGTGAAGCAAGCAGTTGTGGAACACAAAGTACATGTGAGAATGAGAAGTGATCTGATATGGAAATAAACGATGTATCGAAGAGAATAATTTTTTTTTTTTCAGGAAAAAGCAGGGTCTTTTGTGAACTCCCAGGTCGATCAAGAGCAGGTGTAGATAGAAAGAAAAAAGAACACAACGTGAGGTATTATACTAAATAACATACCCAACTAGTAAAAGCTAGAATTTTAGTGCAAAATTCTCCTTGGGAACTTTCAACAACAAAGAGACAAATAACGGACTAATTGTCACTAGGGCATTAAGGAGCCTCGACTAACCGATGGTGCAGCAACAGCGTGTAATTAGAGCTATGTACAAATGAGATCACTCCGGCTACAATATATATATATATATAACAAAATAAATTCTTTCACTTCACAACATCATAGAGGGTTTAATTCTAGTAACTGTTTCCATCCTGGAGCTTGCCGGTAAGGTGGGTGGTCACGGCTGTCCTGGCATCTAACCCTACCCTAATGGCACGATGTTGCGTTATCCATTGTCTTTTCCGTGGCACGTATCTACTCCATGAGCTGTAGCACCACTGCGACTAGTAAAAATAATATGACCAGGCTTTGTTGGAACAACAAGGAAAGAAGGATGCAAGATGGTGTACAGAAGGGACAAAGTATGGTGCTGACTTCATTGAGAAGAAGGAAGTAGGTAAAACCGTCGTCAGTTATATACCTGAAACAGAATGATTTCCATTCACACATCTGTCAGGCAAAACAATATTGCTCTGATCTCAACACATCAGCAATGAAAAGGAAAGGAGAATATAACACCAATACCGAAGTACATCCTTGATCTTTGCAGCACCCGGTCATTGGAAGAAAAAGAAAGGCCCAGACACTAACCAACAATGGGATGCAAAGATAAAGGTCCTACCATAACCATTTTTAGTCACTTTTATTGGAGCTAGCTTTAGGTAAGGGCGGTGCCCGTCTTCTCCCCCCTGGCTGCCTTACCTTCTCCAACCCGTTACGATCGAGTCAGACCTATTCCAGAGAGCTCGCTATGCCACACGAGTATCAAACCGGCATGCCTCTCGGTTCGGACCCCATTGTTCTTACCACTCCGCTACCCAACAATGGGAAGAAATAGTAAGAAGATCTGGCAGAGAAATGTGCGTCAGAATCGCTGACTTCCCTACACTCTAATGTACAACATCTAGCTGAAGACGCTATTGTCCTGCAAGACCATAATACGAAAATATGAAATTCAGTATACTGTTAACATTACAGGATTTAGTCTGGGTGAAAAAGGTGGGAAAGGGTCTGAAATGATAAGGATTTCTACTCTAATATTTGTAAATAAGCACGAGCTTTTTTCTCGTTAAATGTAGTGGAGGAGGAAAAGAGGTGCAAGTCCTGATGGAAGCTGTACACAAGTTTTTTTTAATTCCCAATAATTTCATTAATATTACATTAATGTTGACTTTACTAGGTTGTAAAATATAAGGTTTCTGTCCGAGTCTAAGTAATAAAAATTATATTTTTTGCAAAAAAAGAAAATATAATAAAACGTGTGATTTTTTTCAGTTTTCATGAATACACTTGTAAGAGACTAAATAAAAAATCTGACCTACCTTAACTTTGACCAGGGTGGAGGCTTTCTTTCCTGGTGTCTGAAGAGCACAAAGGAACTCGACAAGCCTCGTCTTCCCACACCCAGTCTCTCCCATGATCACTACTGGTATGTTGCATCTGACGAAAATATGTAACAATGTGGTTATTACACTGTTAGAATGACAATCCAATGTGATGTGATTACTTTTACATGTCCCATTACATAAAGAGATCAATATTGATGTGGTAACTGTGTGGTGGGCCAGTCACTTAACAACACTACGGTTCATACAGCGAAAACGTTGTGTTTATTGTCTCAGAAAACTACGACGACAGGAAAGAAAGTTCTTTGTATAGCCTTTGTTATTACGTCTGTTACAATAATAAATAATCTACCTGATCTTTCTGATAGAATCTGAAAGAAACTTTTGATGGAATCAAATCTGAGGAAACAACATATATATATATATATATATGAAATAGTTCTATATTGATGGTATAAATCTAATGATACATTAATTTGGATCTAACAGTCAGAACGGTTATTTTCTATTACCAGTCTGACGGAATTTCTCTCAACTGCCCTGCCTAGATGTCTGTCACCTTTCTTTTTTCCCCTTTTTGTGATGCAGATGAGCTGCCGCTTCTAAATATAGGCTCGTACTCAGAGAGACAGTCTGCCATTACTGACTGGTCAATAAGAGAAAATATTTGTCCACTGAAAAACTGAAACCTGTCATTATATGATAGTCCAAACTGATAAAACTTGCTTAGTTGAGGAAGATAAAAGCACCGGAAATATATGCAGACAGAGTATAAGTTGGGCACTTGTCACTAAAACCTAGCTATGATCCTTTCCTACAACCTAACCCTTTCATTATGATTTTTTTACAATGGTATATTTATGTTCTTTGCATTTCTAGCAAAGACCTGAACCTCGGAATATTCTAGATCATGACTATGAAAGATAAAACTTCAACACTATGTAGAAACCTTCATTTATATACAAGATTACAAAAGCGTGTTACCTAAACCTCAGGTAAATGGCCAGCATCTTCTTCACGTTATCTGTAGTCAGCTCATATGTGTCATCAGGATCTATCACAACATCATCTTTAAAGATTTCTTCATCATGCAGTCCAAGCACACGGTACAGGCGGACTAACCTGTCTTCTCTGTAATGTGATAACAAAGCTAGAAGTAAGCAAAAGTATAATCTTCGAGGCAAGAATGTTGTGTCTGATCTGACAAAAGTAAGTATTTACAAAAAAGAAAAGTAATTTCAGAGTCTTTGTCAAAAGTAGTATCAGATGATACTAATATGTTTAATCCATTTTTAGGAGATAAGAGTTAAGTGGAGAAAACACTATATGTGGGCAATAAACTGTATCAGAATCAAGACAAAGGACTGTATGTGATCAGGGAATCAAGTGTAGACGATAGGACCTGCCTGATGAAAGATCCATGTTAGTACACGGCCAATAAGAACAAAGTAAAAGTAAAGGTACAGTAAATCCTGTGATGAGTGGAACTTCTAACCAGCAAACACAAACTGGTTTACAACACAAAACAATTAACCTATGACCGGCAAAGATGGACTGATCAAGCTCTGACCAGCAAGAAGACGATAAGCACGAATGCAGACAGTGTTGTGGAGACAAATTTCGCTCCTTTGCCTTGGCGATGAGCGCAGAGTTTTCCCATTATTGTTGTGACCATATATAATTAAATAATAATAATAATAATAATAGTGAAGATTTTTATAGCGCATATTCACACTCGTAGAGAGCATGCTCTTAGCGCTTAAAACGGGGAAGAGACGTGGACTAAGTAGATACAGAACACAGGGGACGAAAGAAAACGACAGTACTAACAAAAACAGATAACAAAAGGCATCAAGTAACAGGAACAGAGAAAAATAGTGATGGGTAGAGTAGCAAGAGGGAAGGGGGGGGGTAAGGACTAGCATTGTGGACTAGGAGTAGTGCTCAAGGAAGAGGTGCGTTTTCAGTGCAGATTTGAAAGATTCAATTGTAGGAAGGTGGCGGATATGGAAAGGAAGAGAGTTCCATTGTTTTGCAGCACAGTAGCCAAAAGTCCTGTGACCATATGTTGTTGTTCTGGTGACAGGAACAGTCAGAGTACGGTTGTCAGAGGAAGAGCGGAGTTGTCTGGCCGGAGAGTAAGGGATGAGAAGTTCAGAGAAATAGTCAGGACAGGAGCCTGCAAAGAAATTAAAACACAGCACAGACAGTTTGTACTGGATGCGAGAACGGACGGGTAGCCAGTGTAGGAAACGAAGGAGAGGAGTGACATGGTCCCGTTTCCTTGCTCTAAGTACCAGACGTGCAGCGGAGTTCTGTACTCTCTGGAGTCTCTGAATGAGGGATGAGGGGCAGCCTGCCAGCAAGGAGTTGCAGTAGTCAAGTCGTGAAAGAACAAACGCACAGACAAGAGTGTTGGTGGCACGTGTAGAGAGAAAGTGACGGATGGCACTGATCTTACGGAGCTCATAGTAGGCAGACTGACAGACAGCTGTAACATGTTTATCAAGGGTCATGTCTGCGGTGACAATAAATCCCAGATTCCTAACAGATGACGTGAAGGTGATGTTGCTGTCGCCCACCTTGATGTGATTGGGCAGACTGACTAGTGAAGGTTGATGTCTTCTTCTATGGCACAAGAGGGCTTCCGTTTTATCATCATTTAGTTTAAGCTTGTTTTTCACCATCCAGCCCTTGACATCACTAATACAAGCTTCTAGAGAGCTAATAGCAGAGTGAGACTCAGCCAGTAAATAGAACAGTAAAGCTGCGTGTCATCAGCATAGGATTGATGAGACACCTGGTGAGACCGGATGCAAGATGAAAGTGGTTTAGTATACAGGATGAACAGGAGTGGGCCAAGTACTGAGCCTTGGGGAACACCACAGAAAAGTGAAGCAGGGCGAGATGTCTGACCATCGACTACCACAGTCTGGGTCCTATCAGTGAGATAGGAGTTGAACCATGAGAGGGCAGGTCCAGAAATCCCGTAGAGGGTGTGGAGTCTGTGAAGAAGCAGAGAGTGGTCTATAGTGTCAAATGCAGCAGACAGGTCCAGTAGGGTTAATGGAGAAACATCACCACTGTCAAGAGCAGATAATATGTCTGTTGTTACTTTAATAAGAGTGGTCTCAGTGCTGTGGAAAGGTCTATATGCCGACTGAGCTTGTGGAAGAAGATGGTGGTCTTGTAAATAGGCCCAGAGCTGTGTCAAAACTATTTTCTCTATGATCTTAGAGAGAAAAGACAAGTTGGAGACTGGGCGGTAGTTGTTTAGCACATTGACATCAAGCGTGGATTTCCTTAGAAGTGGCCTCACCACCGCATTCTTGAACAGAGATGGGAAAACACCTGACGACAGGCTGACATTTACAATATTAGTGATGGCAGGAAGTAGAGTATCTAGGCACTCGAGCAGAAGGCTTGTGGGCATCGGATCTAACTCGCAGGTTGTTGCTTTAGCTTTTAGAATAACCGCTTTCACATCGGTCTCAGAGACTGGTAGGAACTTGGACATGGAACATCCTGGGAGGACATCACAGGAGATGCTGTCAAGCGCCGACGCCGAGTCTAAAGATGATCGAATGTCCGATATCTTGCTGGTGAAATAATCACTAAAAACTTGCGGCAGCAGTGAACCAGGGTAGGCAGTGGGCAGTGGTGTTGCTGTCTTAGATCCAGTCATTTTATTGCAAATGGTAAAAAGCTTTTTGGAGGAGGTGCAATTAATTATTTGGCCCTGAAGGTATGATGTTTTAGCCTCATAAATGCATTTTGCCACGCTTCGCTTTGCAGCATTGTAAATGTCTTTGTGGATGGCGAGTCCAGTCTTCCGCCAAACACGTTCAGCTCGCCGGCGCGTGCGCTTCAGGTCACGGAGTTCGACACGGATGAGTGAATACCAAGGCGCACATTTAGACTGGCGCATCAGACGTCAAGACACTGGGTCACGTGGTCGTCAACTACTCTACGCAAAACACAGTCAAGTTGCTCGGCAGAGGGTGGTTGGAGGAGCGCCATCTGCAGCTGTGCTTTGAATGCCAGTCTATCAACATTTCGTAATGACCGAGTGGGTCTGAAAACTGGCGCCGATGATGGGCATTTGCGATCCAGTTCTATTAGTACACAGTAGTGGTCAGATGAGAGATCATGGGAAACATCAACTGACTGGACTAAGTGGTCATCAGGTCGATGTATGACCCAGTCCAGGATGTGATCTCTTTTGTGTGTTGGTTGCGACACGGACTGTACGAGACGAAAGGTGTGCAACATTTCGGACAGTTTGACAGTGTCAGGGTGAGCACTGTTGTCGAAGTGCACATTCACATCTCCGAGGAGTATGGCGGGTCCAATTAGTGCATTGCTATAATCCAAGAGATCATGGAATTCCGAGAAAAATGTAGAGGCTGTAAGTTTGTTCCTGGCACTAGGAGGAGGTCTGTAGATGCAGAGCAGGTGCATCGAGCAATGAGGAGCCGAAGAGGAGACTTGTACAAATTCAAAAGACGTGTGAGGGAACGATACGGCAGTAGTAACAGACAGGTACTTGGCAAGTGATGATCTGTAGATTATAGCAATACCACCACCACGTGTAGGGCGGGGGAAAGATTTCAGGCAGTAGCCCACTGGAGTAAGATCGACACACACGCTCTCGTCGCCATGTTGTTTAAGCCACGTCTCGGTGATGATGAAAATATCAAGATGGCGGTCTGTGACGTCTCAGTGATGATGAAAATATCAAGGTGGCGGTCTGTGACGTCTCGGTGATGATGAAAATATCAAGGTGGCGGTCTGTGACGTCTCGGTGATGATGAAAATATCAAGGTGGCGGTCTGTGACGTCTCGGTGATGATGAAAATATCAAGGTGGCGGTCTGTGACGTCTCGGTGATGATGAAAATATCAAGGTGGCGGTCTGTGACGTCTCGGTGATGATGAAAATATCAAGGTGGCGGTCTGTGACGTCTCGGTGATGATGAAAATATCAAGGTGGCGGTCTGTGACGTCTCGGTGATGATGAAAATATCAAGATGGCGGTCTGTCACAAATTCTACTATTTCAACTCGCTTCAGTGATTGTTTTGCGGACGATACCGACTGAGCGTTGAAAAGCCCAACATGGAGGCGAGTGTTCAGTTGTCGTGTGCGGGAAACTTGGGTGACTACTGATTTCAGGCGATCATGTTGGTTTGGTCGCCGAGATGTAAAGTTATTTGACCCAGTTGGTCGGTGGTGTTTCCAGCTGGTGTTACTGGTGGTTATGTCAACTGGTTCACTTTGATCACGGCGATGCTGGTGTCGCCGACGACCGCCACGGAACGGGCGGCGTTTTCTCTTTCGAGAAATGTCACAGTGGCTATGAATGTTCAAAGTACGAAGCACGGTGCAAAGCGCTAATGAGCGATCAGAAGTCTTAAACCTCAGTGATATAAGTTCGTGCCTACCGTAGGTAATTTTCTTGTATGGGAACACGCTGGGGTGGCTGCGTCGTCCTGTCTGGTGCGTTGAGAGTGTCGAAGCAAAGGCCGGCAGAGAGGTTCGGTAGCCATGTTGGAGCACATGGTGTAGTAGGCAGAAGAAAGTCCAGCAAAGAAAACTTTGAAAACGTCCTTCTTCCACGAGCGAGCAATCCACAAACATTCCAGAGTAGATGTTTTCAAATAAGGAAGCAGAAGATGTAGAGCACATGAGAGAAAGATCAGTCAATCACAGTGAAAATACATATAATTTGTAGAGCTGCCCCATCAAGCACATGATGCGACAAGGGCAGGTAACTCTGCTTTATTTAGCAATAAATTAAACAATAATTATTTATGGAAGTACGAGTTGCTTTGATGTGTTAGTGTTGCCAAAGAGACCACATTTTAGTACCCTGTAGGTGTACATTTGTCGCGAGAATTAGGGCGTAGAGACGTGTTTTAAAAATAAAGTTGAAAGGGTGATCATTTCCTTGAGGAATGCTGAATCTTGAGGGTTGCGTCTTTTTTTTTTTTTTTTTTTTTTAGGAAAGTGACAATATTTATCATTTGAACAACATGTAAAAGTTAAGAAGGTAGCAGCATCTTGTGATATATAACAATGGATTCATATGTGGAAAAACGCAGAATTTCGGAATGCGTAAATTGGGAGAATGGCAGTTGCTACAGCTTGAAATACTTCAATAAACATTATTTATGACCAGTATAATTAAACAGTGATTCTTGTAAGCAAGAACATGTCAGTCAGTGTACACATGATGTCGCTATGATGTCCTCCTCCTGTTGTCCCCCTTCCCAAATCTTGTATAGGGTAGACTTGGTTTCGTATTTTATCTGAGATTAGGTTGTGTTTGTGTAGTAGGAGAGGAGGATTCGTTCTTGTCAACAAGAAGCCGAAAGTTACCGAACACATGGTGCTGCTGCATTTCCTCCCATTCCCCTTCTCTAGTTGAGTTGTATTGTGGTTGTATAGAGTGGGTAGGTTTGGCTTGTGACTCAGTTGAGTTGTATTCTGCTTGTACACATCCCCTCCTGTAGACTGGGCAGTCTTTGCTTTGTGTCGTAGTTGAGTTGTATTGTTTGTATAGGCGCTGAGTTGGTCTCGTATCTTTTATAATGCTTTGCATGGATTGTCTGAAATGAGCCCAAACTGCTGTTCCCGATGCATCACGTTGCATATGTCACGAAGAACTCTTGCATGAAGAGATTTGAAATGCTTTACAATTCTAATTTTCTTTTCAACTGAAGTACAGTTCTTCCAACATTGATAAACAAAACAAAACAAAAAACTTAAACCCATTTTCAGGAAATACTGGTGCATAGAGATGAAAATCATTTTTAATAACATTCGCATTCATTTTTGCAAGAGTTGCTGTAGTTGTCAAGTTGCTTGTTTATTTACCTGTCTTATGTTGGGAGTGTACTGGTGTCACAAAGGTGTCAACCTCTGAGAAGTGGACACCTGCCATGTAAGGACAGTTTTATCTGATGAAAGGTTCTCCGTACATCTAAGGTCTTAATGTAGTCATGTAATCTTCAGTGTAAAGTAAAATGTGGAGAGTGACCACACTCATCTTGGACCAGTTTCTTTAGGCAATGCCCATCTTTTCTCCCCTGATCCCTGATAAGCCATCAGGTACTCATTCAACAGTTGCGCAAACTGGTAAAGTACGCTGCTCCACACAGGTTTCAAGCTAGTGCACCTTCCGCAGTGTTCCAACTATTTGGTTATTCACTTCCTCTGCTTATAGAAAGATTGGGGAGGAGACGGGGATAACCCTCACAAAAACGATGGCTCGAAAATAATACCTAACTCCCCAGATACTGTAAGGTCAGGTACTTCTTGTGCTGTGTAGATGTTCTCAAGCTGTTTAATAAATCAAAACTTTTGAGCTCTGCAAAAACATGAACTTTAAACAAAAATAAAAAATCTTTTTACCAACCAAAGTTTTACATTCCCAAAAAATTTTAAGTGATAAAAAGAATGTCTTTTGGTTCAGAGCCGCAAAAAACAACTATGACCAAAGTTTAGTTACAGTTCCAGTAAGGGAACTGATTACCTGGTATGATGTCAGCATTTTGATATTAAGAGTTCCAGCAACCTGGGTATGATAATTAAGTCACGAAACAGAGCACCAAGCTCCCTTTCTGAAACATCTGATTACTTGGCAAGCTCCATGTTTAAACATTTGATTACCTGGGTAAGAGATCAAAGTTTTCAGTGAGGGGTACTCTGTTGAAGATCAGACAACGAAAGAGGGCGGCATTCATGATGGCTGGCACCAGCACACGGCCTGTCTGCTGATCCGTTAAGTCGAAAGTCCCGGGGTTAATGGAGAAGCCCAGAAATGTCATTGAGCAGGCATCCGGGTTGAAAAAGATGTAGGGGTGGGGACTGCAATGACACAAACAAATGTACAAGACACAAACCTTAAAAAATGGCGACTTTCCCTGTCCAAAAATTAAAACTAATAAAACAGACATGCATAGATGCAAAATGCATTTTTAAAAACACAGCAAGTCAAAGCCTATATTGACTGCTGTATAAGAATAACAGTCTGAATAATGACAATTGTTAAAGACCATCCCGTGGTTCCCTTTTTCTAAAGATATCGATAGATATGTCTTACTGTTTTTACATTCACATTAAAATTAAAATACTCCATCTTACATTCACCTGGTCGAAAAGTAAGTCCAGTGTGGAACCTCGATTATCTGGTCTTAATTAATTGCGCATTCGTTTATCCGGAATCGCCTAAAAAAAAAACCCAACCTGCTAGACATTACAAGACCGTCAAGAATTCCGACTACAAGAGTCACAGCTTAAGTTTTTTTGTCGATGGGTTTCTGAGAAATATTCTAAAAGGATTGCAAGTATAGCATGTGTGCACAAGCCACACGATCCCCTGCTGTCAAAAACCACGAGACTGAATCCGATGCAGTGGACTTGTTCCGAACACTCTCCCTCCCTCTTTTCATTTGTCGTCTGCTTCAACGCTTTTCTTGGAAAAGACTGTGTATACAGAGTGAGTCGCACCGTTCGTGAAGGCGACACCTTGTTCAGAGTGAATTCTGTTGTTTATAAACAACACAGGAAAGGTAAGAATTTCACTGTACTGCACCTATTCCAGCATTTGCAAATGTTTAGAATTATTTTCGATTATCCGTGATTTTTGATTATCTTGATGACGGGTGCTGGTCATTGAACAGGATAATTGAGATTCCATTGTATTTTGCATCTGTAATCAATGTGTGGCGCAAGCAAATCTGCTCAAGTGTGGCAAGGCAGTGCCATGTCACCCCACTTTTTCTACCTCCATTGTTTGCGGGGCGTGCGATAAGATGATATAAAATAATCTTTTCTTTCCAACCTCCAAAATGTATTCAGTAATAGTACTTTATCAGGTGAGCATATCTTGTTAAAATATACCTGTAAAAAAAACTTTAGAAGACTAAAATCCTGTCTGTGAGGGCATATATCGGGGCTTTTGCTATTTTTTATTTTATTACTAACAAAGGAACACCTAGATAGAACTCTCTCTCTCTCTCTCTCACATGACATCTATGTCATTAATTTGAAAAAAATTATGTCCATATCCGTGCCAAAATTTGCTGTGTTAATTATCGTTTGAAACCATGGTAACGCATCTATAACATAAAAATGTAGCTAACATACTTCGGCAAAAACCGTATGAACTACAGCTATTATGCAAATTTTTCATAAAGGAAACAAGG
This sequence comes from Marisa cornuarietis, assembly GCA_004794655.1. NCBI lineage: Eukaryota > Metazoa > Mollusca > Gastropoda > Architaenioglossa > Ampullariidae > Marisa > Marisa cornuarietis. Next base: position 428,759 of record SMMW01000023.1, read on the forward strand.
ACTACCAAAAATAAAATTAGTCAGGCTCAGACCAAAGACGTGGATTTGCATAACCCACAACACGTGTCTCTCTCACTCCTATTATCTCACTCATTGTGAGAACATTTCAAAGGAGGTACTGTAGCACCAGTATGAGCCAGGGTAAGTCAGCGCTTACTAGTCGACTGATCGGTGGGAGGTGTGACGATGAAATGGGTCGTGGATGAAACAAAAAGTCCTACCCTATTCACCAGTTTTAGAGTGTGATGTCTGTGTCTGTCTGCTTGTGTGTGTGTGTGTGTGTGTGCGCACGCTATCAAGAAAGATGTCTGCGGCCAACCTTGTCTTGTGTGTCTGTCCACTACCCTAGATGACCCGTGCTGATCAGCATAAATCAGCCAGAACCAGACGAGCAATGGATGAACGATGAATCAATGATGCCTTCTGAAGGATCACGTACTTTGCGTGCCTGCGCATGTGTGTGATGTACCATAGTCACAACACAAAGTATAAGTGATCCATGTTTTCTAATCCACTGCATAATTGGGGCACTAATATGCGGCATGTTGCTAATTCTGACGCCCGTTTAAAACATATTTCTATATTATTCATCATATACTTCCAAATCTTCTAAATAATATGAAAATATCGAAAAAACTCAATGAAAAAAAGATTAACCTGCTCTCCCAGGTACGCCTCAGTTCGTACTGCTCAATGCCTGTTTCTGTATCCTCTGGTTCCACAAGTGCTGACAGGTATTCTTCACTCATTTTCAGAGAACGTGTGGCAAAATCCTGTATGGAAACAAACAATTTTTACAAGAAATCATGTATTAAATAAGAGACTGTGTGGTATAGTCCAGTACCCAAATAAACAGCTTTCAGAAAAAAATATGTAACAATTCATAAGTATTGCATAAGCTGTGAGCCTTTAGGAGATATTGTAACATATCTATCTCCATCGGAGATAATTTTGAGTGGATTTGTTGGATTGTCTAAAAATATTGACCCATAACATTTTATGGAATATAACATTAAAGAACTGTTATTGTAAAGGCGCACGAATTTTTGGAGTAAGCGTCATGCTTGGACGGAGAATGATATGAAAAGGAGTATGAATGGAATATGAGATACAAGATAAGTGCTAAAATACAAGTTACAGGTGGCAGTTGGGAGAGTATATGTCCTTTCTGCGTGATGCCACAATGGCGCGGAGGAAACTCCCGTGTAAAAGGACCGGACCGGCTAACACCGCCTGCTGTTACCAACCAACAGCGCATCTCGTCCTGTGTTCAACTGTGATTGCCTTCGAGGGAAATTCAGGGATGCTAACCTTTTCCAGGTGCAGCAAGTAGTTTCCGAAACGTATGTGGTTAGCGACCTAGTGCATGTCCCCGTGCCTGGTATCTTTCCCACACGGTAAGAACACAAGCGTGGTTGGTGTACGTGATTTATGCGCATCGCTAAGCGAGATTTGGAGAAGGCGTATGTTCTTTGCTTATTTCTCGTCTTCCGCACTTCACATATCAACGAGAACTGTGTTCCCAGCCTAAGTGTAAGTACTGATCAGTGACCCTTGCCTGACATGGCTGTCTTGGGTTCAGATCTCTTCTCTGTACTTTTTCTGCAAGTGGCATCTGCTAACAGGGCTGGATGTTCTGCTATGATATAGCCTTAGATGCTGGCTTGGCGTTAGGTTGCTTGGTTGTTACCGCCGTGCCAGTAACTAAGGCTATATCACGGCGAGAAAAAGTAATCTTATTTTAAAATGTTTCGGGACTAAAAACCCCCAAGTGAAATAACATCATGACAGGGAATGCTATTAAGGGTTATTAGGTCTACTCTACACATCAATTTCAGACAAAGGATAACTAATTCAAACAAAACTGCTGACAGATATAAGGAGCTAGATGAAATAAAGATATTCAAATAAAATTGTGTGCCACAGCCAACATGACAGACAAGTTTACAGATGTGCTCTTAAAACACACTTTATCGTTTGATTATGTTTATGAAGTGAACAAAACAGATGGATGTAGAATGACAAACAAGTTTATTATACTTACAATGCATGCTTACAAATTCCTTCACAAATACACAACATACAAGCTAAACTAAGGAAGCTTATTTACGATATTTATACAAATGAAGCAAAGATGGATAGATGAAATACAATATATTGAGCATGTAATGTAAGCTACACTGACAGAATGACTTACTCTGGACATCTGTATGAGAAAGCGCAGGACAAAGAGGGAGAAGCCCGGCAGATCCCGGCTCGTGGCCATGCTGCAGTAGACAGAGTTCTCAAAGTCCTGAAGTTGTTTGTTCAGGAAGTGAACAAAATGGTGTAACTCAGACCAGGAGGGGTTCTGCACACCACAGTGTCTGAAAGAAGAAAGAAATACTATAGATTCTTCAATTAATAATAATAATAATAAATGCAAGATTTATATAGCGCCTACTCACATTCGTAAGGAGCATATTTGCTCTTAGCGCTTGAGAAGGAGACGTGGACAGCATAGAAGGACAGAATAACAAAGAAACAACATATGAATAAGGGGATGATAAACAACAGTATTGATGATGAATCAAAACAAATACAGAAAATGCAAAAAGGAACCAAGTAACAAGGACTGAGAGTATCATGATTTTGCAAAGGAAGAGGAGCAGGGAAGTATCAATAAGCGGAGAAGATAGGAAGGGTGTGATAAATGACAAGCAGTGTGAGAATTAACTGTTGTTAGGAGTAATGTTTAAGCAAGAGGTATGTTTTCAGTGCAAATTTAAAGGATTCAATAGTGGGTAGGTGGCGGATATGGGAAGGGAGAGAGGTCCATTGTTTCACTGAACTGTAACTAAACTCCTGTGACCATATGTTGTTGTTCTGGTGACAGGAACATGAGACGGTCGTCAGACGGGGAGCGGACTTGTCTGGTTGAGATGTAGGGGTGAGAAGTTTAGGGAAATAGGGGGGGGGGAGCAATTCCTTCCTCTACGCATATAAATCTTACATTGTGATTTACATGCATGATTTGTTGAAGGTAGATATACATCTGCACATATCTATTAGTGTACATGTCAAATTCTCAAAGTGTTCCACTATTTAAAAGTCATTCATTTTTGTAGTATATATATATCATTTATATATATATATATATATTAACCATCAACGGCCTAAAGTAACATTTTTAGTGATCTATATCATATCCAGTTCAGAAGACCATAAAACGAAAATTTTACAGATGACAAAAAAATTCATAAAATATAGTTTGATAACTAATATTATGGGCTGATTAAATTTAAGCATTTAATGCTATGTCAGCAATAGAGGTTGTATTAAGGTAAGAAAGGGTTAAAATAATAAACAAAACAAAATATAGCAAGAGGGCTCAGTCCTGTTGTTTGAAACTTTGACACATAACACACAAGGAAATAAAAATTGTCATTGAGAGTTACATATTTAACTGTTTGTACAATACAATGGCCGACCTAACAAAAAGGAAAATACATCAAAGACACATTAATGAAATGAAAGGAGTGGGATTTTTTATATAAAAAATGCAATTAAACTAACTGCATTTATAAGCAAGTTTTATTATAATAGTAATGAAAGATTAAGTTATTTACAAAACTTTGCTATTTTATTAATAATTTAGTGTAATATTCTCTTCTTGTTGTATCTAATAAAAGGCAGTTTTCCAGACGAGAATTATTTCTTGCACTTTGCTTTGGCAAAAATGTGTTCATATAAGTACATGCTTTTAAAGAGGGAAAAAACTTATGAAATTGTCATTTTCTGCATAGTTTCAGTAACATTCTAAAAGAAACATTTCTTTAAATTTGCTGTTCTCTCTGAGTCACTTTGAAGGTTAATAGATTTAGTTGAAGGTGTCCTGAAATCTTCATCACTAAATGATATTGCATGTTTGGCATTTTCTGAACAATAATATAATGGCTTCCACATAACTTTCAGCATCATTTGTTCCCTTCTTAAAACCGATTGCTTTGATTTTAATGAAGTTAAAAGATTTATTTTGTGTTCAGCTGACCCTGGAGATTGGTGAACCCAGCTGTGTGCAGTGTCATAATGTCTTGTCGAATTCTATTCCTTGACACAGTAAACAAACAGGATTCCCATCAAAGAAAGAAGCACAAATCAGACCATTTTTAGTGAAAATATAAACAACTTCCTGTAAACACTGTTTTTGCTGGTAGTCATCACTTTTATCGTAAAAGGGAAGGACTGAAACTCTTTGGGCTTTATCTTGAGTGTCATGTTCTTGGAATGAATGAAATGCATACAATTCCACAGCAGTGCTTAAAGAGATATTACCTTTATTTTTTAATTTACTTAGGAAGTACACCTAGTTTTTTTATATATTTTTGTTAAATATGCTTTTGTAAGCTTTGTGTCTGCGAGCCATAGACTGAGCGCCCTTACAATATAGGGACGTCTAAGGTAAATGGGGAAAATGGGGAAAAATGAAAACAGAAAACAAAATGACAAGGGTTGACGATGAAGGAAGAGGATACAACAGCTTCAGTGACAGATTTAAAACCTGCTTTTTAAATACATAAATGATGCAATATTAAAACAACAAAACTGTTCAGTGCAGTCCTCACCCTGTACTGGATGATGAAAGGATGTAATGTCTTTGTCGTTGACAATCTTTCCCACACTAGTTTTGCCTGAGTAACCACAATCAGGTCACGAAGGGAACACTACACTCTTTTATATGCAACAGCCATTTCTTCCTGCTTTCGTTAATACAAATACATTAAGCTTCAATTAATGATCCAAGGACATACCTGAGTAGGGTATCCAGGCAATCCTTTTTATCACCACAATTAGATGAGAGTGCAAAGGCTGTAGGCTGTTGCTGTGTGTCCATACAATGGAGGTAGTAGAAAGGTCGCTGAAACACCTCACTTCTAAACTCTTGGTCATCAAAAAGTCTGTCATTTGTCTGATAACCTGCAAATAACATGGTGAGACTTTACATTCATCTCTTGTACCTCATACCATGAACCCAAGACTATCTGTCACATAAAAGCTTTCCTGATTGTCTGCATCTTGAATATTGGATGTTTAACCTGTCAACAGTTCATTAAAGTATATCAGCTACCTTTTGGTCTTCCTACACTCACTATACTCATTAGCTAGAATCACGTTTTACATGTTGCACAATATGATCAAATAAAAACAAGAGAGCCATTTAACAGACGAAATAACTTATAGGAGGGAGAAATAAATGGATCAAAACAGCATCACATGGTTTCCCATGCTTTGTAACAGGATGACTGTGTTTCTAGAATGACATGACTTGTCAGATTAAATATATTTACATGGCATCAATAGAGATAAAGCAAAAATAACATATGGAGTTACTATTACAGAAACTGTTTATGATATGTAGCCGGACTGATCGCTTCCTCACTCGGACCAACACTGCGGCCATGGCGCCAAATCAGTCCGTTCATCTTTAGGGTTCCAGGGAAGAGGACGGAAATTCCCCAGGAGAATATTCTGCTAAAATTCTAGCTCTCGTTTGTCGGGTGTGTTATCTAATATGAGACCTCGCGTTGCGTTCTTTTTTCCATCTACTACACACCCGCACTTAGCCGACCTTGAAGTCCACAAAAGACCTGCTTTTTCCAGACAAAAGTGTGTTTTCAACGGTGCATTGTTCAACTCCACGGATCTTCATGTGTGTTCTCTGCTATGTGACAATTAGGGACGCACTTTCTCTCGCTCTACTGATACTCGTTCATCTCATTCACACCACGAGGACACACGTACATCACACTAACATTCGTGCAAACTGATACGCTCACACAAGACAGATTTTATTTACATTATTTACACATACAACTACTATTTCTATTCTAACCTACCCAGCCTACTAACACCTAGCACCTAACTCCCTGGGGTGGGGGTAAGAGTAGGTTTGAGTGACGTGAGCCATTTTCCAGCAGGACCATAACACCTTGCGGCAAACTGGTATTTCTCTCGTACTCGGGGTGGTCAGAACTAGTGTTACCTGGCGGCAAGCAAAGCCATTGGAGGAGAATCAAGGAACCTAGTCACACGTACTGCGGCAACTAAGCTGCTCAGTCGTCTTTCGGTAACAGGTGCAAGAACCGACTTTTTCCTGCTATTTATACTAAAATATGTGGGTACTACATCACCCGTTGTGTTGTTAAGCATAGGGTGTAAGGGGGTGCAGGGTGGAGGGAACAAGGCTCTGTCAGCAGTACATGCTTTTTGTAACAAGTACTCCCTCTACAGATAATTAAAAAAAAATGGAGCTCAACAAGACTAAAAGAGTAGGGTGGTGGGATGCTGACAATTACAATAAGTTATGTTTGTAGATGTATAGAGAGAGGCAAACTCTAAACAACTGCTCAAAAACATAACATTCTTAATAGAAGTCTGCAGTGGTTTCCTCTATGAGAAAGTTGTATTTCAGATACGTGTTATCTGGGATAGTTAATGACTTGTATGAAAGAAGGCCGAGCTGATGTGATGCTTACCAAAGAAGTGAAATCACAGCAATGATCAGCTCATTCACTTGTGTTATTTTTCATGTTATATTCTTGTTTATATTAATAAGATGTTATTGAAATTTAACAACAGTTTGTTCTTGCTTATGCAGAGATTTTTTGTTTTGAAAACATTTTATACTTAGAAATAGGAAAGTACAGCTCCTCCTTTTTCATTTTGAAACACCAAATGCAGTTGATGTTCACTAACTCATTTACAAGGATGTAGACATAAATAAAAAGCCACACCTTCATTACAGTTATAAGCTTTGTAAAAGACTATTTCTCTTTGATTATATTTGTATTTTATTATAAATTTTTATTGTCTCCTCATGGAATTTATATATAGCTGTGCTGCAGTATGATGTGCATGCAAACACGTGTCATGTATTTATATGCATATATATCTGCATATGGCATCCAAGATTGTATTTCTGATATTAGACTTTAGATGACCCACAACAAATTAAAACTAAATTACGGAAAAACAGAAGCTTTTATTTTTTTAAGGACGAGAGCCAGAGTTGACCCTTCATTGCCTGTCTCTGTTCGGGTAGGCGATGCCGATGTTCCTTTTGTTACTTCAACACGTAACTTAGGTTACATGATGTCTGCTGACATGTCTCTTGAAAAAAATGTCGTGCTGTGTACTATGAGCTCCGGAAGATCAGCTCCATTCTTTATACTCTGTCCACCTCCAGGGCCGGTTCTACCTATTAGGCAAACTAGACACTCGCCTAGGGCGCAGGGACTGAGGGGGGCGGAAAAAATGGCCAGCTCATTTTTTTAAGATGAATAATTTTTGGGAAAAATATCATTTTCACAGAATGATATTAGCAGGACACCTTTCCTCTGCTTGTAGACTGACCACCACGCTAGTTTCTCACTACATGTATTCCAGGAAAACCCCATTATCCCAGAGCGTGCTTGCAGTGACCAGCTAACCAGCAGGGAAGTAGAGGGCGGATGGGGCGGCAGAGGGGCGGCGATGGGCGATGAGAGGGGCGGCGTTGGTGGATGGCAAAGGGGGTGGTGGCGCAGTCATGGAGGGGAGGGGGCGCAAAAATGGCCTGTTTTTTGTTTTTAAGTGATGAAAAGTGTAAGGGGAAAAGATCATTTTCACAGAATGACATGAGCAGGACGCCTTTCCTCTGCTTGTAGGTTGACTTCACCACCCGAGTTTCTCAGTTCATGTATTACAGGAAAATCCCATCATTACAGGGCGCACTTGAAGTGACCAGCTAACCAGCAGGGAAGAAGAGGGCGGAGGGGGCGGAGGATAGACAGTGGAGGGGCGGGTTGGTGGATGGGGTCTGGTCAGGGCGGACCTTTACGATTGATGGAACCACATTCCACTAATACCAACCTCACCTTTCTCTCTTCTGTCCTACTTTGAAAGACAGTCCACACTTATGCATTGAAAACACTGCAGCTGAGATCAGGGACAACAACACTGACGAGTTTGCTACGCGAGTTTCTGTTTGGTTATGACAACTGTTTTATGTTCAATATTTTTTACACTTACGAACTTTGAACCCAAAGGAACTTAGCTAATGTCACGATCGCCTTCTTAGTTAATAAGAGTATTAAAGTCTTTAGCAGACAAACATCAAGGTACAGTCACTTGAAGTTTATAGTATATATACTTTTATTGTCAAATTTTAGATCAATTTTTTTAATTCACTGTCACGAACCTGTTTTCTCCCTAGTGCTGTGTACAGGGTGACACTGATGGCCTAGAGTCTTGTACTTACTGTTGTGACTCATGGTCGTCAATAGTTAACTTTCTTATTAATTATTATATTTCGGTTCGATTGGTGTACTACGCTTAATTTAGTTGTCAAATTGTAATGTTTGTTTATTTTTATTATCTAAGAGTGCGTCTGTCTGTCTACAGTTTAAACAGATAGCTTATTGTTATGCTCCATTGACAGAATATTTGAAATTGGTTATTAAGAGATAATGCGTACTAAGACCTACAAACCCTATGCTGGACACCACGCTGTGTTGATCATTGGAATGTGTTTGGGCAGCTGCATTGACACCATGATTTACAACTTTGTTTTGTTAGCGTCTAGAAGACTCTCCCTTGACGGACCTCGTACTGCCCCGCCCACCTGTCAGGTGTGACTTTGGATGGGAACATGTGATAGTCGATGAGGGTGGTCTAGATGCTAGAAGCTGTGATAGCTTGAGTTTTAGACCACACAGCAAACTGAGACCAGAGCAAGGTGCTACAGATTTCTTGTCTCCATCAGTGAGCAGTCAGTCGTCACTCCTTAAAACCTTTTACACGAGTGTTTGAACTCCCCCTACTCATAAGTGTAGGTCTGATTTGGGAGGCATGCAAGTAGCCATGTGTGTATGATGCACGTCTGCAATTGAAAAACAGACGTAGTTTTTCTTGACAAAAAGTAGTTCTTACTTAAAAGTTATTAATCCAATCGGAGAGCAAATTCTCGAAAAAGATTTAATTTTAATAAGCCATTCCTTGACACTTCTGGGTTCCAACACTTCTGGTCATAATGAGTTCTTGTAGAAAACAACTTTTGCAAAACTTTTAATTGAACAAACGGGTCCCTTACAGCCTTGTGATCTTTAATGTAAGTCTAGGATAGTTGTTTAAAATTTCAGTTAAGAAAACAGAGTTAAGCCTAATCGTATATATATATATATATTTGATAATCTGGAGGGGGGGCTGGGGGGGCGCAGTATTTGTCTTTCGCCTAGGGCGCAACACAGCCTTGCGCCGGCCCTGTCCACCTCAACTACCATGTCTCATCTGCTCATTTGTTCTGTCTAAACTAAACTATTGCAGCTCTCTTCTTGCTGGGTGTCCACAGTACCTCATTGATAAGCTTCAGAAAATCCACAGCTCAGATCCTCGTCTCGTTTTGCGGACTCGTAAATCTGAACATGTTGTATCCCTTCCTCACTCTATTCGTTGGCTACCAATTAAAGTTAGTTAGCGACACAGGCCCGCACTAACCTGAACCTAGCGGCGACACACGCCTACAATATCATATCCTACTTGCTTCTTCTCTCTCAACGATCACTCAAAAACGTTACGCATGCGCTCTCTTTCTCGAACATTTTTTACATCAAAGCTTGCGTCATTCATCCAGACTTGCGTCATTCATCCAGACTTGCGTCATTCACCGAGGCTGACGTCATTCACACTTGCTCACGCGCTCGCTAGGATGACCTAGAGTCCTAGACCCACTAAAACATTTCATTCGTAACAGTTACAATAGACTACAAGCTCTCAACTCTATCCTATGGATTCTTCGAAGGCTCCCCACTCCACTACTTTACTAAAATTTTGTCTGTCTACAGCCCTGCACGAAACCTTTTAGCTCCTCATCAGGCTCCATCATTCTATCCTCCCTCCCAGTCAGTCACATACGGACAACGGACGTCCTCCCTCTGTGCTGCTAAGCAGTGGAACTCTCTTCCACATCACATTCGCCACTGCGACTACAAGGCTACATTCAAACAATCTCTGAAAACATATCTTTTCATGTAATGGCTCCATCTCACACTGCTTACAGTACTTGTATCCATTCATACCTCCATGCATTGCTTTACATTCTACTCTTGTACCTCATCTTTATGTTGCTCAGTGTGTCTACACATATCTCACCCTCCACTGTCTCTTAATTATCTTTCATTTATCATTACTGGTCTGCGTAGAGAGTGCGATCTGTCTTGGTCGTGATTCTGCATGTTATAAATTCACATTATTATTGTTACATGGATGTACAAATAAATTAGTTGGGAATAGTGTAGATTAAACTGTTTTCTGACGATGTTTGACAGTATTCACTTTTGAGCCACCACAGTGTTGCTACATTTTTAGTATGGGCCTAACGCTTATTAAAGAAGGTCATAGTACATGTATATTAAATAAACATTCATATGCAAGAAGGTATCTAAACATAGGTGGTCTGACATTTTGCTGTAATTCTATATACACATTAAAAGATTAAAAGAATGATTCAAATTAGTATGCACATGCACTCATATTTGCACCATTTGAGAAATAGTGGTAATAATTAATATTGTATTATGTTGACCTTTAAAGCCCATCAACCCGATTGCTGAGCAAAAATCGCTGGGAACAGAGCACAAAGTATCACAAAAACATATTCAGGTGGTATTTTACGACAAGAGGCACGAGAGATTTTATATTAATATTTTTCTCTAAAGCACACCTGGATTTTGTCGAGAAAACAGGAAGTGACGAAACGAACGTATTTCTAAAAATAGCGCCGTTTGCACTGGCTGAAGTCGAAGAGAAAAGATGCAATCCTCGGTAAAAGAAAACTTACCAGGACACATTGTGCTGTTGCTGAATGTTCTCTTCCACACTCAGAGGGAGTGAGTTTGTACTCATGAAGGAAATCCTACAGATAATGGCAGCAAACGCCAGTGGACGAACTTTGTTCACAGATGTGTATATATGTGTATATGTGTGTATATCTGTTATATGTGTGTACAGATGTGTATAGATGTGTATATACAGGTCTCTGCTTTGTTCAAACGTGCCATGTGAACTTGGTCCCCACACTGTACTCAAGAATTTGCTCAAAACATTTCACAATGGACTGTTATCAGTGACTTATACAGTACAAGCAAGTCTTGGACTTTCAGTAAAGCGAAGAAATGTTATTGCTACAGCAGAGCTTACTATACAACAGCACGAGATGTTAACACCAACTACGACTGTTGGTAGACCAAGCACCAGCTATACAACATCGACAGCTTCTACACCGTCTGGCATGGTGTGACAGTCACACACACATCATCAGTCGCATCTTTATCAGAATAATGCTAACAACAACTGTCAGTGTGAGGACGCCATTGATGTGGGTAATCGAAACAGCTAAAAAAGAAAAAAAAAAGAATTGAGGGTGACAAACAAATAAAGTTCCAATCTGTAGGGCTGTATTCCAAATTCAGCTGTTTCATTTTTTGTCCAAAAGAAATCGTTTCTTGAACACAACATCCTGAGCGATGTTTCTTCATTTGACATGAAGACATGTACACTCGATGTTACAAATACTCAGGGCGTGTAAGAATTCTTCGGTACAGGAGAGTATTTTTTCCCGCCTTCCTAGTGGCAGGTGAGAATGCCGATGTTTGAAGGCTGATATCTTTAATATTAAGCATAATTATGCACTCATATTTTTGTAATTATTATTTTAAAACAAACTTCACCCGATCATAAAGAAAAAATGTTTCATTGAGAAATTGTGCTTGGTGGTCACACAAGCAGAGTATTTGACATGAGTAGATTTCCAAAGTGTGTATCATGTAATAAGCTAACCATGTCATACACAGACACTGTTTTTGACCACTACTGTATTTATACAAAATCTTTGTTGTTACATCATTCATCCTTGAGGTCAATCAACCCTTGCATGACCAGCAGGAACGGGGTGAGGTTAGACTAGCGGGTACAGTTATGAGAATTACACACTGTTATGACATCCAGCATTCCTCCTACATTATTTTCAGAGATCTCTACCCCAAGAGTAAGAGGTATTTTTTTCATAGCAAAGGTGATTATTCAGTGAAATCTACAGATGACAGTAACAGCCCTTTATGGGATATGAAAGAAACTTTAGATACAGGAGCTAAAGATACTGGCATAGGATACTTCTGATAATTTTTTTCACCCAGAACAGTAAAGGGCACAAATTTTCATCCCATCTTTTATTTTGTTGTTTTATTATAAATGGCAATAATCCTTTCACACCTGAAATCAATAGAGCAGGAAAACCTCCTCATACCTTGCAGTCTTCCAGGCTTTGTCATGATAGTCAAGCTGTCCAGAGGAGACCAGCAAGTGAGACTGGGAAGGATATCTAAAATGGGATGAACAAGTACTTTGTCCTTCTGAAAAATAACAAAACTGGGAATTGATAAATAAATCCCAATATATGATAAATTATGGCCAAGTACAAGGATTATACTAATGACAAAATATTATTTTTATGTAACAATAAAATGCATATCAGCTGATGGTTTATATAGGCAACTCCAACATAGTTTCCCATTTGCTCTGTGAGTTTGTAAACGGCCTCCATACAGATAGAAGCCGGCTGTGAAAAAAATATTCATCATCAGCTACTCAGACATTGATACCGAAGGTGCATCGTCAACATTTTTACAGTTGTGGAATAATGTAAAAATTGTAGTGCTTGTGTGATGAATAGGCTACAGAAGGTTTCTGTAAATGCATGTATGCATGCACATACTTGGTGGATGGATATAATCAGACCTGAATGCCTGGCCATGATTTCTTTGCATGGACACTATCAGGAAGGGTGAGATACTTGAACAAATTCAGTACTCTGTTATCCAAAAAGTCAATGAAATTCAAATAAACGCATACATTATTTTAAAAATCTTGGAGACAGGAGAAAACGAAGGACCAGATTTGTCTGAGTGACCTGGCGACAAATATTTAGAATTTAGATCTGAAACTGTTTGTCATGGGGAGACTCATCCCTTACTCGAACTTCTCATCCCTTACTCTCCGGCCAGACAACTTCGCTCTTCGTCTGACGACCGTATCCTAACTGTTCCTGTCACCAGAACAACAACATATGGTCACAGGACTTTTGGCTACTGTGCTGCAAAACAATGGAACTCTCTCCCTTTCCATATCCGCCACCTTCCTACAACTGAATCTTTCAAATCTGCACTGAAAACGCACCTCTTCCTTGAGTATTACTCCTAACACAGTCCACACAATGCTCGTCCTTCTTACCCTCCCCCCTTCCCTCTTGCTACTTTACCCATCTTTCTCGGCAGAATCACTATATTTCTCTGTTCCTGTTACTTGATGCCTTTTGTTATCTGTTTCGTCGTCAGTACTGTCGTTTTCTTTCGTCCCCTGTGTTCTGTATCTACTTAGTCCACGTCTCTTCCTCGTTTTAAGCGCTAAGAGCATGCTCTCTATGAGTGTCAATATGCGCTTAAAAAATCTTCACTATTATTATTATTATTATTATTATTATTATTATTATTATTATTATTATTATTATTATTCCAAGCAGTGGCCTTACAAAGCAAACAGCTTCTAGTTTGGTGCACCAATAGCCGCTATGGTATGGGACCTATCAGTTCCAAAATACTACTGGCATCTTTCTGCCCACTACCAACTGATGTACCTATGTAATTTTACGTTATATCTTTGTCATGGTCAGGGCTGGTAGAGAGGGGACGGGGGTACAACTGACCCTGTGTTCCTTCCCCTCTACCACAGGAAAAATGGAAAAAAAAATCGCTATCAGTTTTTTAACCTCACGTGCGGTGCGGGAAGAGCTCACCCTTTGTCCAGGTGGACAAGCAAGACGGGTAACAGGCTCAAGCGCTTCACCGCCAACCTACGAGCAGTACCGGAGGGGAACGGCCACAACTGACGCGAGGCAGACGCGTGAGCTGTAATGGGACTAACGACCAGAACAGAGTGGCTAAGTAAGACAATTCAACATCGAAAAAGGCCTCGTTCAAGTCGTTGAAGCCCTGTATAGCAGGTCAACGACTACAGTACTGCTGAACAACATAATAGGAGCTTACTTTCGTTTAAGCTCTTCACGACCATCATTTTTTCATTTCAATCGGTGGAAGACCAATCTGCAACCTACGCTTTGCAGACAACATAGATCTATTAGCAGGTACAAACAAGGAACTGCAAGACTTCACCAACAGACTGTCAGACAGCTCAAACACATATGGAATGGAGACCAGCACTGAAAAGAGCAAAGTTATGATCAATGGCAACGGCAAAACAGAAATCTATATGAACGGGGTGCAACTTGAAGAGGTAAGTAACTTCAAGTATTTGGGAACCACCCTCTCCAAGGACGGCAGCTCCACGCTAGATATCTACATCAGGATCGCAACAGCAACAACACCAATGGCTGGACTAGATAGGATCTGGCATAGCCACAAGATAAAGTTTACTACCAAGTACAGGCTATACAAATCCCTGGTAGTGCCGATTCTACTTTAAGGATGCGACACGTGGACTCTGCCCGCTGAAACGGAAAGGAGAATCCAGACATTCGAGAACAAGTGTCTGAGGAGGCTGCTCCGGATCTCATACAGAGAACACAAAACCAACGACTTTGTAAGAAACAAGATGGCCACACTGGTAGGACACCAAGAACCTCTACTATTAAAAGTCAAGTGACGTAAGCTGGTCTTCTTTGGTCACGTGACCCGGCACGACACCTTGTCGAAGACTATCCTTCAAGACACCTTGGAGGGTGGCCGACACTGCGGTGGTCAGAGAAAGAACTGACTTACGAACATCAAAGACTGGACTGGTCGTCCTGTACAGGACCTGCTGACTATCGCCCACAATAGACAAGAGTGGCGGCCCCTGTCAGCTGCCGCGTCTATCCACGTGATCCCCCCAGCCACAGGTGGCGGTCAAGGAACGACTGACTGACTGACTGACTGACTGATGTTAATTGTATTCATTTGCATTAGTTGTTTTTCTTGGTTATTTGAGCAGGTTGATTGATTGTAATCACAGTTTGTATTGATACATGTCCCTGCTTAAAACTCATTGTAATTGCTTTTCTTTGAATTGTGAATAATTATTCGTGCCTCTGGAAGGGACGCTCTTCACCAAAGTGATCTTGTGTTTTGTTTTTCGGGCAAGAATGCGCAAGTCCATGTGTGGTGTGTTACAATCTTACCTGCTGTACTTTCTGATCCAGCAATGGCATGGCCTCCACCAAGTACAGGTCCATAGGTGAGCGGAGCCATACTTTGCCCTCCTTGTTCTTGATACAGCCCAGCACTAGGAGGTTGTACAGAAGATGGTCAACTCCTTCTTGTACCTTAACACAAATAGTAAAATGAAAAAACACATACATATGCAAAGTATTTATCACACACACACACACACACACACACACACACACACACACACACACACACACTAATCAATGCAATTGTTGTGCCAAATCTTTAATGAATAAATTAGCTGTCAAGGAAGTAAATTAAGGGATGCAGGTAAACTAGCTGTCATGAAAAATACATTCTGTAATTTCTAAAATTAAAGATTTGCAACACCTGCAAGTTTTCACATATAGCCCCCTAGCCCCACTTTACAATACCAAAATCCCCATTATTTTAATGCAAACAATTTAAGAAGTTATCAGTAGATAGGATTACTCCACATTTTATTGTGCCATCTTTTAAAACCCACTCTGAATGCCAAATCCCACTGTGCTCTATGGACGTCAGTCACTGCACTAATATATACGTTGTCAAGGACACACGACGTGTAGACAGGTGACACACAACACTCACTGTCTACACGGCGTTCCTCACGTGTTGTTTCACACAACAAAATACAAAGATCTGTACGTGGCTTCCTAAATCTCTATAATGTCGGGGTTCTTACTTGTCTTTATAGGGAAACAACAAAATGAACCAATTTCAAATACTTTCTCAACTCTCAAGAATATCAACGATTTCACATCAACATATCTTTTCCCTACAACTGACTAAGTACACCCTCTCAATAACTTGGCTTAGTCTTTCTGTCTTTCTCTCTCTCTCTCTCTATATATATATATATATTAACAATCAAGCATGAGAATCAAGTCAACGACGTATATAACCCGCCATTTTCCAATCCTCCGTTTTCAATAAATGTATCTTCCTTATACAAGTCAAATCTTCCTCCAATGGGTACACCAACAGTTTGTCAGAAAGTAAACAAATGACCAAATCACACTGTCAACGTCCGGTCAGAATACACGCACTCACAGATAGACACTTGCCTGTAATACTCCTCCTTGAAACTATCCAGATGATTAAAATAAAATACACAGCACTGCGAATCTCTCCAAACACACAGCAATACTCCAATTATCAAAATCTACCAGCAGACACACAGCAAGTGGGGATCTCTCCAAGTACTCCGTAATACTCTGGACACAGACGACCTTTTCTTTTTTCCAACTTTCTCTCACCGTCCGTTCTCACACACTCTAAGCAGACGACCTCCACGTCATACCTCGTTTTACGTCACGCGTTCTAAACCATTCTCCAAACTCACATCCAAGGGCCACTATCCCTGCTGGTTAAAACAAACAAGGGGGCTAACTCCATTACTACTACTACTACTACTACTAATAATAATAATAGTGAATATTTGTATAGCGCATATTCACACTCATAGAGAGCATGCTCTTAGCGCTTAAAACGAGGAAGAGACGTGGACTAAGTAGATACAGAACACAGGGGACGAAAGAAAACGACAGTACTGACGAAACAGAAAACAAAAGGCATCAAGTAACAGGAACAGAGAAATATAGTGATTCTGCGAGAAAGATGGGTAAAGTAGCAAGAGGAAAGGGGGGAGGTTAAGAAGGACGAGCATTGTGCGGACTGTGTTAGGAGTAATGCTCAAGGAAGAGGTGAGTTTTCAGTGCAGATTTGAAAGATTCAGTTGTAGGAAGGTGGCGGATATGGAAAGGAGTTGGATATGGTCCTACACTGTCCTTGCTAGTGTAGCGGGAGCGCTAGACAGCTTGTACCACTGACGCTGCTTTCTCCCTTCCACCCCACACCCCCTTCCACCCTACGCTTGGTCGCGCGAGTGGAGTGTCGCGAGGCAGGCTGACCACACAACGGGTGACGTAGCACCCAGCTATTCCAGTAAAAATACCAGAGAAAAGTCAGTCTCTAGACCTGCTTGTCGAAAGACGACTGGTCATTACAAGAGAGGTACCTGTTTGCCGAAAGGCGACTGGACCGGGCTGAAAGGCACTCTTGTCCCCCACCCCCTTCCCTCTACCCACCCTGAGTACGAGAGGTACCTGTTTGCCGAAAGGCGACTGGGCAGGCTGAAAAGCACTCTCATCACTCTACCCCCTCTTTCCCCCCACCCAAGGAAGTTATAGGATTTAGCTAGGTAGGTTAGTTAGGATAGGGATGCTAGTAGTTGTAGGTGTAAATTATGTAAATAAATCTATGTCTTTGAAATTACTTATCTGTGTTAGTGTCTTAGTCTGTATGCTAGCGTGATGTATGTGTCCTCGTCGTGTGAACGAGATGAATTAGGATCAGTAGAGAGAAAGAAACTGTGTCGTCCATTGTGATCGTGTCGAGCAACAGAACACACACGAAGATCAAGGAGCTGAGAGATACACCGCAGAGAACACACTTTTGGTTTAGAGAAAAGCAGGTCTTTTGTGGACTCTAAGGTCGGCTGAGTGCGGGTGTCGTAGATGGAGAAAAAAAGAAGACAACGCGAGGCAGTATATGAGACAAGGCACCCGACTAACGAGAGCCAGAACTTTAGAAAGAAAGTTCTCCTTGGGAACTTCCGTCCTCTCCCCTGGAACTAAAAAGAGGAAGGGACTGATTTATGGCGCTAGGGCTGTGTGAATGTGTAGCGGCCGGTCAGTCCGGTTACACTAGTTTTCTCCCTGTCACGGGTCGATCCGTGACATACGTCTCGATTTTAAAATCGCAAAATAAGGGGCAAGTTTCGAAAATTTTACTTTCAACACCGCAGCTCACCTGTGTGGAAAGCGCTCGGGGACTAAACTTTGCATTGTGTGCAGCCAGTGCCTGTGCTTTAATATGAATGACCGACTCAAGTCTGCCTCTCTACACCAAGTTGTACGAAGCTGTCAAGGCTTTACAGGTGACGAAGTTTTATCTCAAGATCTGGCCTCCAACTGTGACAAAATGTAGACTAACGAGACCAACACCAACCAACTAAAGCAACAAACAAGGCGCAGGAAATGTCAACTGTCAAAAGCCCAAGAATCGGTAAACATAGCTGTACCACTGCTGGATGCAGCTAATGTAGACTTATTTCCCAAAAGATCAAGAAATATTAGGGAGGCAAAGGAAAAAAAGGTTGGGTCACGAATATCATCAATATACAGTCAAATCCGGTTAATCGGACCAGCCGCTTATTCGGACCCAATCCTAAAGAACCGAAACCAATCCTATCATATCAGCTATTATTCGCTTATTTGGACCATTATTCCGTTGAATCGGACCAAAGAATTTAAGGGAGAAAAAGAATCCACGAGTCACCCGCTTTAAGCAACTGGTGGAGATGGCTGTGGACATGCTGATTACGAGTGAAAAAGATGACTGAAATGTGGAACTTCAACAGGTCGAAAATTACTAAGAATTTTGATCCATCGACAACGAGCTGCAATGCTACGATGACAATGAAGATTACGACGCTTGCAGTTGTTGCTCGACTGGCAGCGAAACACGTGACAGCATCGGGAGACCAGGAAAGTGCTGCTGCTGCTGCTGCTGCTGCTGCTGCTGCTGCTGCTGCTGCTGCTGCTGCTGCTGCTGATGATGATGATGATGATTTGGTACAAGGGAAACCACACGATGGTAGGAAATGCATTGAGACTTTATGCCGCTACTTCATGCACGAGGGAAATGACGCAAATTTTTTTATTGTGCTTTGCATGCTGAGTTTTGTGTAGATCATTTCTAAGAATTTGTAAATTTATTTTTAGTGACCAAATTTCGTAAGCAGCAGCAGTTCTTGTTTGTATGTTCGCCATACGTGTGTGCCACACAATAAAGGCCACAATGACATTTACTATGCTACATATAGCACGTTCGGTCTTGTAATATAGGGCAGCTGTAATCAAACCAGCCAGTTATTAGGACTAAAATGATCGCGTCTCGATGTAGTCCGATTAACCAAAACTGTGTATGATCAGAATCTGGCACGAGGGGCTGCAATTTGTGAAGACCTTGCTTATGCCATCGAAGAGCTTTACAACAGCTCATTGAAAGAAATGCCATTGGATGACCGAATAGGAGCTTTCTTTCACATAACTAGATGTCTGTCAAGAATGCTCCCTATTATTTATATTGCTCAACTTCTTCTTAGAGAACGTGATGACTAATACCTTTCACGACCATCGCCTCCTATTCCGTCGGGGGGAGGTCCAGATGCTTTGTAGACACCATTAATCTGATAGAGAGCACCAACAGAGACCTGCAAGACAGGCTGACAGTACGGATAGATATGGAATGGAAACTGGCACTGACAAGAGCAAAGTCATGGTCAACGACAGAATAGAGTGGGGATACAAGACCACCATCTTGGGGCAGTCGCTGCACGGACGATCGCGTGAGGTTAGCACCACCGTGCTGCTGCCGTAGACACTTGGGCGCATCGCCACAGACGAGTTGACCAGGTACGGGGAGTGTTGTTGGCCGAGCACCGACTGACACCGGAACCAGCGATAGACCCCTCTTCCGCGGCAAAGTAAGGATGTTTCTATTCTTGTAGAGTTAAAGATAGAGGGAAAGGACTATTCCCAGACACTGAACAGAGAGTTTCCAAAGACTGGTAAATAGATCATTGGTCGTAATGATGTTCTGGTGTGCTGAACAATTTAAAGTACTGGTGTGAGCAACAATTTAATGCACGTTTGTACTAAACAATTTTATAGAAGAGTCCGACACCATTCATTGGAAATATAGTGTGTAGTGGATGATACTCATTTCAGGCGTTTAAAAGAATACATTTTATCTGCTATGAAAATATAATAATAATAATAATAATAATAATAATAGTGAAGATTTGTATCGCGCATATTCACACTCATAGAGAGCATGCTCTTAGCGCTTAAAACGAGGAAGAGACGTGGACTAAGTAGATACAGAACACAGGGGATGAAAGAAAACGACACTACTGACGACGAAACAGATAACAAAAGGCATCAAGTAACAGGAACAGAGAAATATAGTGATTCTGTGAGAAAGATGGGTAAAGTAGCAAGAGGGAAGGGTAAGAAGGACGAGCATTGTGTGGACTGTGTTAGGAGTAATGCTCAAGGAAGAGGTGCGTTTTCAGTGCAGATTTGAAGGATTCAGTTGTAGGAAGATGGCGGATATGGAAAGGAAGAGAGTTCCATTGTTTTGCAGCACAGTAGCCAAAAGTTTGTGACCATAGGTTGTTGTTCTGGTGACAGGAACAGTTAGGATACGGTCGTCAGACGAAGAGCGTAGTTGTCTGGCCGGAGAGTAAGGGATGAGAAGTTCAGAGAAATAGTCAGGACAGGAGCCTGCAAAGAAATCAAAACACAGCACAGACAGTTTGTACTGAATGCGAGAACGGATGGGTAGCCAGTGTAGAAAACGAAGGAGAGGAGTGACATGGTCCCGTTTCCTTGCTCTAAGCACCAGACGTGCAGCGGAGTTCTGTACTCTCTGGAGTCTCTCAATGAGGGATGAGGGGCAGCCTGCAAGCAAGGAGTTGCAGTAGTCAAGTCGAGAAAGAACAAACGCACAGACAAGAGTGTTGGTGGCACGTGTAGAGAGAAAGTGACGGATGGCACTGATCTTACGAATCTCATAATAGGCAGACTGACAGACAGATGCTACATGTCTATCGAGTGTCATGTCATCAGTGACAATAAATCCCAGATTCCTAACGGATGACGTGAAGGTGATGTTGCTGTCGCCCACCTTGATGTGATTGGGCAGACTGACGAGTGAAGGTTGATGTCTTCTTCTGTGGCACAAGAGGGCTTCCGTTTTATCATCATTTAGTTTAAGCTTGATTTTTAGCATCCAGCCCTTGACATCGCTGATACAAGTTTCTAGAGAGCTAATAGCAGAGTGAGACTCAGCCGGCGGAGTGGAACAGTAAAGCTGCGTGTCATCAGCATAGGATTGATGAGACACCTGGTGAGACTGGATGCATGATGAAAGTGGTTTAGTATACAGTATGAACAGGACTGGGCCAAGTACTGAGCCTTGGGGAACACCACAGAAAAGTGAAGCAGGGCGAGATGTCTGACCATCGACTACCACAGTCTGGGTCCTATCAGTGAGATAGGAGTTGAACCATGAGAGCGCAGGTCCAGAAATCCCGTAGAGGGTGTGAAGTCTGTGAAGAAGCAGAGAGTGGTCTATAGTGTCAAATGCAGCAGACAGGTCCAGTAGGGTTAATGGAGAGACATCACCACTGTCAAGAGCAGATAATATATCTGTTGTTACTTTAATAAGAGTGGTCTCGGTGCTGTGGAAAGGTCTATATGCCGACTGAGCTTGTGGGATAAGATGGTGCTCTTGTAAGTATGCCCAGAGCTGTGTCAAAACTATTTTCTCTATGATCTTAGAGAGAAAAGACAAGTTGGAGACTGGGCGGTAATTGTTTAGCACATTGGCATCAAGCGTGGATTTCTTTAGAAGTGGCCTCACCACCGCATTCTTGAACAGAGATGGGAAAACACCTGACGACAGGCTGACATTTACAATATTAGTGATGGCAGGAAGTAGAGTATCTAGGCACTCGAGCAGAAGGCTTGTGGGCATCGGATCTAACTCGCAAGTTGTTGGTTTAGCTTTTAGAATAACCGCTTTCACATCGGTCTCAGAGACTGGTAGGAACTTGGTCATGGAGCATCCTGGGAGGACATCACAGGAGATGCTGTCAAGCACTGACACAGAGTCTAAAGATGATCGAATGTCCGATATCTTGCTGGTGAAATAATCACTAAACACTTGCGGCAGCAGTGAAGCAGGGTAGGCAGTAGGCAGTGGTGTTGCTGTACGAGATCCAGTCATTTGAGTGCAGATGGCAAAGAGCTTTTTGGAGGAGGTGCAGTTAATTATTTGGCCCTGAAGGTATGATGCTTTAGCCTCATAAATGCATTTTGCAACGCTTCGCTTTGCGGCATTATAAATTTCTTTGTGGATGGCGAGTCCAGTCTTCCGCCAAACACGTTCAGCTCGCCGGCGCGTGCGCTTCAGATCACGGAGTTCAACACGGATGAGTGAATACCAAGGCGCACATTTAGACTGGCGCATCAGACGTCGAGACACTGGGTCACGTGGTCGTCAACTACTCTACGTAAAACACAGTCAAGTTGCTCGGCAGAAGGTGGTTGGAGGAGCGCCATCTGCAGCTGTGCTTTGAATGCCAGTCTATCAACATTTCGTAATGACCGAGTGGGTCTAAAAACTGGCGCCGATGATGGGCATTTGCGATCCAGTTCGATCAATACACAGTAGTGGTCAGATGAGAGATCGTGGGAAACATCAACTGACTGGACTAAGTGGTCATCAGGTCGATGTATGACCCAGTCCAGGATGTGATCTCTTATATGAGTTGGTTGCGACACGGACTGTTCGAGACGAAAGGTGTGCAACATTTCGGACATTTTGACAGTGTCAGGGTGAGCACTGTTGTCGAAGTGCACATTCACATCTCCGAGGAGTATGGCGGGTCCAATTAGTGCATTGCTATAATCCAAGAGATCATGGAATTCTGAGAAAAATGTAGAGGCTGTAAGTGTGTTCCTGGCGCTAGGAGGAGGTCTGTAGATGCAGAGCAGGTGCATCGAGCAATGAGGAGCCGAAGAGGAGACTTGTACAAATTCAAAAGACGTGTGAGGGAACGATACGGCAGTAGTAACAGACAGGTACTTGGCGAGTGATGATCTGTAGATTATAGCAATACCACCACCACGTGTAGGGCGGGGGAAAGATTTTAGGCAGTAGCCCACTGGAGTAAGATCGACACACACGCTCTCGTCGCCATGTTGTTTAAGCCACGTCTCGGTGATGATGAAAATATCAAGGCGGCGGTCTATGACGCCTCAGTGATGATGAAAATATCAAGGCGGCTGTCTATGACGTCTCAGTGATGATGAAAATATCAAGGCGGCGGTCTATGACAAATTCTACGATGTCAACTCGCTTCAGTGACTGTTGTGCAGAAGACACAGACTGGGCGTTGAAAAGCCCAACGTGGAGGCGAGTGTTCAGTTGTGGTGTGCGGGAAACGTGGCAGTCTCCTGTTCTCAGACGACCATGTTGGTTTGGTGTAAAGTTAGTCAACCCAACTGATTCACTCTCATCACGTCCACGCTGACGCTGATGCTGCTGTGTAGGGGAAACATGATTCAGCAGAGAGTTGACACACAGCCAAGCTTTCACAAAACCGGAGTCAGACTCAGAATCAGGTGAAGGGAGGCACGAGACAGAATAACTACGAGCAGCAGAGCAGGTGATGGATTTTTTCAAAGGACGCTGTTTACGGCGACCAGCACGATAGCCACGGATTCGAATCTGTTGTTTCAATGGGCTGTCAACATTAATAGAATCATAATAAAGGGAAAATCTTCTCAAAGTGTCAACTTAACAGGCTGGAAGTGGAAGAGTTGCAAGGGGATTCAATAATGATAACTGAGTTGTCGAGTAGACAAACTGTCTTGTCATAATTCTATGACATAAAAATAAAATGCAGCACGAGTACAAAAAATACAATAAGACGAAAACGATAAAAGATATTAAAACTGAAAAGGATTTAAAGTTGAGCTAACTTCAGAGAAGGATAAACAGAACAAGCAACAGGAAAGCGAGAATCAGATGTAAAATTTATGTAATGGCCGATCGAGAATGTAACCGTTAAAAGTAAAGTCCGCAACAAAAACATAAAAGCGAGGCAATTACAGATAGTAAAACAATAACAGAGGAAAGCTTAAGAGAAACAAATACAACATGCAACTATAAGAAACTTATGGGTACGAAGAACAAAGATGTTGCACGAGAAAATGGAAAAATTCACAGGAGAACAAAGCAACTCAGCCTGTCAGGCGCAGCCTCATTTCAAAATATATCGATGTCACTCTGGGCAGGAAAGCCCCACAAAGAAAACGATCTTTCTTTTGTGTATGAACGAATGGACATGTCAAACCGTGTGGTGGGACACATGAAAGCCAGAGGATGAGATCAGATTTAAGCTCTTGGTAGTCTTGAAAGATGACAGCTGCACGGAAAACACCAGCATCATAATCTATACATCATCAATGGCCAGTCCGGATATGATTTAGAGAAGCAGCACCATCAGGTTTGCTGCGAACTACGCACTGTGCAAGTCCGCTGTGTGGTTCATCCTGCTGTACGGATGCGAAATGTGGACGTTGCTTTTGGGATTGGAGAGGAGAATACAGATATTCAAGAACAAGTGCTTGAGAAGGCTTCTCCAATATCGCAAACTGAACGGAAAAACGATAAATTTGTACAGAGCATGGTCACTACTCTGTTGGAAAACCAGAAACCCCTTCTTTCAATGTGACCCGTCAAGACATGCTTTAAGGTATCTTGGAAGTAGGTTGTCGCCGAGGGGAACATGAAAAAAACTCGCTTACAAACGTGAGGAGCTGATTTCCCGTTCAATACAAGACCTGCTCACCACCGCCAGAGTGGAAAGCTTGTCAGACGCTGTGTCTATTTAGTGGTTCCCCCTGAAAACCAGCACCAATGAACCAACATAACTGCTCTTCAGTTAGTAACTAGTCAAGGAAAGCGTGCATACGTATGTAAGTGATGTGTTGCTTAGATAGTAGTTGTAGTAGACTGCTTAATAATCAGGGTTAGGTTTAGGTGAAGTAAGAAAGTTTCTGTAGAAGAGTACAAAGTTTTTTGAGTAAAATGGTTGTCACATGCTTTTCTCCCTCCAACAGTTCCTGCTATTTCGACATAGCAAACTTAAGAACCCTGACAAAGCAAAAGTCCTTCTCAATTAGTATTAGACAGCGACTTCCTCTTTTTGACTGTCAGCGCGCGCGTGCGTGTGTGTGTCTTAGTTGTTGTGTATTAGTGCAAATTATCATGGATTGTCCTATCCTTAACAGTCGTCAGGCAAAAACCCAAGAAAACGATACCCCCTGCGTGGAAGACATACATCCAGAAGCATTATTAGTGGTTTCAGGTCAGATATCGTTTGTTTGGTAGAGTTTAAAAGTGATTGTGACAGGCAACTTTGTATGCCAGCTTGCAGAACTATTTGGCTAGCAGCCTGTTAGTCCAAAGTGGAGAGAGAGAGAGAGTACTGCGCCTCATCTCCTGCCACCCAGTAGCGATCTTCTCCAAGAGGGTCGGATACATTCATATATATATATATATATAAACACAGCAGGTGCGGCGAGCAAGTTGTGTTCATAGATTTTTGCTGGCAGTGACGGTTTTAATGTTTTATTCAGACGATAAGGAATTTGCACTTGTACTTGGTTTGTTGATGTAAATTGCCCACCATTGCACTGAAGTCTGTGAAATGTGATATGGAAGTTTTCGTCGCTGTCACTTCGTGACAATAACAAAAACAATAATAAAAACACCTCCATTTCGTGCAATGTTTAAGGGTAAACCAAATCTTTTACCTCATATGAAATGTCCAGGTGAATGATGCGAGGAAAGACAACTTCAGTGTGTTCTAGCAAGATGGCAGCAACATCTTGCGTCTGCACTTGGCGTGTGTGTAGAGAAACAGTCACCGAGCGTTTATTGCTCTCTGACTGAGGAACATTAGAAAAATGTCCACATAGCTTACTGACAAGCCTTTTCTTGTACAAGGTTTTACCAGCTCCAGACCTTTGAGACTTGACTACTCTCACGCACAGCCTGTGACAGAAAATAAAACAAAATTGTGTGAATTTGGTGATGTGGCAGCTGGATCTCTTCTCATCAATACGGCTAACGTGATATGGATTCTGAAAGCGGATCCAAAAATTGTCAACGATAACTTTATGTAATAAGTTTGCAAAACGTTTTAAAATGTAAAAAGGGGGCTAAGTAGTATTCACTATTTCTGAGGGATTTCTCTGTTTACAACGGCCCATGTTTTCATGTCTTTCTCTTAATATAGTGCTGTAATTATTTCCACGATTTTTTATATTGTCCTTCAATATAAAGTACAAGGCTATCATTCATACCGCTCAGGGTCCAGGGCAGAAGCTGACTCCATATTGTCAACATTAAACACGCCACAGAAGCGAAGTTGAATGAACTTTTGCACAATACTTCTGCTGTTCAGAGCAGGTGATGGACGTCTGTATTTTTCCAGAGCTGCCACAATGCGAGCCTTGTATTCATTCTCTTCAGTACAAACAATCACAAAATGGTAGTCCGCCTCTGGAAAAAAGAGCACATGGTCTTGTCCTGGCGTCTCTATCAAGTTCAAGTTCAAGTTGTTTATTCATGGGGCCATTGCCCTTTTTGAAGAGAGAGCAACAACAACAGTACAATATTACATACATCTATACATAGTTATAGGGTACAATTACAAGAAAACAAACATTCATAGGTTGCTTATTTGTCTTCTATTGCAGCTTTTCTAAACTGGAAAGCATGGAAGAGATACAATGCCAGATTTTTAACAACTTTTTCATTTGATGAGGCTAGCAGCAAACTCATTTTAAATTTATTTAGGCTAGTATACCATTTTCTTTGTATATATCTTATTCTAAGATGCTGTAGGGCTTTACAACTTAGAACGAAGTGAACTTCATCTTCCTCATTTAATTGACATAATAGACATACAAGATCAAGTGTAGTGTAACTTCTATATCTAAAGTAATGGACTGCAATGTTAGATACACCCAGTCGGAATTTAGCAAAAATTGTCATCAGATAATAATCTAGATCTATTTGTAAGTATTTTTGACAGCTCCTGAGATTCCATAAGTAGAATAAAAAGAAAATCTCTCACTGCTATTGATGTGATCTTCCCACTCTTGCCATCTACACAAAACTTGTCGTTCTTTTAATTTGTTTAGAAACAGTCTTTCACATTGTACCCCTTGATTTAACCACACAAAACCAAACCCCAGCGAAAATAACTTTCTTTTGATATTAGATACCCAGTTTGATTTACTTTTTATTTCTAAATCAAATAACATTCTGTAAATTTTGCGGGGCAGTCTGTCATCGTTCATTCTAACTAGTTTCAACCAATATCGAACACATTTGTTAACTGAATTTACTGTAACTGGGTGTTTATGTAGTTCACCATACACTAAATCATTTGGGGTTCGGCCATCTAGCCCCAGGAAGAGTTTTAAGGCAAATAGGTGGACCTCTTCAAAATAATAAGATGCCTTGTCTTATCTGGCGTCTCTATCCTTCATTAGAATTCAGCTCACAAAACGAGATTGCACGAGAAGTCTGCCTTACATCTGAATTCCCATTAACACCGCTGCGATGTCTTATCGTTTAGTCTAATGCCTGGCAACACAGACCTGTGTATACTCCCATGCGTACTTTTATGTAAGTGCCCAGAATAAGTTGTTCATGGAAAAATAATCTTTGTAAATCCCAAGACAGTCTTTTGCACCATGGTGTCGAATAGAAAAAGTTTAGCCTGCAAACTTGCAAAATAGAAAGTGGATGCTAGAGGAGTGGAAGCCGTTTTTGAGACACGTCAGCAGGTATTCACCTTCCCCCTTGACAGGATAGGGTACACAATACCTTCCCGTATGTGGTCACACTAAATGATAAAATTTTTAGCAGCACCATCGAAGAACATCCAAAGGGTACAGCAAATGCTGCAGTGCTGGGAAGAAACAAATGAAATCTGAACCCCAAAATGTGTTTGTTCTGCCAAGACAAAGTGAGATCTAGTTGTAAATTGTTTCTGCACATGGGAATTAAAATGACCTGTCAAATGCATGTAACTAGCCAAAGCCTAGAAACCCAGAAACTGTGAGACGATTTTAGGTTTTCCAGAAAAGTTACAGTTTAAACTAGTACAGTTTTAGATATGAACCTAAGTCCTAACTCAAGTGCCATCAAAAATGTTACCGGACTGGCTTTTGTAGTCCTGTATCTTCTTTTCTGTATTTTCCCCCACATCGTAATCCAGGCTGTCAGCATAAGCCAAGCAGTAGACCCTGCGTTGTGTCGGAAAGAAAGCTCGCCGAAGGAATATGTCCACCTATAAAAAATAAACATTTTTCTAAACATACAGCATCACAAAACAAATTACTTTGATTTATGGTTGTAAGCCTGTCGACTAGCCACATAGCGGACCACTCAGACACCCCATGAAACCATCATTTTAATGTATGTCCTTTACTTCCATGCCATTTGCCAGTATCTGGCTTTTGAGTTTGGAAAGCAAAGAGCACGTTTATGATCGAAGATATACTAAGAACTGTCAATTTAGCTACAAAATAACTCTAATGAAGTCCTGGCATAGAGTTAAAGAGGATTGTGATAGGAAAACCAGTGGGAATTCGAGTGGCCAAAAAGCGAAATGGTGAAATGGATTAGCAGATTGTACAATTCACATTTCGAAAAGGTCTCACAAAACACGAAAAAGTAAATTTAGTAGAATAGGAGTTAATTAGAGGTTGACTGTCATAGCGAGCAGACCTGGTGCAAAGACCTATGGGTGAAGCAGTGGAACTCGTAAGCATGGTATATTCATTTTTTGTCAGTGGTAGTTGATGTAAAGGATAAGTTTAACTTATTTTAGTACAGTTATTGAAGGTGCACAGGTGATTGCGTGAAAACCGGGTGGATGCTAAAAAAAAGTTAAACTGTTTGTAGCAGATCATTGTACGGCGTGAATGCTAAGTAGTCTTACGATGTCACGGATAGACCCGTAAAAGTAATGAATGACAGAAATGGAGTTAGCTCCCTTATTTGTTTTGTACAGCAGGGTTAGTTGCCCTTGGAGGGTACGTTTTTGCTATGGTTGAAAGGCGTGACGTAAAAGATGAGTATGACGTGGGGTGTCGTCTGCAAGAGCGCAGAAGTTTGGAGGGAAAGAACAAATGATGGCTTGAGTGGAATGTACCGGTGTATCTGTGTGTGATTTTTTGAAAAAAAGTAAACATGGTCGGCATTTCGAGTATTGCTGGGAGTATATAGGCTTAGTGTTTCGTCAGCTGCTGTGTTTCTACTTGTTAATTCAGAAAAATTGGAATATTGCTGTGTGTGTGTTTCAAAAGATTCATCAGTTGCTGTGTTTCTGCCAGTGGATTCTATATTGGGAGTCATTGCTGTACTTTTGGAGATTCGTAGTGGTGTGTATTTTTATATAATTTCAAGGAGTATTACAGGCAAGTGTGTATCTGTGGGTGCGTGAGTTGTGATCAGACGTTGACAGTGTGAAGTGGTCAGGTACGTTTTGAGAAACTGTTGAACATTGAAAGAAAATGAAGCTGATATAGAGAAGAGACGGTGAGCGACGTTTGAGTGGAAGGTTGAAAGAAGACATTTACGTTGTTGAAAGGATACTTAGAATATTAGCTAGTAGGGTTTAAGTAATCATTAATTTAGCTGCGATATATGTTGATGTAACTTTTATTTGAAATTCGTTGAGTGTGGGAGAATATTTGGATTTTGTTTTTAATTATAGAGATATAGGAACCCACGTGCAGGTCTTTGTATTTTGTTGTGTGAAAGAACACAAGAAGAACGCTGTGAGGTCAGTGTGTGTTGTATGTGACGTGTCCACACGTCCCGTGCGTTCTTGACATACGAGATTACAGTTTTTTACTTCAGGAGTAGAAGAGATGGCTGCTGTGTTTTTCTGGACATGCTAGGTTCACCTTCTTCAAATTCACTTTGTGCAGCTGCCCTGCCTTGCCAGCCTGACACTAGCAGCTGATTGTCATAGTACCTATCAGTAGCCGGTAGAAACTATTTTGTCTGCTTCAGGCACCTGACATCCATCGCTGAGTATCCCCATCCCCCATTCCCCCCACAACTACAACCCACTGCCGAACGACGTCAGTGACGACGCCACCCCAAGGGGCAGCCGTGTGAAGCACTGCCTGCGAGCAATAAGACCTCCTCCCTTCACCTGTGGTTCAGGATGACTATGATTACTGGCGATCTTCATCGCTCCCACTGTCATCCCGGTGACATTAACTTCCGGCTAGAGAGCTGTGTGTGTGTGTGTGTGTGCAGCTGTATTTCGCCCGAGTACCTGGCGAGCCAGTATTCTATTCTAAGGTTACTTTAAGTGCATTAGTGTTAATTTTACTGAAGAACTAATCCAGTATGTTCATCTTCACATAGTAATTCTTTGTAATTAGTCCCTGGACGTTAGGAGACCCCACTGCTGTCCATTGGGAACTGTAAATTATGCTCAAGTAAGTTCAGTTAAAAGAGGCCTCTGAGCGGGTTTGAAGCACGTGTGTTTACTTATATATATATATACACATTTGAATTCGATACATTTCTTTTATCTGAGGTGTTTAATTACTGCTACTGAATATGTTTCTTGTTTTGTGCTTATTTTCAGAAGTGAACCCAAAAGCACATATTGTTTTGTTGACATTCGAGTATATCTAAGGGTCAGAAAGATTGAAAGATTACTTCCAGCTGGGTAGATGACACTATGTTCTACGATACCCACAGCCAGCCGCCGGATCTCTTCCTCCGTTTGCGATATCTTCTACTTCTAAGCTTTATTCTCTATGAGTGTGTGTGTGTGGGGGGGGGGTCTTTTGCTACGAATTGCAGTGAATACTTCAACTTTGAAATCGTACCACTGCTGGCACAATCCTTAAAAATTGTATTTGAATTGACAGTACCTCTACGTAGACCCAATCGTAATATAAGGTCAATAATATGAATGTGAAGGTTTACGTATTTTTAGTGATTGTATAGGATGTATCAGTGTTAGCTGACATGTTGACATGCCCCTATTGAAACATTTATTACTTTGTTCTTGTAGTCGTAAGTAAAGCCAACCCTGTCATCAATTTATTCACAACAGCATTTTATCGAAGCCTATAATGAAAGTCTGTTAGTATTCCATTTCTAAAATAGTTCTACAATAAACAGGAACTCTTCAATGAAAGAAAATGTTCACAGCAAGCAAAAATGTTCCTTTGGACAGTTAGTGCATTTGTTAACACAGTAGTTTAAAATACATGTGATTATGTTCATTTAAGAGAGAGCGAGAGAGATGAGCTGAGCTGTGACCTGTAGCTGCTCGCCAGCTAACGATTATAATCAGCTCATTCATCATTACATATTATGGCTTTGTCATTACCAACACAAATTTAGAGAGCTGAAACTCCCTGTAAATATTTGAATAGTGCAGTCCAAAATAAAGTCACCGGCAACATTTCTTTACCATCTCTTCTGTTTAATCATAACAAACCTTCCTTTCCCTCACAATAAAAGTTACCTTATAAAAATACTTTATTAATCCACAAAGGTAATTAAAGCAGTTTAAAAGATTAAGTAAATAAAACATAAGAAAAACAAAACATACTCTATAAAAGAGACAGACAAAGAATCTAGAAGTACAAATGGTATAAAAAGGGCAAAAGAGATTAGTTTTTAAGCCCGACTTAAAACAAAGAAGCAATGCACAGAACAAACAAAACGAGAGAAGGTTAGGATACTGGCGTTCACAGAAGAAACAACTAATACAAAGTTTAAACCCTTGTATACGGAATGAAGTAGTAGACCATCAACAGTCAAGTGACGTAAGCTGGTCTTTGGTCATGTGACCCGGCACGACACCTTGTCGAAGACTATCCTTCAAGACACCTTGGAGTGTGGCCAACACCGCGGTGGTCAGAGGAAGAACTGACTTACGAACATCAAAGACTGGACTGGTCGTCCTGTACAGGACCTGCTGACTATCGCCCACAATAGACAAGAGTGGCGGCCCCTGTCAGCTGCCGCGTCTATCCATGTGATGCCCCCCCCCCCCAACCACCGGTGCCAGTCAAGGGACGACTGGCTGACTGATACGGAATGGACAATGGATATTTATGTGCAAAGAGATCAGTTTGATTAGTAGGGCTGGAGAAATTTGGTTGATTGGTAGGAAAATGTCATGCAGGTAATAGTAGTTTTAGACATAGACAGTATAAAACGATATTGGATAGAACCTGGAGTTACCTCCTCTATACTGGTGTCCTGTGTACATAGCAACACTTCATCAGGCTGTGGCAGTGGTGTCTGATCATTTTGTGGGAACATATATGCATAAGTTACCACGTTCAGAATGTTACCTGCAACAGAAAACCCTTGATCCTTGGAAAACTTGGGGAAGTTATTTCTTCGAATGGGACTTACGGAGTTAATTATTTGTAGTACCTAAAATCTTAATTCTGTTAAAAATGTATATAAAAAGGATTTCACCTGCAACAGAAAAAAACATTTTTAATTGATCCTAAAACCGGAAAACTTGGCCACCAATCCTGATAGCGATTATATAAAAGGGAATTCAGTCTAAGGAGATAAGATGTTACGGAAGGTTTCTTATCTCTCCTAAAAAGATCACATCGCTAGCGAGGAAGTACAAGAGAGAGCTAAAGACAAGACTGAACCTCACTTATCCACATTGAAAAGATTACAGCTGAAATGTTAGGCCACATCTAAGATTCATCATAACTTCCAAAGATTATCCTGCACAAAAAAGAACAGGGAGGCAGAAGAAGAGGCAGACAACACCAACAAGTGTACGGGCCCCTAATTCATCAAACAGAATGGCAAACAAAGAAACTTTCCAAAAGTTGATGCTAGAAAGTCAGGTGCCCCTACAGCCAATCAGAGCGAAGAAACACAATGAAAATGATGACAATTACTGCAGTGAACAGCTTTTCCCATCTCACACTTAAAGTCTGATCGAATGATCACTGTCTTTTGGCCTGCACGTCTGCCAGACGCACCCTTCTTGCTGTCGCCAATGGCTTTTCCCATATTTTTTACATGAAGCTTTATAAATAAAGTTAATGACAGTTCCCATACATGTCTGTGACTGTGTATGTTTGCCCTGACCTCATGTGTACAGACAGTAAGAGGTTCTCTGTAATGTTCACCCACGTGCTACATCAGGAACAAATAGGGAAGACCAAGCAACTGACGCCCACCTTCTCCGCCAGGTTTGTCTGCGTGTAGGAAAAAGTGAATTAAAAACTAAAACGTGCTGAATCCAAAGCCGCTGGGATGATCCAGGCAAAGAAATGTTTGCAAGGCATTGGTATACATACAGTTCGATACACAAAATATGTGGCTTGCAACTGCGTCATGCGTACATACATGCGCGCGCACGTGTGTGTGGGTGTTACGTGTGTGCGTGGCCATGCACATTGGGGTGCGAGAGAAAGAATATAAATTTCCTCTGTAATCTCCGTGCTACCTTATAATCATTCAGGAATTATCTGTTTATCAATAAAAAGACAACTTTTGTGTCAATACATCATCTCCAAACAGCATGGCAACCGGTCAGCTAGAAACGTCTTCAGCAAAAGTCTCTATTCAACCCACTCAGCTCAAAGTTAAAATAATACAAAAACATAAGCTCTGATTTAAAACTAAAACAAACATTAACACCAGCAGGACAACGTACACAGAGTCCAAAAAGCTACTCCTGACTCATGACTTACAAAGAAAATACACACAACATTCATGACAAATATTACATAAAAAATCTTACTGCAGTGAATGTACAGATGCTACTTAATGTCTTACATGATGGGCAAAGGACTAAGTTTGGATTGCCTTTTTTGAAGTCCGGAGGCAGGGACCTTTCAATGTACTTTTCATCTGAAAAAAAGGATTGAACCTATGTGAGGGTAGAAAACACCAGCATTTACAGAGCAAACACATTCTACAAAAGTTATGTATACTAAAGCAATTTGTACTTGCAAGAAGATGACAACTATTCCATTCGATAGTGACTGATCTAAGTATGTCATATAATATACCTCATGTATGTTTTCATAGGAAGGCAGTGTTATATATCTGTCACAGAGGGGTGACATGGAGGCTAATAGCCTGTACAGAGAGGATGCCCAAATCGCACCTGGCGCATGAGTCATAGTGATTTTTTTTTAAAGAGTGAGAAAAGAAAGGAGGAATAGTATTTAGTTAACTGTTGCCGGCCAGCGCTTGACTTCTCAGAGAGACACGGCAAGTGGCGAGACACTGAGTGTGGGGGAGTGAAGGCTGCGTCTTCATAGAAAGGTGCGTTGTTGTGTTTTTATTAGCAACTCGGATTATTTTGCATAAGGTGAATTTTTCCTGTATTTTTTAGAGACATAGATCTATAAGTATTAGTAATTTTTTTTGTTGTAATTTTGTTATAGGCGCAGTAAGCGTGGAGTAAGCGTGGAGTTAGCGTGGAGATAGAATGGAGTTATCTGGAGTTAACTGTATTGTTGTCGCTCGTCCCCAAGAGGCAGCGCCATGTGTATAAGGCCTGTTCCCCAGAGAAGGTGTCAATAAAGAAAAGGTTGGGTCGCTCGTCCCCAAGAGGCAGCGCCATTTCTAGTTCAACGTCTGACCCCAAGAGGCAGCGTTTGTGCTATGATGTTGAGTGACTTGTTCCGAGAGACGGCACCATATTAAGAGAAGCGTTTGTGGATTAGAATATTTGTTTGTGAATCATCGAAAAGTGACTTTGTGCTTGTTTATAGACTATTTGTTATTTAGATACCTTAGTATTTCTTTTAAATATTTTGCCATATTTTGATCATTTAATTAAATGTATATATGTTTAAAAAGAAGAAAGAGTTGTTTTGTTTATAACGAAAAGAACGCGCAAATGTCCAGGCGTTGAGAGAACGCAGAGGCTGTGACAATATCATTATGTTTCAATGAGCAGATCTTTAACGTCGTATTCTGATAGAGAATCCAAGGGACCTCTATCACAACTTCATAGACTTTAAAACGGCTTTAACAGAGTCTGGCACAAGAAGCTTTGATGCAAAAATTCAACATCGAAGAAGGTGTCGTCCAAGTCATCGAAGCGCAGTATACCAGTTCAACGAGCACAGTACTGATAGATAACCAAATAGCAGTTTACTTTCACACAACAGTTCGCGTACGTCAAGGGCACCTCATATCACCCGTGCTGTTTAAAAAGGTCTTGGAGAACATCATGCGTGAAAACCTCCAGGACCATTACACTTCTGTTTTCATTGGTGGAAGACCAATCTGCAAGCTACGCTTTGTCGACGACATAGATCTGTTAGCAGGTACTAACAAAGAACTGCAAGTCCTCACCAACAGACTGACAGACAGGTCGAATTTAGAATGGTGACCAGCACTGAAAAGAGCAAAGTTATGATCACTAGCAGACAAAGCAGAGATCTTTGTGAACGGAGTACAGCTAGAAGAGGTGAGTAGCTTCAAGTACTTGGACGTTACCACCCTTCAGGATCTGTCCAACACTACTTTTGTCTTCTTTTACTGGGTCCAAAGGTTTACAAAAGGTGAAAAAGTAATTAATTAAACACAAACATTAGAAAAAACCCTGCAAACTGATTAGATGACTTGAACAAGACCTAAGAGGTGATGTTGAAACTAATCTGGATAAATTTCAATAAAGAGTTTGAGATTCAGCGCCAGGGTACGTGTTGCCACGGAAACGGTTGCTTTTTGGCATCAGCTGAGCAGAGGTCATGCAAACTGCTACAAGACGCCACGTGTAGAAGAA
This sequence comes from Marisa cornuarietis, assembly GCA_004794655.1. Taxonomy (NCBI): domain Eukaryota; kingdom Metazoa; phylum Mollusca; class Gastropoda; order Architaenioglossa; family Ampullariidae; genus Marisa; species Marisa cornuarietis. The sequence continues at coordinate 464,528 of SMMW01000023.1, forward strand.
CTGCCACAGGTCAAGGTCACGACGTGTAGGGTAGGCAGCATTCATTGTCGTATCAGAGATTCAAAATACCACTCGTATAATAATAATAATGAGGATTTGTATAGCGCCTTTCAAAAGATTTGCTCAGAGTGAATTACAAAAAATATACAGAGTAAATCATCAACAACCATATTCCCATATTGACATACAACAGACTCGCTCACTTGTACCACACACACTCACTCATACACAAAGTAAATACAGACACACCTTATACACACTCATGGCAGGACAGGGTCACAGTGAGGTCGTCCATGTGGTAAGATGTTTTGATATGTTTCCGTGCTTGTGTAAGTGCAAGACTGACATTAATTTGAATCTTGATCAGGAGAAGAAGCTAATTATTTCCCATCTAAACGGACTGCAAGAAAAGTTTCAGCATTACTTTGCTGAAATTGATGTAACTAAATATTATCGGATTCGTAATCCATTTCTGGGTGATCCAAGCCCAAGCGGGTTGTCTACGGAAGAAGAAGAGCAGCTCATCGACCTTTCGAGTGACCATGAAAATGGTCTTCCCAACAACACCGGTGCCAACATTCTGGATTGGTGTCAACGGTGAATATCCTCTCCTTTCTCAGAAAGCAATGAAAGTTCTTCTGCTATTTTTTAACATCGTATATGTGTGAGCAAGGATGTTCAGCATTGGCAGCTCTAAAGTCTAAATACAAAAATCGTCTGGAGGCAGAGGCTGATCTGCGAATAGCAGTGGGTACAAACATCTCACCCCCAGGTCCGCTTCTCTATGCAACAGCAAGCAGGCTCAACCTTCTCATTAATCAAGGCAAAAATAATATTTATTAGCATCGCAAAATTTTCTTTCGTAATATTTCATTGGCAATTTTGCTTCTTGCCGATACGAACTTTGTTCTTCTTGTGTTATATTGAATTCCTCAACGCGGCGTTCGCGGTCAACTAAGGAAGTCTTTGTCAAGGGACAAAAATCTGTTGTATTGGCATTGTATTATAGATCCATATTTGTGTATTGATCAAGTGAAAACGTCATTATTACCAATGTTTACAAACTTTAACTCTTTAATTAGGAGACGTCTTTTCACCTTGCAAGTAGGACCTTCTATACTTTATACCGTTTTCGCGAGAGGCGTCTGCAGCAAGATCGACTCAAAATGCTCTCTTGGCCCCTGGTGGGGGAGTTTACCTGGCTTACCTGGCTCCCCCAGACCCCCTAGTTGGCTGTGGGGCGCGCGGACCTACCTTTTTTCGTCTGGGGGGTGTCACACGTAAAATGTTGAGAAACGCTGGATTTGAGTTTTAGTTGCATCAGTGGTGAGATAATGATGAATGATACTAATCCTACGAAATTCAAGGTAAGAAATTCTGCAGACATGAGAAACATGCTGATGAAAAGTCAAACTCTGTTCAAGAATGACACCCAAGATGCGGACAGAGCTAAAGAAAGGAATAGTTTTTTATAGACAGAGGCTGAGGGAGAGAGAAGAATGACTCAGAAATTTCTTTGGACAAGTAAGTAGCAGTTCAATCTTGTCATCATTCAGTTGCAGTCTGTTTGCAGCATCCAGAAATTTACATCATCTATGCATCATCTGTGTCCATGTCAGGAGTTTAGAGAGTTCAGTAAGTGGATCTGACTGATAAAGCTGTGTATCATCAGCATAACTCACATGTGACATGGCATGACATGACATAACATCAGACAGAGTGGAGGTATATAACATAAAAAGTATTGGACTAAATACAGATCCTTGCGGGTCACCATATCTCAGGACAGAAGCATCTGAGTAAACACCATTCACACACAGCCTGGGTTCGGACCATGAGACAGGATCGAAACCAGGACAAAGCAACATCATGAATACCACAAGATTCTTGAAGTCGGTGTAGAAGTCTAGAATGGTCTACAGTATCAAATGCTGCTGACAAGTCTAACAACACCAGAGATGACACTTTTTCATCGGCATTTACACGTTTTCTTAGAAGACAGATCTGTTGAACAAAATCGCATCAAAAAGTGAAAAATATCAGTTTAAAAGTATAACATTGCGCTGAAATTAGAGGCTATTGTGTCTGCATTTGAATTTCTTCTTTACTATTACACGAAGTTACTCAGGTGGCTGCAATATTCAGTGCATCACCTTAGTGCAGCTTCATTTTTCACAATTATAAATGTAAGATTTAGTAATGCCCTTTTTGTTGTTTATATTGTGTAAGCCTATGTGTCTATAAAATCATCAAAAATAATCTGCCACATATTTCGCATGTTTTTTCAGAGTTATGGTAGTGCATTTATTTATGTTTTGTTGTAGATTACCTGTGTCATGCTCAGGGATTCGCTATACTGCAAACGCAATTAGAACTTTGTGATACAAGAGCAGCTGCCTTTATAAGGACATTCACAAACTTTATTACAACCCGAAATATAATGTGTTGACAGTTAAACTGTATAAACACGTGTCAACGCTTGATGGTAACTGTGTGTGAAGTCAAACTGGACTGAGGTGTCTGAAGACTCAACACTAACTTCACAACCTTGGTAACTGCCCCAAACAAATGGATTTTTTCTACAGCCATCTCCGTCGTGGCTAGCACCACGGTGGACTTGAAACAGATCCGATCTCATCTGGCACCGTCGTCATCTTCTACAGCCTGCACTTCCCAGATAAGACCATCCTCCTGCCTTCTCCTATCAGGGGATCACATTCAGTCACAGGCGGTGCTCTCCATCACAACTAACAACCAAACCTCACTAATTGCAACAGGGATCCTGGCATCATCCAGAGACAGGCAAAGCTCGTCCCTCCAGCCATCACTCAAGTAGAGGCAGCGCTACTTCTGTCGGAAAATGCCTCGACCATCACTGATCTTCACTTCACTGCTGCGACATGACTTTTCCCAGACCAAGAAAGACGATCTACATCCTTATAAACCCCCATTGGACTGTGTGACAATGCCTTTTTTATGTAATCCGTACCTTTCTTCACTGCGGTTACAGGTGGAGACAAATATACAAGAAGTTTTCTACCCACTCCATAAGCCTGTCTCTTGGTATCCACGGTTGCCACCCACATGCCCGCCAGCACTAGGCGCCTTCTGAATCTCTGACGCCCACATTATCAACCTTTACAAAGACACTTTATTTACTTGCAAGCGAGCCTGAAACTCCAGAATTATGTTAATATAATCTTATACTTTATTCTTGTGTTAGGTTAGGAGTTAGACGTTTAACAGTGAGGGAGCGAGCGACAAGACGAGCCGTAGAGCAGTCCGAGAAACTTGTCTGAATATATATATACGTTGAACCTAAGTCGGCACTGGTATTGAGAGAGAGACAAAACATAACAACATACATATTTTTGATATTTCGTAATTTCCATCGTGATGTTGCATATATTTATCTTTATAATCTGCAGTCTATCGTTTTTTCTTTGTACAAAAAATACACTAAAACTTATATATTCTTTGCATGTATTAATTTATCGCCTAACTGCCTCTGTTGTATTAATATAACGTTTAATGTATTTCTATCTTTTCTTTACATACCATGGATATTATTTTGACATATTTTTGAATTGTAAAAGAACGGAAAGTAATTCTGCCAAGCGAGTGCAGGTGGTATAATGGGCAATGCTACACTCACCATTGTGTGCAAGACACCTGAGAATAATACTCAGGTGCTCCAAGCTCAGAAAGTCAGAGCCGCTGGTTGATACAAGCTCCAGGAAATTCATCCACAAGGCACTTAGATTGCTGATCAGAGATTTTATGCTGGAGTTCTCCTTTTCTCTATGAAATAAAAATAAAAATAATTGTAAGACATTTGTGATGGAAAATCCTATTACTGCTCTAAAACCACTGTATTGAAACCCTGAAAGATTTCTAGACTACTCAGAAAAATTAAAGGACCACATAGAAAAAGAGTTTTTTAATTTTTAACACATACCTTTTTCATTATTTCACAATGAAATGCACAAAGAAAATTTTGGCTTCTAAACCAATTACATTTCAAGATATCTGCATTCCCACAACTCCCACACTCGAATCAAAAGTCACAGTAACTGTCAGTGCACTATGACACAGTCAAAAACGTGTGTGGTCGCCATATGCTGTCACACATTTTGGTTGACAATGACGTGTGTAACCATTCTCAGCTCTGTTTCTGCAGGGTGTCTTCTCCGACGACCGACATGACCAAACCACACCAGCTTTTGTTGCTTGACAGTGGCAAGCAGAGGCTCCTTGGAACCCATCAAGCAGGTGACTAGGCTGCAGACAAAGTCGTTCGTCTTTTGCTCCCGGTGGGAGATCCGATGGAGTCTCCGGAAGCATTTCGAACGCTTGGATCCGTCGCTCTTGTTGTGTGAGCAATGTCATGTCCATGTCCTGCAGCCGCACAGCATGACTGGCACAGCGAGAGAATTGTACAACTTAATTTGGTGCGGAAGCTGACACTTCTGTTATCCCAAATTGTGTTCAGCCTGGTCATCGTCGCTGTTGTTGGCATGATCTTTAAACTACCGCCCTTGGTAATAGTGGCGCCTAGGTTCTTGAGACACTGCCCTCGAGCATCTGTGTCTCTGTAAGCCAAGCCCAACGTAGTCTGCCAGTCCCACAATGTTCCTTCTGTAAGGTATGACCCTCGGGGAGCTCATACACTTTATTACACTGGTCGAGTGTACGGATGTTCCACGTGCCAATCGTTGTCCCATTGACAGTAGCTGGGCGGCGAGCTGGTCCCTGGCGGCGACAGGCTCTTCGACGGTTTCGGGCTTCTCACGGCAGGCTCTGTGATGTAAATGGCGGCTCCAGTAGCATGCTTTTCACAGTCCCCTTCATGGAGAGTGCCGAAGGAGTGTGCAGTCGTTTTTAGACTAGGCCATGGCTAGAGGGTTACTTCGCTTTGCGGCGCTCATCCCTTTCCAAGACCACCACATTGGACAGGTCAACCTGGGTGCGAACACGTAGGAACTGGTCCCTGGCTGGTACCCCAATTGTGGCAGTTCCACCCAGCGGGCTAGCGCCATGGTCGGTGCCCTCGTCGAAGAGGGTCTTTCGCCCGGAGGTAATGTTATCTCCATGGTATTTACTTGGTGTGTGCTCCCTACCCTTTACCTCTCCCGAGAATGTCCGGCCGAAGCATTTGTCGAAGAAGACTGGCGGCCTAGTGTCGTGGTCAGTACTTTACAGAGACCAGCCTTCACCTAAATGTCGTGAAAACCACCCGTTTTTTTTGTCGGTGTTGTCTCCTTAGCCTTTTCCTTCTGACAATTCCAACAAGTGAGGCCTTTTCCCTTGGCAAGGGCACAGACCTGCTAGGGAGCAATTGCAGGAGATGCGCTCATTGGTGAAGCTGACAGATTTCGTGAAGAGGCCGGGAGGAGAAACCACCGACCTGTTATTTGTCAATCTCGTGTGGTTTACCCCCACTTTGCGCTCTAACAAGTTAGCGTCGACGCATGAAAGATGGGCGAACTGTTCAGCAGGCTACTCGTTCGCTGCACTACCATACACCAAAATACCCACCAAAACACTCTTTTTCGCGGAAAGTGGTGTTTTGTTTATATCTATCTGTTTTCTTCCTGCACTTTGTGGTACTTTAACAACTGCAGATACATCAGGCAACTTAAATGGTATCAACCACATCCATACATTAACACATACAGTAGAATGCTTTAGTTTTGTAAACCTTTCAGATAATAAGCCCGATGGGAGTCGTGAGACAAACATTCTTTTTTGTTTCTTTTTCTTGGAATATAACACTGTGAAAAGCATACAACATAAGTAGTGCTATAATATTTTCATAGGCCTCTGTTGTCTTTTTGGTGTTTGCGGCAAAGTGGAGCACGTGAGAGAAAAATATAATTTTGGTGTCTGATGGTTGTCAGGGGGACAAAGATAAATCTTTCGTTAAATATGCTTCCAATGCAACAAGCTGCTGCTAAGTATATCATTTTTAAATGTATGATAGCAGTACTGAGTAATTGCTGTACTTTGTGTCCTCGCATGACGCCCGTCACACACCTGGGTGTCACACTAAAAATGAAATTACATTAGAACTAGATGAGCAGTTATCGTTTTAACTACGTTCATGGACATCAATTCATGCCACATACTTTCAACAAATATAGCCAGAAAAACGAGAAAATTGAAATTAATTCCCCCCCCCCATGGCCCATTTTAGTGGTCGAACTTTTGTCACACTGTCATATATATGTAGGCGACTGCAGCTGTATAATGCATGGGCATTACATCTTTGTAATTAGTTTATATAGTTTCTATCTCACCTGCTATTCCTTTTCTCGAGCCACATGACAGTGCTGTCTGATACACGATCTTGTCGAGTGAAAATGTGCTCGATTTTCTGGCTTAGAGACAAGGTCATTTCCTCCATTTCCTGACTGATGTCTTCTTCTGGTTCACTTTCATTATCATCACTTTCAAGATCATAATCACACATGTGTTGTGTACACCAGTCAATACCTGTTACACACACACACACACACACACACACACACACACACACACACACATATTAAAACTTTTGTAGTGGTAAACGAAATTTCATCAATATAGTCATGGTAACAAGCATCTAGTACATCTATAACACTGACTCACTCACGTGTACCACACACACTCACTCATACACAAAGTAAATACAGACACACCTTATACACACTCATGGCAGGACAGGGTCACAGTGAGGTCGTCCATGTGATAGGATGTCTGAAGTTTGGACTTAAAGGTAGTAAGAGAATCAGAGTGTCGAAGGCTGACAGGTAATCTGTTCCAAGTTGATGGGACTTGGTAGGAAACAGACCTCTGTCCATAGTCTTTGTCTTGGTTAGTGAGACTCCAGAATCTCGGTGTCAGAAGATGAGCAAAGAGGTCAGGCGGGTGTATAGATGGGAGTATGTTCGGAGAGAATCATGGGACGAGCGCCAGAAACAGAGTAAGTCAGAGTGGACAGTTTGTAGACTACACAGTCCACGACTGGCAGCCAGTGAAGAGAGCGAATGATAGGTGATATATGTTCATATCAAGATGGTTTGCAGAGGAGGCGAGCAAGATTAATTAGGATTCTGTGAAGTCTGTCAAGAAGATACTTGAAAATTCCACCTAATAGAGAATTAAAATATTCCATCCCCCCATAGCACAAAGGCACACATTAGAGTTTTAGTTGCATCAGTGGTGAGATAGTGTCACGGATTGACCCGTGACAGGGAGAAAAGTTAGCAATGGAAGTTGTTTCCCTTATAGCTTCTAAGACGCAGGGCTAGTCTCCCTTTATGGCATGCTTGTGAAAGCCTGATTGTGAGTATAGTTTAGGAAAGGGCGTGTACTGAGTGAAATAGTCACTGTAAGCCAGGTGAAGAGATTCTAGTCATTCCCAAACCAGGGTTCTAAAGAGAAGGACATAATTGTACTTTCTGTGTGAAAGTGAGAGTGGAATCTTTCTATTTCCTTGCCAAGTCAAGCTAGGGAATAAGTTTTCTTGATTGATTTGTCTTTAAAATGATCAGAGAGAATGCTCTGTGCTTCAATATTTGGTTGCAAAGTCTGGCTGTTGGAAAGAGAGATGGTAGTTTGAGGTGTAACTTAATGTATTAGTTGGTGTGAGCACTCATGGAATCATAAGGATTTTCAGGAACTAGTTGGGGGTGGAAAAGACGAGAGAGAAGATATAGTCGTCAGAAGGCTGTGTGCCATCGTCAACCCCAGTGTATCGTCAGTGAGAGCAAGGAATTAGTTGGGGATCGAGAAGACGGTGAACGAAGAGCTCGTGACCCGGAGTATTGGACTATACTGTTCGACTGCTATGTGCAACTCGCTACCCCAGTGTTGGAGTATATAATTATATATATATATAGTGTCTCCAGCAGCTGAGTGCATTTCGTCGACCTGGTGTTTGGAGTATATATAGTCTACCGACGTGCTACGTGGAGTCGTCGAGGAATCAGTGGGGGGGGGGGAACCCCAGTAGCGGAGTAGACCATCGACAGACGTGCTTTGTGCACCTGTCCACCCTGATAGACGAGTGAAGGAGTGAATGGTCTTCGGGCAGCTGTGTGCCTCGTCAATCGGAGTAGGGGTGTAGGACATTCGGTGATCTACGAGTAGCGCCGACAACTGGTGAAAAGAATCGTGTCAAAGGAGATAATTCTATGAGTGTATCGTATCAAGGGAGATAACTGTAGGAGAGAGAGAGAGTGTGTGTGTATATATATATCAGTGAGTGCGTGAATTCAGACCAGACTGTGACAGTTAGTGTGTTTTGATAATTTTTGGTCTAAATAAGAATATCGTCTCGGGATTTTAGTATTTTCGATTCTGAGAACTGTTTGATTAGAACATCGGTAGAGGGTTTGACTAACAGAAAGATGAGTTGTTTATTGAAGACGATTGATTGGAAAGTGAGAGATAAGCTACGTTGTTGAAAGTATATTCATTCTTGATTGTTGTCATATATTGATTCACGCTGGATGCTGACATATGTTGATTAGAATACCACGTGCTATTGAAAGGATTAACGTAGACTGTAATTAGTTACTAGAGATGTTAATGTGACATTGTTGGAAATTCTTTGAGAGTGGGACTAGTATTTGAAATTGGTGAAGCTTTGCTGCTACCCTATAAAGACAAGTTTGACCCCCATCCCGAAATCAACAGAACTAGTTGTCCACGAGAGATCTCAGTACTTTGTAGTGTGAAAGAACACGTGAGGAACGCCATGCTGGTCAGTGTGTGTTGTGTATGTGTCCTGTCAGTGCGTTGCGTTTCTTTGACAGATAGTGACGAATGGTACTGATCCTACGAAGTTCAAAGTAAGAATTTTTGCAGACATGAGAAGCATGCTGTTGAAAAGTCAAACTCTGATCGAGAACGACACCCAAGCAGCGGACAGAGGTGGAGAAATGAATAGTTGAGTTGTTGATACACAGAGACTGAGGGAGAGAAGAATGACAGAAATTTCTCTCGACAAGTAAGAACAGTTCAGTCTTGTCATCATTCAGTTGCAGTCTGTTTGCAGCATCCAGGACTTTACATCATCTATTCATTCCTGTGTCCATGTCAGTAGTTCAGAGAGTTCAGTAAGTGGAGCTGACTGATAAAGCTGTGTATCATCAGCATAACTCACATGTGACATGGCATGACATGACATAACATCAGACAGAAGGGAGGTATACACCAGAAGAAGTATTGGACTAAATACAGATCCCTGCGGGACACCATATCTCAGGACAGAAGCATCTGAGTAAACACCATTCACACACACACACAGTCTGGGTTCGGTCCATGAGACAGGATCAAAACCAGGACAAAGCAACATCATGAATACCAAGAGAGTACTGTTGGCTGTTGAAAAATGCTTATGTTTACAAATATGGTAAACATTGGTGTTGTGAAGTTACTATTCTCTTTGTCGACTGGAAATCTTACACTGACCATACGCATGGTGAGAAAATGTACAAAACCACAAAGGTGACAAAGTGGAGGATTTAAGAAGGTAGTACTAAAAATACTTAGAAGAATGAAAGGACATATAATAATCAAATATTATTAAAACCATCTTATGTAGTGACAGAATACAAGGTGTAAAATAAAGAATAATTGAAATACAGTATACGGGATGTCAAAAATTAATGCCATAGTCAGAGTTGAGGCATGTCAGTAACTTAGAAGAATATATGACAATTGAATGTATGGCTCAGCAGTCGGGTTTCCATCTCAACCATACTATTGTAATGTGTCCAGGACAAGAAATCTAAGAAATACTTTAGCCACCATAAGGTGGAAATGGCGTAAAGCGAAGATGTAAAGTTAATCTATGATTAGACCAATCTGCTTTCAGTCATGGTAAGGATGGAGATAAGACCGTGCTCAGTTCGTGCTCTGTAGTCTTGTATTCCAAGTACGAAATTTGAAATAATTTCTTCATTTGGTCTCTAATACCTAAGTTCTTTCGACGAGCAGATTCGACATCCACATAGCAGAATGAGAACTATGACAGATTTGTACAGTCAATACTTTGGTTTCACTTGTTCAGCTTTGTTACAATCCTCATGCAAATTTCCTCCATGCATCTGCCATCCTTGGATTGGGTAGCACTCCGGTACTTGAAACTGTTAACCTCTGTGAGCCGTTCTCTGTTCAAGTATATCTCTGCTTTATTGTCGTTCATTCATCCCTTGACTAGTAGCAGTTGGCGAACGGTTATGCTGGTCCGCCGGAGACAGGATAGCTGCTGCTGCTGCTGCTGCTGCTGCTGCTGCTGCTGCTGCTGCTGCTGCTGCTGCTGCTGCTGCTGCTGCTGCTGATTCAGCAGGCAGGTCTGTCTTGAGCAGTGGTGAGCAGGTCCTGCCCAGTGACCAGGAACGACCAGCCCAGTCCTTTACTTTGTGAAGCCAATTTTTCTGCCTCTGTCCACCTCGGCGCCATCCTCCTTCCAGGTACCCGGAAGGATGGTCTTAGCCAAAGTTTCGTATCAAGTCTCATGGCTGAAGCAGACCAGCTTGCGCCGCTTCACTGTTGCCAGAAAAGGTTCCCGGGAACCAAATGGCGACTACGAGGGACTTCTGTCATCAGCAAATCCTTAGGAAGGCATCCTGTATCCTCTCTATTTCTGATCATGTTTTGTCATGTGAGTTCTCACTTGCGGTCTGGCTGTAGGTACGCGATGCCTGAATCAGAAGGACTCGTCCCCGAAATTCATTTACTCCACGTGACATTTACTTGATCAACTCTACTGATCGTGATGTTAACCTGAGGTGGCCTAAGGCAGTGCACCAACTGTATCAATTGTTGCTGTATAAATATAAGAGAGTAAGAATTTTATTCACTGTAGTCAAAAGGTATATGTATGTACTCATCTGTACATAGGTAGCGCATAAGCAGCTATAAATCTTATGTGTAATTCCCCTTGTGGATTGATAAAGTTGTCACCGAATACAACAAGGATGTCCTTTCTTTCAACAGATCCATAACCTTTTCCAGCTGTTCGTAAAACTTCACATCGCAGTCTTTCTGCGTAAACTGGGACAATGATGACATTGTGAGACCTGGAGGAGATACACATAGAGATCAGCCTGCTGCAAGTGAGTGCATGCTCAGACTGCTTTCTTAGGCACGATGAAGCCCACACTTTACTCGTATTTGGTTTTCTCCCCACTGTACCAGAGTACCAGATCGTGTAGCCTCCGTCAGTTGCTGTCTCTCCAAATCCTGGCCATCCAACCGTTGTCCTATCAGTTCCAGTCTAGATCATTGGTGGGTTCTCTCACCTTGTCTCACTGCTGTAATGTGCAAACGTTCCACGTACCAATGAATGTTCTTTACTTTATTATTACAGTTGGTAAACATCACTTTGCTTTTTTCTGTGCTGCTGTCTACCCTATATGTATCTGCTCTATCAGACTGCTGGTGATGTCCAGCAGTTCAGTGTTGGTGCCTGCTGTCAGATCAATATCGCCTGCGAAGCAAAGGGGCCTACCACGTAAGAACAAAGAAGTGTAGTGGTGTGGAAATGTTCTTGTGTGATGTTCAAAGCTAAAAGATACAGGCGACAGAAGGCACCCTTCACGGACACCCTTTGTTGTCTGAAAAAAGTCGCGCAACTGGCTGTCAAGGACTACTGCGGTTATTGACATCTTGTATGACTTCGATTAAGCTCTCTTCGAAGTAAAATGTTTGCATCACATTCCATATTCCAGAATCTCTGCCAATGTTTTTATAAGGTCCACGATGTAGTCAAGGAGATCGCGCTGATGTTTTATGTATTTTTCTATCTGGATAGAATGCTGTTTCTCCTCACTGGCCCAGTCAATCAGTAACATGGGATAAAGGTACCTCAGCATAAGCTGCACTGCTGAATCTTCTGGACAGGTGGGAGACTACAATATTACCGCCCTTCTGTTTTACAGTATTAGTATTGGTTTCTAAGGCTACATGCTGCTGCTATGGCATGTGACATTATAGGCCTTGTTTTTCGGTAAGAAAAAAACACACACTTACCTCGTTGAATGTCTGATGCACCAAACTCTTCCAATGCTTTCTTGGCAAGAAATGTAGAGAATCCTGCTTCCTTAAGCTTTTGTACAAATACTTTGTCCGGTGCTTTGCTGTCAATTGTCGTCTGATCTGAGCATTGCTTTGACATTTGTTTTGTTTCCTGGGTACACAACTTTTTTCTTATTTCGGCAACTGCGTCTTCGATGGCCTTCTCAAGATGGCACATTTCACAGCCAGCCCTCAGTAATGACAGCATGGGAAGCACAAACCTAAAGAAAGGCAACGACATGAATTCATCGGTTGGCAGAATACCTAAATTCTCACAGACATGTTAGGTGAAGCTACCAAAGTTAATTTTGAGTCATGAAAACTGTGTGAATATATATCATGTTTTCTTGAAAACAGCATACTCTGCAGTCTGAAACTATTTTTAAAGAATAGGTGCTGTATGTTTTGAGAGACTTCCAGATGTCTTTTCTAAGATTATGTTGACATTTCTTGCACAGTGACTACATAAGTCTCACAATGACTTACTAGATATGTGTTATACATAGGAGGAAACACTGTACTTGCAGACGAAACAGAAACATCATAGTGTTACTAAACTCCAATGAAAGAAGATATACTTAGCACCATTCCAGTTTTATCTATGAGACTATCAAGGTTACGACACACTGATGGTTAGCTACAGCCTGTTGACTGCGGACATTTTGCGCCGCATGTGAAAATGGAGAAGAGTGCGTGGTTGTGTCAGCTGTTGAAGCTTCTAGAAGTATAAGTGTACTGTGTAAATTGTAAACGGGTAGCCAGTCGCTCGCTACCCGAGGAAACACCCTGGTTGCCGCGACAGGTTATGCGTTGGAAGCAGACACCGTCCCCGCCAAACCCGGTGTCATGAACCAGCCTGGTTCAAAACCAGAACAAAATGGTCAGCTCAGCTATGTTAATGATGGATGTGTTGTAGTCACTAAGGAAATCCTTTCTGTCCATTTTAACAACTGACGGGCCGCGGTGATGTATCCAGTCGACCGGTAGGGTATAGAATTAGAGTGTAGGGTAGGTAGAGGTAGGTTACAAGTCCTACACTTCAAAGGCGGGAGGCTTTGTGTTCGTTTTTATGGTTGACATGCGTGGGTAGCTTATGTTTTGGTTTGGAAGGGGGGATCACGTGTTCAGCTGGCCAGTTAACTATATAATCTGGAACAGGTTAGCGACAGGCGTCTTTCCTGTTACTCCAGCAGTGACTACCATCTGTAAGTGCCGTAGCAGCCGCAAGCAGTAGGTCTGTAGAAAGGTGACCTGTTTCATGAAAACGCGATGCACTACTTACTGCCACGTGTAGTCTGCATCATCAGAAGTGTGAAGCAAGGTGGCGCCGTCCCTCGCAGACGAGACGAAGGGTGCACACCGTTTGAAATACCGGTAACAGTAACACTGCCGTCCATTGCCTGGGGCAACCATCGTGAGGTGGTGGCCGGCAGAACCCCTTGGAATTCTTGGTCGTCTGGAGCCGGTGCTGGACACAGTTGTTGCCTTAATAATATCATCGCCGCAGCTGCTGTTCGTTGCCCGGGGCAACCGGTTGAGGCTGCAGTGTGCGCGGCGTTAGGGGCAGCGTGTCAGTGGACCATCTTCGTCTTCGTCGCCGCCCTTTGGTAGCTGAGGCAACCGTGTGTGACCAGCAGTGATCTCCGCCAGTAGTGACAGTCGTGTTCCAAGGAATTCTGCAGTTTTGGTGACCCCGACGTGACCTGTCTTGCGCGAGGCCTTTCTGTGTCAGGTTGTGTACTGCGTTAGTTTAAGACTGAGTGTTCCGAGAAGTGTATGTCTTTTGTCCTCGTCTGTTTTCCTTCCCATCTCCATATTTACGGGTCTGTGGAGGCTGTATGCTTCTTTCTACAATAAGGCCTAGTCCCTGTATCTTCTGTTTTCTTGACAGTCTTTCACCGCTCGTTTTCCTCTTCGTTAAAGTTGTATGTGCGTGTGTGTGTGTGTGTGTGTGTGTGTGTGTGTGTGTGTGTGTGCGTGTGTGTGTGTGTGTGGATTCCTTTCTATAGGATCTTTTCTCTTTAATTATTGTGTGTGAGTTACGGGCCCTGTGTTTTATTTCTTGTGTGTTTTATGTAACATTGATTTAATTGTAACAGGCTAATGAATTTGAGCTTAGTTCCTCAGGCTAGAGGCTGATCATTATTTTTTTCTTGTGATAAGCACCGTCCTTTTGTTTATCTATTAGTGTACTGCTGTACGATAGCTATGGATCTGTTTGAAGTAATAGATTCATTTGAAATCTTTGGTACTAAATTATGAAACTTAATTTGGGGAAACGGGATTTGAGTGATTATGCAAACTGATCCTGAGTTTTTCTGCTCTCAGTCAACATTGACCTTTATGTTATGGCCACACAATACTCAGAAAAGGCTTAAGACACACACCTGGAAAAATCGTTTGAGCCGACTTTAACCAGTTGTTGTTGTAGGAAGACCAGCTGCTCCACAGTGAAGATGTTCAGCTCTGGGTATTCCTTGCGCTTCTGGTCCACATACTGCAGCCAGTCACCATGGCAACATTCAAGGAAGTTTGCCACCCCGGCAATGAATTGCTGCACAGACATACATTTCTGACCAGTTAATAAGTATGCATCGATATTACAGCTGGTACACTAAGCAAACATGAATACATAAACTGCTGAAAGCAGTGCCAACATACATTCAAGGGCTAAATGTCTATTTTTACCTGAAAAAAAGTCTGAAGCGTCGCCTTCTGTATGTGTTTATAGATAGTTGGAGCACCCATAACTCACTGCTCAAACTGCCAGAAGTCTTTGGTATCATAACCTTTATTCTTAATACCATTCCAGGCTGCCCTTGTTGCCTTCATGTCTTTCCGCATCTCATGGTTGACCTTCCTGTAAGCAGCACCTGCCTCAGAGTTTTTCAGCTGGTCACTTTTCAGGGTCCGGCGGTGATCATAAACGTTGAGAACTGCCTTTGTGACACAAGGCTGTTTCTTCGTCTCGAGGCGCCCGAGAACCTTTTTGACCGAGCTCCTTCATATGGTTCGAGAGGGTATCCATAATGCTGTCGATCAGGTTCAGGACAGCGAATTTTCCCCTACTTGCGTCTAGAAGAGATCAGCAACCTTAGGGTCCCGTAGCTTTTCTAGGTCGAACCAAATGCGCGGACTGGTCATGCGATGCTTCATCCTTATCTTCAAGCGCAAACTTGATTGGAAGAGTATGTGGTCATTGATCTGAATCCGCTGCCCTCTTTTTTGCCTGGCTGATGGTCGATTTGAAGCGCCTCAGCAGTGAGATCTGGTTGATCCATCTGGAGATTGCCATATGATGAGCCGTGTCCTCTGTGAGGATGCAAAGTCGTTGAAGGGGTCGACCTGTGACTCTGTGCAAACTCTAGCAGCTGGAAACTCGGTTATTCGTGTCACCAAGCCCGAAGCAGCCAACCGTGCCGGTCCATTGCAGGTACGCGTCTGGGCAGCTTCACAGTCAAATCCCCAATAACGACAAGGGTGTCCTTCGGTATCGCTGTAGATAGCCTTCTCCAGCTGCTCGTTGAACATTTCCACCTCATCATTCCCGTGGACAGTTATTTTGTTAGGAAGAGTTTAAATCAATTCAACATCGAGGAATAACAAGGTAAGCTACTTCAGCTCTCCTCAATCTCTTTACGTGGTTGGATATCAAAACGTTGAGAGGAAGCTCACAGGTTTCCCCATTATGATTTTTCTTACCAATGGCTAGGCATGTGAAGGTCTGTCAACACACCTTGACATTTATAATCCAGTTCTTCCTTTATTGGCCTTTTTGTTCTTGCTGAAGCGTTCCTTGTGCAGTAATGCTGTAGGTTTTTGATTGTTTCATATTTGACAGGAAAGTGGTATTCCTGTTACATCAGTCAGTTATGCGACTCCAGGAGTTGAGCTTTTGTGGTTTTGAAGTGAAGTGTTGAATATGGGAGAGCGGGGCTCATGCGCTGTGTTAAGAACAAAATACTTCTTACAGATATGAATTCGTTTTCTCTTTAAGTGGCTTTTAAATCAATATATTAGTATCGTTTTAGATAAACATAAGCCAGATGCAGCCCAACTTTGTTACAACGGTAAAGGTATTCAGTTCATACCTCAACATCGTCATCGCTGGCTGGGTTACGACAACCTTTCAGTGACTGCTGTGTGGAGAACTCTATACTACAGCACAAAGGTGTCTTCATATCACAGAAAAATGTGAGAGAGCAGCTGAAGAAGAGGATGCAGCCATCAGCACATAACTTTCGGTAGGTGTTTCCCAGGCGCACTACACCGTCCATGATCTAAAACAGAATAATTTACAACTTAGCCATGCAATGTTTATCCTCCCTGTCATTTAGCACTCACACTTGGAATTTCATGTGCTGCAAATTCACAAGATACTTATAGCTACTAAACATAAGGTTTTAAGATTTCAGTTTATACTAATGTGTCTGATCTTTAAGCAAGAGGAGAAATCCAAAAGAGATTTCATACTTTAGTTCTAAATACCATGTAACAGACTAAGCCACATTTTATTCATTTTTTTATTCTTTCCATGGTTCCGAAGGGTACCATCATGTTCACTGGTGATGTGTCGTGATGATGTAAAATGTAACACAATGGTAGCATACAATGATAGCTTTAACCTTTATGTTTTTATGGGCTTTATAATTTTAACCTTTATGCTACTATTCCCACCATTCTACAGGCAACCCCAGACTTACACTGATGAAGCGATCAACATTCTCTTTGCCCTTCTCTGCCTGACCGGCCACAAGCATCAGGCGGCTCTGGAGGTCCAGCAGCTCTTCATATGTGTAGTGACGAATGTGCTTTCGACTCTCATCCTCTACCTCTACATCCAGTCCGATAATTTGATGGATGCTCTAAACAAATAAACAGTAACAATTTTACTGGTCAGTAAGCATCCTACTTTGTTCTGGAAATTGCTGATGGCGCATAATATGCACTCATATACAAGAAAGCTAGTTCCTTTTATTGCGGGATTTCTTTCTGAACTCATCGAAAAATTTCCTTTAAGTTTCTTGTGCCACTGACAAGGTTCTTGACGAGTTATATTTACATTCACACATTTTTAAAATACATCACATTTCAAACTCTAGTGATGTTTTTATTGCAATGTACATATTCATATAGTCATCAAAGATTGTGCTGCATAATATTCATCGTTGTCTAGCCACAGTCTAACAAATAGGATTACGAACTGTTTGCGATGATACGTAGAATGTTCATACGCTTCACCGGGGTAACAAAGTGCACGAGCTCACCTGCGAGCTCAAGTGCTTCAAATGGGGTGTTGAGGGGCTGGCAGAGTGGGATAGACTGGCTTCGGGGAGGCTGTTACGGATGAGAGCCATAAACTGTGGTTCAGTGGAGAGAACTTCAAGCACGAACATGGTGTGCGGGTTGTTCTCCGCAAAAAAGTTAATCGGCGCGATTCTCAATTGCTCCCCCATCTCAAGCAGACTCATCTCCATTCGTATCGCTGCCACGCCCCACAACATGACCATCAACTATTGTACGTTCCCACTTCAACACAGTGATTAAAATGTGTTCTGTAAACATCTATAACATGTGATATAAAAAGTGTCCAAGAAGGATATCCTCGCTGTTATCTGGGATTTCAATGCAGAGGTGCGTTGAGACACCTGTCCACAAGCAACCGGCACAGCAGGCCGCTTCGGTATTTGAGACCAATGCGACTTCTGGAGTTGCCACAAAAGCCACAGGCTTACCCTAGCCAATACCCTACACCCTCAGAAGTCACAGCACAAGCTGCCGACCTGGCACTCACTTGATGTCGATCCATAACCAGATCGATTTTATCCTGCTTCAAGTCGAGCATCAACAAGACAAATACGAGGACTTATCCGAGCACGTGTATCGATAGTGACCACACCCTCGTCCAAGTATGCATTCGTTTAAAATGAATGTACAGCTTGGCACACCCAGTCCTCGAATTCACTTCGACCTCAGTAAGTTGCGAGACCCAAAAATTGTCGAATTTTTTTCAGGTGCAAGTTGAAGGTCCTAATTTGCATAACTGTAAGGTGGAAACACTTTGAGTGCACGTGAAAGAAATGCTCTTGTCTACAAATGTGTCATACAGTTTCAGTGCATTGTTAATCATAATCTAATACCAACTGCAAGGTTTAAGAACAGCTCATGTGTACAAAAATTAATCATCTTATAATACTTAAATTATTTGAGTCACAGTGTAACGCTTGTCAATGGTAATGAAGGGAGCGATTATAGTGTCAAGTTATTTGGTAAGTGTTAATTAAAACATGATACAATAAAATTATATGTAAATTAAATATTGAATATAAAGTCATTTTTGACATTACCCGACATGACAAAGAAAACAACTAAGAGGAGAAGTGCAAGGAACACCTCAGAACACACAAGTAGAAAACAGGAGACCTGGGGCCGTAGATATGAAGCGAGAGTAAGTCCAGGGCAAAATCGGGAATTCGAGGATAAGCCTCTTGATTCTGTAGTTACAACGCGACGCCGAGACCCCACACACATTACTTCATGTTTCTCTACCCCAGGGCGCCTTTGCCATCTCCTAATAATACAGCTCCAAGGGTAAAACAACACATGTGGAGGTCTGAGGACTGCTTTATAACTTCCGAAACAAGACAATTTTCCTTGTGTTCTCCATCTTGCCAGAGAGCAACGACACATCCTCGCTTCATAACTATGTCCACAGGAGTTTATTTTTATTGCATTTCTATTAACCTTAGTTAATGTTGCTAAGCATTGTCTAGATGTCTACTAAGGTCATCTCAATAGCTTTGAAGACCATAGCAATGGACTGATTCATGTAAATCAGCATGTTACCATAATTATTGTTAATTAGCCTACAAACAGAAATACATAGTGTTCACAATTTATAACACAGGAATTAACATGAAATAGAACACAATATCTCTACAGACCTGTCCCTGTTCCTGAGCATTGCCAATCTCAAAGACTCCACAAGCATTGATGTTTCCCACTTGAGATAGTGATGTTTTCTCCACGGATCCACGTGATTTTTCTTCAAGCTTATAGAACTTCAACCAGGATGCTGCATCAGTCTATATGCCAACAATTAAAAAGTATAGTTAATGATGGTATTTAGCTATTTCCAGCTGTTGTATTCTTTGCTAAACGCCTGTTTAGTTCGACTATTTGTGGGCGCATTCAAGAACATCTCTTTTTGTACAGAACTAAAATGAGTACTCAGATCTTTTAGAGAATAGCATTAACGTACATTTAGAATATATTTGACACCCAATAGAAGCAAATGAGCTATGACAAAGAACAAACCAATTTCTTCGGGAGCTTAGGGTCTGCTTTTACATTGTCAAACACCATTCGACATTGCTTCACAAGTGTATCGCAGTCTGTGATGTCGGTGAAGATGAGGGGAGCATAACCTGTAGCTGCTGCATGCAAACAGTTCACTCGAGCGATAGAGTCGGTTTCTTCGCCCGCTGAGATAAAAGCCAGATCCACAAAAACATTCAACTCCTTCAGACCTCCTGCATCAGAACAGTTATATACACTGAATAACTTCAGAATAAAACATTAAAACATTAAAATATTTGTTTCTGTTCATTATTTCAACAAATATCCAATACCACTTCTTTATGATGTATGGTGTGGACGCAGAGAAGTAGAATCAGTGGCAGGGTATCTCAAGCGTCTTCGCATCGGGTAAATAATTGGATATTTCTTTAACAGGCATGCCACCTGTGGATCTAAGGCAAACAGTAACTGACCCTTCTGCATACAGGACATGGGGAAACAGTAGCAGATGAAGGCTACAGGCTCTAAGAAAGTGTTTAGGAACCTAAACACAAACACGGAGTAAAACAGGTGGAAGGTTTCATCAACTGTACATCTCTGCCAGGACTCACAATGTCCAAGTATATGCCCCAACTCCCATGCAAAATATTTGACGGAAAGAGAAAGTCTTTGATCATTGGGAAGGGTCTGCACTGAGCCACCGACTCACTTTAAAGATACCCTTTATCCTCCCGAGGACAACAATTTTGTACTCTCCTAATGGTTTCGTCTACAACCAAACTGTCTTTATCTTACTGCTAAAGAGTTTCGAGTCCAGCAGCAACAAGACCAAATCAAGGAGGTATTCAGACGCCATCATGAGCAAAAGCGAAGTCTACTCAACCAGCCCAAGATTGATTTGGAGAAGCTGCATGACCCAAACGTTTCAGAATCTTTAAGTATGAGGATATTTGCTGCACAGTAGGCAGTGATGTAGATACTCTAACTGGAAATATCAAAGAGCTTTGAAAAGCACAAGAGATGCTAAGACAGCGGAAGAAGAAACAACAACTGAGTCAATTACAATATTCTTGATTTCTGCAATCGAAGTAGGGCGTCGGTGACGGAAAGAAGAAGCAGCCCAAAAGCAGCTACCGGGTACAAAGCATTAAACAGCGACATCATGAAGTGAATGAAGGCAACGAAGGAGAACAAGAAAAACACGAATGCCAGACAATAGAAAAGGGAATGGCACGAGGTAAAAAAAAACAGGCTTAATTTACTCCTAACACAGTCCACACAATGCTCGTCCTTCTTACCCTCCCCCTTCTGCTCTTGCTACTTGTCTCCCCATCTTTCTCTGCAGAATCACTCTATTCTCTGTTCTGTTACTTGGAGCCTTTTTGTGTTTTCTATCTTTGTTTTCTGTTTGTCGTCAGTACTGTTGTTTATTCTTCCGTCCCTCGTGTTCTATCCATGTAGTCCATGTCTCTTCCTTGTTTTAAGCGCTAAGAGTATGCTCTCTATGAGTGTCAATATGCGCTTTAAAAATCTTTATTATTATTATTATTATTATTATTTAACAGACTCTGGCAAGAACAGGTGTGGCATATGATGCTAAATTCAAGAAATCAAAGCGCTATATAATAATTCAAGGAACGCAGTAATACATCCAAGTTGTTATGAACATGTGTTACCACCCCTGAACGTCGATGTAACGAGGTTGTCACCCTTGTGTATTTTCTTGTATGAGTAGAGATTGTCACCCCTGAATTAAATGTGGATATAGGGGGCGTTGTTTAGAAATTGGAAGAGAGAAGCAGACGTGAGAGTCTGGTAGAAGAAAGAATTTGTGAAAGAGGTTAGAATTAATAGTAACTGTGTGGAGAAATATTAACTGTGTGGAGAAATAGTAACTGTGTGGAGAAATAGTAACTGTGTGGAGAAGTATTAAATGTGTGGAGAAATAGTAACTGTGTGGAGAAATATTAACTGTGTGGGTTGTCATTGATAAGCGACTGTGTGGTTCCTCGATTTACTAATTTTCTCAGCTGCTGTGTGATCTCATGAGAAGATCGTAGAACTGTGTGGATTTACCTACTGTGGAATTATTATAGACTTGATTATTTGTCTGCCGTTAAGACTGTCGGAGTTATTTGGTGGATGTAGGCTGTCCGTATGATCAACGCCAGAGAGCAAGACTGAAAGAGGGGAACTGTTTGCCGTGTCGACCCCTTCCCCCCCCCCAACAACAGAAGAAGAGAGAACTTGAAGGAGTTTAATATAAACTGCTTGTATACATTTGTTTTGAGTAAACTCAGCGTAGGATATTTGTGCTGAACTTTTCTGTTATTTAGTAAAGAATATATTTACGTTCACCCGATTAATAGAAACGTTCGAGCCCATGTACAGATTTTAGTGACTTGTTGTCTGAAAGAATACGTGTGGAACTCTGTGTTTGCAGGCGTGCTCTGTGGAGTCTGTGTGTGTCCGACAGTGAGTGTTTGTCAACACAAGTGAAAGATGTTTTTGACAGCAGTGGGTGTTCGCAATGATTTCTTATGTCACCGATACCGTTTGACATCTTCCTGGAAGAAAATCACGCCAGGAACCCTTCACAGCCACCAAGCCTCAGCTTTCATCGGTGGGTGGCCCCTATGTAAACTTTTTAAACCTTAAATAGGCACAAATTCTAATCCTAGCATGTGATTCAAAAATTTGATATCAAATAGAGCCTTGTTCAAGTCATCAAAGTGCTGTTAATGAGTCAGTCTGTCAAGAGAAACATCTTGCACTTTTTGTAGAACATCAGGCGATAATCACTTCATGACCATCTTATCTTCATTTACATCTGTAGGAGGCTCATAGGGAACTTACACTTTGCAGATGACTGATAGCAGGCGTCAACAGCAAACTGCAAAAATTTACTAGCAGACCGACCAACACTGTGAATACACAGAGGACAAGAACAAACTCATCGTCAACGATATGGGCAGTACAAAGTGTCACAGATCGACCCGTGACAGTAAGGGAGGAACTAGAGTTAGTTCCCTGCTAGGTTGTCAGGCAGGGCTACTTTCCCCTTTACGCAAATGCATGATAGTGAGTAGGGTTTACAACAGAATGAGTGAGCGAACTAGTCACAGTAAGACGAGTGAGTGGATTATGATCATTCCCCGATCAGACGTAGAAGGCGATAGACGTTGTTGTCAAGTCTGTGTGACTTCCAAGGGAATCAGTTTAATTCCTTGCAGAGACAAGGGAGGGAATAAGTTTTGTATTGATAAGTGGTATACTGGTTAGCGAGGGAATGTTGTGCTTTGATTTTCGGTTGCAAGTTTTGGTTATGGAAGTTTGAGATGAATTTGATGTATTAGTGTGAACATTCATAGAAAACTGAGGTTTTTAGGAATTACTTGGGGGAGGGGGGAGAAGAGCAGGAACCCTCGACATATGGAGCAGCGCTGTTAGACGTACTGAGTGTACAACGGCCAGGATTATCGTCGTCACGTGTCTGGAGTATACGGTCTACCACGACTGGAGTGTGTCACGACCATGATTATCGTCGGATCATCGCCGTCAGAAGTACTGTGTGTACAACGGCCAGGATTATCGTCGTCACGTGTCTGGAGTATATGGTCAAACACGACTGGAGTGAGTCACGACCAGGATTATCGGCGTTACGTGTCTGGAGTATATTACCTCGACTTACTGTGTGTAGTGACCAGGGGTATAGCAGTGAGGACTTGATTTAGAGGCGGACGTTGACAGTAAGTGAGGTTTGATTATTCCTCAGTTAAATAAGATTCCTTCGGGGACTTTGGTATGCCCGGTGGAAATACGGGTGGAGAACTGTCGGACGTGAACATTTGCGGAGTTGAGACTACTAGCAAGAAGACTGGTTTACGGTTAACAGATGATTGAAGATGTGAGAGAGAGTGACGTATATATATATATATATATAAGATGTACCTTTAGGATTATTGTAATATAGTGATTCATGCTTGATGATATTTATAAGGGGAGAGTACCCGATGCTGTTTTATCTGTGGTGTGACTTTATAGAGAATAGGACCCGCTGTGTATTTGATATATCGTGTAGTTGATCTATATATATATATATATATAATAGCTTGAAACCCCGTGATTACACAGAGAGTAACCCACGAAAAGATATTTGTGATTTGTTGTGTGAAAGAACACGTGAGGACCGCGTGCTGGTCAGGGTTGTGTACGTGTCCTGGTCGGCGCGTTGTGTTGTCCTTAACACAAAGAGATCTACATGACAAGAACACAGCTTGAGGAGATGAACAGCTCTAAGTAGCTACAAGCTACCCTTTGCAAGTAGAGAAACTGTACCAATGGCCAGGCTGAAACAGATGTGGCACAACTAACAAGCTCAAACTGCACGTCTTATAGTTCCCATTCTACTTTATGGATGTGAGCCGTGAACTCCTTTTGGCGATATCGCAGACGGCCGCCACCCTCACTGGACACCAGCAACAATAAAACAGCGCAAGCTTGTTTGGTATGGGCACGTGACCCTTCACGACCAGTATTCTGGGTACATTGGAGGGTGGTCAACGCCGACTGGACAAAGAAAGATCTTGGAAAACGTGGAGTGAACTGGTCATTCCGAGCAGGGCCTGCTCTCCACCGATCGAGACCATGGCGAAATTTGACAGCCACTAAGTCTATCCTGTTGTTCTCCATCACCCACCCGATGATTAATATCAGCGGACCAGTACAACCACTTGTTAGCTGGTACCAGTAAAGAAATGCGTGTGTGTGTGTGTGTGTGTGCATTTATTTTTGTATTGTTTCTATACATGTACTTTTCTTTGTATGTTTGGCTCTAGATCAAACAGATAAACTGTTTTCCATTTACTACATCTTCTTACATCTTTTGTTCATCATCTTGTATTTCCTATTTATGTCACATCTACTTCATACATCATATCGTGCAGTTAAGTCTGTTGACACGGTTCTTAATTATGATGCACAAATTATGTCACAAACAAACCAAAAACACAATGCTGTCAAAAATGATGCAAAAACATTAAACAAAGCAGATGAATAAACCAATAATAAACTAACAATACACCAAAATAATTAAAGAATCTAAACAATACAATATCAAAACTCTGCAGACGTATACTTATTTGATAGAATAATCAGAACATTTCTTGCCTTTCATGGTCTTTTTCAACCAGGCGAGAAATTTTTTGCAGGAAGGCTTGATGAATTCTTTTAGACATTTGATGTCATCAACCACGATAGCTTTCCAACCCTTCTCCTGTTCCAAAACTGATGGATTCACATTGTTGATTTCCAGTGATGTATCTTGCCTCTGAATTTGAAAGAAAGTTAAAATAAATACTTTACGAAATATATGAATACATCTGAAACCTACATAAAAAGGAACATGGAAAAATTAATGGTACAAGGGTCGTTCAAAAACATTCTAAGCCTCACCCAGGAAGAGTCGCAGAAACAAGACAGTTTTTCAGTTTTTCTGTATAGTACCCCTTGACATCAATGCACTTAGTACAACGATTCTCCAGTATTGCAGTCCCATCACAGAAGAAGGTGGCGTCAGGGTCCTCCAAAAACTTCTCCACAGCACATGAACTCATCACTGTTTTCAAAATAACGACAATTTAGGTGGGATTTGAGTTTAGGAAGCAGGTAGAAGTCAGATGGAGCAAAGTCCGGTGAATTAGGGGGATGAGGTAGTAATTCAAAGCCACTATTGGCTGCTTCACCTACTGCAACCTGAGGAGAGTGAACAGGTGTTATACTGAAACAAGAGCACATCTGCCCTAGCTTCACTCTGCGTTTTTACTTGATTGCTTCCTTCAGCTGTGTTTATTCATGGTACTGTCCATTTATAGCTCTTCTCTTCTCTAGGTAGTCTATAATGATTATGCCTTCAGAATCCCTCAAAAACAGAAGCCATCACCAGACGCTGTCAGCTTGAACTTCTTTTGGGGGAGGGGGAAAGAAACCACAGAGTTTCCATTGGTTTGCTTTGAATCTTTGATTCAGGTTCCAAGTGATGAACCCAGGTTTCTTCTTGAGTTACTAATCTACGGTGGAAATTCTCAGGGACAGCCTTGAAGTGCCCAGGAAATGTCAACCCTTTGACGCTCCTGCTCTGGCGTCAGCATTCTAGGTACCCATCTTGCAGACAGCTTGCTCATCCCCAAAATCTCAGTTAGAACAGTGAGTACTGAGCCAGAACTAATGCCTAAGGACTTAACTATCTTCTGGACAGTAAGATGTCTCTCATCCCAAACCATTCCGTGAATGACATTCACTTAATCATCAGTGGTTGAGGTTTTTGGACGACATGACCGAGGGTCATCGTCTGTGCTGACCTTGCCCCGCTTGAATTCAGGAGCCCACTTCTTCACATTTGCATGAGAAGGTGAGTCCTCAGCAAGTGTCTGTACCATGTCCTTGTGGATTTCCTTGGGTGTCATTCCTTTCTTTGCAGATACTTTATGACTACTCGGGCCTCTGTTTTGTCCACTTTTAGATTTGTCACACTACCCTTCACCATTATAAAGGTCTCACCCGCACACAAATTACAACAAAAATCTGTATTAGTTTTCTAGTTTTATCAGAAGTGTTAGTGTATAACCACAACAAAAATGTTGGGTGAGACTTTTTGAACGACCTTCGTAGTCCCGTCATCTTAGATGGTTGATGATGTAGTTTGTTCGTGGTCATTGCCTTATCTCTCCCTCATTGCATTTCCTTCCCCAAACCACTTTGGTGTCAAGTTCTCATCTATCATTATTTTGATTATTTTTATTTTTACATAGGTTACCTCGGAAAAGCTCGCAGGACTATGCTGGCACAAACTAATGGGAACGGCTTTGATCTCAGATGTGCTTGAACCGATTTGCTATTCTCTTAAGAAGATTTAAAAGGCATAATTTTCTATTACAAAAATAGCAAATTTTTCCGTATTTTAATATTAGCAATAGGACAAGGGCATATTGTTAATGTATGTACCTAAACAGACAAGCGACTTGCCAAAAAAATAACAACTTGGTTGACATCTTGACATGTTTGAATATCAGTTGAATAAACATGTCGAGATATCAGATTAACCTACCTGCCAAATGGTAACTTTAGGTGAGACATGAAAATCTCCCCAACAATCTTTTTATTTCTAAAACCCATGACAGGATAATGAAATATATCGACTTAATGTTTTCAATGAAATGTGACAGTTTGTTGATATCTTATTGTCTGTTGAGCAGATCACGATACATGAAAATTTTCGAGCCTTTACATAAATAGCAGGGAATATAAGTATCTCTAACACTAACATAATGTTTACATTGTAATATAAAATGCAATTCATCTCCTATTTCTTAACATTACACAGACTGCACAGCCTCTCAATAAGTGATATATTTTCAATTCTTTCTCTATAAACTGGGCATTTCATGATTTAAGATTCTAAAGTGCATCATTGCAAATGTCAGTCGTTATAGTAAACAAGACAGATCTCTCAGCTTAAAGAAATTTTCCTGTACAAACGGTAATTGTACGAAATATTGGATGTTTTTAATGTCATTCAGCCACCAATCTTCTCGGCAGCGTGCTAATTTAGACACAAACTGCTGTACTGAACAAAACAAATGAAGCTGATTAGTCCACAAACAGGAAAACTAAAGTTCATTCTGAGTGATTTTACTGTCACCAGATAATGAAATTTATATTCTGTTTTATGATATAGATTCAGCAGAAAGCGATACATGACACCTGAAAGTTTGTTACTATTATCCGACTGGATTACTTTAAACCAATAATTGAGCATTCTACCTGTTGCTTGAATCTCTAATGGAAACTGCCCAAGCTGCCCATATATCATTCTTTAGGGGTGACTATTTAATTTAGAAGTTATTTTGAGGACTCGCAATTGTAATTTACCAGCGACAGAAGGGCATCACATCTGACGACCATATAAAAGAATAGGGACAATTATTCCATTAAATAATTTGAATTTCGGGGCATGTACTACATTAATTGGCGACAGCTTTTCGGTATATGGATTGGTTCAAAACGAAATCGTCTTCATCCTGCCGCCTATACGCTTTAAATCCAGCATCAACAAGGCCCAGACGAAGATGTAGCCAGCCACTGACAGAAGCAGCGACCATGACCTTGTCTGAACGAGCCTGAACCTGAAGATGAGGGTAAAGCGCCACTCAAACATCCCACGAATTCGCTTTGATTTGGAGAGGTAAGAGATGAAGGTAAATTCGCCACACTAAACTTGACTCACTGTGATTAGATACCCTCGCTGAAATCCCCCCCAAAAATGCTGCTGTCAACAGCCCAGGAAGTGCAAGAACACGCTGAGATAAAAAGCAACCCTCGGTCACAAACGACATCCTAGATCATCCTACAACCCTGATCAAACGAAAGCCTTAAAACAGAAAGGAAAACAACAAGCTCAAGGCAGATTCCAAAGTGAATTTTACCATAAAGAATAGGATGAAGACAACTAGGGAGAACTGGATTGAGAACCTATGCGAAACTATACAGAAAGGAATGGTATGAAATCACAGCAACCAATTACTAACTTACTAAGACACATCAACATAAGCCCTCAATCATCGAAGACAGCAATCACTACCTTCTCACAGAAAGCAATGTTGTACTAAACCGATTGACGAAATATGCCATGTGATGCAAAAATTCATCAAAGAATGCCTCGTCCAAGTTGTTGAAGCTGTATAGCAGCTCACCGAGTCCAGTACTGCTCAACAACCAAATAGGAGCTGACTTTCGCACCACAGTAGGGGTGTGTCAAGAATGTTCCCTATATCTTTTTAGAGAACATCATTTGTGAAATCCTCCTCCACCATCATACTTCCATTTCCAATGGTGTCAGGCCGATCTGCAACCTACGTTATGTACATGACAAAGATCTGTTAGCAGGTACAAACAAGAAACTGCAAGACCTCACCAACAGACTGACAGACAGCTCAAATGCACATGGAATGGAGACCAGCACCAGTCAAGCGATGTAAGGTGGTATGGTTTGGCCATGTGACCCGGCACGACACCTTGCTGAAGACTATCCTTCAGTGAACTACTGACTATCGCCCAGTACAGGAGTGAGTGGCTGGCCTGTTAGCTACGAAGTCTATCCATGTGCTCCCCCCACCACACACACACACACACACACGGAACGACACATGGCACAAATTAATGAATAAATGAATAACCTACAAAGTGTAACGCACCTTATTGGGACCACAAGGTATTTTCCATTTATGCCAGGTAAAATAAACATAAATTCAATTACAGCTGCTCAATATAAATTAAATGTGTGATTTTGCAAATTTGCTTACAAACGAGTTGTTCATGTATACAGATAATAGAGTAATAGAGATGTCACGGGGAGTAAAAATAGATTAGTGTATCTCAGCGAACCTGTCATGTCTTCCAGAAATGTTGTTGTTTTATATTCAGTATTTGCAGCAGTTTTTGTTATTGTGTCACAGAGGGTGACATGAGGTTAAACAACCAGCACAGCGCGGGTGGTCGAGTCGCACCGGTCGCATAAATAATAAGTTTTTTTGAGATAGTGGAAAGAAAAGGGGAAGACAATATAATTAACTGTCAACGGCCAGCGCTTCACTTTACAAAAAGACACAGCAAGTGGAATGACACTGCGTGAAGGGGAGGGAAGTGGAGTCTTCCGATAAAGGTGCGATGTTCCTATACATTTTGTATTTCGGATTTTTTTGTATGTTGAGTTTTTCATGTATTTTAAAAATGATATGGATATCTATGAGTAATTTGGTTTTGGTATCCTCTTTTGTAACTGTTATAGGTGCAGTTTCTTTGTATCCTGGAGGTATTTGACCCAGGAGTGTTGTGGTCGCTCGTCCCCAAGAGGCAGCACTGATGTGTGTTGCGATGTTTATCCCCGAGTGGAGGCGTCTAGGGCTTCAGATAATTTGTATGCGTGCGTGTGTGGAAGATATATTTAATTGGATTAATTGAACATTAGTCCCCAGTAACTGTTTCTTAGATTATCATTGGTACAGTGGAGCAACAATACCCAGTGACTGAAATAGTGTGAATAGTATTAACAGTGACCTTGTGCCGGACTTTGAACTCTTATCATTCTTTTGTTTGATAATCAACCCGAGAAAAGCAACTTTCTTTTAGGACTACGTTTACAATCACAGATCTTAGATAGCAGTAAGGATTGACTGAGGTACGTTTACTGATAAATCATTTTTCTACATTTATCGTGTATGTTTATTAATTACTGTAGCATTAATTAATTAATATAATTAAATGTAGACAGGACTGAAAGAGGCAGAGTTAGTTGTTTTGTGTTGAAAAGAATATGTAAATGTCCAGGCCTCTTTTTTTTTTTTTTTTTTTTTTGCTGCGCAATGAGCATTCTTCCGAATGGATACCTGCGCATTACAAATGGACATCATCATCATCATCATCATCATCATCATCATCATCATCATCATCATCATCATACGTGTACGCCAGTGTCTGTGACAGCATAGTTCTAGTCAGTCCTAACTTCTCATTTTTTCATTAATCTGATTGTGCAGTATGAGGATATATTTGAATTACTCACCATTTTGCAGGCTATTTCCATGTCATCAAATCTTCCTTGTATGTTGCAGACTGTTTTAAGTTGCAGCAAGATTTCCGCTACCTCAACATGCTGCTTAATGCTGATGTACCCCTGAAACTGTCTAATTCTTGTCTCTATCCACTCATTGGAATCTTTAGCCACAACGGCCTCTAATTCCTTCTTCAGCTCAGGATATCTGTCGGTACTTCCATCTAAATGAAATGGACGGAATACTTGTTCTGTCTTCTCCAGGGTGATAGAGCCACTGATTAGCTCCCTGCACAAGTCGTCCCATTCAACCATAACATTACTCCACAGTTTCTGAAATGCTTCCCAGAATGTAAGATTTTTTAATGTATTCTGTTTGGCTTTTCTTGAAAAAAATGTCCTGAAGATCTCAGCATGAATATATCTGTCAACATTAGACAGCATCTCGATAATTTCGTCTGGAATCTTCCAAGGGTTGCCGATAGGTTTGTAGTCACTGAAGGTCTTCACTTCATCAGGTTTGGCAACTTTAATCAGTGTACACAGTAAACTCTTATCTGAGATGTCGTGAATGTGTCTCAAACTTTTTCCAGCATCCTGTAGGTCATCTGAAATTAGCAACATAAGATTTTGACTCACATAACTTCTTGAGAGTCAACCATCATTTCACCAGTAAGTTACACTACACAAGTGGAAAGACAAGACTATAGCCCAGATTTATGGAAATTTCCCGAAAGTTTACAGATTCTTCTGCTTGATAAATTCTCATAAAAAAGTAAGTTCAAACTCACCAGTTTTTAAGAAATTGCTACAGAAGCTGAACAGCTCATGAAGATGTTCACTTGTTGTGACGAACGCCTTGAGTTCGTGTTCACGCAGGTTGAGCAACTTTTCTGCTTGTAGTCGATCTTCTTTTACAGCTGTTACACAACTAAGGAACTCTTCTTTGTGAGCAATCAAAAACTTCAGGGCGTCAATGTGGATGTTTCCAGCGATCAAAAATTGAAGAGTATCTGTAATGGTTGTCTGGGCCTGAGTAATGTGTTTGATGGCAATTGATCCCATGAGTTTTAATCTCCGTTGGTCATCTGAAATAGGTAAAACAGAAACTTTAAACAGATTAATGATAATTGACCAATTTTATTAATCCCAATGGGAAGAAGTGTGCTTAGTTACAAGAAAAACAGGAAAAACCAGTTGCTAATTACTAGACAACAATAAGACAAGCAGTACATCGTAGCAAAACATGCAAACTGACACAAAACCATTCGTAAAGCACACCTATAACATCATACACCGATACAATTTGATAAAAACCTAAAATATCATACACCTACACAAGCCTACCACATTATTTTCCCACACAAACACACATCATACACTCACACATCATACATCTAAGCAAACCAACAACTACAACCACGCAAACTAACAATTCGTGTGTGGTTGAACAGCTGGACCTCACAGGCCTGATGTTTAGATCACCTAATGATCTTTGTGGAAATCTAGTGATCTTCCCAGAATTCTTGACCACCCTCAACAAAAAAGAACCTCGAACCACAGGGCTCAAGGGCTCTCAGTCAGGCAGCGGTACATGGACTCAGGAAGAGGGTTGCTGGCCCTGAAGTTCCTCGGCTGTCTTGGAAGGAAAAGGTGCTGATGTGTTTTCCTTGAAACGATGTTGGTGTTATCGTGAAAGGGTACTTCGCTGTCCCAATGTACAAAAAGGTTGCTCGACCGCCTCACTGCCAATAATCACTGGTGTAGGGAGAGACTGATCTATTTTTCTATCAAGGACGAGTTCTTTAGTTTAAGATCCAGCACCAAAAAGCTTTTCACAAACTATGAGTTTAATTTTTTAACCTGAAGAGAATAACTTGCCAATGAGTTTTCGTCCTTCAGGCAAGCAGCCAATCCCGTTATAATCAACACTAGTACACAGTTGGAAAACATCTACCCGGACTTCTTGGTGTAGATAGAAAACAATATTGGTAACAGTGCTAGGAGACGTCGTAACAGCAAGTGTGGCTGAATGGTATTAAATGCGAACGAAATTTTTATGAAATATTACGAGCATGTGTGCTAGTGCTGTCCCGATGACTTGCTGTCCGGATATAGAGTGTCAAACAGACATCATAAACTCTTTGTGTGCAGACTGGTAAGGATCAAATCGATCACCAAATGCAATTGACTAACTGGTTGTCCACAACCATGCACTTAGCAAGAATAGGGGGTCAAAGCCACTGATCTTAATTCCGTTAGTCCCTTGTCGTGCTGATAGTTAAGGAATAGGTGCAGGGTGCAGGACCTGAGCACTCGTTCTTGCAGACATCTTGTCCGGGCTCTTTTAAGAAATTAATCTTGAAGAGGCAAAATCTTACAGCATTCTCAGTCACTAAATATCGCATTGTGACAGAGAGAAACAAAGCAATTGACATCCCTGAGAAAAGTCATGTACGTCGACGTAGCATAAATCTTGTTGAAGTCATTATCAAAGCCAACAAAAGTACACTCTACCTTCTGTCTTATTGCCACGTGACTCATCATTTTGATGAGTTCCAGGCGCTCCCTAACTTTATCTTTATCTCTACCTTGTATTTTATATTTAATCGTAGACAGCATAGCTTTCTATCGAAATTTATTGTTCAGATCTTTTACCCGTCTCATGTCGCTCTGGGTATGTGCATGCTACTTGATAATAAGGCAAGCCACAAGGTCACGCATTCATTCATCTCTTCACGGATACTGATCGTTTGGGGGATAGACGCGGGAGTTGTCAAGGCACACAGGCCTTGCTTGGGCGATGGTGAGCATATCCTGCACAGGACGACCAGTCTACTCCATGATGTGTGTAAGTCAGTTCTTCCTCTACATCGACCACCGTCCAAGGTATCTTGAAATCAGTGGAGTGCGGTGAGATTTGCCACTGGGGACCAGCTATAGGGGACTGGGGTGGGTGGGGTGGGTGGTAAGCTTCGCTTTTCCTGTATTTCTCTTGCCGCCTCAATATGTATCTCGTACTACGTAAATAGTAATACAAGTAATCGACGAACAAATCAGGTTTAATAATAATGTTGATCATAAGATCATGATTTATGTGAAAATACCAGATAATTTTGTAGATACCATATATAAGCGTTAAATGACATTAGAAAGGCAGCAAACAGGACTTCCAGAATATATAAATATATACTATATATAATAAAGCCATCCAACTTTGTAGTCCTACACCACTTGTCACTATTCAAACGACTCACTAAGACAACAAAAAGTAGACGAAAGTGGGAGCTCTTTCCTCGGGGTCGAGTCGACAAGATTATTTGGAAAGACTAAAACAGTTCAATTTTTATAAAGTGCAACGAAATACACTGATCATACAATTTTTTCTTTGCGGAACAAGTTTTTTTTAGAGAGAATAACTGTTGATCAGCAAGTAAGGATTTGAAATACGTAGCCCAACCATTCTATTTAAGAAATGTTTTTTTGCAATACCTCTAGCAAGACTTAGAGCTCAAAGAAGTGTAATGTAAGACCAAGAACCTGTCAACAGTTAGTTAATTGGCATCAACATAAAGTAAAAACACAAAATACACTAAAAATAAATACTTTTCATTAAATGTTGAATATGCCCATGAACTTATTAAACGACAGACACTACATGATACATTGCTCTTTATGTATCAATAATTGTTGACAATAGTCCTAATAACTTACTCGTAGTGTATAGACAGTGCCATGCATCCAGTTCTGCATCTATTTTTTCACCAAATTTTTGTACACAGAGTTCAGAATCAGTAGCAATTCGTTCTTTAAAACCACTAATAAAGATTAAATACGTTAATCTTCATGAAGAAAAGGAAATACCGAATTTCTGTAGGTAGTTTTTCATATAAGGCCAGGTTACAACAAACGATAGCACGCCAACCTCTGAATTAACCTTCTGCTGCCATGTTTGTTCCAAAAGTGTAGACAGAAAGTTTATTAAAGGAATACCCAGCTCTTCAAACACTGAGCGATCCTGAAATTACAAACGAATAACAACATAAAAACATTATTCCTGGCTAATAATGTGTTAAAGTTCTAGCTGGGGTCTTAAAAATCACTGAATAATTAAATAATATTCTTATAATAATTAATGATGCAAAATAAATTATTATAATAACTAATGATAAATAATAATATAATAAAAAATAAAATAATAAAATTATTCCAAACAGAGCTGAAACCATGAAAAATAAATGAGCAAGATCCTAGAATTAAAGATTCTGAAGGCGCAATGAAAAGCTCCATAAACTGCATAGTCTCTTCTCTGTTAAGCTCCTAATAAATAATAAAAAAGGTCACACGTATATAATATTTTCTCCATCAGATATACATGTATACTATACAATAGAAATAATAAAGTTGTGCAGATTTATAACTACGATACAATATTTACCATCATCACTATTATAATTACCATTTTAAATCCGTTATATATTTTTCATGGTTTCTTTTACATATACTTTAAATCTGTTCATGTCGCACAGACAAGTTTAGACTTAAGGTGAGTTTAGCTCAGCTGCCCTGCCAGAAAGAAGAAAGGTTGTCTTTCCTTTCCGGGTGCCTGTTGGTTCTGTAAATAAGCTATGGGACCTCTTATTGCTACTTTTATCATATATATTTGTATACAGCATGTGTGGAAATCCACTTATATAGCGAAAATAGTTTATGCACCATTAATAGCAACATTTAGTGTAGTATCACCAAGCCTTGAATACCTGGAATGCATGGTCCAGTGCGCCCATAGCAAGAGTGTGCAATGGCGCAACAAAAGACGAGGCCCCATGATCCTGCATTTTCAAAAACACCTCCAGAGCATTTTTAGACTTCATCTAAAGAAGAATCCAATCAACCCATTATTATGAAAGAATTTTGAATTAGCTTGCAATCTGTACAAAAGAAAAAAATGTAAATAGCTATTAAGAAGTTATACAAAGAAAAGCGAATAATTTTCTTGTACAACCATGCATGACGGCAATGATAAAATTAATGTAAAAATATGCTTTTAAAAGTGTGGTTACCAAACAAGTTTCTGATCATTTTCTGTGAATATGTCCTGCTGTAGGATCATAAACGTGCCGTGATCAGGGGGACATTGATGACCCTACCTTGGTCACTTATGTCGGACAAATCAAGTGGTAGAGACCAGATAAGGCGTGAGCCACCAGTTCTCTAGGGTATTCAAGGTTTAGCAATGGATTTAATCCTTTAAAAAGAAACTATTATGAAAACGGAGACTAAAGACAACCCAAGAATCGGTGGCTGTGGAGAAACAGACAAGGTAATTGAAATTACAGCGACTGGGACACAAAGGCAGGACTTAACCGATACAACAGCCGACCTGCTCTCACAAAAAGCACTTATTACCATAGGTTGCTAAGATGTCAAAACACTAAAACAAACAGGAAAGTTTTCAAAGGCCTTTCAATAATTGCATCTAATCAACCTTGCAGGTTCGTCTTCCGTAACCAGGTCGTCTTGAAGGATGTGCGGGCCTGTCGCCTGCTTGAAATTCTATATTTCATAGTTGTAGCATATCCATAGCTTTACTAAAGGTTATCATTGCCCTCTTCGATGACAGATCGCTTCTTTTGACCCTTTGCTGAGCTAGTATCACTGAGGGGTGAAAGGAAGCTAACGGTCAGCACAGCAAAGATGCCCAAGTCGCACCTGTAGCATGACTAATAGTTTTTTTTAAATAGTGGAAAAAGAAAGATGGGGAAACTATTTTGTTAACTGTCGCCGGCCAGCGCTTCACTTCACAAAGAGACAGCAAGTGGCGAGACGGCGTGTAGGGGAGTGGAGGCTGCGTCTTCCTAGAAAAGTGCGTTGCTTGTTTTTTCTTGGTTTTTGTGGATTTTTTATTAGTTGAATTTTTTATGTATTCCTGAAAAGATATGGATATGTATGACCAATCTGTTTTTGTTGTTCTCTTGTGTAATTTTTATAGACGCAGTTTGTGTCCTGGAGTATTTGGCCCTGGAGTGTTGTGGTCGCTCGTGCCCAGATGATGATGATGTCCATTTGTAATGCGCAGGTATCCATTTGGAAGAATGCTCATTGCGCAGCAAAAACAAAATAAATAAAAAATAAGAGAAAAAATAAAGTAAATAAATAAATAAAACACCAGGAAAGTAAAAACATAAAGACAGAAGTGTTGCTTGGTTGTTTAAGTCCGTCTTAAATAAACAGATACCCGATTGTAGCGCTGGCGGCGCCGGGCGACACCTCGCACAGACTGCTACAACATTTTAATTCATATCATATCCCCCACTAAGAACCCATCTTTCTTCATCCAGCCTGACTGAGAGGCGATCACTAATGTACATTTTTGTTTGCTACCAATTATTGTAGTATTTGAAAGTTGTGCATACATTATTTCTATTAAAAAAATCTTTGACTAATATTGTATAACTCTTTTGTTTGTGGATTGTAAATCATAAAAAGACAATTTTTTATTGAAGGAACAGCGTTTAACACACTAAGAAATGCTTTTAGAAATATTGTGAGCAGTATGGTTGTCTTCATTGTGGGTTTGTAGGAGTTTGTAGCTTTTGTCTCGTTCTTACAAAATGTAACAATTCTTCTTATGAGATTTGTGTTAAGAGAAGTGTCTTTCGCCTTACAGGCTTGAGGGTGGGGGGCAGCTCTTCGCCTTTGTGTATTTTTGATTGAAAAAAGCGCCCATTGTGTAGGCCAGAGCTTTTTCTGTGCGTTGTTGCTTAGCAGGACTGTTTGACTTTTATTTTCCTCTACAACCTTGAAATTTCCCGTTGACTGCCCGTCTATCCTGATGACGCCATGCCGGTACCTGATGGGTTGTTTTTCCAAATCGTCACAACTGTGGACCTTCCATAACCGAAGGATCAAACAGTCATCTGCTCTAAAATTTTCATGCAGTTTTTCTCTGCTTTGTGATAACATCGACACCAGCAGTCTCCTCTCCGCCGTTGGCCCGAGTCTCTGTTGATGTATTCTGTGTTCCTACGGACTACACAATGGTTTTCCGAGGTGTAAGTCTGAACTGTAGCAACTCACAATCTCAGTCTCCATGGAGGATGTAACATAGGAGAGCAACGATCCAAGCCGACCACTATGGTCAACCACAGCACAACTGGATTTTCGTCTTTCCTGGATGTTTATTTATTTGCAGTATTATTTGACTTATGTTTTTTCTCTATGACTTTCACATTTCACGTGACTGCCAGTCTTTTCTACCTGGCGACATAACGGTTTCTTCGTCTTTACCAGCCGTCACTACCATGGACCTACTTTTGTGTCTTGTATTTGTAAGGCGTGGTGAGCCTGGCTTTACATGGGCTATCACGCTATTAAAGATCAACGTTTAGTATTATTATTATTGAATATCGGTCTAAGATGGCGCAGGAAAACATGGCGGCACGATGAGAGGGCTGATTATTCTTTCTTTTGTTCTGTGCCTGCTGTTTGAGATGACTAAATGTCTACTAACTAAATGTGTGAAACAACAGTGCGAGCAATAGCGTCTGCAAGTATGAATGTGGTCGTTATTATTCGATTATGTGGCGAGCATCATCAAGTCAAATTCCTAGTGTAATATCACTTGGCAAATAAACAAATTCTTATGTTATCTTCTTATCTTAAATAGCAGCATGATGCATTACCTTTGAGAGCCTTTCTTCAAAGTTCTTTGAAATAATCTCCATTATTGTTTGACGCATTGGCGTGCACACAATTTTGTCAGCATTTTCAATCAGTGTTGCCCATATCTGTAAAATATTTTAAAATAATAAATTGTAATGAAGCTATTAGCTAAACATAATTTCAAAGTGCTTAGGGCACAGAAAAATGCTTAGTCGACATGTGAAGCCCTAATCATTTTGTGAAGTTGCTACATATTATTAATATTAAGGATTTTAACTTTTACCAACATCGTAGTTGGAGATTGCTTTGTATCTAACTTGCTTTCCTGTCATAATTTTGGCACAAAACTATTTTCACACTTTCACCTTTGTGTATATCATGTTTTTGTGATGTAACCGACATTACTGAAATTTCCCAAATAAAAAGGGAACATTTGATACAAGTTACCAAAAAACCTAACATGGTTGTAATAGCGTTAAAGTTGAGATAAAACATTTTAGAAGCATTTTACAAACATTTACCAAATAAGCATTTTAAAACATTAGGAATCATATCATTTAAACGAAGATGTTAAATAAATATATTGTAAACAGAAAAAATCAGTCATCTTGTAACACGGCTGCACACCATGCACTTCGTATTGACGCAACGTCG
This sequence comes from Marisa cornuarietis, assembly GCA_004794655.1. Classification (NCBI taxonomy): domain Eukaryota; kingdom Metazoa; phylum Mollusca; class Gastropoda; order Architaenioglossa; family Ampullariidae; genus Marisa; species Marisa cornuarietis. The sequence goes on from SMMW01000023.1 coordinate 502,821, forward strand.
TACACACGTGAACTTGGTCTAGAATTGTTTTGAAGTGGAATGTAGGTTGGAGTTGGGATGGGATGGGTTCTAGGGTCAAGCAAGAAGAACGTGTTTGCATTAAACGCCATTCATTTGTCTATTGACAGTTCTTGTTTGTGTCTAATTTATTGTTTGAAAGCACCCGAAGGACTCAGGTTGCTCCCCCTGCTCACGCTCGAAGAAGATAAGTATCGTTTCGAATGTCACGGAAAGCCAGACACTGCTGTCGTCCATTGCACCTTCGCGGGTATCGCCTTTCGGCGTTTTGTCTACGATGAGAGTGTCGTATCTGTTCTCATCAGCTTAATATATGTGATACGTTCTTCGTTGTTTGATCTGTGACTGAGTGTTAGGGGCCAGCTTCATCTCTGCCACGAATTGGCCTGGTCTTGCAGTACCTCCACGATCGGCCCACCCCTTTTCTGGGGAGGGCGGTCCGGGGGCGCAACAGTTAGCGCCTGTCACCAATATAGTGAGGGTTGGCTGTCCTGGGTTCAGCTCTCGTCTAAGGCACACTGTTCTTTCTCTACATGTGGCATCTCTGCAGTTGTGTGTGCAAATATCTAGTGACTATGTCCATTCTTTGGGCTTTTCCTTGTGTTTCCACCCTCTCTTTGGCCCTACACAGTGAGGGCCTTTGAAGTTTCTTCCCCACCCTGCTTGATCAGCTCAGCTGGTACATTTTCAACGCCTGGTGACTTTCCTCCCTTCAAACTATGTACAGCTCTTTCGACCTCTTCCCGTAGGACTGGTAGGTCTGCAGGTTCGCTGTCTCTAGTCTGGTTGTTTTGGAGAATGTTGGCGTCAGTCTTCAGCTGGTAGTTGTACAGGTCCTTGCAGTACTCAGGCCATTGGGTTAAGGTTAGAGCATTGTTTCTGTGAGAAGGTGACCATTGCTGTCTTCGATGACTGAGATCTTCTGCTGGTCTGTCTTAGTGAAAGTCTTTAGAAGTTTGTGGCCTTTTTGCTGTCACCTCGTGCCATTCCATCCTCTATGTCCCGGAATCGGCTCTCGATCCACCTCTCTCTAGCTGCCTTCATCCCTTTCTTAGTGGCACAGTTCACTTCTTTGTATTTGGTAGCTGCTTCTGGTTTGCTTTTCATTTCTCTCTTCAAGGCCCTCCTTTGGTGACAGAGGTCTTGGGTGTCTTTCGTGACCCTTGACTGTTTCTTATTCCTATGTCGCCCTAGATCCTCCTGGGCTGTCGACAGTAGCACTTCTTTGATGTTTCCAGCGAGGGTGTCTACATCACAGTCCACCAGGTTCAGTGTGACAAATTTTTCTCCAACTGTGGCCTTGAAGACTTCTGCAACCTTTGGGTCTTGCAGCTTCTCCAAATCAAAGCGAATTCGGGGAGTGTTTGAGAGTCGCTTCACTTTCAGCCTCAGCTTTAGGTTCGTTAGAACAAGGTCATGGTCGCTGCCTATGTCAGCGCCTGGGTAGGTCCTTGTCTTGGCCCTGTTGATGCTGGATTTGAAGCGTCTCGGCAGTAGGATGTAGTCGATCTGGTTATGGACCAGTCCGTCTGGTGAGTGCCACGTGGCCGTCCTTGATTTTTTGTGGGGATACAAGGTGTTGGCTAAGGTGAGTCTTTTGCTCTGTGCGAACTCTAGGAGTCTGATGCCCCTGTCGTTGGTTTCACCAAGGCTAAATTTCTCCACCGTTCCTGCCCATTGCTGGTAGGCGTCTGGGCCAACCTTGGCGTTCCAGTCTCCGAGCACAAGATGTCCATTTTTGGAACTGCCTTCACAACCTTGTGCAGTTGTTGGTAGAATTCTTCCACTTCGTGGTCTCCTTGTGTAGAAGTTAGAGCGTATACTTGGACAATGGTGACATTGTGGGGCTTAGCTGAGACACGAATGAAGATCAGGCGGCTGGATACGGGTGTACAGGTGATGACGGCCGCGGCCACCTTCCTGTGCACGAGGAAGCCCACGCCGTACTCATGCCTGGTGTCCTCCCCACTGTACCACAGTCTGTGGCCGTCTTCCGTCACTGTTTCCCCAAATCCTGTCCATCTGACCTCCGCCAGTCCCACAATGTCGCACTGATACCGTCTCAGCTCGTGTGTGAGTTGGTGCACTTTTCCGCACTGGTATCACGTGCGTACGTTCCACGTGCCAATGGCTGTTCCTTCTCTTAGCTTGATTTCTGTTTGGGTTTCGGTCTTGGCTCCAGTAGCACACCTTTCGCTGACCCCACGCTGAAGCCTCCCGATAGGGTGCGCGGTCGTCGTTAGTCCGGGCCGTGACCGATCCGGCATGTTATCTCCTTTGCGGCGTATATCCATGTTCCTTACATTGAGCTTATACACTTGGTAGCCCAACTCTTCCCTTAGTGAAGCACATCGGTTGTCATCCTGGTCAAAAACACGTAGGCGCTGGGCCCTGGCCGCTACTCTCGTCGTGGAAAGTTTTCGCCCGCTGATGCCTTGTTAGTCTCAGGATTTCACTGCCCTAGCTTTCATCTTTCCCAAGATTTTTCCCAGGCAGAGAGGCCATTTTTTCTTGGCTAGGGTTGTGGTGTGAAAATAGTGATGGTAATGGTAAGCGAGCATTGGCGACGTCTGTGTCGACCGCTTTCCTTGTCGGCTGATGTAAAAATGGCGGTAGCGGCGACCACACGGTCTTTTAAACTAGCCAATCAGGGCCTGAAAATGTTAAGCTTCTGGTCTTATGCAAGCCAGTCTTAGAGTTATTGGAATATCTTTGATCTCTGACATTACAGAAAAGATAACACATTTACAAAGATGGATAAAATGGTAATAACTAGTGGCTGAAGAAACGGGCATAGAACAGGATGCTGGGGTGAGGAAAGAAGACGTCAACAGTTGAAAAAGAGGAAAAGTGGAGAATGGTGGTGGGGAGAATAGGACACTTGTCACATTTCTGTTGGAACTTTTCATGATCCACAGAACGGGTTTTAGAAGATTTATTCAAATAGCTTCTTCCACTGTTCAGTCGCCATTTATCTATAAGTCTTCATTTTTATGGCCGGTTCTCTTTTGTTAAAATACCTTTCTTAGTTCATGAAAATATTTGTTTAATGTTTTCTAGGAAAACAGAAATCACTGTGATTGAAGAGTTGTTGGGATACCTGGGTTTTTTAAACTTTAAAATACAGTCATGTTAAACGATTTGTATGTAGACACGTGCAGCTAAGGCTAAGACATACCCTGTGTTGGCATAATAATTTAGTTACCTAGCTAATGTGAAAATGATCCTGTGTTTACATAATTTAGTTACCTAGCAAATTTTAAAATGACCAAGATCAACCCCGATACCCTCTACAGTCTCTTTGTTGTGACAAATGGGGAGACAAAAGAAGAGTCAGGCACTTTGAGCACACTGTGCCACATGATTAGGTATAGCTCTCACAGATCACTGTCTTTATGTCGATTAGGCTATAAGAGCTTTACCTTAACCATAAACTGCTTATAAGACATGGTCAAAAATTAGTTTTAACATAACGAAGGTCTCTTATTTGTTCGCTGCAAACAAAACCTGTTTTACCTGAAAATGTTGTCTGTCAGTGGTGTATTGAGCGGCATCAAAATGCATCCATCCACACATATCTCCAACAACAGCCACAAATTCACCACTAAATTGATCGTTGGGCTCATCTACTTCAGACTTCTCAGCTGTTGCAGCAATGTGGTTGAGGATGAAAAATACAGCAAGAGTGGTGTTCAGCATTAGCTCTCCTTCATAGTTTTGTTTCATTCTATGGAATACAGCATGATGTAATTCACAAATGAGCTGTGCCAGACACTTTCCTTTCGCCAGTCCATGTTCTGCCTCTTGACTGAAATAAAAATCAAGAACGTGAGTTTTAAAATGTTATTCTTACAAATAGTTTTACAAACAGTAAAAGTGGTCTTTAGTTCATGCTCAGTATTTTATTGTTATTATTATTAATAATGTAGAGGTATTGCACAGGAAGACTATCCTTCAAGGCACCTTGGAGGGTGGCCGACGCCGCGGTGGTCAGAGAAAGAACTGACTTACGAACATCACAGACTGGACTGGTCGTCCTGTACAGGACCTGCTGACTATCGCCCACAATAGACAAGAGTGGCGGCCCCTGTCAGCTGCCGCGTCTATCCTTGTGATTTCCCCCCCCCCCCACCAATCACAGGTGGCGGTGAAGGGACGGACTGATTGACTGAGTTCTACAATATTTCACGAGTAGCTTTCTCTAGCTCACAGATGTATTTTTTATGTGTGAGAATGTGTAGTAGAAGTACTACTGTGCACCTCCCTGACCTAAAGCCAGTCTGTCCTGTTCTCTTCGGAGGTGTTTTTATTCCAATCTGGATTACCTTTCCGGAATGCGGGAGTTCTCGATCTTAGTTATCTGTGTGTGCGTGTGTGCTAGTGTGTACGAATGGAGAAAGTAAGAACGTAATTTCTGCGCGTGCGAAAATTAGTTCAAGGAAGCTCATCTCTGAGATTTAGAGTGATGAGCAAAAGACTCTCATTCCTGACGAGAGGAAAGCTCCGGAATTAATAGTTGTTGGTTTTAGTGATTCATGTTCCTGTCAAGGTAATCTTTTACATGATTTGTAAAAGTTCTAAATTTTGGTTTTAGCAGGTAAAGTTGTAGTTCGATCATTTCGAATTTAAAAGGAATATTAATGAGTGTCAGCGAAACTCTGTAACAAGTGTGAGAAAGAATCAATGTTAACTGAGGGAGTGAGTTTGAAAGCGCAGTGGTTTTGTGTAAAAAAAATGAGTTTTCGTGAATCACTTGGGTATTGACTAGACTCCTCACAGCCGAGACACGGTCTGTTCCCCTCTAGTCTGTGCGGAAAGCTGTGTGCAACCTACGCTGGCTTCCTGTGGAGAAAAGAATGGACCACAAATTGTTAACCTGACATATGGCTGACTACACGACCTTGCGCCTGTATATCTACAAGATCTCATTCACCGTCACCAACCTCAGCGGAACCTTCGTTCAGCAGCCCAACCCAGACTAAGACGACCAAATGTTCAGACAGGGAACACAAACAAAAAAACAATGGGTTTCAGATCCTTCTCAAATGTAGCCCCGCTTCTGTGGAACTCGCTTCCTCTCTCGACCAAGGAGTCTGAGAGTCTTGCAACTTTCAAGAAAAAATTGAAGACCCACTTGTTTCAAATGGACTAGTTTTTTGTTTTATCATCTGCATTTTTTGTTTGAACTTGATCATTTGACCTGCAGGCTGGTGGCTGTTGGGATCACTGTCCACTGAGCAGTGAGAGGCAACTGGATACATAAATTCAGCCCCCACGATGATCAGCCTGGTGATTCCAAAGAGGATTACCTGTGGTATGTTGTGTGCAGTGATTCACTAGTGCATGACCTGCAATGCTTATGTGCTGATGCAGGGAGATGACTCTTCCGTGCTGAAAGCGAGTTCCAAGTGATCTTTCAAGTAATCTGTATACAAGGACATCTTCTGACATGCATGAACGGCAGAAGATGTAAGTCACCCTTTGTGAAATTAAGTAATCTCGCCAGACGGACCCAGTTCCAGTGGCTTGCGTTTCTTAAAGATTTGTTCCGGTTTGAAGAAGTTAAAATGTTTTCAGAGAATAGTCCACAGGGTCAAGAACTTGTGTGACCGAATTATGTTTATTATGGATGTTAGTGTCGTATCCTAGAGTGACCTATTTAGAAAGTCTAGACAATAGTGACTTATAAGTTGGGAATGATGACGTATGACCTCATCTGAGTCTGTACTGTTAATAGTGTCTAAAGGCGTACAACCGGGATAAAGTAGTTGGTTAGAAAGCAGACGAGCTGCTGAGCGGTCGATTAAGTTTGTGTCTTAATAAAGGTTATTTCTCTATACAAAGACTGAGTTAAGTATTTGTGAAGACATTACAATGGCGATGAGGACTGAAAAGGGAGGCATAGGATACACCGACAGCTTACTGACATGACCAGCACCATGTGAACCTATCGGTGATATGAATACAATCAGCATTAAATGGACGGCGTGGTTGGAAAAATTTGAAGCCTTTAATGGCAGTAAGGGACTGTTGATCTGTGCCAACAGAAATACTAACAAACGGCAGAGACGTGCACTGTTTTTATACACGGTAGGATGGCAGGTGAGGGATGTGTTCAAAACTTTGCCCGATCGGGGAGAGAAAGAAGAATATGAAAAGGCCGTGGATGCTTTAAACAGTCCTAACACAACTTTTATGCGTCGTCAGTTCCGAAAACTGTTGAAGGAAGATAAAGAAACCATCGCGCAGTTCGTGAGTCGCTTGACATTGAGAAGCGAGTGGTGCAACTTGAAAGATGCTGATTGACAAATACGTGATGAGGTTTAAGAGAAATGCAAGTCGGATAGACTGAGACGCAAATTATTAGAAAAAGATGATATGCTCTCACTCAACCAACTTTTGAAAATAGCTGCAACGTTCGAAGCAGTGAACAAACAAGCAGAAGAGATGACAAATGATTCTTCTAAGGAAGTAAAACGCGCGACCAGTGGACACAGACCCAGACAAGGAAACAATCGGAAGGGGGAGTGCTACAGGTGCGGTGCCAAAAGTCATCAGGGAAAAGATCGAGTCTCTCCAACCAGAGGGAAAGTATGCCGAGGCTATGGATGAGCAGACCATTTTGAAAGAAAATGCAGATCATGAAAGACTAAAACAGGACACAAATTCCAACAAGGGAAACGTTGATACCAATATCCACAACAACAGCAGTGCCATTAACGGAAAGGACAGCGAAGTCGTTATCCCATCCGCCAGCTAAAATAGAGGATAAATTCTGGCTCAGACAATGAACACGAAGGATGCATTACTCCTAACACAGTCCACACAATGCTCGTCCTTCTTACCCTCCCCCTTCTGCTCTTGCTACTTGTCTCCCCATCTTTCTCTGCAGAATCCCTATATTTTCTATGTTCTGTTACTTGGTGTCTTTTGTGTTTTCCATCTTTGTTTTCTGTTTGTCGTCAGTACTGTTGTTTATTCTTCCATCCCTCGTGTTCTATCCATTTAGTCCATGTCTCTTCCTTGTTTTAAGCGCTAAGAGCATGCTCTCTATGAGTGTCAATATGCGCTATACAAATCTTCATTTATTATTATTATTATTATTATTATTATTATTAAGTGAAAGAACTGAAGTGTTTCTGACAGCAATTTCAAAAAAGAAAGAGAATATAATTCCTGCGTTGGGGGCGCTGAAACTGTCACTGGTACTGACTCAGGTTGTGACAAGTTTATTAGTGAAAATTTGAGAAATACAATTAAGAAACAAAGTTCCAGGTTTGAGGAGAAATGGTGCACTAAGACACTGTATCCATATACAACGGATATTCCTCTGCAAAGGGTAGTGAGTATAAACACTTGGGTACAGGCAGAAAAGAGAAAAGTGAATCAAAGAAAATGGTGATTCAACCGATCAGAAGAACACCAGTTAGTCTCAGGTCAAAGATAGAAAGTAAAATATAAAAGTTGCTAGAAAAAGGCATAACTGAACCTGTTCTTACCCGACAAAATGAACAAGAGCAACATCTAAAAATATCACCGTTTTTATCTACTAGCTCTCTTAATATTACCATTTTTAAAAGGTAGTACATCGCCACCCCATTTTTTCCAGATTCCATTAGGTCAAAAACTGGTTGTGATGTGGACACATAGTGATGAAGGACACATAGTACTACCAAGACTGATTGAATAATAATCTGCACTTGCTTATCATTAACAAACTTTAAAAATATAATTTCTATTGTCTACATTAAATAAAAAAAATCAGATAAAGTCTTACCAGACTGAAGAGTTTTCTAGCTGTCTGCACATCTCCCCCATCAAAATATTGAGTACCTAAAATCAAAGCAAATTTTTAATATAGAAGGTTAAACGTTATTCACCGCTCAATATTCGACACTCTAGTAAGGAGAATATATTTCCTTGTTTAAATCTCATCTGAGTCACAGTCTCTGGATGTAGAAATGTTCATAGAGTAGGTCAATAATGCTTTTCTACAGGTGCTCTGCAATGTTTAGTATTAACCGTTTTTATAATAATGCTTTATTATATAGTATGTAGTAAAAAATCTGTAAATCATAATGTTTTAAATAAAATTATTGCAGTCCTTCAACTGGATAGAAGAAGTGGCTGACATGGCTTGCTACCTAGACCTGTCTGGAACGGTGGTAAGCAAGTTCTGCATTTAACAACCAGTTCACTCGTGCAGCCTTGAAGGCCGGTTCTTCGCCTCTCCTCATTGGTTTCAAAACCTCTCTACGGTTTCTTGAAAGATGATTTTAGACAGAGGCATGTCGGTTCACAAGGCCGAACCAGAACAGTTTGACTGTTGCGAGATGTGATTCTTGGTGCTTCGTATAAAGTTCTAGGTTTTGTATTCCCTGTACGAAATCCCAAGCAGCCTTCTTAGCACTAGTTTTTGAATTCCTGGATTCTCCTCTCTGTATCGGCAAGCAGAGTTCCCGTTTCACATCCATACAGTAGAAATGGAATTACGACAGCCTTGTACAGTCTGTACTTGGTAGCAGACCTGATTATAATGCTGCCAAATTCTGCCCATCCTTGCTGTTGTTATCCCCATGCACATATCTGCCATGCAGCTGCCGTTCTTGGAGAGGGTGGCTCCCGAGGACTAAGCTACTCACCTCTTCGAGCTGTACTCCATTCGTGTAGATGTCTGTTTAGATGTTGCCAATGACCATAACTTTCCTCTTATCCGTCTGGCCTGTATTTCATATGCCTCCGAACTGTCTCTCAGTCTGTTAGCAAGGTCTTGAGGGTCACCGTTGGTTGTTGCCATCGTATCGACGTCGTTTGCAAAGCACAAGTTGTGTATGGGCCTCCCACCGATGAAAAGAGCGGTGTGACGGCCGTGAAGAGTTTCTTGGAAGATTGCCCACAAACAAATGCTGAACAGTACTCTCACCTCTAACTTGGGCCTTGTAAGTCTCCATAACGACTGGATTCTTGTAGCTTCTCAAAGTTAATTCGGGTTCGGCTGAGCGGCGTTGTTTCAACTTTAGCTTCAAGTTCAGGGATTTTAGTATAAAGAATGAGTATGATATTTTGGCCTTGCTGATGCTGGATTTCAAACTCTTTGGCAGAGGGACGAAGTCGATTTAGCTATGGATCAAATTATCTGAAGAGTGCTAATGTCATTTCTCGGTACTTTCTTGTTAATCCTTTCTAATAATTCGTAAAATTCCTCCTTTGTGCGTGGAAGTTGAAGCTTAAGCTTGGGTAATCGGTCTTTTGTGATTGGGGCATGAAGTGCCTTTTGTGTCTATTATCTAGGACTTTTTAGCACTTATACGCTTGATGGTGCTCATCTCCTTTCCAAGTGAGACCGCAGTCGATATTCTTCAAACGATGGGTTGCCTGGTCGCGAACACGTGGGCACTGGACCCTGATCTGTACTTTCATCGTGGAAGTATTTTGCTCACTGTTGCCATGTTAGCACCACAATTTGTTACAGGAGTTTGCTCCCTTACCCTTTATCTTTCCCAACACTACCCACAAGGCAGTGATAGCCTTTGCTCTTGCCTAGGGTGAAGGTCGAGCAGGAAAGAGTGGCTATTCTCGCACCAAACTGATCATGGTTCCATAAAGCTGGTTTTGTCATACCAGGGCAGTTACAGTAGGAGCTATGCTACCACACGGGACACACACAGAGGTCTCTGGTGACCAAGCTTATCACAAACCGTTGTAGCACTGTTGCGTTTATCATAATTGAGTTAATTTCTAATTAGTAAAACAGTATTGTTCTCACTTTTGACAAAGTACAAAGCATCCTACTGTTGCGATTAAATGCTATGTATGTTTATTGCTTAACATTTGTTTAAATAAATTTATAATCAAGAAAAAAGTTACAATGAAGATGAGAAATAAAAGAGCAGTTTAAATTTAACTAAATAAACAAACCAATCATAAATAATTAAAGGGTGTGAGTATACATTTTTGTGGTAATTGACCAGCTATAAATCAAATAATGAAAATTTATAATTGTATTATGACATGCTTACTAATTATAGCTGAATGTATGATTATTGTGAGAGTAGCATAACTGTATTCTATGAAAGCATCTACCAAGGATAGGTACGTGTTGACTTTCCAAGCATAACATACATTTTAATGAACATGTATGTCTTTCTATCGTTCTCTCTCTCTCTCTCCTAGCCATAAGCTAAGCTATAGCACAGAAAACCTATCTCCTATCGAGAATAAAACATTTATAAATCCTCGCTCTAGGTCAGAGGTTTTCAAACTGTGGTACGCGTACCACTACTGGTAAGAGAAGGTATGATGGTACCTGAGCACCATGCGCCAATATAAAAGAATGCATAGATATATTCTAGGGGGGGGGGGCTGTATATGTTTGTTGTCATTGCTGAGGGTGGAGCCTTGCATATGGCCACATGTTGCAACCCAGAGGCAGGAATGTCTTGGTGTCAGGATACTAAGCCGTTAAGCAGGCGCCAAGAATATTGGGAACCAGACCCTTGTCATCCTAATTGACGGCACTCTGAATATTTACTCCCTTTATCCCGCGGACAGGTGCGTGGGGTCTGTGGGTGCTGTGACCGCCGGGTCACCAACAGTTAAAAGTTTGGCAGACGCAGAGACAAGTTACATATTTATACACATAACAAGATGGATAATATACATGTTTAATGAAAGATATTTATATCATGATCTATTGACAATTAACTAACTACTGACTAAATTATATACTAAATACCGGCGAACCTAAGACTAAGTCCTAGACTAGTATATATATATAGTTTCCCAGGGGGTAGGGTTGGGAGGTGGTCAATTCGAATTTTCGAAAGTGGTATTCGTCTGGAAAAGTTTGAAAACCTCTGCACTAGGACACCGTTGTATATAGCTTGCATTCAGTCGACCATTGATTACACTTCCACTCTATGGGACTCACCTAGCGGTGCTTCAATAAGGCCTCTTGTTAAAGTTCAAAGAAGGGCTGTCACATCGATGTTACTCAAACAAAAAATACAGCCTCATTTTTTCCAGTCTCTAGGGGTCTGTCACTAATAAGCAGATTAAAATTCAGCAAAAGAATGCTCGTCTATAAATTCCAACAGGTAAAATGTTCCCTAGACTTTCTACACTTTTTACTACAAAAACTATGAGGGTCTCTCAAGCTTAATTCTCTCATACCGAGAATCCACCTATCCAAGGCGAGCCAGAAATGTATTCGGTGTTCTTTGGAACGACCTTTCTTCGTATCTCCAAAAAACGGAATCCATTTTGTACAAGTTGAATGGGGGACTCCTACAACACCTACATCAAAACCTTTGATTACCAACAGGAGCTTCCTACCCATCTTCAACATCTGTCACTTGCACTGACGATACGAACATGTACCACATGCTGCTTGTGCTTTACCCGAAAGAATCTCTGTTGATTCAGATATCAACCCTCATGTTTGCACACGTCCTATTTTCTCTCATTTATGATTTTAATGCCTTGTTTTGAATTAATGTAGTGTTTCCATTTCTTCTACTTAGGTCGAAGACTAGATGTATAAGAGCATAACCTTTACTTATTCAGTAACCATCGTAAATAATGATTTTTCATTTGTCTCTGTCTCTCTCTCTCTCATTCACACAATAATAATAATAATAATAATAATAATAATAATAATAATAATAATAATAATACAGATGTTACAGCCCCTTTCAAGACAAACCTGTCTCTCTGAGACACCCATTTCCTTTTCATTCTGAATATGATGTATCAGAGTTGCAGCAACAACCTCAAGTGGAATCTCTATACTTTGTAAGACAAAGAGCACATCCTGAAAGTTAAGGCAAGCAACAAGTGTTCTCGGTAGAAGTTGGTCTGCTTGGAGATTATTCTTCAGCAAATCAGTTATACCAAGAAGAGATCTGGAACACAAATATCACACATTAGAGAATATAATAACCTGATGCTTACAAGTTCGAGTTTTTCAATTGTATAAAGGTAATTTCTGATCAATTTAAAAAGCAAGATGCTGAGTCTGATTTAGTTGCAAATTTCTCGTAGTTTTAATTGCGAGCAGTTGGTCTGTCACAGAGATGTGACATGGAGGCCAATAGTCAGTACAGAGCGGATGGCCGAGTCGCACCTGGCGCGTGAGTAATAGTCTTTTTTTAGACAGAAAAGAAATGGGGAAAAGTATTTAGCTAACTGTCACCAGCCAGCGGTTGACTTCTCAGAGAGACTCGACATGTGCCGAGACACTGCGTGTGTGTGTGTGGGGGGGGAGTGAAGGCTGCGGCTTCCTAGAAAGGTGCGATGTTATATTTTTTTTAGTAATTTGGATTTTTCTGTTTAATGTGAGTTTTTCCTTTTAGTTGAAGTTGTGTGATTTTGTCCTGTAGTATGTGTTGGTGGCTTGTCCCGAGAGACAGCACCATTTTGTGAAGACGTCTGGCCCCGAGAGGCAGCGTTTGTGTCATGAGGTTGGGTCGTTCGTCCCCAGAGACAGCGATGACCGAGTTTTGTTTTACCGCTTGTCCCCGAGTGGAAGCGTCTATGGTTTGGTTTATTTGTGTGTGGAATATATGTAGTTATTTTTTGGAATTCTTGAATCATCATTTTCCCAATGACTGGAATTAAGAACAGTTTCAAGAGTGAACAGTGATAAAAGACTGTGTGCCGGACTTTAAACAAGTACTTTTTATTAGAATTTTATTAATTAGAGTGGGTGAGTAATTAGTAATTTTTTGGAATATGTATTAAGAATTAGTGCTTTTTTGTACCGTAGAATTCTTTTAATTATTTTACTATGTTTTGCGGATATAATTAAATGTATACAGGCCTGCAAAAGAGGCAGAGTTGTTTGTCAAACAACGCGCATATGTCCAGGAGTTAGGCGAACGCGAGTGGCTGTGACATGTTCTGGAATTCCAAATAGATCCCTATGCTCAACTTCAAAACACATTCTACTGTACTACATGTACAAGTCTGATTCTCGATCTGTCGTGTGTGTATATATGTATATGCGGGGATGGAGGGAGGGGGGAAGAGTAGATGGAACGCAAAGTCAAGATAAATAAAGCGCTGTTTAAGAGCTCAACTAGCGCAGTACTGCTGGATACCAAATGGGACTTTTCTTTCCCAAGACAGTAGGCGTCTGTTAAGGATCCATTCTATTGCCTGTGCTGCAAAAATTTTTCTGGAGAACATCATCCATGAACCCCTCCATGACCATCACGCTTTCATTTCCAGGGGAGGAGAATGATTTGTAACCTACGCGTACAGGCAATCGAGAACAAGTGCCTCGTGGGGGGGGGGCTGCTCTTTATCTTGTACAGAAAAAACAAAACCAATTACTTAGTACGAAGCATTTTCGCCAAGCTCGTAGGATACCAGAAACTCCTACTTGCAACAGTCAAGCAGTGTAAGCTGGTTTGGTTTGGCCATGTACCATGGAGAGTGGACGCCGAGGTGTCCAGATGAAAACTGGCTTACAAAAGTGAAGGGTTGGTGTGGTTTTCCTGTGCAGGACCTGCTCACTATCAGCTATTGGCCCATTTTAAGCAGTGACAGCTTTAATTTCATCTCCAAGCCGACTTAATTGACATTTGATTTTACTGTTTGCCACAAACTGGTACATTATAAGCCATGGACACAATCCAAAATGGAGGAGCTGAGGAATACATCCAGTACCCCGATCGAGGCAGGCGGCAGCCATACTAAGAAAAAGAAGACAAATATTACACCAACTACAGAGCCGAAGTGGAAGTCATAATCTGCGCGGCAAGCAGCACAACAAGCTCAGACACGCAAGTCATCTTCCTAACAGATGGCCTGTCTGAGTGGCAATCTCTCAACTATTACCGATTACCTAAGGTGCGAGAGGCAGTGTGAAAGTGCCTAAAACGGTACTGCAGTGGATACCCTCCCTCTGTGGTACTGAATACAATGAGCAGACTAGCAAAATGGCAAAAACTGAGGCTGAAGACAGGCAGGATGAAAATAATATCTGCATAACTGAGGTAAAGAATATCATCCAGACTGCACAGACCACCCAGTGAACTAGACAGCTACCATCACCTGTCTGGATAAGACCATGTGATAATATTCCGCTTCAGGACAAGGCACAACAGACTAAATCACCAGCAGTACAGGAAATTACACCTGCTGTCGTCCCCATTGTTTTCTATTCTGGATGCAGAACAAACTACGAAGCATATCGTACATGAGTCTAGCTTTTCTCCAGGAACTGAGTGCGGATACTTGGCCTTTTCCCTTCAATCCAGACGATCAGGGCCTGTGGATACTCTGCTGCTAAAGGCAAGTTTTAACTCGAGAGCTAACTTCCAAGTGTAACCACGAAGAACAACATCAACAACACATTACATCTGATTGAAGCTTGTGATGTCTAGTATAGGGCAGTCCAACATCAGCTTAGTTCGGGTGTATAGCAGAAGGAAAAAAAACACACCAAGAGAATTTTAACGTTAGAAAAACTAGATATGTAACTCATCTTTAACTCGTCCCTGAAGAGCTAGAATTTTTTTTAAACTTCTCTTTGACACTTTCATCTTCTTCCCCGGAAATATGATGAGGAAAGGACTGGTCGATGCTAGGGAATTTGAGCCGTGACTAATCGATGGCACGGCTACAGTGATTGTTTTAACGCGTGAAAAGTCACCCTGGTTTCACATGATTTGCGATCATCATAAAACTGGAAGCAACTACGTACCTTAAGTACATTAAGCATTTTGCCACCAGGTTTTGCCCTCACCCCGACTAATTATATGAACAATGGCATAGCATTCTGTGTCGTGATATTTTACATTTCATAACTGCTTTTTATTTATCGCAATAGTAAAGCAAATTTCTACATAAACGGAGTTCCAGTCGAAGAGATGCGCAGGTTTGAGTATTTGGGACCCACCCTCTGCAAAGACGGAGTCTCTACAGACAACCACATCAGAATCACTACAGCAACAGCAGCAATGGACAGGGTCTAGCTCAGCCATAACCATTCCCCATGACAGGCCTGATGGGGTAATTTCGTAAGCTGTCGCGTCTATCCATGTGCTTCCCTCGACCCCAATTGATCGGTATCAGTCAAGGGAATTATGACTATAATTATGACTATAATTAAATCAATCAAAATATCAGTTACACAACGAAAGCCGTACGACTGCGCCACTCTGGTTGTAATGTGCTGTTGAACCTCTCATAATGCAAGGCACATTTGCAAGGTAAACAATTGATACCAACAAATCCATGGATGGTCCAAGTTTCAAGTACTGAGTGGCATTGTTAGAGTATCCCTGGTTTCTTAGCCAGAATGTGAATACTGGCCCCGGGGAACGGGCACGTGGGCACTAGTTACTCAACACTAGCCGCCCACGTCAACATAAACTTGCAGGGGAAAACACACGATAATCACACGTCGCTCATTTAATTTCAAACTTGGCTCACGAGCCCCCACCCCTGCTCTTCCCCGAACATAATACTCAACGACGTGTGATTTAACGTTTAACAATAATGAAAGATTTATCATAAAACATATAAACAATGCATACAATCAATTGGACTCGTCTAGGGGGGGGGTCCCAGTATTATCCGTGCTAAAGCGTACTTCTGATGTTACAGTGCTGTTACCTCTCTTAACTACCATTCCCTTTCCCAAGCGCACCAACTTAACTTTGTTACAACTGTTTCTTGTGACTCCAGGCTCCACACTCCTCCTTCTGACAGTCCCGACACACTGATGACTTTCCTAGTAGTATTGTCCGATTGTCCGTTGTCCTCGCTCGAACTGCCAACCACGTCAGACAGCGACTGGTCTCCTGGCGACACAGATTCGAGCTTTGTGCCACTCCTGGGCACACACGTGGTTTCTTCGACGACCGTAATGCCTCGTACAGCCGCCAAATGAACACCACCACAGACGGTCTCAGTCCTTGAGAAACGACGGCTTCCGACTGCCTTGGCGTCGACCGTCTACCTCTCACAGGTAGTTCAAGTCCTGGTCACGTAGCCCTTTGATTTCCACGGCGACAGCAGGCAGTCCTGACAGTTCTCGCCCCCTTGCAGACCTAAGGAGAGGGGAAGACAGGGGGGTCTGGTGTACACGGGCCCGCGGCTGTAAAGGGGACCCGGCCTTGGTCAGTGGATTTTCTCCTTCTTTTCCTCTTCTTTTTTCTCTTTAAGAAAGGTTGACGTAACATTCCTCACTCTGTTTTCTATGTAGCGGGGTACCACAAGTCTGATCGTTTAGCGTCATGTTTCCTCATTGACTAACCACTCGCATGTAAACAACTCTATGTTCAAGTAGTGATGTAGATGCTAGTGCACTTGTCCTAATGTTTGAAGTCTATATTACTGAATGAAATGTAGGTACTGAAATCGAATTGTAAGCATATTATTATATACTGCGAAAATAATTTACGATTAATATTACAAGGGCCAAGGGCCCGGAAAGGTTCTCTGCTCCGGGGCCCATGCTGGTTCTCACCCTACCCCTTGCCTCAAGGTTCTCTAACCCACCGTCTTTCCTCCCGAGTCTTGCCCTCGTGGCTTAACCCTTTGAGCGAAAGATGCGGTATTGCCGAGCCACCGGTAAAGCGGTGGGTAACACTTGAGTTGGGTTTTGCGATTGGTTTAACCCTACGTTTACTAGCCAATCAGAGAAGCCATATCATTTGGCATTAGCAGATTTAGTGCAACATGGCTGCTACCTTTCACTGTGTTTTGTTTACGTGTTTTGAATAAAATTGGATCGAATTTTTACCATGAAGCATACAGACTGTCACCTTGGCCCGTCATGAGGGAAATCACCGACAAAGCGTGCACGAAAGCAACTTTATACAACGCAGCAAGTAAAGGATAAACTGGATGATTTATTAGAAGTAGAGTATGATAATGATTACGCTAAGAGTGATATAGATTTTGAATAGGATGATTTGGCCACAGACAGTGATGTTGAAAATAAATCACGGCCTGCAGTTTTAGCTGATCAAAGGAGGCGTGACCCCACAGACTCAGGTGATGTTGACGGTGCTCAAGATGGCTCGAATAAGCTGTATCAGGCGAATGACGAGAGTTTGATGTTTCCGAGTGCGGACTAATCTTATATCTTTTATTCCAACTAAAATATTAGCAGTAAACATTGTACATCCATTATTACCCAGTTTTCGCCCAGGCAGGAAGGCTTACAATTGCTCAGGAGCTCAGGTCTCAAAGGGTTAATGAGGTAGAAGAGTAGCTGGCGTTAGAAGCTGAAGTCACTTCGGCTGCTCACCGGTTGCTCCGTCCACGCTGACGTCGTGTCGAGAAGTGTCTGGCAAGGTTCTCCTGTCCCTACTTTACTCTCCACATTCGTACAGACATATACAACGAGGGATGCCATTGGTCACTCACTAATCATCCAATAATCAACAAGTATAGCCAACACCGATAAGAGGAAATCTGCTTCCATGCATAGACTTTAGAGAAAGAAGGACTAGCGACTCGAGCGCGGGAACAAATAACTTGCGACGCGCATGCGCTAGCTTTTCCATCCCTTCGTCTTTTCCGGCTTCGCTTACACAGTGCGTCTGAGAGCTATTGTTGTAGTTAATTTGACATGCCAGGCACTAGTTGTGCGATTCCAGGCTGCCCAGCATGCAAAAGTCGACACAAAGGCTTATCATTTTTCAGCATACGACGACGACGACGAGAACATCAAGACTGGGAAAAAGCTCTTGTGAGAGTGTGAATCGCACTACAAGACTCTTCCTAGGTCTCCAGGCAGACCTGATGAAACTAATTATGATTAAACAAATTTGTCTACAAGTTTAAGTAAAAATGTATCACAAAATAAATAATGGAAGAAAATAGCTACTTTTCTTACTCTAACCTCTATTTTTACCTATAGATCTGAAAGGCACCCAACTGAAACTAACGGGGGCAGATGAAGGAACATCGAAGTTTTCTTCGCCACCCATTTCAAGTGCACCATCGTCCTGATAACACGACGCACGATGTGAATGTGTTTTAAAACAACATCGTTAAAAAATTAAAAAATAAGGATTTAAATGTGTTACAAAATAAATAGAGTTTAAGGCATGCCCCTCAGGGCCTTAGTCTCAATTAATATTTAAGAAACGACAAACTCGCTACAAACCGCTCTCTGAATCACTCAGACAATGAGCCAGAGAGCGAGAGCTTGTTTTTTTTTTTTTAATTGGTGTTTTACGCCGAGCCAGCAACTAAGGCTATATCATGGCAATGCATCCAGCCCTGTAAACAGTTTCTGGTATCCTACGAGCTTGGCGAAAATGCTTCAACTCCCGTCCGCTGTCTACTCGCCGATACCATTGACAGCCAGCTTCCGCTCTCTTTGTCGTGTATCCGCGAGTACATCATGGAATGCTTTGATATTGAAGAAATCCTCTTAGTATGTTTTAATATATATTTTACTACATGAATCATAATGTACAGTATCTCCGCTCAAACACAGCGTTGTATCGTAGTATTTGTATTTAGTTGAAAGTCAAATTAATAGTATTGTCAACAAGCTCTCGCTGGCGGTCCGGTGGCGCAACGGTTAGCGCCTGTCACCAATACAGTGAAGGTTGGCTGTCCTGGGTTCAGTTCTCGTCTCGGGCACGCTGTCCTTTCTCTGCATGTGGCATTTGTTTACAGGGCTGGCTGCCTTGCCATGATATAGTCTTAGTTGCTGGCATCCAGATCAGGGCATTTCTTTCTTTCCATGTCTTGAGAGGGCAGCATGGCATTGCACAAGATGTTTCTGAACTGCGGTCGCAGGCTTATCTCCCAAGATTTGACCAGCATTGCTACAAACATGGCCAGACTTACTGCCTGTTTTGGCTTTTTAGACAATTCGTCCAGCAAAGGTTTGACCAAGTACTTCCAAAGGCACTGAAATGCGGAATAAAAGTAAATTATTTTTATTTGCAGTGAAGCAGCCCCAACATCATATTAAATTAATGCTATTCCGAAATAAGCCTCCCTTTCCATTGAATTCGTGAAAAGCACAAAATGTGTGAAAGCAAACGTGTTCCACTGACAGCTAAACTTAACAGTAGGTAGAGTGAAAGGGAAATGTTAAATCAAATCAGCCAGTGTTGTGAGACTGGTGTAAACTGATAAGTTTGTATAAGACATTTTCTCAACCATGCCTCTAAAGCAATGCTTAAATGAAGCCGAGGGCGGGTGAATGGATGGCTCCAGGAAGGAATAGGTGTGCGATAAAGTAGCCAGACCTTTACTAACAGACCCCGACAGAAAATGACCTGCAGCCTATGGTCGCCTCGACAGCAGGCCAGTTTTTTTTTTCATTTCTCGGCCTTATGGCAAATGAACTAACATACTCTAGTTGTGAACAGTTCAAGAAGATGCCAGATACATACTGTATACCACCAGCTTTGTTCATAGTCATGTGCCCCATACTATTGAGTTTACTGGACGTCACGAGTCACGAATTGCAGCCGGGTACTTCCAGAGCTAAAAAGGGTGCAATAACAGTGCCAGGGTGGTCAACGCTATCTGGAGGCGCTTTGTGTTCGATTATTTATGGACATTTGTGATGTATAGCGATGTCTAAAATAGTCGCGAAGACTAACATCAAACTATCACGCACCACCGAAATGGTAATTAGAAAACTCGGCACTTTGCGACTGGGGTGGTTAGATACTAGAGCTCGGGACATTTGCATTTTAGACAGGCGAGAAAGCCATTGCTCAGACGAAAGTGCTGTATGTCTTTTTTTAAACCCACTTCGATGTCCGATCACCACTTTTTGAAGCCGATTAGAAGAGACTCCAGAGAGTACAGAACTCCGCTGCACGTCTGGTGCGTAGAGCAAGGAAACGGGACCATGTCACTCCTCTCCTTCGTTTTCTACACTGGCTACCCGTCCGTTCTCACAAACTGTCTGTGCTGTGTTTTAATTTCTTTGCAGGCTCCTGTCCTGACTATTTCTCTGAACTTCTCATCCCTTACTCTCCGGCCAGACAACTCCGCTCTTCATGTGATGATCGTATCCTAACTGTTCCTCTAACCAGAACAACAACATATGGTCACAGGACTTTTGGCTACTGTGCTGCAAAACAATGGAACTCTCTTCCTTTCCATATCCGCCACCTTCCTACAATTGAATCCTTCAAATCTGCACTGAAAACTCACCTCTTCCTTGAGTATTACTCCTAACACAGTCCACACAATGCTAGTCCTTCTTACCCTCCCATCCCTTCTGCTCTTGCTACTTGTCTACCCATCTTTCTCTACAGAATCTCTATATTTTCTATGTTCTGTTACTTGGTGTCTGTTTGTGTTTTCTATCTTTGTTTTCAGTTTGTCGTCAGTACTGTCGTTTATTCTTCCGTCCCTCGTGTTCTATCCATGTAGTCCATGTCTCTTCCCTGTTTTAAGCGCTAAGAGCATGCTCTCTATGAGTGTGAATATGAGCTATACAAATCTTCATTTATTATTATTATTATTAAGTGAAAATATATGTCAAATCTTTCACGTGTGTGTGTGTGTGTGTGTGTGTGTGTGTGTGTGTGTGTAAATGCGCCTTGTGTTTGTGTTTGGCATTTTTTAGAGTAATGGAAGAATATTTTGATTTTTGTTGCACGTTTGGTTCATTTGTTACTTTATTTAATGAAAGCAATTATTGATGCGCCTTGCAATTCGTCAAAGTTAAAAATTATTGTAGTCTTCAGTTGCTGGTCACTTATATGTACACAAATCTGCTCTCCTTTCATCTACAAATATTGAAAACATATTAAGCCTAACATTGTATGTCTTGTCAATTAATTAAAATAATGTAGCTTACATAATACCAGTGGAAACAGTCGCGGTTTGACTAGCGAGATCACACACAACAGTTCATGGCTTCCCAAGCTAAAAATGAATCCCAAAGAAGGTCTAATTATCATTAATATAAATTATTAGATACTGCACCATATGTTATACTATCACTCAGAATTTGGGCAGCAACAGTGAGTAAATTTAGCATCCTCTATAAAACCAACGAAAGGGGCCTCATACTCTTACAAATGTAGAATGGTGGTTAGCAATGACAACAGTCAAGTCGTGGCAATTGCCGATGAAAAAGCAGATTATATCTACATGAACAGAGCACCGCTCAAACTGGTAAACAGCTTTAAGTACCCTGGCGACACCACCTACCAAGTCTTGACTGTAACAAAGACTGCACATCTGATCATCCTTTATCTTAGAGGACTCATTTTACAGAAGATAAATAGTTTCGTAACTTTCTTTGCTGAGGCAAATAAGAAAAAAAATGAAGCGTTAAGCGGGACGGAGTACATACGGAAACGGCTGGCTTTGAATGCTAGGTTTGTTTTCATTTGCATGGGATAGTCTGGTATTTCAAAGATTAAACTTAAAAGACTCAAAGGTGAAGAAAACTAATGAATATATTATGCTGTGATTATTATCACATTTTTCTATTGAATCTGTAAATAGCACTGTGTCGAACTGTTACAATAAATTATTGTTAAATGTGGCGTAACATTTAAAAATACATAATAAAATATGTTTTGTTCGAAATAATACTCTATATCTGCCAGTGGATAAACCATAATGCACTCATGACCCTGAATGCTTTTTACAAACCAATCAAGTAAAACTAAAATGAATGAGCAAGCAAACAATGTAAACCAGCAAAAGAAATAAAATGTAATAGGTACGAAAGGGAAAATAGTTTATCGATGAGTGTTTGTGGCCTGTGTAGAGGAGTTTAAAACAAGGCTTAAAGATGGTGAAGGTAGCTGAGATGTTTTGCTTTCTCTAGGAGGCACAGGGAACCGGCAAGCTGTCATCGCAATAATGATTAAAAATCTTACGACTACACGTGAGTTTATTTCTACGAATTATGCGCGAGCCTGTAGTGTGTGATGCCCACTAATATCTTCACTCTTTATCTCTTCTCCAGTTGTTTAGTTCATTATCAGTTCAACCATCGATACTTCCCATTTCCCTAGTTCACCAGTGGGAAATCAGGACTGCACGATTTAGGGCGAGCAAGATTAGTAAACATCGCGAGGTGCTCATGATGAGCTGTGACTGAGCTGAAACAATGGACTTGTTCTGGTCTCCCTCGTGTCACACCAGTCACCGGGGTCCATAAAGTGCATTTACTTCACATAACAACCTCATGTCTATCCATGCTATATTATGATCAACTTTCAAAGTATGTTATATTGTGAACAAAGACACAGCACAATGTAAACATACAAGCATATTCTCTTTTAAAGACCAAACTCAAAATGATGTCAAATGGAATTAATCTGCTCCACTCTTTTAAATTGTTTTTTTAAGAATATAAGAATAAAATTAAACACCCACTGAGTCAGGTTGAATTATAATCTCCCATCCAATATGCAAAGTAAGTGGATCTTTATCTGAGGGATGAGGTCGCACAATCTTTCACTACTTACCATTCTTACAAGCTCAGGGTCCGGATTACAAAGATGGGAATCCAGTAGTTGTAGTCTGAGACTTCTAATGACTGTTTGTATTTCAGACAAGTAATCATCAGCTGTCTGGCCCTGTGTATCCGTGTCACTACAAATTGCTTCTTTTATTTTACTTGCACATGGAAGAAACTCTTTCCCAGACAGCACTGTGTCTTTCTGCACCATTGCAGATAATGTCGTCAGCCGTAATCCTCTTTTGATTGTGCTCAACGTGTTATTAAATGAAGCTGGGTAAGCGACACCATCATACCAGTGTATATCCCCTGTGAGAATCAAGAATGGTATAATCATTTCCTCTTATTCATGGTAAAATTTCTTCACCTATGTCGTCTTTTACTACACAGGTTCTTCAATATGCTTAATAGTTTTAATGATCTGTTACTACTCCAAACCAAACAGCAAACAAAAAGGACTAAGATTAGAACACGACCCTCTTCGTAGTGAGTTAGATTTTTAAAGATGAATAATACTAATACATATGAAATAGAAATGCAAAGTACACTTTACCGGGTGAATACGACCTGAATAAACAAAACACTACAAACAAACCTACAGTAAACCAGTCAAAAAAACACAAGCGACAGAAAACGGAGAAGAACATTGGAAACATTAACTAAGTGTCAGAATGTAGGTGACGAACTGAGCGGTATATTATATGTCACTGTACAAGATATTTCGTACCACAGACATTCCGAAGAAAAAAGAGGAAGAGGATTCCAAACAGTGGGGCCTGAAAAGAAAAAGAAGAGCGACTCGGGTGGTAATGCGTCAGTGTATCAGACAGGTATGCTGGCACAATGCCATAAAGACAAAGGTAGCACAGCGGAGTGATCTTGGAATCAATGCGAGCTTAGACTGGCAGCCAGGGAAGCTCGTGGACGAGGGGGGGGGGGACTTGATCCACTTTTGACCTTTGGAAAACAGTACAAGTGGCACTATTCTGACTCCATTGAAGCTTGTTCAGTAGATCGTTAGTGAGATCGCCGACTACCGAGTTGTAACAATGCAGACATGAGCTTTCTGGTGGCAGACTTTGACAGGAGAGGGTGGATGTGGCTGATCCTGCAAAACTCAAGGAAGATGGACTACAGACTGCATTTATATGATGAGAAGAAGAGATAAAGATGCTTTGATGATATTACCAAGATTCTGGGAGAAAAGTTGTATATTCACCCCAGAGAAAGAAATAGTACAGTGGCGTAGGAACAAGGGGGGGCAAGGGGGGCAGCCGCCCCCCCCCCAAAACAGATGCTGGGAAGGCAAGAATGTGAACGTTATTCATTGTCAGCATGGAGCTGGCCCTCCCAAAGCCGAGCATCTTCCTACGCCACTGTAGTAGTATAGACGATGGCCACATTTCAGTTTATTTACAAAGTCTTTTGAAAGGACCTCAGCTTTGTCGTCATTCCTTTTCAATTTGTTACAATACAACTTTATTTATTCACAAGGGCAATTTCAGATAGTGATCGTACTAGCAGTAATATATACATACACATGATAGACAAGAGATAATACATACATATACATTTTGAAATAATTTCTCTCTCTCTCTCACACACACACACACACACACATATTCCCAGCAACAATAGATACAGTTGATGACTTGGTGACTATGTTGGTGGGTGCTGACGGTGCTTTCTTCCCTCTACCCCGCACCCCCTTCCACCCTACGCTTGGTCGCGGGTGGAGTGTCGTGAGGCAGGCTGACCGCACAACGGGTGACGTAGCACCCAGTTATTTCGGTATAAATACCAGAGAAAAATCAGTCTCTGGACCTGGGGGGCCTCGGTAGTGTAGTGGTTAAAACACTCGGTTGTCACCACTGCAGTGAGCGGCTCAAGGTTCAGATCTCGTCTCGGGACACTCTCTGTATGTGACACCTGTTCGCAGGGCTGGGTGCCGGGGGTTTTCTCCGGGTACTCCGGTTTCCTCCCCCTCCTTTTCCCCCCATAGTGCGAAATCGCCGCAAGGTGGAAGCACTTTCCCACTAACTAAACCAACCAACCAACAGTCTCTGGACCTGCTTTGTCGAAAGACGACTGGTCACTACAAGAGAGGTTCCTGTTTGCCGAAAGGCGATTGGTCCTGCTTGGACGAGCAGTAAACTGGTGGTTCGAGGTGCGAGACAAGTATCAAGTCTACCGCAAGGTAGCTTGGTCGGCTGAAAAGAGGCTCTCGTCACCCAGACCACTCCATCTTTCCCCCACCCCAGGGAGTTAGGAGTTAGGATTTAGTTAGGTAGGTTAGTTAGGATAGGGATATTAGTAGTTATAGGTGTTTATTGTGTTAATAAATGTATGTCTTTGAACTTACTTATTTGTGCAAGTGTCTTAGTCCGTATGCTAGCGTGATCTATTCGTCGTCGTCGTGTGAACCAGAAAGAAATCGTGTCGTCCATTGTAATCGTGTCGAGCAGCAGAACACACACGAAGATCAAGGAGCTGAGAGATACACCGCAGAGAACACACTTTTGGTTTAGAGACAAGCAGGTCTTTTGTGGACTCCAAGGTCGGCTGAGTGCGGGTGTCGTAGATGAAAAAAAAGAAGACAACGCGAGGCAGGATATGAGACAAGGCACCCGACTAACGAGAGCCAGAACTTTAGAAAGAAAGTTCTCCTTGGGAACTTCCGTCCTCTCCCCTGGGACAAGAAAGAGGAAGGGACTGATTTATGGCGCTAGGGCTGTGTAGGTGTAGAGACCGTCAGTCCGGTTACAGTGGGCATCCAGGTTTTCACAGATTCTACTGTGCATGATGCCGTTGTGCAGATCTGCTGAAGCTGAGCACCGATTTCAGACTCTAACAACTCTGTGTCATTCGCATACTTGAGATAAAGGGTTAGTGGAAGATGGTGGGACCAAGCGGCTGGGGGTACACAATAAATAAAACAGACAAAGAAGCCTGCAAAATTCCCAATCGGCATTCACGGCAGGATAATCATCAACTTGCGGTCTGTCGATGACATAGATGCGTTAGATGGAAAAGAACAAGAGCTTACCAATCTTGTTGAATGCCTTGTAAAGGCATCAACATTGTACGGAGCGGATTGTTAAATAACAGCAACACGAACGGCATCACCATGAACATCAAAGTCCAGTTTCAAATAACTGGGATCACTTCTCTCAAAACTAGGCGGGCTCGTCATAACATCCTAGACAATAAAACTTACCAAACACTTCTGAAATTACAAAAGTTCTTTTGATCACTTTTATGCACTTCCATGTTCCTATATCCATAACAGGTAAAGGTCGTCCCCTGACTTCACGTTGTTAGGGAATAAGGTGTTAGAGACCTCGCTTTTCTCGGGACCAGCAAATCTCGTCTCCCTCGCTGCATTACATTCCCCAAGTGTCAACGGTGTCGGATACGAATTTCCGCCAGCTGGGTTGACCGAGGGAAGTTTCCTGCACTACATGGGTATCAAACCGCCTCGCCTCAAAGTTTGGACGCCAGCACTCTAACCACTCGGCTACTCGCTTCCCTATATTCCCGCAGACTTGCAAAGGAGGATACTGACCATGGAGAATTGATGCTGCAATAGTATGCTTTGTATCTCCTACAAATACCACATTACTAATGAGAAGATAACAAGACAGCGAGCAAACAATGTAGCCCCCCCCCCCAACAACAAAAAAACTTTCTATCCACAGTTTTTAAAAAAATGCGCAGGCAGAAGAAGCTGAGGCGTTTAAATACTCAAGATTTGCAAGGATGACCCTGCAGAAAAAATTACAGGTTTTATCAAATAAAGAAAGACAAAACAAAAGAAGGCAGACGACATTCCAGCAGTGAACTGTACTTTTATCGGTGCACCTGCGAAAAGGGCACAAAACCAAAAAGGTGAGAGTTGGTGGTTAACTGTCAAGTACCCCTTCAGACAATCAGATGGCTGAATGATGGTAATGTCACTGTGCTCCATTCGAACCTTGAAGCTCACATAGACAGCTGTTCATATTAACTATTTCTGTTATCGTTGTTATAAATAGTAAATTAGCTGCTATATCCTTCATGTAACCAGTATTTGGTTAATAAGAGGTATGTGAATGGCGCACCCATGTTTACCTTGCATAAAGGCTTTAAATACCTCAACTGAACTTTAAATTCATTCTCATACAGACCTGTTGACGTACAAACATCTTCCAATCTTAGCTGCCTGCAGACATCCTCTTGTTTCTGGTCATCTTGTCCTTTTTTTAGAACCAGTTCCCAGGATGGCTTATCATTGTGCTTTATCACAAGATATCTGTAAGAAAATCCTCGGCTTACATCTTCTTCCCTCACAGGGATTTTAACAGTGTACAGCCATCCAACCTCTGTTTGCCTGACAAAAAAGCAGATATCACAAGGAATCTTCAGTAAAATGAGTCAGTAGATGTACACTAGGTTTACCATACAATATCTGTCTGTGTGTGTGTGTGTGTGTGT
Source organism: Marisa cornuarietis (assembly GCA_004794655.1). Taxonomy (NCBI): domain Eukaryota; kingdom Metazoa; phylum Mollusca; class Gastropoda; order Architaenioglossa; family Ampullariidae; genus Marisa; species Marisa cornuarietis. The sequence goes on from SMMW01000023.1 coordinate 529,741, forward strand.
GTGTGTGTGTGTGTTCATAACCACCTGTTTTGTATTGAGCAAATATGATGATGTGATGACAAATACTTCATGCTATAGCCACAGAGCATGCAATAACCTTTCTTTATGTCTGCAATCAGGTTAACATAATATTTACATGTACTTAAATAAGATATCGACAGAGTCCTCTTGATGCTCTTTCTCTTTAGTATGTCTTTCTTGTTTATTTGTATGTCTAGGAAGGGTTCTTTGAAAAAAATTAAAATAAAAGTTTTTGTTGTTTCTTTTTTAGATATAGATATTTATAGATGATTTGGCAAACACAGTGCAGGTGAAATCTAAAGGCGGTGGATAAAACATTACCCTGCACATTTCAATGCTGTCTCTGCAGGAATTCCCTCCTGTAATAATGTTAGTCCTGTGGATAATTATTAAGGTAATCTTGCAACAGTACAAATGTGCCCACTTGTATGGCTCTCTCCGCCAACTCTTATTTCGGAATCGATGTCTGATATGGCAACACCCAATCTTTTAAAAGTCTAGCAGTGACAGGTGAGTGTTTTTCACTGACTTTCGTATCCGTAATTAATGCTGAGAACTACCTGATTGAACTGAGGTATTTTGTTTGAAATCCTGACACGAAATATCAGCTGCATGCTGTTGAGTTCACTGCCAGCAAAGCTCTCCCTTTCTATCGGGTACACCTTCTTTCGAAGTCTTATTTATCCACGGAAAATAATACTAACTTTTCCTCTCCATGTCCTTTTTCTTTATCGTTGTGGACATTGATAACATAGCAGCGATCTTCTTCAACCACCTCTTTATGTTCGTGTGTCTCCGTAAAAGTTCCTAACAACAATTAATTAACCGCCACACCCCGAGTCTGTGCTTTGACCAGAGACAAGTCTGTATTGTGCAGGCACTGAATAGTTGATGAAATACACTCATTATATACATATATATATATATATATACATCAGCACATGTGGTACGTAGACTTCATACTTCTGTTGTTTTTCGTTTCACTCTCAACTATCCACGATATCTTTTCCAACTCATCACACATATTTGTCTACATCGCATTTAGAACCAATCGGCACCACTCAACATGTTTTAGTATTCTTTAGGAGGGATGGCCAGGCATTTAAATTACAAGTACAAAGACAAAAAATGACATACCTTTGAAAGTTCATTTTGTGCCGAGTTCCATCTGTTTTCCCGGCATCTGGTCCTGGTAGACTTATCAATGCAACATCAGTTTCAGTGTCCAAACCAAATATCTTTGAGATGATCACATGGAAAACAACTTCCACTTTAGGAGCAGAACTGCAAATTAATTCAGCACAATGGCAATCATGTCTCCTTGTGACTGTCTACTAAACATCACGTACCTTACTTCTTCTCAGTGTATAAGTAAGTGTGTGTGTGTGTGTGTGTGTGTGTGTGTGTGTGTGTGTGTGTGATGGAGGGAAAGATAAAGCAAAATTTGTTCCACATTGTCATTTATCTTTTTCTGTAAGATTCACGTGAAATGTCTAAGCTTTAGAACAATTTGTCACCTTAAATGAATGCCATCCACATGTTAAAGTGTAGACGCGATCTATCAACAGTCAGCGAGGCCTTGTCTCCAGGTGATGGTAACATTTGTTCTCTCTTTAAGATTTTTTGTGTAAGCTGTAATTCCTTCATTACAAATGATCCTGGACAAGTCTTAATGTGATCATTTTTTTAAACTGTAGACGTTGTTGTTATTATTGTCCCCTGCAAGTTTATATAAACGTGGATGGCCAGACCAGGGTGCAGTTTAGTAAATAACCCTCCAGCCATGTACCCAGTTTCCTGCGGCCAGTCCTACGCCTTTGAAGAAAACGTGTTTATTTACTTAAAAAACAAACCCCAATATTTTGTTTCAGGCTTTCCCGCCCAGTAACACACAAAATTTATAAATATATATTAAAACAATAAAATAAGCAATAAATACTCGCTAACTTTGCACTTGAGACAACAACCACTACGGTGGACAGCAGCAACACATCCACTATTCCTGACACCGACAATGGGGTTAATCTTTAAAATTATATTCACTTACGGGTGCGGGAAATTTCAATGTGTCCTTAAACACAGTTGTAATGTGCATAGCTCAGCTAAATAACCATACATACACAAACACTGGATAAACAGGAATAGTATATATATATTGGTCAACTACAAAATTATTCTTTACACAAACGCTGCCAAACACTCTTGTTTAGTGTGTAATTCATCATTGTGAAGATTATACTCGTTCGTTCTCGCGTGAAATGTAAGTAGTCTCTCTTTGCTGATGTCAGACATTTTTACAATTTAACCGTTACTTATTTTATAATATCTGAGTCAGGCTCACTCTTCTCGACAGTTACCCACGCTGCTGGCTCTATAGTCAGTGGCCTCATGTGTTTCTCTTTCCCCACCCCGCCATCATCATTCTATTGCACCAATTCGGTATCTGAATAAACAGCTTCCGCAAGTCGCTCTGTCCTGCAATGACTGTGAGACGACCGGGACGTGGTCCTATGTCTCTCGTGCTGGGCAGTGTTTCTTCGTCTCGACAAAGAATCTTCTACCTATTTGGAGTGACCCTTGAAGTCTCACGTGTCCTAGTCTGGGGTCAAGCCCTCGGCAGCACCACACAGAATTAAAGCTCGATTGTGCTGACACACGTGTGACGGTTCGGCTCAGTGCACCAGCTAAGTACGGGCTCTGGAAAGAAAAATACCCGCGTACCCCTGTGACTAACCCTTTATGAAAATAGTCTGGTCAATTTTTCTTGTTCTTATACTTTTAGGAAAGGTACTGGTCGACTTCTGCTGTCAGCAATACGGTTAGTTGTTCTCTGATTGGCTTTCACTGCATACTGAAACTCCTGTAGAGCCTAAGCCCACCTTATAATCCTATAATTTTGATACTCGGTAAAATTAAGAAAAATTAGGAGCTGATGATCAGTCTGTATAATGAAGCATTTCCAGTAAAAGTCCCGGACAGCTCTGAAATTCCTCAAACAATGGCGAGGCAATTCGTGCCCCTTCCCGCTGGCATCAGGTTCCTCTGGTTTGGTGAACAAATCCTGTGAGCACAGCTTATTAGAGACAAGCCATGTCTGGCAAACAAATGTGTGGGCTTTTTTCTCAAGCACTACCGCCTCTGAGGAGGATCACGTGTGATGTGTTTACACATGTTGATGTGGAGGACTTCATCCTCTCTTCTCATCTTTACCAAGTAGTCGGATAGGGTTCTTGGACCACCAGAAAAGGTCACCTGCTTTACATTAGCAGGCAGATAAGTACCTGTAGCAGGGGAAAATCCCCTTCAAAACGTGTAGTCCCTCGCGGTGTTGTTTGTCGCCTACCTCTTGCCTAGTCAAGCCCATTTCTGACACCTACAGCTCGACCCTCTTTGACTGTCCTCCTGTCTGCAGCAGTTCATTTCCTATTTAAAGGTAGCACCAGCAATGGTGCAACAAAGTCACTAACGTCTCTCGTCGGAACTTTCTTCTTCATTTCTCCGGTCAAAATCGAGATCACTATTGTTATTGTCAGAATAATGAGAATCACAATCTTCATCGCTATTATCTAATACATTGTCATCACTTTCACTGCCATCCCCTTCGCTCGGCCTTCTGCAACTGTTCATAAAACATTGCCACTTCCACGTCCCGGTGGACGGTGGTGTGAGTGTACACCTCTATGATAATGTTGTGGGGCTTAGGAGCGACTTTGCCATTAGCCAGCTCGAGACTGGGGAGCAGCTAAGAATCGCCTCCGCCACCGGACAAGGAATCGAACCCCGAGCTGAAGGGGTGCCCTGTCGCTTTTAGACTAGGCCGCGACCGACCCAGCATGTTATTTGAATTGCTGTGTAGCATCATGTTTTGTCAGTGGGCGTAATTTGCTTGGTGACACCCATCACTCCAACCCCCACCACAGCCGGTACCTGCGCCATGCCACCGTGACAGGTGTCGGTCCTGAGCTCGAACACATAGGCCCGATGCTGCCGACATGACAGGGGGGCCAGTGTGCCTGACTGCCTACACGTGACATAGCCCTCTGGCCAAAGCCTCCGTCGTCTGACGGTCCAGTTGCAGTCTCGTGGCGGGTACTTCCATCGAGGGAAGCTTTCGCCCAGATGTATCAGGCACCTGTTATTCTGTCGAGCGCAATACCCACTTGGCAAAGTCCCATTGCAAAAATTATTTTAATTTTTTTCCCGCTGTATCGTGCTGCGTGCTATCAGCCGACTAACACAAGACACTGTGGATCTTGATGAATACTGTGTTTAATCGTAACAAAAGCAATAAACTAACTCGCCATCTTGGACGTCACTTAAATGTACATAAAGCCCCGGATGTCCCTCCGGGATAACTCTTATCATTACACCCGCAGTTGTTTGACAGCACAAAACAGGTTAACTTCCCCCCCCTCTCTCTCTCCGCTCTTTTTCACAAAAACAAGAACTTCTCTAACATGTTATCTCCCCATTCCAAGAATTTAACTATTTAAATCCAGCCTGTAATACGGAGCGTGCTCTGAAATAGCCTCTCTCCTCATCTCCAGCAAATTAAAACTCTGACCTACTTCTGACAAGAGCTACTGAAACACTTTGACAAGAGTTACTGAGATACCCACACATACCCCTAACTCTTCGAACAAGAATTGCCCTTGGGGATAAATAAAGTTGTATTGTATTGTAACTCTTCTGACAAGAGCTGCTGAGATACCTACACATACCCCTAACTCTTTCGACAAGAGCTACTGAGATACCTACACATACCCTTATCTCTTCCGACAACAGCTGCTGAGATACCTACACATACCCCTAACTCTTCCGACAACAGCTGCTGAGATACCTACACATACCCCTAACTCTTCCGACAACAGCTGCTGAGATACCTACACATACCCCTAACTCTTCCGACAACAGCTGCTGAGATACCTACACATACCCCTAACTCTTCCGACAACAGCTGCTGAGATACCTACACATACCCCTAACTCTTCCGACAACAGCTGCTGAGATACCTACACATACCCCTAACTCTTCCGACAAGAGCTGCTGAGATACCTACACATACCCCTAACTCTTCCGACAACAGCTGCTGAGATACCTACACATACCCCTAACTCTTCCGACAAGAACTACTGAGATACCTACACATACCCCTAACTCTTCCGACAAGAACTACTGAGATATCCACACACGGCGCCAGAGCTACTGAAACACCTGCACACAACGTTTGATCATTTGATGAGCCCTCTTAACCGCCACGGGTAAGCCTTGTACCAGGATGTTTTTGTAGATTTAAAGCCATAATCCATTTGAGACACTGACTCGAGGACCCCGTAAATAGGTTTTAATAATTACCCCTTTTGTACATATTCCCCTCCCTCTGTTTATGTCATACTTTATTTAATATTAGTTTAGTTTATTCTTTCCCTGTAAAAGATGAGGGCTAAATGAAAAAACCATGCGTACACCCTAAAAAATAAACAATTGTCATTGTTTCTCTACAACAGGGGTGAGGAACCTTTATTTTGCCAAGGGCCATTCGGATATTTATAAGATCATTGATGGGCCACACAAAATTATCGACTGAAAAATGCCCCTGCTATATTTGGTCAGGCCTTAGTTTCATACCCGTGTCTTAACACTTGCATCGTGTACACTCACAGCCCACCTGGCACCGACTGTCCTCTGAGTGAATGCAATACAGGCAGACGGGCCGCTGGCATCCGACAAGAAGCACACATGTCTGTCCTGTCTTGTACTCGTATGTGTCCTCTCTATCCCACAATGTACATTACTTGCTTGTCGCTCATAATTTACACTATTATTATGATTCATTTAATGTAAATTTAAGTTGCTAACAGAAAAGTTCCTAGATTTGTTGAATTTGGAGACAAGGCCAGACTAAATAATTCTACGAGTGTGGTGGCCCCATTTCTGCTCTACAATCTCTGGTTTGTTATAACCACGAACAGAGAAAAGGTCATACTGGTTACAAAATTTTGAAACAGAACAAGCAAAAGCTTTTGTAACCTAGATCTCACCTGAAGAAGGGTAATCGCATTAAGCTGCACAACCACTTCAAAAAACTAAAGGCGTATTAGGAAAAGGAAAGAAAAACGAAGAAAAAGAAAACGTAAGAGAAAACAATTTGACTCTTTAATGTGAAGCCTATGGCCTAGACTTATGGGACTTGCAGATTAACACCACAAATAATTATGGTGTAAATGATTTACATTTATAATTCAACCATACTACTTTTCATTTCATAATCCGTAAGCACTACCACTGACTTCATACTTAGCAAAATAATTAATATGTGTTTATTATTTAAACTCTGATACACTGGGCAACACAGCAAGGAATGGAGCTGTTAAAATTGACAGAATATTATAAATACATGGTTATTATTCTTCACTACTTTCATTCATTTCTAACCTAAATTTTGTGGATATATCTCTACAGCTAGCAACAGTCGAATACATAAACTATTTTGGGCTTTAATTTGTGATACTTCACAAATGTAACTGTGCACAATCTTAACAATCATGCTTTGTCTAAAAATGTTTTTTCATTCTCAGCTCCAGTTAAACCTCTGTGTCAGGAGAGAACAAAAACTACCCAGATAATATACATAATTTGCTGTAGACACCACTCCACATCTCAAAGCTATTTCTCTCATGTCTGTCTGGGGAGTCTGATGAGTAAAAGAGAGTGAGACTTACAGGTGTTTCATAATAACAAGGTGTGCTACTCCTTGAAACTGTTACCTTTCTGGGTCTGTTACATGTGACCTTTGATTGTTACTCTGAAACAGAGAAACAGTAGTCACCGTAAACATTTATCACTTTCACCAACAATCATATTGCATTCAAAATAACTATTAATGAAGAGTTATGACAAGTTTTGTAAGCCTAGGATTATTTTTAAGGAACTGCAAGGGCAAAACCTAATTATTGTTAACAACAAAGTCAAGCATTAGGGACAACAAATGATAATGCTACTTCTACAACCTACAGAATATTAGGAATGTTAGGAATGTTATAATTTTTCTGTTTTCCTACATTTCCCCATTTGCTGGGTTTTTACAAAGTCCAACAAGGGGATGTGACCAAGCAGTACCACTTAGGGCATTTCCAGCAGGGTCGCACCAGGGATACATAAGGAATATACTCTGGCCTACAGACAAACAGTAGTGTGATATGGAGATGGTTAATTAGAAAAAGAGTATAGGTGAAAGGGCCAGTGAGGGAGAAACAAAAAAAGCATAAGAAAAAGGGGTGGGCCAGCTTAGTCACCCAGCCAGGGAGCAGCTGGGTGTTCACCCCCCCCCCCCGACACTAGAAGCCGGGCCCACGGGGGCTACATGTAAAAGAGAAAGAGAAAGAGAGGTGAGAGAGACAGTGTGTGCATGCATGTGTGTGGATGTGTTTGCATGTGTATGTGGAAGAAGTCATTCTGTGGGATTACATAAAATAGTGCATGTAGTGGCATGTACAAGTGTGTGTGTGTGATTGGTATTTTTCAGGTGAAACAATAAGACATGTTTCTCGTGCAATGTCACTTGGCAAATAAAGAAATTCTGAATGTTAATTAGGATAAACTATATCTACTAAAAAGCACACCTCCTGTCCTATTTCCTTTGTCAGTGCCAGGGGCATATTTCTTCCAGTTTTCTGCTGGAAATTACTCATTATCATTGGTATTCATTTCCAAGAGACAAGTTCAAAAAGAGACAGGAATGATGCCTTTATGAAAAGAAAATATGAAAACAAGAACCTCTGAATTTGTTCCAAAAGGTTTCTCTGCAGCCTCATCATTTTTCATCATTTGTTCTTCCTTGCTGCTTACTTTTGTAGAGCTTCCACTGGAATTTTCTGTGTCATTCCTCTGTGGGCCACTCATCATGTCACTGCTTGCTGAACCTCCCTTTTCCTCATGTGCATTTTTCTTACCATGATTTTCTGGCTGCATAGATGTATGTGGCACTGAAGTAGATAATGCGTTCTTGTTTATGTCAAAAGCATTTGATGTTTCTGAAGATGAGCAAGAAGAAATATCTTTCACAACTGTAGAATCAACATGTGGGTACTGTTTACTCTCAGTTCTAGTGGCATCGTAGTTGGTATCAGCATCTCCACAACATCCTTCAGATAGGTCTCCTTGCTTTTCATTGACTGCTAAATTGCTCTCATTCTGTGAATGGCTTTCTTTGTTGAAGTAAGGGTCATCTGGAATGAAACCATAACCATGACAGATGACAACTGTCATGTGTAATATTATAAATTGTTGTTGCAACTGATGCTTATAGACTGAATGAAAGGTGTGTTCATGTATTCAAAATGTCAGTGCAAAATACACTTTGCATGCAGTGCATTGAAGTGAATGTTAATACCAAAAGTTGTTTTGCAATTTGATCTGAACAACAACAAATCTATCAAGAAGCTCATATTGCAAGCCAACCACAAAACATTATCTCAGATACACATACATTCCAAACAATTTAAGTTTATCAGAATGACAGCCCAAAAGCCATTAAAACTTCAGCGGTGTATAAAAAAGTGAAAAAACTCACATCTCAGGACATCTGCAAAGTATATTCAATTCCAACAACTATTAGAATGGAATAAAATATTCACAAATTATAATAAATGTATTAAATTATTAATGTAACAAGAATAATCAAAAAGGAGGAACCCCCCTCCTTCCAGCTAGTGTATTCATTAAAAATGGTAATTTGTGTATTGTGATTAGTGATCACCAGCCTAATTTTTCTCCAACTGACAGAGAAATAAACAATTACCGTTCTCTTTGACTCTGCTGTCATTAAGCAGGAGATCGTTTGAGTCTTCTTGCTTTGTATTCCCTCTTTCTCTCTCTTCTTTATGATCTGCTGAACTTTGAACAATAGTTCCAGTGTCAGAACCATTTTCTTTTTCTTGAATATGTACCATTTGGTTTTTTCTTTCCTTCATTTGTTCTTCATCATTTTCTTTCTTCTCTTGAAATTCTTGGTCTTTCTCCTTCTTTGCATTATATTGTAGCTCTTTCTCTTCTCTGTCTTTTTCTTCTTGCTCTGTCTTGTCACCATCTACAAAAGTGATTGTTTGTTCTTGCTCTCTCTTGTCATCATCTACAAAAGTGATTGTTTGTTCTTGCTCTGTCTTGTCATCATCTACAAAGTCAGTTGCTTGTTCTTGCTTTGTCTTATCACTCTCTACAAGAGCAGTTGCTTGTTCTTGCTCTCTCTTATCACTCTCTACAAGAGCAGTTGCTTGTTCTTGCTCTCTCTTATCACTCTCTACAAGAGCAGTTGCTTGTTCTTGCTCTCTCTTATCACTCTCTACAAGAGCAGTTGCTTGTTCTTGCTCTCTCTTATCACTCTCTACAAGAGCAGTTGCTTGTTCTTGCTCTCTCTTATCACTCTCTACAAGAGCAGTTGCTTGTTCTTGCTCTCTCTTATCACTCTCTACAAGAGCAGTTGCTTGTTCTTGCTCTCTCTTATCACTCTCTACAAGAGCAGTTGCTTGTTCTTGCTCTCTCTTATCACTCTCTACAAGAGCAGTTGCTTGTTCTTGCTTTGTCTTGTCACCTGCTACAAGAGCAGTTGCTTGTTCTTGCTTTGTCTTGTCACCTGCTACAAGAGCAGTTGCTTGTTCTTGCTCTGTCTTGTCACCATCTACAAAAGTGATTGCTTCTTCTTGCTCTGTCTTGTCGCTCATAACCTTTACTTTTTCTGTCTTCTTTTTCTGTCGTTTTCTTTCTTTCTTTCTTTGACTTTTGCTTTTCTTTCGATCATTTATCACTTGTTTATTCTGTTTCACTTTGTCTTCAACGGTGGCAACAGCACCATCAGCCTGAAAAGTGCTGTTTTGTTCCTGTTCAATTTTATCACACTCTACTTCTTCTCTTTTCTTTTTCTGTCTCTTTCTCTCTTTTTTTTTACTTTTGTATTTCTCTGGATCATTTCCCCCTTTCTTACTCTCTGCTGAGTGGATTTTCAGTTTGGCATCACTGATGGTTGTAGTACCTTTGGTCTGAATAGTGGATTCATCTTTTTCAGATCTTAGGTCTCCACATAATGTTCTCTTCTTTACAAGAGGAACTGACTCATCTGCAGCTTCACAGTCTTCAGAGTCTACAGCTACTAGCTGTTGTGCTGTTCTCTTACTATTCATTTTAGAGTCTAAGTCAACTAAAGCAAATAAACTAAGTCTAATTTCTCCACAAGTTCATCCTGTTGAGGAGTATCAACCTTTTTCCACAATCTGGACAAAATTGTTATAGTTTTGCATTGGAAGATATTTGCCAAGATGCCAACATCCTTTCTGCCTTTGCAGTCTCTTGGCTAAGAACTATTATATCTAAATTCTTGTAAAGACAGACAAAATAAAAAAAACTTGATAGGAACAGGTCATCACATGGTCAACTATCTGTAAACTTTTCCTTAGACAGGGGCAGGTTATTGTACTTCTGAAGAACAGATGGTGATCAGCTCTCTTCTGCTTTTTTGCAGGAAACTACTTGAAGTGAGAGTTGAGGTGCCCACAGTCCGTGCACTTAACCATGTCTAGTCTCACTCTCAGACCACAGCAACATATCTGGGCATCCAGCTCACCAAGGCATCTCTTGACTGCAAAAAGTAGAGTTTCCAATAGAGTTTTTATTTACTTGTCTTTCATTATCTTTCACAATTTATCAGACTGACAAAAGGCAGTTTGTGAAAAAATACTACAAAATGTTGCTACATTTTTTAAATGGGATAATAACAAAATATTTGAGAATAGCAAACCGATGGTTCTCTCTACTCAAAGCACTCAGCTCTCGTTCCCAAAGAGTCCCAGAACCTAGTGCTTGTAGGGGCAAGGAACATTAGTAGTTTGCCATATCTAGAGCAAAGCATATGGAAGACAGAGCCCAACTCTTTCCTTCCGCCATCTTTACCTTTCTTGAAAAATCAGGTACTCGGTTATCCTAGACTGCTGCCAGGTAAACCAAGGCAAGTTTTCCCGCCACAGACCCCAGCAAGTGACCTGCTTCATACAGAAACACTCTAACTACCAGGTTATGTAACCTCCCTGATAACTGAATTGTAAATAAGCATAAACAAGGAGCAGACAACCTTGTCCACATTATTGCTACCCAGACCCTTAAGATTCTAATAATAATAATAAAAAGAAGAATCAGTTATACAGAATTTCCAAAATAATTTGCTCAGAGTGCTTCACATATAAGAAAAGTACAAACAGATCAATGCTAAATAAACTTTCATGCTAAAATCCATACACACATGTGCTCATACAACAGACACACCCACAGAGTAAATACAATTACACTTTTCATATGTACTGATGGGTAGTATAGATGACTCAAGATGATCTGCAGATAATAAGAGCAGTCTGTCAAGAAGATACTTGGGAATGACAGCAAAAAAAAAATTACAATTGTTCATCCTCAAGAGCACAAAAGTACAAAGAGTTTTGGTATTCTCAGAGGTGAGATGACGATCAATGAAACTAAACTATGAAGTTTAAGGTAAGTAATTTTGCAGACATAATAAATGTGCTGAAAAGTCAAACTCTGATCAAGTATGACACCTAAACTGTTGACATAAGCAGAGAAAGGACCAGATGAGTTGTTTATGGACAGAAAATGAGGAAGAGAAGAATGACCAAGAAATTTGTTGCGCCACGTCAGTATAGCAGTTCAGTCTCATCGTCATTCAGTTGTAGTGTGCTCTGGATCACCCAGTTCTTTAGGTCAGTTCTGCATTCCTGTGCTTGTGCCATCAGTCCAGCAAGCTCAGCAAGAGGAACTGACTGACAAAACTCCTATAAAAGGTTACTAACAAAATCAGGAGCACACTCACAATTTCAATGTATAAGAAATCTCCATGTGGTGAAATAATGTGTTGCCTATGGATAAGATATTTCTTATTGCCTGTTAGTTCATCTTGTTTCTCTTTCTATTTTTGAAACTGATGGGAAAATGTCATCACCTTTTTCTGAATAGAGAAAATTTTTTATTTCTAATAAATGGATAAAATAATTTCTGCTTAACTAGAAAAATGAAAAACTTTACTATTAGGATTTAGCATGCTCAGGGGTAGATCAATAGACAAACACCTTTTTAGCTCAGCTCTTCACTATCTCTATTGCACCTTCATTAACTTGCTCAAACTACAATATTCTGTTCCTGCTGTAAGATGTTTTCTGCAAAACTCTTTAATAGTGCAGGCACCTAACATTATGTGAGACAAGCATGCAGTATCAAATTTTGTTCTTGAATTCAATGCAAGCATAAATATACTTTTTTTAGATGTGCTAGACATAACTAATTTCAAATCTGTCAAATGTTGTAAGTGCTCAAGGTACATGAAATATGAGTTCTAATACTTTCAGCAAAAACAGCTTATTTTATTTCTCTTTGTTTATTGGCCTTCTAAAGTGAAACCAAAAGCTGAGTTACTCCATGAAACCTGAATGCATTATTTCTCTGTCTACTTTCTCTTTCCTATAAATGAGAATTTAACAAAATGAAATATGTTTCTTTTAGCTTAATCCTGTTGTTGTCTTTAAGTGAAGTTGTAGTGATAGACTGTAACAAATGAAAAAATTATGATTTTGTTGTTGACTTCCAGAGCTTGTATAAATAATTTGTTCATTTGGTCAACTCAATCCATAATTGCCATATTCGAAAAAATACGACCAAAAAATGCTACCCTGGGTCTAGTAAAATTAAAATAAAAATGCCTCTGTATATATCTCTCATGCAAAGCTAACAACAACTTATATATAATTAAGTATATAACCTCATCACAGAATAATTTGAGAAAATTTCAAGTAGCAGTAACATCTTGTGAACATTTGTAATGGCTGAAAGTGGTATCACACACACTTGAGAAACTACTCGACTATCAGATATCAGGTTATGTTTAAAAGAAAACTGGTGAAAATTTACCTTAATACTTTTGTCTTTTATCCAGGAACTGCTGCTGACTTGCCTAATGCTATGCCGATGGCGGACTCCTTTACCTTGAATTGAATACAAAGGAGATTGTCCTGTACTCACTTGTTCTGCGCTGTCTACTACGGCTTCATTATGAAGAACTTCTTCAACTCTAGATCGAGAAATTATGTTTGCCGAAGGCGAGATCTGAAAATTCAATCCATGTTTGTCTTTGATAACAAACTGCAGTTTGCTGCACCACCGGCGGACCGTTGTAAGCAAATGCCCGAGGCTGGCGATGTGCGAAATAATGTCACTGCGTGTTTTCCAATCTATTTTCTACTTTCACTTTCGCATTTCACTTGCTGTGTGTTTAATCCATGAGATGTTTGGAGAGCCGTTGTTCTCATGTTGCACGTGACTCAATGTGCACTAAAGTTCGTGTATGTCAGCTCCATCACAACACCGCTGCACGCTTATGCTCTTTCGAAATGCAGTTATTTGCTGATGATGTGGAAAGTCCAACACTACACCACACGAAGTGAGAGGATAACTGCATGTATATAAACCGTCCAACTTCAGTACCGAATCTTCGCTCTTCATGACGTAATTACACTCGTCTGCTGGTGGCATCATCATCATCATTATCATCAGTGATGAATGTGGGTTATCACCCTTATTTGTTTTAAGAAATAGGGATAGTCACCCTTTAATGTACTCTTGACACTGCATGGGTATGAGTACAATTTATGAAAGAGCACGTGACGGAGCAAAATAGTCCAGTGGCGTAGGAAGATGTTCAGCGTTGGGGGGGGGGGGAGCAAAACTCCCTGCTTTTTTTCATAGTAACTAAACAACACTGAGACTTTCTTTAACCGTTTCTCCATCACCAAACAAACAAATACATGAGTCTACACAGTATAGATCCTTGATACAATGAGACTATATTATCCTGTAATACTATCGCAGCCAGCAAAATAGAACAGTCAGTCGTCCCTTGCCTGGCACTGGCGTTGGGGGGATCACATGGATAGACGCGGCAGCTGACAGGGGCCGTCACTCTTGTCTATTGTGGGCGATAGTCAGCAGGTCCTGTACAGGACGACCAGTCCAGTCTTTGACGTTCGTCAGTCAGTTCTTTCTCTGACCACCGCGGCGTCGGCCACCCTCCAAGGTGCCTTGAAGGATAGTCTTCCACAAGGTGTCGTGCCGAGTCACGTGACCAAAGAAGACCAGCTTACGTCGCTTGACTGTTGATAGAAGAGGTTCCTGGTGTCCTACCATTGTGGCCATCTTGTTTCTTATAAAGTCGTTGGTTTTGTGTTCTTTGTTTGTGTCACAAACCGGCTGTTTTAAAATATTTTTTATTTTTATCCTGAAAGGGGACAGGTAACGGGGCTGGAAGGGGGGAGGTGTGAGCGGAAGAGTTAATGTCTTTATCGGTGTGAGGTCTGAGCGGGTGAGTCAGTGCCGGGCTGGCCACGGCCGGCCGCTTAATTAACTTGTGTTGACAAGTTGTTTTGAGAAAAATAGTGACGAAAGGAGAGAGTGTTGGGGGTTCTTTGTTTCTTTTGTTTCCATTGATTTATGGTGATAAAGTCTGTTGTTGAGAGGATGGGATGGAAAGAATGAGAAGAGTGTTTTGGTGTACTTTGATTTTATTCGTATGCTGGTTCTCCTTGACGGGAGCGGGGAAACTTGACGGTCTCCTCGGGCGTTGGGAAAGTCTTGACCAGACTTTATGTACCAAGTCCTGACCAGACTTGTGGTTATTTTGGCAAGTCTTTAACAGACTTGAGTAAAATTTGTCATTTAAACCTGTTGAGGTGAGTGTATGTCTATGTTACTTACTGTTTTTAAATGGTGGAGTTTGAGAGAGTGATTAATATAATTTTTGTATGAGATAAATAGATGAATGTATGTTATTGTTGTGGGGGAGGGAAATATTTAGATATTGATATATTGTGGGTTAAATATGGTTATTTTCTGTCTAGGTTTACTATTTTTTTATTTCATTCATCTGGACAATTGACTGTGCATTCGTTGGCGGTCGTGACTGGGAGGTGACTGATTCGGAAGAGACAGCACCAGGACCGGAGACTGTGTTGTGTGATTTGTGTTGGGATTTTATTTTCTGAAGACTGTGTTCGGGAGGACTGCGCCTTCAGGAGTGGAGGGAATATTGAGTTCGAAGGAACTAAGGGTGAACAATGAATTCTTGACTGTGTTTAGGTGTTATTTTAAATTTAGATTTGTTTGTTTTAGTTAATTATTAATTCTTCTTTGCAATTATATTTGTCTTTAAATTGAAATTGTGGTTGTTGTTTTAATAGTTACTGACTCGTCTGAAAGGCACTGTAGAGTGCAGGTGACAATATTAATGGGGGCTCATCCGGGATCATTTTATAATCTATATATTGTCATTCAGACGAGTTGGGAAATTTTATTGCAGTTTGTATTCTCTTATCTTTGATTGTGTTGGAACGTTGTGTGTATAAACTGTTAGATTTTGTGATATATGTTATTGTTATCATGGCTACTGGATTCAATCCAAAAGATGTTAAGGAGACTGTTCCTACTTCAGAAGGGTTGAAGGAAGTACCTCTTAGAGAAGAAATGTCGGTAGAAGTAGAGGGGTATGCCGGTAAACTTCAGAGATGGACATCGGAAGCTAAGTTACTCGCCACAGAGCTTGAGCTGACAGGGGATAAATTTGCCAAGTTCGTAGCGGCGGAGTTGAGAGATCGTCGTCAGGAAGAGAGAGACAAAAAGAGAGAGGAAGAAGAGAGACAACGGAAACTTCAATTAGAAGAAAGACAACTTCGGTTAGAAGAAAAAGAGAGAGAAAGAAAACTCCAGTTAGAAGAAAAAGAGAGAGAAAGAAAACTTCAATTAGAAGAAAGAAAACTTCAGTTAGAAGAAGACGAAAGAGTGTTAGAATTGAAACTGAGAGAAAGGAAGTTTGAATTAGAGCAGGAGAGAGAAAAAGAAATTCATTGTCAACAGCTAGAGAAGGGAGTAGTCTCAAGTCCATCAGACCCACGTATCGGTACCTACAGAGTCAAACTTCTTGTTTTTGATGAAACTGTGGAAGATTTAGATACTTTCCTAGGACGCTTTGAGTGCGTAGCTCAACTACAGAACTGGGATGCAACTAGCTGGGGGGTGATGCTGGGTGGTCAACTGAGAGGCCGAGCAGCAGAGGTGTACTTGTCACTCACAGACACTGAGAGACGTGACTACAATAGTGTCAGAGTAGCACTGAGAGAAGCATTTAAACTGACTCCAGAGTCCTACAGGTGTCAGTTTAGAAAGACACGAAGACTTGATAGAGAAACATTTCCACAATTTGTCACCAGACTGACACGCTATGTAGAAAGATGGCTTAGCTTGTCTGGAAAAGAGACAAAGTATGAAGATTTACTTGATCTTGTTTTGCAAGAACAAATGCTTGAGGTTGTGGGAGGAGACATGGCAGTTTATCTCCGCCAATGTTCACCACAGACTGTGAAGGAAGCAGCGATGCTGGCGGAGCGTTATGCTGATGCACGTAGGTCTGTCAAACGTCCATCAGGTGTGCCGTATCGAACTGACAGCCTGCCAAAGGATAGGAGTAAGTTGACAGAGCAGGCTGGACCTCAGCAAATATCATGTTTTAATTGCGGGAAACCAGGACACATAAAGAAAGACTGTACGAATAGAAAGCAAAGCTTTGTTCCAGGAAACAGCTCGAAAGTGAGTGTTCTGAGGTCCGACCAGTCAGTACAATCAGAGGCAGGATCATACGATCCTTATTGTCTTGCTACTGTCGGGGAGCAAACAGTGAAAGCTATGCGTGACACAGGAGCTGATATGCTGGTAGTGGATGCCAGTTTGGTAGCTCAGAGTGATCTTTTGCCAATACACCGCCGTATAATGATGGCCAGCAAGAATGAGGTTCACTCATGTCAAACTGCCTTAGTCCGACTAGAAAGTCCGTTTTATTGTGGAGAAGTGTTATGAACATGTGTTATCACCCATGAACGTCGAAGTAACGAGGTTGTCGCCCTTGATTGAATAGCGATTATGACCCCTGGTTTGAATGTTTTTTTGTTTTTTTTTTACACATTTTATTATGCCTTTCTATAAAACAAAGAGATCAACCTAATATAACTAACCAATGGATAAAATAAAAGTTTGGGTTATTCAGGAATATTTCCAGCCCTTTTTTTTTTTTTAACAAACTTTGTATATCTGCTTATTCAACTTTACAATCATTCTAAAAATATGACAACGAATAAATTTGCAAGTTTTGTACAATAGACATGAACTCCATTAGCATCTAACAATATGCTCATGTAAGAGAAAAAAAAAATGTAAGTGCAGCTATGCTGGTTTGAATGTTGATAGGGGGCGTTGTTTAGAAATTGGAAGAAGAAGCAGACGTGAGAGTCTAGGAGAAAGAGGAATTTGGTACAGAGGTTGGAATTAATAGTACTGTGTGGATTAATATTAACTGTGTGAAGAAATAGCAACTGTGTGGATAAATAGTAACTGTGTGGATACATATTAACGGTGTAAAGAAATATTAACTGTATGGAGAAAGAGTAACTGTGTGGAGAAATATTAACTGTGTGGTTCCTCGATTTACTAATTTTCTCAGCTGCTGTGTGATCTCCTGAGAAGATCGTAGAACTGTGTGGATTTACCTACTGTGGAATTTTTATTGACTTGATCATTTGTCTGCCGTTAGACTGTCGGAGTTATTTGGTGAATGTAGGCTGTCCGTATGATCAACGCCAGAGAGCAAGACTGAAAGAGTGGAACTGTTTGCCGTGTCGACCCCTTCCCCCCCCCCCAACAACAGAAGAAGAGAGAACTTGAAGGACTTTAATATAAACTGCTTAGATATATTTGTTTCGGTGCAAACTCAGTGTAGAATATTTGTGCTGAAGTTTTCTGTTGTTATTTAGTAAAGTATATATTTACGTTCACCCGATTAATAGAAACGTTCGAGCCCATGTGCAGGTCTTTGTATTTTGTTGTGTGAAAGGACACGTGAAGAACGCTGTGAGATCAGTGTGTGTTGTGTGTCACCTGTCCACACTTTCCCTGCGTTCCTGACATTGGTGACCCCGACGTGATCTGTCGTGGGTTTGTTTCGTTCGGTACAGAGTCGGGTGAAAGTGTGTCTTCGATTCAGTGTTTGTGATTCCCCTGGGACTTAGTGGTAGAAGGTTGGCAGTTAATTATTTATCTTTGAGAATTTTGCAAAGCGGTTGTACTTATTTATATTTGCTCAGTGTTTAAGTGTTACATGTTGGGCGTGGTGCAGTTTCCCCGTCTCCAGCTTCACGGGTCTACGGGTGTGTAAAGTTCTACCCGTAGTAAGGAATTAGCCTCTGTTTCTACTTTGCCTCTCGTCTTTATTTTCCAAGCTCACTATTCTGTGTGAAAGTGTATGCAGAAACCGAAAGTGAGAGTGGATGTTCTCTATCCTGTAGTTATCTGTCTGGTTTTATTTTTATAAAAAAAAATAATTCTGGGCCTTGCGTGTTCACTTATTAATTTATGTGAAGTCATTGGATGTTTGAATAAGTTGTCGCCCCTGGATTATTTTGATGTACTCGTACGGTACTTTAGGATTGTTAATAGATCTAGAAATCTGAGTGACTAGTTTTGAACAAGTTAAGACTGCTATTGATGTTATTTTGTAACCCAGTTGCATTCCTTGAAGATAATTTTTTTTGCCTGATTGATGTTGACATGCCAGTAGCTTAGACTTATTGCAATTCTGGTTGTATTTTCTGCCTTATTAGAAGCTTTGATAGTAGGGTGCTCCCTTTTTGTAAACACACTAGAGTAATTGTGTTGGAGAGGTGTTAACCATGGCTGAATCCGTTAGGGAGGTAGCCGACTTTATGAAAGAAGGACAACTGTTGGGATTGAAAGAAGAAGCCCTTACAAAGTATGTATTTCAGTGCATTGAAAGGCAGGACAGATATACAGAAAGATTAGCCAGAGAGAAAGAAGCAGAAAGATTAGATAAAGAAAAAGAAGCTGACAGGATAGCTAAAGAAAAAGAAGCTGACAGGATAGCTAAAGAAAAAGAAGCTGAAAGGGCCGCAAGAGAAAGAGAGGCCGAGCGTCAGTTCGAATTAGAGAAACTACGTTTAGAGAGAGAGACCGATTCCAGCGCGACGAGGAGTAATGGGAACCAAACCCCAAAAGGACTCACACATAAACTCCCCGCCTTCAAAGAGGACGAAGACGATATCAACGCATTTTTGAATCGATTTGAGGCTCAGGCGCAGTCCCTTAAATGGACCAGAGATATCTGGCCATTACAAATCGCCACTTCTTTTCACGGAGAAGCCCTCCAGCTCTATGATAACCTATGTGTACAGGGCCCCGTGGATTATGATGTGCTCAAAAGAGAACTATTACTCAAGTTTCAGTGCACAGCCGAAGGATACAGAGAAAAATTTAGATCGGTGAAACCCCAATCTCAAGAGTCAATGCATTCTTTTCAAGCCCGACTAATCGGATTGTTCAACAGGTGGATTGACTTATCCAAAGTCCAAAAAACTTATGAAGGATTGCATGATCTGCTAGTCAGAGAACAAATACTGCAAAGTGTATCTAGAGATTTAGCCGTATTTCTGAGAGAAAGAGATTTTCAGAACGCTAATGAAATGATTGACAGTGCTGAACGTTATCGCCAAGCACACCCCAGAAATCTCCGGCAAGACGAACAGAAACTATCATGTTCGCAAATGTGGGACAAGCCACTCCTCCTTCTTCACCGCCAGCTCGCCCAAAGCAGGACAGACACCAATTTACTTCTCCTCGATCTTCAAGACAACGAAATACTCCTATCTACAGAAGGAATGAATCATGGAGGACTCCACCCCACTCCCCACCAATAAGAACAGTTCCGAAGGAAGCACCAACGACCATATATGATCGAAACAGCCCTTGTCATCCTGATCGTTGGAAACCACCACGACGTTGCTTCAACTGTGGAGGACTTGGACATATAGCGAAGGTTTGTCCAAGCTATCGACCCCAAGATAACACAAATGGAAATTGGAAAAATGAGAGCAACCCAACCCCAGCCAATGTTGCTATTATGTGTTCAATCACCGATGAGAAGGAGCTGGGTAAACTACATCTGTATCCAGGACGGATTAGGGGACAGCAAGTTAAGGTGCTACGCGACTCAGGTGCAACCATCTCCGGTATACGAGCCTCCTTGGTTCAACCTCAAGACCGACTGAACGGGAAACAATCTTGTATTACCTTTGGTGGAAAGGTTGAAACCTTCCCTCTAGCACGTGTTCCAGTAGAGACACCTTTCTTCAATGGAGACCTGAAATGTTGTGTCATCGAAAATCCAGTTGTCGATCTAATCATTGGAAACACGAGAGGTACAAAACGGGTGGTATTTGATGTACAAGAGAAAGAGTCAGAACCAACAGCAGCGGTTACCACACGCGCGCAATTCCAACGCCAGATGCAGGGACCTCAACCCCTAACTCTACCACCAGTTCAATGGAATATAAAGAAGAACAACCGAATGGAATTACAGCAAAGCGATTCCTCACTAGAGAACATAAAAGAAGATGCAGAAGGTCGTGAGTGTAGACTGCAGTTAGAGATCAGGGACAAAGAAATTGCTCAACTCAAGGCCGAGATGGATGTTAACCAAAAGAAAAGAGATCGATTGGCTGTACTGTGCCAACAACAGAAGTCGACCATTGGTGAGTTGAAAGAAAAGATTCATGAATTGGAGTTGAGACGTAAGCATCAGTGTGATGACCTACTGAAAGCCTCAGCAGATATCAGAACCTTCAAGGAACGAGAGGAAAGACTCAGGAAAGATCTTGATAATACTATCACAAGATTGAATTCTCTGGAAGGAAACACCGAGGCAGAAAGAACAGCTCATCTGGAAACGAAATTCAACTCAGAAAGCTTAAAGCTTCGTGTTAGAGACCTGGAAGGATCTCTGGAAGTCGAGAAATTAAACAGTGTGGAGGCTAACCGAGCCGTGGAATGTTTGACAAAGCAAATGAGAGAATTCGAACAAAGACTTGGTGATAGGAGAGAAACTCAAAAGGAATATCTGGGATTGAAACGCCAGTTAGTAGAAGACATAGCAGAGAAGAAGATACTCATTGGCATCTTGTCAAAAGATCGTGAAATCCATCAGAAGTTTCACAGAACCCATAACAGGGCTGGGGACAGCCAAGAAAGAACCGGTATTTGTAGAGGACTCCAATGTAACACTTTTCAAGGAGTTACAATACCTACTGCTGAGCTTCGAACTGGTAGGCAAGAACAAAAGGATGAAAATCACGAGAGTTCGCAAGAAAAGAAAAACAGCAACACCATCTGCTCTTGTAAAAAAAAAACTTTAAACACACTTTGATCGCCTATCGTCGTGAACTGGATACCACAGCAGAAGAGTTGTCTAAATCTATAAAGAAGTGCAAAAAAAGTGAACAAGTAATCGATATATTCAAGGAAATGATTAAACCAGAAGACCTACTACATAAACATGCTAAAACAATACCCTCGACGTGCAGAAGTTCCATCAGCCCTCTTCACCTACAACATTGAGAACAGTTTCTTACCCGTCATATATGTGAGTAGAAAATTACTGGATAGAGAGAAGAGATACAGCACAGTAGAAAGAGAGTGTTTAGCCATAGTATGGTCTGTTCTGAAGCTGTCTAGATATTTGTATGGGAGACAGTTTACCCTACATACTGATCACAAGCCCCTATCGTTCCTCACATCTAATCCTTATAAGAATGCCAGAGTGATGCGGTGGGCTTTAGCCCTCCAGGAGTTTAAGTTTGATATTCAGCCGATTAAGGGGACCACTAATAAATTAGCCGATGCCTTATCAAGGGCTGAAATGGATGATAGAAATACTTTATACGGCTGTCAGATAATCTTTTCGTAGAACGTAAGAGTTCTATTGTAGTTAGGCAAAAATGTGAACATTTTTTTTTTGTAGGAGGGGAGGAATGTTATGAACATGTGTTATCACCCATGAACGTCGAAGTAACGAGGTTGTCGCCCTTGATTGAATAGCGATTATGACCCCTGGTTTGAATGTTGATAGGGGGCGTTGTTTAGAAATTGGAAGAAGAAGCAGACGTGAGAGTCTAGGAGAAAGAGGAATTTGGTACAGAGGTTGGAATTAATAGTACTGTGTGGATTAATATTAACTGTGTGAAGAAATAGCAACTGTGTGGATAAATAGTAACTGTGTGGATACATATTAACGGTGTAAAGAAATATTAACTGTATGGAGAAAGAGTAACTGTGTGGAGAAATATTAACTGTGTGGTTCCTCGATTTATTAATTTTCTCAACTGCTGTGTGATCTCTTGAGAAGATCGTAGAACTGTGTGGAGAAATATTATCTGTGTGGTTCCTCGTTTTACTAATTTTCTCAACTGCTGTGTGATCTCTTGAGAAGATCGTAGAACTGTGTGGAGAAATATTATCTGTGTGGTTCCTCGTTTTACTAATTTTCTCAACTGCTGTGTGATCTCTTGAGAAGATCGTAGAACTGTGTGGATTTACCTACTGTGGAATTTTTATTGACTTGATCATTTGTCTGCCGTTAGACTGTCGGAGTTATTTGGTGGATGTAGGCTGTCCGTATGATCAACGCCAGAGAGCAAGACTGAAAGAGGGGAACTGTTTGCCGTGTCGACCCTTTCCCCCCCCCCCAACAACAGAAGAAGAGAGAACTTGAAGGACTTTAATATAAACTGCTTAGATATATTTGTTTCGGTGCAAACTCAGTGTAGAATATTTGTGCTGAAGTTTTCTGTTGTTATTTAGTAAAGTATATATTTACGTTCACCCGATTAATAGAAACGTTGGAGCCCATGTGCAGGTCTTTGTATTTTGTTGTGTGAAAGGACACGTGAAGAAGGCTGTGAGGTCAGTGTGTGTTGTGTGTGACCTGTCCACACGTCACGTGCGTTCTTGACAAGAAGCAATAGCGGTCGTACTCGCCCATCTGGTGGTTCCTGTCATCATGGGCAACCACATCGAGCAGAAAGATGGAACCAAAGTGCCTGTGTTGGTTTATCCTCCATTACCTCCAGTAACCACACCGACTGTTGCAGTTGTTACTCGCGCACAAGCAGCGAGAGAGAAACAAGATGCATGGGTTCCTAAACCTCTAAAAATGACGGACTCTTTGTTGGGAGAAGTGACCCGAGAAGATTTACACAAATTCCAACTGACGGGTCCTGAATTAGAAACTCTTAGACAGAAAGCCAAAGAAGGAAAAGTAGAACAAAGCAGGAAGAGAGGATCTATTCAGTTCTTATGGAAGAATGGCACACTGATGCGCCAGTACATTACTGATAAAGGTGTGTATCAACAAGTGTGTGTACCAGCCGCCTTACGACAAGGATTACTTCGATTATCTCATGATGTACCCATGGCTGGACATCTGGGTACTCAAAAGACAATTGACCGGCTGCAGGCAAATTTTTACTGGCCAGGCATGCTGTCAGAAGTTCGTCGTTATGTCGCTTCCTGTGATGCATGCCAAAGAACATTGCCGAAGGGGCGTGTGAGTAAAGTGCCACTTGGACAGTTTCCTTTAATTGACGAACCTTTTAGAAGAGTTGCAGTAGACCTTGTGGGACCCATCACACCCATGTCAGAACGGAAAAACCGTTACATACTAGTGGCGGTAGACTATGCCACACGCTATCCCGAAGCTGTAGCTTTGCCAGGAATTGAAGCTGAAAGAATAGCAGAATCACTCTGGGAAATATGGACTAGACTGGGTGTTCCGAAAGAAATACTGACGGACAGAGGTACACAGTTTGTCAGTGAACTCATGAGACAAGTGAACAAGTTGCTTGCAATTAAAGGATTGACCACAACCCCATATCATGCTCAGTGCAATGGGCTAGTGGAGAAATTTAACGGAACATTAAAGAGTATGCTGCGAAGACTCTGTCAAGAACGGCCAAAAGATTGGGACAGGTTTTTGCCCGCTCTGTTATTCGCATACCGTGAGGTTCCTCAAGGAAGTTTGGGATTCTCACCTTTTGAGTTACTGTATGGTCGAACTGTCAGAGGACCATTACAGATTTTGAAAGAACTGTGGACTAAGAATGCCCCAGAAGAGGTGAAAACTACTGCTCAGTATGTCATAGACTTGAGAGAACGGCTAGAATCCACCTGTGCCGAGGCCCAGAAAAACCTCGGGAAAAGCGCTCAGCGTTATGCCGCAGCTTACAATCGACAGACTAAGCGGCGAACATTTCCAGTGGGAAGCAGAGTGTTGTTGTTGTTACCGACAAAGTCAAACAAACTGGAGATGGCCTGGCGGGGACCGTATGAAGTGAAAGAGAAAGTAAATGAGATGAATTACAAGATTCAGGTGGGCGACAAATTACGTCTGTATCATGCTAACCTGTTAAAGGCCAACATGGAGAGAGAAGCCGACCACCCTGATACAGCCAAAGTCTCCAGTGAGATACCCAGTAGCACAGTCACAGTAATCATGGAAGAGGAGGGAGATGATGATGAATTAGAACCAGCTCTAAGATAAGAAATTCCTCTACCTTCACTCACATCTGAAGAAGGTCCTGACAATGTTAAATTTGGGAAAGAACTGAATGAGCTGCAGGAGAGGCAATTAGCTGAGATTTGCCATAAACATGCCCGCTGTCTGACTGATCTGCCTGGAAGCACTGACTTGGAACAGTTTACACTTACACTGCAGGATTGTCAGCCGGTCTGTGTTAAACCTCGGTCTGTGCCACATTCGCAGGTGGAAATCATCAAACGAGAAGTAGACTCTATGGTGAAATTGGGTGTCATTGAAAAAACGACATCTCCTTACAGTGCACCCATCGTGTTAGTAAGAAAGAAAGATGGACAAGTTAGGTTCTGTGTAGACTACAGACAGTTGAACTTAATCACTGTGTTTGATGCTGAGCCACTGCCTGATATGGACTATCTATTTAGTCGACTGGCTCACGCCACATGGTTTTCAAAAATTGATCTGGCCAAGGGATATTGGCAGATACCCGTCAATCCCAATGACAGGCAAAAACTTGCCTTTACTACACCTTACGGGCAGTACACGTGGCGTGTTATGCCATTTGGATTGAAGAATGCCGTGGGTGTCTTTAGTCGAATGATGCGAACACTGTTGGAGCCACTAGACCGTACCGATATTCTGAACTTTATGGATGATATACTGATCGTCAGTGATTCGTGGGAACAGCACCTAGAAGCTCTGAACTTAGTGTTTAGTCGTCTAGAACAGACAGGGTTGACTGCTCGCCCTACAAAGTGTTCTTTGGGATGTGAGGAATTAGAATACCTCGGACATAAAGTGGGTAGGGGTAAAATGTGGCCGGAAGAGTCAAAATTAGAGAAAATACAGAACGTCCGTACTCCAACTACAAAACGTGAAGTAAGAGCATTTTGGGGCCTTGTGGGTTTCTTTCGCCGATATGTGCCACACTTTGCCGAGATCGCTTTACCACTCACAGACCTGACCAAGAAGGTGAAACCAAATAAAGTAATATGGACTCCAGAGTGTGAAGAAGCTTACCAAACTCTAAAAGATCGTTTGTGTTCTCGCCCTATAATATGTCACCCTGATGTACATCAGCAGTTTGTGCTACAGACAGATGCTTCTGATGTAGGGTTGGGAGCTGTACTGATGCAAGAACGAGAAGGAGCATTGAAACCCATCTACTACGCCAGCAAGAAACTGTCTGATGCAGAAAGGCGATATGCTGTTGTGGAAAGAGAATGTCTGGCGATTGTATGGGCCCTGAGAAAATTCGAGGTTTATTTGTATGGACGGGAATTTGTCCTGCAAACTTATCATCAGTCACTGAAGTATTTACAGAAAACAAAGACTGAGAACGGCAGACTTATGAGATGGGCCTTGTTGCTACAACCATTCTCATTTGTTGTTCAAGTTATTCCTGGAAAGGAAAATGTGGGGGCTGATTACTTGAGCAGGTTTGCTCCATAGACGTTTAACCAAGCCGTTGGTTGGTTTTGGTGGGGGGGCTATTTGTCACAAACCTGCTGTTTTTAAATATTTTTTATTTTTATCCTGAAAGGGGACAGGTAACGGGGCTGGAAGGGGGGAGGTGTGAGCGGAAGAGTTAATGTCTTTATCGGTGTGAGGTCTGAGCGGGTGAGTCAGTGCCGGGCTGGCCACGGCCGGCCGCTTAATTAACTTGTGTTGACAAGTTGTTTTGAGAAAAATAGTGACGAAAGGAGAGAGTGTTGGGGGTTCATTGTTTCTTTTGTTTCCATTGATTTATGGTGATAAAGTCTGTTGTTGAGATGATGAGATGGAAAGAATGAGAAGAGTGTTTTGGTGTACTTTGATTTTATTCGTATGCTGGTTCTCCTTGACGGGAGCGGGGAAACTTGACGGTCTCCTCGGGCGTTGGGAAAGTCTTGACCAGACTTTATGTACCAAGTCCTGACCAGACTTGTGGTTATTTAGCAAGTCTTGACCAGACTTGAGTAAAATTTGTCATTTAAACCTGTTGAGGTGAGTGTATGTCTATGTTACTTTGTGTTTTTAAATGGTGGAGTTTGAGAGAGTGATTAATATAATTTTTGTATGAGATAAATAGATGAATGTATGTTATTGTTGTGGGGGAGGGAAATATTTAGATATTGATATATTGTGGGTTAAATATGGTTATTTTCTGTCTAGGTTTACTATTTTTTTATTTCATTCATCTGGACAATTGACTGTGCATTCGTTGGCGGTCGTGACTGGGAGGTGACTGATTCGGAAGAGACAGCACCAGGACCGGAGACTGTGTTGTGTGATTTGTGTTGGGATTTTATTTTCTGAAGACTGTGTTCGGGAGGACTGCGCCTTCAGGAGTGGAGGGAATATTGAGTTCGAAAGAACTAAGGGTGAACAATGAATTCTTGACTGTGTTTAGGTGTTATTTTAAATTTAGATTTGTTTTAGTTAATTATTAATTCTTCTTTGCAATTATATTTGTCTTTAAATTGAAATTGTGGTTGTTGTTTTAATAGTTACTGACTCGTCTGAAAGGCACTGTAGAGTGCAGGTGACAGTTTGAGATCCGGAGCAGCCTCCTCAGACACTTGTTCTCGAATGTCTGGATTCTCCTTTCCCTGTCGGCGAGCAGAGTCCACGTGTCGCATCCGTAGAGCAGGATCGGCACTACCAGGGATTTGTATAGCCTGTACTTGGTAGTGAACCTTATCTTGTGGCTATGCCAGATCCTATCTAGCCTAGCCATTGCTGCTGCTGCTGTTGCGATCCTGATGCGGATATCTTGCGTGGAGCTGCCGTCCTTGGAGAGGGTGGCTCCCAAGTACTTGAAGCTGCTGACCACTTCGAGCTCCACCCCGTTCATATAGATCTCTGCTTTGCCGTTGCCATTGATCATAACTTTGCTCTTTTCAGTGCTGGTCTCCATTCCATATGTGTTTGAGCTGTCTGTCAGTCTGTTGGTGAGGTCTTGCAGTTCTTTGTTTGTATCTGCTAACAGGTCTGTCATCTGCAAAGCGTAGGTTGCAGATTGGTCTTCCGCCGATTGAAATGGAGGTATGGTGGTAATGAAGAGCTTCAAGCATGATGTTCTCCAAGAATATGTTGAACAGCACGGGTGATAGGGGACAACCTTGACGTACCCCTACTGTAGTGTTGGTTGTTGAGCAGTACTGTACTCGTTGAGCTGTTATAAAGCGCTTCAACGACCTGGACGAGGCCTTCTTCAATGTTGAATTTCCGCATCACATGCCATAGCCCGTCGTGCCAGACTCTGTCAAATGCCTTTTTAAAGTCAATGAAGTTGTGGTAAAGGTCCCGCTGATGCTGAAGATGCTTTTCAATAAGAAGACTACAGTTGAAGATCTGCTCAACTGTGCTTCTACGTGGTCTGAAGCCAGCCTGTTCTTCTGCTAGCAGCTCTTCTGCGGTGGTTCTGATGCGGTTCTGTATGACCTTCAGCACGACTTTGCTTGGGTGACTGATAAGGCTTATGGTTCTGTAGTTCTGACACTGTTTGCTGTTTCCTTTCTTTGGGAGGGGTATGATTAGTGACTGCGTTCATTCTCTGGGCCATTCCTTGCGCTCCCAGACCCTTTGGCACAGGACAGTTAGGGCCTTTGTAGTTGCTTCCCCACCCTGTTTGAGCAGCTCAGCTGGTACATTATCAACGCCTGGTGACTTTCCTCCCTTCAAACTATGTACAGCTCTTTCGACCTCTTCCCGTAGGACTGGTAGGTCTGCAGGTTCGCTGTCTCTGGTCTGGTTGTTTTGGAGAATGTTGGCGTCGGTCTTCAGCTGGTAGTTATACAGGTCCTTGCAGTATTCTGTCCATCGGTTGAGTGCAGCATTGCCTTCTGTGAGAAGGTGACCATTGCTGTCTTCGATGACTGAGATCTTCTGCTGGTCTGTCTTAGTGAGGGTCTTTAGAAGTTGGTAGGCTTTTTTGCTGTCACCTCGTGCCATTCCATCCTCTATATCCCGGCACTGATCCTCGATCCAGCTCTCCCTAGCTGCCTTCATCCCTTTCTTAATGGCACAGTTCACTTCTTTGTATTTGGTGGCTGCTTCTGGTTTGCTTTTCTTTTCTCTCTTCAAGGTCCTCCTTTGGTCACAGAGATGTCATTCGTGACCCATGGCTGTTTCTTATTCCTATGACGCCCTAGAACCTCCTGGGCTGTCTACAGTAGCACCTCTTTGATGTTTCCAGCGAGGGTGTCTACATCACAGTCCACCAGGTTCAGTGCGCCAAATTTTCCGCCAACCGTGGCCTTGAAGACTTCTGCAATCTTTGGGTCTTGCAGCTTCTCTAAATCAAAGCGAATTCGGGGAGTGTTTGAGAGTCGCTTCGCTTTCAGCCTCAGCTTTAGGTTCGCTAGAACAAGGTCATGGTCGCTGCCTATGTCAGCGCCTGGGTACATCCTTGTCTTGGCCCTGTTGATGCTGGATTTGAAGCGTCTCGGCAGTAGGATATAGTCGATCTGATTATGGATCAATCCATCTGGTGAGTGCCACGTGGCTGTCCTTGATTTCTTGTGGGGATATAAGGTGTTGGCTAAGGTGAGTGTCTGGCTCTGTGCAAACTCTAGGAGTCTGATGCCCCTGTCGTTGGTTACACCTTAGATAAATAGAAATAGAAATAGAACACAATATTGCAAAAACATTTAAAAACTGCAAATAGTTAGGCTTATAAATTAATCACGGTGGTGTCACGGGAAGTTTGGAGCTGGAGGAGGATGATAAAGAGGAGATTAGCATAAGAAAGATAATTTAAGTTTAGAGACGGTGTCCGTGCGGTGGGTGGATGGCCCGGATGGAGGTAGGGAGGAGAGTTATGTCACCGGAAAGAGGAGGACTCAGACTACTGTAACTAAAGGTGTCACCTTAAGAGAGACGATCGCACGACCCACGGTGATGTACCAGCATCGCCCTGCAATAACACATCGGCCGGCTGGTCATTACCTTTCCTTCCAGTCTCCGACCTTCTTTTGCTCTTTGCCGACGAAGCTCGGGGTAAAAAGGAGATAACATCTACCCACCATCCGTCCCCCAAGCCACCTGGGAATCTTTCTTATCGTGCGCTAGTTGTCTTCAATGAAGCTATCATATATGTTGCTGTATATTGAGTTTTGTGCTGGCATCGACAATTGCTTTTCGAATAATCACATGCTTATATTTGAATGTGTTTTTAAGGAGCTTCATGTAACGTATATTTGTTTCACGATGAAAAAGGGAGGAAAAGAAAAGTTTACAGATGTGCTATGACATAAGTGTTAGTTTGTCTACGTTTTCATTAAATTGCTCCTTGTCTTAACACCCACAATCAAGGTAGAGGCAAATTATGTTGGCCTTGTTTTAGTTTAGAGGCCAGTGACTAAGATGACAACAAGTTCCACCCATGCTGGCCATCGGCCGTGGGCCAGACTGTATTGCTGATATGACGAGTAATCGGCCTGATATGACGAGTAGTCAGCCTGATATGATGAGAAGTCGGCCTGAAATGACTAGTAGTCGGCCTGATATGATGAGCAGTCGGCCTGATATGATGAGTAGTCAGCCTGATATGACGAGTAATCGGCCTGATATGATGAGTAGTCAGCCTGATATGACGAGTAATCGGCCTGATATGATGAGTAGTCAGCCTGATATGATGAGTAGTCAGCCTGATATGACGAGTTGGATAAACTCCAGTAATGTTGACATGTTGTGACAATACATACAATACCTTCAGCCAGGTCTGAATGTGACCGAGGGGCTCATCCAGTTTTTTTCACGCCGAGTAAACCTGGTGTGTTGTGCCTCAGTCCAGCCAGTCCAGTCAGTGCATCCCTGCTACAGCACGTGTTCAGCCAGGTGAGCTTTGTTGAAATTCTTTGCTTTGCTGAATCGCAGAATTTTCTGGACGATTTGAAGGACACGAAGTGTGACAAGTGCTTTGATGTTGAAATCCCTGAGATTGATAAAAGTTCTTCTTGTGTTTGTAACGGGTGCTAAACATGGGAGGCTTAATCTTGGCGGGTAGCGTGTTTACTTCATCATCAAATCACAACCGCTGTTTTCCTCAAAAATCTCTTTATTTTCAGTTACGGCGTACACATAGAATTAAACAAAAAGGGAAGGAAAAAAAGAAGGAGGTTGAAGGCTGAAGGGGCTGTTGCCCTGATTTATGACAAGCATCCCAGGGTAAGCCCATCGGCCACCCTGGGCCCACGTCTTCTCCAAAAGAAAGGATGTACAAACGGAAACCCAGAGAGCTGCTTCCCCCTTGTCTAAATCTCGGTGTAGTCTCGCAGATGCGAGACATCACATCACATCACATCAAAAGACTTTTTTGCGAAGTCCTCAACAAGCGGGAAAGCTGAAGCTAAAGCTTTCCCGCTGGTTGAGGACTTCGCAAAAAAGGTATCCATCTTCGATCACTCCTGCCATCTGTGTTGTTGACCTGTGTATGTATGTTGGGGATGTTTTCAAGGCGTAAATCTCAAGAATAAAAGTCATTGGGAAAAACATTGTATGCCACTAGAGACATGTTCGGAAAAAATGCGTTGTCACGGTTTTTTTTTATATTATTATTATTATTATTCTGAACACACGGCTGGAGTTGTTCTGCTCACATGGTGAGAAGTGTTCACCTACGTGTTAATCTGATGGCACCGCGGTCTCTAACTGGTGGGAGTAGATAACCTCCCGTATAATCTTATGGAATCACCGTCGCTAGCCCTCTTGGCGCGTTTTGAAAATATTTCTATGTTTAAAAGAATGGGCTTAAAATTTATGATTTCGAAGACGATAGCGAAACTGCTGAGCCATGCTCGTGAAGCACGAGCCACGTTAGTGAGCGTATCGTTGTCTGCCGGTAAGGCCACAATTGTGGCCCATCGTGCAAAGCGGGAATTACGATTGTGGAGCAGAGCCACGATCGTGGCTCTTCGCGCTCTGCCGGTAAAGCCACCTTCGTGGCTTTTCGCGCTGAAATGAATTCGCAACATGAATTATTATTCACCTCTGTTATAACTGTATGGACCACCGTCGTAGATGCGGTCCTTAAGGTCGTATATGCGGTCCTTAAGGTGGTATGTGACTCTACTCGGTCTCAAGGGTCTTCTTGTGCCAGTGAGCCGACTACAGCTCTTGTTCATCAGTCTCCCAAGTTGTATCAAAACAAATGTGACAACAGCTGCTACAAAAAGTCAAGGTATCATTTTGCCAAAGTGAAGCAGGGATCCATAACAATACGGGATGGAAAAAACTTTTCTTGTGATAATACTTCGTGAAGCGAAATACTTCCGATAAAAGAAATGCACAAGTAATTAATTTGTCTAGCGATGTCGTGTCTCTCACTTAATGACTCACAGTCCACACCATATTCCAGACAATAAAACACAAACCAACAGCTACAGTCCACACACTGTTCCTAGCCATACAACTCTAACAGGTAGCTACAGTGACGACGAACGTCACACGCCTGTGACAACACCTGGGGTGACAAGAACACCACTGACAACGGTGTGGTGATGGCGGTTGTTCTACCCGAGTTTTCGTCTGCTAATTAAGCTCAACGGTTTCAGAAATAACGGGACGAGTGCTCACCTCCAGCGTGTCGGCTGCGTGTGGAGAAGTGACAGCGTGATGCCCACCCGTCACCGTGCACACACTCGCGCATGCGCTCTCCTCCCAAGTTCGAAGTGTCATCCGGTTGCCATGGCCACCTGGGGCTTACAGTCGTGTCTGCCATAGAGTGGGCGTGGCATATCTACCTGAGGCTGTCACCACTAGACACCGCGAGAGCTGGTGACAGAAAGACACTCACATGACAGACATGACAGTTGTGACACCAAGTACTAACCGATGTCACAGTTGTCCTCTACAAGTGACTACAGTTGTCAGTGCTGACCTCTTCACTTACACACGATGTTGTGACCACAGAAAGAACTATCGTAGATGTAATGAGATGTGGTAGGTTACTCTTTCTTGTTCCAGGGGAGAGGACAGCGGCTCCCAAGAAGAATTTTTACGCAAGTTCTGATCTCACTCGTCGGCTGTGCTATTTAATCAAATAACTCAGGCTGCGTTATTTTCTTGTACCCACCCGCATTTAACCGACCTTGGAGTTCACAAGAGACCAGGGGCCAGTATACAGCACATTTCTAAGTTTAAACACTTTTAGGCCTAAAATCTTTTTAGATAATCAGTTTCAAGTGCACACCACAATTTTAGAATTTTTAAAACTAAAACTACTTTAAGTAAGATAAAATTGTTTAAGTCGGACTGTCCGTCCTGTCAGTACAATTTTTTGTATGTTCTTGTGCAATGCATCAAAATGGCAGAGAAGAGATTTTGCTTCTTTAGAACAGTTTTAATGTTTAGAAACGTGTTGTGTAACCAGCGTCTGCCTTGTATTCTAAAAGTGAATTCTTCGAGGCGGAAGTCAACGCGTCTTGAGCCTCGTGTGGTGACTAACAGTGTAGTGGGCTAGTGGCCTATGGGCGTGGGGTTCGTCAGCCGAGTGTCCAGTAAGTGACTGATGTGTGAATATCGTACTATCGCCCCCTGCAGCGACGTTAACGTTGGTCGTCAGAGCTACGTCGTCGTAACCGTCACCCACGTGCCCAGGGCCCCGGGACAATCCTCGTGTTTGTAGAGAAAATAAACACTGGGGTGGACAACTGTCTGGACGCGCCTTGTGTCGAACTACTACAGAACAGAGCCTGCACACCTATCATTTATTTATAGCATCACCCTATGTTTCCCGAGTTTATTTTAACCCATTCGATGCTATTTTCTGCGCAAGGGAGCGAATGTAGCGAGAATGAGGATAGTAAAGGTTAAGGAATGTACTAGAGGCAGTGAGTACAGGCTCAGCCACCAACAGTTGTAAGCTGTGCTGATGTCAGGCAGTTGGTGTTCAGACGAAAGAGAAAGATTACACTGTGATCTCCGAAAGGGCCCTCGTCGCCTGGTCAAGGTAGAGCTTTGATGATTATTATGACGGGGTAACATTGTATTAATGAATTAAATTATCATAATTTATAATTACAAAGTTGTGTGTAAATAGTTTAGCGTGACCACCATACTTGATTGGATAATTGTTACGAATGAGGGTTAAAAGTGTGTTAAGAACCGTAAGAAAAGTTTGTCTTTGAAAGTAATGCACAAGTTACAGCCTGACAGGTGTACGTCAAGCAGGGGAACATTTCAGCGACTTAGTGGCGTAGGGTGTGATCACGTGGCCACTGTACCCGTGCATCTCGTGTATCGGGTATCGTCAGTATGAACTCGCTCAAGTCTGTCTGGCCGCTGCTCTTGTTATAGCTTCAGACATCACACGTCTCCCTGTGACAAACTACCTGTGGAGTACGTCACTTGTTATAGCTTCAGACATCACACGTCTCCCTGTGACAAACTACCTGTGGAGTACGTCACTTGCTGTAGCTTCAGACATCACTCGTCTCCCTGTGACAAACTACCTGTGGAGTACGTCACTTGCTGTAGCTTCAGACATCACTCGTCTCCCTGTGACAAACTACCTGTGGAGTACGTCACTTGCTGTAGCTTCAGACATCACTCGTCTCCCTGTGACAAACTACCTGTGGAGTACGTCACTTGCTGTAGCTTCAGACATCACACGTCTCCCTGTGACAAACTACCTGTGGAGTACGTCACTTGCTGTAGCTTCAGACATCACACGTCTCCCTGTGACAAACTACCTGTGGAGTACGTCACTTGTTGTAGCTTCAGACATCACACGTCTACCTGTGACAAACTACCTGTGGAGTACGTCACTTGTTGTAGCTTCAGACATCACTCGTCTCTGTGACAAACTACCTGTGGAGTACGTCACTTGCTGTAGCTTCAGACATCACACGTCTCCCTGTGACAAACTACCTGTGGAGTACGTCACTTGCTGTAGCTTCAGACATCACACGTCTCCCTGTGACAAACTACCTGTGGAGTACGTCACTTGCTGTAGCTTCAGACATCACACGTCTCCCTGTGACAAACTACCTGTGGAGTACGTCACTTGCTGTAGCTTCAGACATCACACGTCTCCCTGTGACAACTACCTGTGGAGTACGTCACTTGCTGTAGCTTCAGACATCACACGTCTCCTCGTGACAAACTACCTGTGGAGTACGTCACTTGTTGTGCCTTCAGACATCACACGTCTCCTCGTGACAAACTACCTGTGGAGTACGTCACTTGCTGTGCCTTCAGACATCACTCGTCTCCCTGTGACAAACTACCTGTGGAGTACGTCACTTGTGGCGACTTCGTTTAACAGTCTGCTACACCTTTAGTGAACCTCGTTTTCCCCGTATCGCCCCCTGACCTGTGAAGGTGTTCACCTCGATGACCCTGTTCATCGACGACGACCTTTGCTATGCTGGTTCATGTGTTCCTCACGCGCTCTGTGCGGATATTATTTTGTTATTCTACCCGGCGGCATTGTAAGAGATTGTTGAGCTGGTGACTGGTGTCTTCAGTGTCTTCAAGCTTCTCACATCTCTGATGCTATGACTGATCAGCAGACATGGCGGATTTTGAGGAAACGTGAGTATTTATTTATTTCAAATTACTTCTCTCTGCACGCTCAGACGATCGAGGTCCTGACCAGCGAGAAATGTCAGTCGACTGAAGACTGGGAGACGTACATATAAGAGAACTGAACTGAAATATTTATTTGATGGGTCAACGACCCATTCAAAGGAGGGCGAGATATGATTTCACCATCGCCCGAGAAGAAGACACACACACACACACAGGTACATAGGTACGTTCATGTCCTTTCAACCTCTCAGTACTTAACACCTACACTCATACCAACCATTCTTCATTTGCCCTCTCTTACTCTTTCTTCCCTATAATAGCTCGCGCTCGCACAATCCTGAATTGGTAAAACACACACACACACACACACAAGCGCAAGCACATCCCATTGACCAAAACTAATTTTCCTTAGTTTTCTCTCTCTTCTATCTTCCTCTCCTACACCCACGCGCATCTCACACACACACACACACACAAAATATTTTTAGGCCATCGGCCCCAGCGTGGTTTGCATGTTGGTCAATCCTGTGTGTCCAACCACATGGGGTCATACTGTTTGTCAAGTGTTTCCAACTTTCTCGTTGCATACAAGATGTACATCGCTACATTTCTGATCTCGTTAGTTTCCCCTCGAGACAGCAACACGGTGAACGTCGTCTGCTGTACCCATCATTTATCAGGGTGGCAGATACTTGGCCCTGATGTCAGCAGAGGTTTGACACTCTAGCACAAAATGTTCTTTATCTTCCCTTCTGTCCTGGCAAGACGGGCAGTTGTTGATGCAGGTGTTAGAATATTTGTTATTAATGTTGATTTCGCTAATTCCCAGTCTACATCGTATAAGAGTATTTCTGAACTTTTTATAGTTATTACTGAAAGATACCTTTCTGGTTTAAAGTCCTTTTTAAATTCTCTGTATATTGTCTGTCCATTTTTGTACAAAGTTGTCTTTCAATCTTTGTTTGAGCAGCAAGATGAAGGCCCTAGCTTCTCCTACCCCGCTTTGTTCCCACACATGACTAAGTCCGTGGTTGTGCAGGGTATCTTCCATTGTCTTAGCCCTCGGTAGTCCCTGGCGAACTCCAACTGGACAGTCGAAAAAGTCCGAATACTGGGAGCCTGCTCGTACGCATGCTTGGACTGATATACACATGGCCTTCAGCATTTCAGTCAGTTTTGTAGAAACCTGTATCCTGCGCAGCACCGACCTGAGCTTTTCTCTGTCCACCGAGTCGAAGGCCGGTTTGTAGTCAACAAAGGCGACTATAGTTTCTGTCTGCGATTAAAACATCTGTGGATTATTGATACTAACGAATATATCTGGTCAGTCGTTGAATATTCTTGTCTAAAGCCAGCCTGCTCTTCGCCTATCTTATTTTCCTCCTCTGCCCACTTGTAAAGTCTCCTGTTGAGGATGGCCGTGAAAGTCTTACTGATGACACTAAGTAGTGAGACTGGTCGGTAGTTGGTGGGGCTGTTTATGTCTCCTTTTATGGATGGGGACGATTACTGATCGTCCCCAGATGACCGGGAAGTAATGCTGATCATACAGACGATACAGTTTATTAAAGTATTTAGTCAGGAAAGTCACTATGCTGTCTCCGGCGTGTTTTAAATGTTTGGCCAGCACTTGGTCCAGTCCCGCTGCTTTATTAGTTTTCAGTTTGTGTAGATACCCGGTGATTTTGTGCTCAGCGGTCGGTCTGTCGAGGTCGAGAACTTCTGTGTTTGTCACCACTTGCACGTGCTGTGACGGCTGTTCACTCGTGACCTGTGACTGGCCACTGAACACAGCACGAAAATGTGCTTCCCACTCCTCTATCTTGATACAAGACTGCTCTTTCCTTGTACGATCTGAACTGCGCATACATTTCCGGAATGCAGTACTATTGTTCATATTCTCTTGTAAGAATCGGCACGTTACTTGGTTATGGTTTCTTTTTTTCATCTCAAGTGTGCTTTTGTAAATTGTAATCTTTCCGAGCTTGACTGTCGGCTTCTTTACTCCCCATGGATTCTGTCCGAGTATATTCTCGGAGTAGTTTTCTTGCGATGTGTTTCTGTCCACGGCATTCCTTGTCGAACCACTTGGCCCCTGATCTTCGTGCGAGTTTGCCTGTGTAATAATAATAATAGTGAAGATTTTTATAGCGCATATTCACACTCGTAGAGAGCATGCTCTTAGCGCTTAAAACGGGGAAGAGACGTGGACTAAGTAGATACAGAACACAGGGGACGAAAGAAAACGATAGTACTGACAAAAACAGATAACAAAAGGCATCAAGTAACAGGAACAGAGAAAAATAGTGATGGGTAGAGTAGCAAGAGGGAAGGGGGGGGGTAAGGACTAGCATTGTGGACTAGGAGTAGTGCTCAAGGAAGAGGTGCGTTTTCAGTGCAGATTTGAAAGATTCAATTGTAGGAAGGTGGCGGATATGGAAAGGAAGAGAGTTCCATTGTTTTGCAGCACATAATAATAAATAATTGCCAACAATAAATAATTGTGTGTAAATAATCTTTTTCTTGCACTTTGCCGAAGTTAGTAGGAAGTCAGTGAAGCGTTGAATAGCTGCGTCTGGGGATGTTTGTATACATTCATAATTAATTAAGATTCTTGTAAGATATTCTCTGACTTTCCTCTGAGTTTACTCTAACTTTATATTCCTGCTCCTTTGGAGTTTATTTTCCTCTTATAACTACGACAACATCATTTTATTTGTTGTGATTTTGTGTCCAAAGTGGTGCTGATAGCCATGCCTGTAGAGCATTCAACTTTTAGGAATATTTGTTGCCGATTTGTGTGGATTTTCTGGTCTTTTATGTACAAACGAGCTCGGGCGTCAGTGAGACTACACAGCAAGGCTCGGATTTTGAGGGTAGGGTGTGTACTACTAGCAGTCATAATCGCTAGCATGTTGTTATGTTCTGGGGACGTAGAACTAAACCCTGGTCCAGTTCAGGGCCTAGAGAAAACTGATTCCAAGACCAGTACGGGCGACCATGATTCCAATAAGGACATGAAGTTGATGCTCACTGCCATGTTTGAACAGCAAGAACAACGGTTAATGGCTGGTTTTAACTCTATCAAAGAGCAGCTAAGTTCTGTCAAAGATACTCTGAGTTCGCTTGGGTCTGACATCAGTGATCTACGATCTAGAACTGTACACCTAGAAGAGGAATTCGACCAAGTGCACAGAAAGTTTCAAGAAACAACTTGTATAGTTACCGACATGGAAGGCAGGCTGAATGAGTTCATGACAATTACAAATGAAAAGATAGACAAGTTAGAGGCGTTTTCAAGGAGAGACAATCTCAAATTCTATGGAATTCAGGAATCGGACAAAGAAACATTCTTTATTTGTGCTCAGAAGGTGATCGATGTTTTACATGGCACTGTTCCTCATAAAGTTTTGGACACTATCGGACATAGTTCGTGCACACGTACCGTGTAGGCCCTTATCGAAAGGATAAACCACGCCCCATCATGGCCCGCTTTACCCGATGGACAGACAAGATGGATGTGCTTACGAAAGGCAGAAGCAAACTTAGTGGGAAAGGTGTTAAGGTGTCGGGGGACCTCACACCTAGACAACGAGAGATTCTAAGAGAGCATCGTTCCCAGGGATTACGTGCTTACTTACTTACTTACTTACTTACTTACTTACTGCCCGTTATGCCTGTCGGCACGTAGGGCAGCGGATTACGTGCTTACTACGTGGGAAGCAAGCTGGTCGTAGAGGAAGTCATTCAGCGTCGTCGCGACAATGATGTGTCACGTGATGGGGAGACACCACCAGCAAGTGTCAGATATGGAAGCATGACACGAAGGGAGTGTTCACTGCGAGAGGAATCCCCCGCACGCAGAACACAGCTCACACATGAGTTTCAAGGTCCTAGCTATGCCCAAGCTTTGAGTGTTCACCCGACTGAGGGTGGCGACACGAGAGACCACTACACCCCTGACGACGTCGACGTTTACCCTGCAGCAACCACACAGCCACCAAACGTACAGACCAACAGAAACCAACAGAGTACTCCCAACACCTCAGCTACACCTATACTTCAGAATGCATCAATGTCTCAAGCAAGTCAACAGGGTGGCAGCACTCATCGCAGCCAGTCTACCCGAACCAGTGCTCAGCCCTATAACCCGCGAGAGATGAGACAAGTGCGGCTGACGGACGGGGGCAGGTCTGGCCCCACCCTATGATCGACGATACGTAAGAACACTCGCTGACGGGCAGGCCCGGCTCAGGGAAAGAGTAAAGATGTGGCTGGGACTGGTTGTAATGTAAGCTTTCTTACCTACAACATTGAGGGGCTTACAAGATTATATGAAAGTGATGTCGTAACATATATTAAACGTTTCGATATTTCAGTTTTAGTTGAAACATTTTCCTCAGATTTCCCACGGCATTTATTTCCATTACATATTTTTATTGCTCCTGGGGTTAGAATTTCAGATTCAGTGACTGCTCGACTTTCTGGTGGTGTTGTGCTGTTAGTAAAGAAAAGCTGAAGCTCTTTAGTTAGGCAAGTCCACGTTGAGTATGACAATATTATTGTAGTCAGGCTGCATAGAGACCTTCTAAGAACACAAGAAGATGTAGCGCTATTTGGTCTTTACCTTCCGCCAGCAAACTCAGTGTACTATAAAGAAACAGAGATTGTAAATGGAGTAAGTATTACTGAACAATGTATGCTTGATATTCAAGAACAATTTCCGGATGTTCACCTAATGCTATGTGGAGACTTCAATGCGAGGACGGGTACTTGCATTCCCTGTGGTAGTAGCCTGCCCTTTGGTCGTGTGGATCTTGATAATCGTTAGTCTAAGGATGAGAGTGTTAATGCCTTCGGCTCATCCTTATTACATGTGTGTGAAGAATTTGACTTATTAATCTTGAACGATCTGCCTTTAGGAGACTCCAGTGGAGACTTTACTTATATTTCTCCGAACGGATCAAGTGTCATTGACTATTTCTTGATTTCTGAGTCAGACTCTGCATATGGCAACACGTATTGACTCGAAACACGTGCCTGTAGAGTTGTGCTTGACAGTTAACACTAGACCGCAGGAAAGTGCTGTGACAGGGCTGACATGTTTTAGAGAGAAATTTGTGTGGTTACCTGAAAGATCAAGTGCAGTCGTGGAATGTATCAAGTCAGATGCTGTTCAAGAATATTTTAATGAAGCTTTAAATGCTGTTGACTTTGACATACATGTGGCTCTTTCTAAGTTTAATCAAGGCCTGAAAATAGCTGGGCAATGTATGACATGGTGGTACATACGTCAGATTATGCATACGTCAGATTTTGCATACGTCAGATTATGCATACGTCAGATTATGCATACGTCAGATTATCACATCAACGTTGGTTTGACCTTCAGTGTAAGGAAAAGAGGCAGTCGGTACGTATGTACCTGAGGCAGTATAAACTAAACAACTGTGAAGCAAAGCGGAAATAATATTTTTATAGTAGAAGGGAATATAAAATATTAATTAAGCAAAAGAAAAGTACTACAAACAAAGTACAATAGAGAACCTTCACACTTATAAAAACGATGCGAAACTATTTTGGGCCACTGTAAAGTCTTTGACATCAGATCACTCTGTGAAAAGCAGTATAGCAAAGGAATGTTGGCACGAACACTTTGAGCAGGTCTTTAATGACTTCAGTAATGGTGACATTGGTGCTACTGAGTATGATAACTCAGATAATAGTACAATAGACGATAGGAATACTGACATCCCCTGTGATGAGTCTCTTGATGCTGAAATCACTAAGGAAGAGGTTATCCAAGCTTTGCGTGCTTTAAAGAACAGGAAAGCACCTGGTACTAATGGATTAATTGGGGAATTTTACAAGTCTCTGCTTTTTGACTCAAGTTTATTCTTAGTAAAACTCTTTAATAAAATCTTTAATACTGGACAATTTCCATTGGAATGGACTGAGGCCGTCATTCAACCCCTGTACAAGAAAAGTGATCCTAGCAACCCTGACAATTATAGAGGAATTTCATTGTTAAATATAAGTGGTAAATTGTACAGTTATATATTAAACCAAAGACTTTCTAAATCGATTGAAGAAAACCAAGTTATAGAGGATGTACAAGCTGGTTTTAGAAAAAAGTACAGTACAATAGATCACATATATACGCTCCCAGCTATGGCTCAAAAACAACTACTACACCACAAAAAGATTTACGTAGCATTTATAGATTTAAAAAAGCATTTGATTCTATTGTACCGGAAAAGTTGTGGGAAGTTTTGAATCGAAAGGGAGTCAAAGTTAAAATGCTAAATGCTTTGCAGAGTATTATAATGTTGTTCAGGCAAAAGTTAGGGTAGGCTGCGATGTTACCGATTCCTTCTTCTGCCCTAGAGGATTAAAGCAGGGAGAGACATGTAGCCCTGTCCTCTTCTCCCTTTTTATTGAGACGTTAGCAAAGAATATTATTGAGCGTCGTAAACATGGAATACAGCTAAGCCCAGACTTACTACATATTTTAATCCTGCTATTTGCTGATGACGTAGTTCTTACTTCAGATACCCCACAAGGCCTTCAAGCTCAACTAGATATTCTATATAATACTGGCAAGCAGCTAAGCCTGGTTATAAATATGGAGAAATCAAATATTGTTGTTTTCCGCAATGGGGGTTATCTAGCAAAGAAGGAGAAATGGCACATAGGAAGGGAGAAGGTAAAAGTTGTAAATATGTACAAATACTTAGGAGTGATTTTTTCAACACAGTTATCCTTTTCTCATGCTCTTGAGGATGTTTCATGTCATGCCAAAAAAGGTGTCATTGGTATTCTGCGTATGTTGTGGGCACATGGTGTGCATTCACCACTAGTTTTCTTTAAACTATTAGGTGCACAAATATTACCTATGTTGACATATGGGGCTGAGGTATGGGGATTAGGGGCGGACTTAAACATTATTGAAAGTGTTCATTTATTTGCACTAAAGCGTTTTCTAAGGGTCAGTTCTCGCACACCTAATG
This sequence comes from Marisa cornuarietis, assembly GCA_004794655.1. Classification (NCBI taxonomy): domain Eukaryota; kingdom Metazoa; phylum Mollusca; class Gastropoda; order Architaenioglossa; family Ampullariidae; genus Marisa; species Marisa cornuarietis. Next base: position 571,813 of record SMMW01000023.1, read on the forward strand.
TTATGACATATGGAGAAACTGTGAGATACCCTGTGTATACTCAATGCATCCGCTACTGGCTCCAGATTCTTAGAATGCCAGCAGATCGAATACCGCACAAAGCATACCATATGTTGTTGAGTATGCATCTGCAAAACATAAGAACGTGGGTGCCTGATGTATTCTTTTTACTGTATAAATTTGGTTTTGGGTTTGTGTTGGAAAATCAGGGCGTGGAAGATGTGAAACTGTTTATGAGAGTGTTTAAACAAAGGCTTAGGGATAATTGGTATCAAGACTGGCATGGAAGGGTTATGAAGGATGCAGCTGTAGATCGCTTTTCTTTTTATAGAACTTTTAAATCAGATTTTTCTTTATGTACATATTTGACTGATGTACAACATATAAGATACCGTAGTGCTCTGATACATTTTAGACTCGGGGTTTCATGCCTAAAGCCGCATCACTTGCGCTTTTTAATCATTCAAGTGATAATCCCAACATCCTGTCATGTCCCTTTTGTCCAGGTATCATAGAGTCTGAAATACATGTCATGTTTTTATGTCCAAGATATAGTCCACTAAGAAAGAAATATATACATAAAAAGTACTACCAATATCCATGTGCCTTTCGTCTATCCCTGCTATTAGCAAACACCAGCAGTGATATAGTTAACAAGGTCGCAAACTACATATACGAGGAATCCCAGACACTTAATCCCAGACACTTAATCCCCAGACACTTAATCCCCGACACTTAATCCTCAAAATGAAATTTCAACTTAAAAAATTATGAAGTCAATGAAAAATGTAATTCAAATTCAAATAATTATTTTCATGCAAACATCAAAATAAGTTTGACAATTAAAATAATACTTAATTTCAACATCTATAACATTAGTTAAAGTTCATGTGAGCTATTAAAGTCAATGTTTTTCAACATTAAGATAGGAAAAGTGTTGTTAATCAATATGACAGGTAAGCTAATGATCGAAGGTACAGAAGACGATCCACTGCCTCATATCGCTGTACAATGTTACTAATTCTCATGGCCAATTCAGGCGACTTCTTCTTTGGACGTTTCCCTGTGCCGGCGCATGAGACGATGGGGCGGTCTGCTCCTGGTTAGTATGGCCTTGGAACTGGCTGCTTATGTTAGGGAGACCACCTAGTATCGCCTAGAGGGTAGATCGCTAATTGTAAACCCAGCGCAACCCAGTCTTACCAGAGTTACCCAGAGTTACCACGTGACACATTTCTCTTACGGTTATAATATTTCAATTTCACAAAATAGCAGTTTTGAGTGTTGTGTTGCGATTTGGGGATTAAGTGTCTGGGGATTAAGTGTCTGGGGGATGAAGTGTCGGGGATTAAGTGTCCGGTCACCATATACGAGGCATTGGAAATACGTAATGTAACTCATATTTGATTATTTGTCTCAATATACTGTGTGTGGAACTTATATGTTCTATATATTGCATTGTATACATTGTATTATGAATGGATTATCCCTTGAAATGGGCCAAAGGACTCTTCATTAATAAATCAATCAATACATTTATAGGCACTTCATGCCACATACTTTCAACAAATATAGCAAAAGAAAGTATTGAAATTAATTTTACGAAACATGGCTTATTTTAAGGGTCGAACTTTTGTCACAGCCTCGATCATATGTCTCAGGGGGATAGCAGAAAACACAACGAGAACGGTCACCCAAAGGCATTAAACAAACATATATATGCTTTAAGTCATAACATTTATTGTCAGAATATTCGGTTTGGTTCATTTTGTCACAAAGAATTCTTCAGATTTTGTGAAGTTTAGACATGAAAAAAGCGGTGTCGTGTCTGGATTTGATCATACTTCAGTCGTAAGAAACATGTGTCCCACCCTTGGACAATAATGACAGGTAGCCAGTTTCAAGCAGTAAAATTGGGGAAATTTCTTATGCAAGTGGCAATTAACCGAACAAAGTCATCATGTCTGAAAAATATGCAGTTTCCATCATAGATGGTTAAAACATTACAAAAGCTGTGTATTGTACGACCAACAGCAACAAAAAAAAAGGCAGCGAGGAATGTCCGATGTATCTTTGAATATTGGTCCCATGGCTGAGGCTAGTGTAAAAACACACGTGAACACAGACAGATGTAGGAAAAAGAGAAACACCATAGAGCTGAAACTTACTTCTTCAGCTCTGATAAGAAAATTGCTAATAAAATTGTGTCCATGTTATATCTTCCCTCTTTATTTTATGTAAATCTATCATAAAATGAAATAAAATGAGTGACAGATGACCTGTAGCTAGTATTGTCTGCACGCTATGAAAAGATCCTCAAATGGTCCTTTGACGAGCTCTTCAGGTCCTTATTTTCAATGTGGTCAGACCTGTGTGAACCCTGTTTAAGTACTGAAGTCTCTGCAGGTTGTCCTCGTCAGCTAGTGTGTGGTCAATGCGTGTCTGGTTTTTGTAAGCTGTTCAACTTGAGTAAACTGACTGATTGAAATTCCCTTATTCACAAGTTTAGGTCAGATTTGGTAGGTGTGTGAGTTTCTGCGCCTGCATGAGTACACAACTGCCTCACTTTGTGCTGATCTTTATTTCATAATAGAAGAACCTTTGGATTTCTGTTTCACGTTTGGCTCATTTCATCAGCTTATTACTAAAAATACCACATGTTGTAGTGTTGCTCATCTCATAATTTTACTGACCCTGGCAATTTTTAAACCAATGCAGAATGAAGTTTCTCAAAGTTAAAATCAATGCTGCAAGATTTGGATGAATGGCCACCACATTCACTGAGCATGACTTGGCAACATCCCTATAACTAATAACGCTTTATGCAGCAAAAAAACAAAACAAAACAAAAACAAAGTGAGGTTTGAATCCTCACTTTGATGACCAGAGCATATCAATTGTTGAATGCTATAATTTCTTACATTTTTAAGGTGTGATGTGTAGACCATTATAACCCTTGCTCACCCTCCCTCCATATCAGTCTCTCTGCAACTTCTTACCTCCTTCTCTCATAAAGTGCTCAAAATTTGATCTGCATAGTAGATGTCGGAATTTCTTCTCCCTAGTTCTTTTTCATTTAGAGCCGCCAGTAACCTGTTGTGATAATGGAAAAATAAACATGATCTGTGAGTTTAGAGTTGTGCGCACAGTCATAGCATATTTCTGCAAAATTTGATAAGGATAGGAAAACGGTTTTGTATAATCACTCTTATTAATGAAACAGATTTTTATTGCCCACCCTTATAGAAAAGTATCAGTGGAACCTCTACCACAACCACAGCTTGATGATGGGAAAATTCAACATCGAAGAAGACCTCATTCAAGTTATTGAAGCGCTGTATTACATCTCAGTGAGTACAGTTCTGCTGAACAACCAAATAGGAGCTTACTTTCGCACCACAGTAGGGGTACGTCAAGGATATCCCCTATCACCCGTGCTGTTCAATATATTCTTGGAGAACATCATGCTTGAAGCTCTTCATGACCATCATACCTCCATTTCAATCGGTGGAAGACCAATCTGCAACCTACAATTTGTAGATGACAGATCTGTTAGCAGGTACTAATAAGGAACTGCAAGAACTCACCAACAGACAGACAGACAGACAGTTCAGATGCATATGGAATGGAGACCAGTACTGAAAAGAGCAAAGTTATTATCAATGGCAACAGCAAAGCAGAGATCTATATGAACGGGGTACAGCTCGAAGAGGTCAGCAGCTTCAAGTACTTGGGAGCCACCCTCTCCAAGGACGGCAGCTCCACGCCAGATATCCGCATCAGGATCGCAACAGCAACAGCAGCAATGGCTAGGCTAGACAGGATCTGGCATAGCCACAAGATAAGGTTCACTACCAAGTACAGGCTATACAAATCCCTGGTAGTGCCGATCCTGCTCTACGGATGTGACACGTGGACTCTGCTCGCCGACACGGAAAGGAGAATCCAGGCATTCGAGAACAAGTGTCTGAGGAGGCTGCTCCGGATCTCGTACAAAGAACACAAAACCAACGACTTTGTAAGAAACAAGATGGCCACACTGGTAGGACACCAGGAACCTCTACTATCAACAGTCAAGTGACGTAAGCTGGTCTTCTTTGGTCACGTGACCCGGCACGACACCGTCGAAGACTGTCCTTCAAGGCACCTTGGAGGGTGGCCGACGCGGCGACGCTGCCAAAGAACTGGTTTAGGAATGTCCCAGACTGGACTGGTCGTAGTGTACAGGACCTGCTGACTATCGCCCACAATAGGCAAAAGTGGTGGTCCCGTCAGCTGCCGCGTATCCCTCAACCACAGGTGCTGGTCAACGGACAGCTGACTGCACGTCTGGTGCTCAGAGCCAGAAAACAGGACCATGTCACTCCTCTCCTTCGTTTTCTACACTGGCTACCCATCCGCTGCATTCAGTACAAACTGTCTGTGTTGTGTTTTCATTTCTTTGCAGGCTCCTGTCACCAGAACAACAACCTATGGTCACAGGATGTTTGATTACTGTGCATCAAAACAACGGAACTCTCTCCCTTTCCATATCCGCCACCTTCCTACAACGGAATCCTTCAAATCTGCACTGAAAACTCACCTCTTCCTTGAGCATTACTCCTAACACAGTCCACACAATGCTCGTCCTTTTTAAACCCCTTCCTTTTTCCCCTTATTGCTGCTTTCCTACTCGTCATCTGCAGAATCACATTCGCAGTCCTTGTTTTTATTTAGTTCCTCTTTACATTTTCTATATTTGTCTTCTATTCTTCGTCAGTACTGTTGTTTATTCTCTCGTCCCTCTTATGCTGTTCTTGTCTCATTCTTATTTAAAGCGCTAAGAGCATGATCCTTAGGAGTGTGAGCATGCACTACACAAATCTTTCGTTTATTATTATTATTATTTAATATCTAAAGTAAGAAGTGCATGTATATCCCAAGACAAAAGTGAACCCACTACAAGACCAGTGATACTATAGGGATGACAAGGAAATATTTTACCATTGGCACTATTCCAAACTTCTCAAACAGCACACTTGTTTATGTAGTAATGGCAGCTAAGTCAATAAATAATGTGTCATAAGAAAAACCAGATCACTTTTTGATAAGAACAACCATTCACACATTACTTTCTTGGATGGCCTGTTCTTTCTATGTGTCTGCAGCTGGGAATCTACAAGGTATTGACAGGTTTTATCTTGTTACAATACACATCCAGGAACATACATGAGAACACAGACACAAATACAAGCAATACAAATACCTTGAAAACATATACTTTTAATAAAGCAAAAGACAACAAAAGACCTTACACAGATATTAAACTGGAAATGCCTGCATTATAGGGTCTACAGTCTCCTAATCACCAAGATATATGCTACTTTTGCTCACATACAAAATACACTGACCATAAAGGAAAACAAGTGAAAGCATATCATTCAAAATAAAAAAGCTCATACTTCAACACTGATTAGCTTCAAAACTTTTAAGAAACAGAAGATAAAATGCCACGTTAAAAAAATTCTGTTTAACTGCCTTGACCCTCTGGAAACCAGTCACAGTCCAGCTCTGATACCTATGGTACACAGTAATCACTTGGTGGTAACCTGCTAGCATTACTTTTGTCGGCCTTACCCTTTTATTTCCTTCCGTCACATTGGAACTTATTTGCAGTCATTGACATCCATCTTTCTTTAGGTGCATCTGTCACCCAGCTGAGCATCACCAGCATTTAGCAATAAACAAACCACTCCAATCCCAAAGAATTGCAGAACATTTAAAACAAAGCTTGCATTTAGTACAATAAGAAACAAGTGCAGGAAAGTTTTAAAGTATAAAGAAAAACTATGGGCAAACTCTTCAATCAAAGAGTACAGGTAAATTTGTATGAAAAACAGACAGGTCATTGTTTAATGCAAACTGCACAGGCAAATCTTATGGCAAAGAAAACAGGCAAACTTTTAAAATAAACAGCATTTGCAAAAAATATGCAGGAAGAACTTCTGTAATAAAGGAGAAATGTAAAGGATCCAGGCATGTATATTTCAAGCAAAAGTAGTACACAAAAGATAAATACTTAAAACTGTGAAATCAAAGTATATATAAAATAAAGACTAAGAAACAAGTGTGGTTAATTAAAACAAATCCACAGAAAACTATTGAGTGGGTGAGCAATTACAGTAAAATGAAATTCAACAAAACAACACAAGCCCCCTTCCACTCAACAGATCAGTTAAACTGAACAACAACAACAAAATATAAAACAGTACAGACAAAACCCAAAACAGAAGAGAAAAAAAAAGTTACAAGTAAATCTATTTCCTGCAGCACAGCCCCAGTCTAGCTGAAATTCTTACACAAAATATAACGTTGTTAAAACAAAACAGCAGATGCAAATAAAGTTGTCCCATAAACTCCATGATGACATCAAATACAAACTTTGGTGTTGCCATTCAACTGATTGTGCAAACTTTATTACAGACTAAACGCCACATTCATATGAAATACAAATCTATATTGTTACAAATTTGTAAAAAAAAAAAATCAAATTTGCATCAAATATAAAATTCAATTGATTTAACATATCTCACTTATACCAAATATTCAACACTGTTTACCAAGCATAAGTACAAAAAAGAAAAAACATTTTTAGCAAAATATCCAGTCAGTGCTAATATTATATCTTGCGACATTACTATTTACGATGCTCACAATGTAAATAAGTGCACTCCATGATTGGTGGGGAAGATGACGACAAGGAATGTTAGAAATACTGACTTTCCTCTTATTCCTTTTTCAGGTTGCTCAGTGAACTGACACCAGCCAAGCACAGACAACAGCAACAAGGAGAGGATGCCAACACACACCACTGCATTAAGCAAGGTAACAGCTGATCTATTAACTATGCACATGTGCCAACATTTAGCAAGGGAACAACTAACATCACCTGAGGTGCCTAAGGTCTTATTCCTTGGTGCTTTAACAAAGGGATTCTTTTGAAATCTGCTCTTGTTGAAGCTCTGCCTTTACAGACTACAAAGTGATTTCAGCGTCAGTGCATTATAAAACAATAGTTAATATTACTGAGAACACTTTCAGATGCAAAGACCTCCACATTCTTGCATTGATCATTTCGCTGTCAATCCATCTGTCTGGTTCTTTTGATTGCAGTCTTTGTTCTTTCCTGAAATGACCTGCTATTGCTTTTCATAACAGCTTAGCTGTTGTACTTACTTTTCTCCTTGCTATTAATAAGAAGGATAATCTGAATAATAAGATGCACATTATACATAAATATAAGAAAAAATAAAACTTACAAAGAAAGGGACCTACAGAAACAAAACTATATCAAAGCAACAAAAAAAAAAGATTAACTAGACATGTTAAGAGTAGTAGCTGTTAAAGGCTGTAAAAGCAAGGACAAATAGTCGTGTAACATAATGCAATACATAGCAAACTTTTAAAAAAATCAGAAACTGACACAGTAAACACATTTTACAGTGAAATGTCAGCCACAGAGAGAAGCTCATATATTATACAAATCAGCCATAGAGACTAAGATTAGGTACAGAAAAAGACTAATCAATTTATAAAATGTATAGTCGGCCATAGAGAAAGGTTGAACATTGCATACAACATAAAGTACGTACAGAGAAAGGCTCATACCTTATAAAATAAGTTACAAAGGCTAAAAAGAAAAGTGAAAAAACATAATTTTATAGTGAAGGGTCATTCATGTTTATATCTGAGAAGATGATTAGTTCACACAAACAGTGCTATCACAATGTCAGACATATGAAAGGGTCAGACATGAAAAGACAATTTCTGTCATAGACATATAACATGAACTCATTTTAACAGATCACACGTTATAATGTCTGACATTATATTGTTCGGCCCTTTAAATATATCCGACACCATATATAGTTTGACAGCGAAAATGTAAAACAGCATGATGTCAAAGTGAAGTATTATCATGTCAAAGACAGTAGCATGGTCAGACAGTTATGAATCCTAAAGTCACACAAACTCTAAATATCACACAACATAGAAAATCACCAATGAAAGCAAAAAAGACCAGAGTCAACATGTATCCTTGTAACACAGCATCTAAGAGTGACCTCACTGATACAACTATCTTTACTACTAACCAGCAATTTACAATGATACTAACATGAACAAGAGTTCAGAGAACAGACATGATGCAAACACCACAAGACAGTACACAAATACAATGATGGAATAGATTTCTCTTCAAACACTCATGGAATAATTTCAAGAATAATGTAAATTATATAGTCCTCTGTGTCATTTGTTTATTTGGAATATAGATGATGACAAATATAAGGTATAATCATATCCACCCACATCCAACAGCCCACAAAGATCTTATGGTTAGAACTTGTATAATTTTATGTTCTGTCTCTCCTGCCACATACACAGTTGGATTACTAGTCTGGAACATGATAAGGGATGCTAAACAATCCAATACTCTGGTTCTGTGACAACAAGTTCATGTTTTGATCAAGTGAATATATAAATATCAAAATGTTCAAGCATATGGCTTAATAATATTGGTTTACTGTAACAAACACATGCAACGAAATATAATTTTGTATGAAGATAAATGTCAACAAGATTAATATTTTTAAATCCATGTACTAACAAAGAAACTTAAGATTTTTGATCCATCTACATTCCAAACAGTGAGTTCATTCTCTGTTTACTGCAGCGACCAACTGTAGCCAGAATACAGCTGAGTGTAACAACAGGGTCAGCGGTGCTGCTGTCGTTTGGCTCTCAGCTGGCTGTGACACAACAGCCAAGTCTGTTTAGAGTGGCGGCCCTTGAGAGACTTTGGGAAGGTGCTAAGGTGCTGTAACGTCAGAAGCTGTGACCTGACCTCCACTGGCTCCACCTGGTAGAGAGGGGACTCCAAGTTGCTCTCCAGCACATCAAGCAGCCTACACATAAAAACAATCAGATTATTACAGTTCACATCCTGTAAAGCTGCACGTTAACACAAAACTGTGATCACCCACTGTGATCAGGGAGAAGATACAATCAGCACAAGAGTATCATTACAAAATTAAGTCCTAGACTTAGTACCAAGAACATAATATGGCTTATTGCACAGTTTCCAGACCATATGCTGTACATTAAAATCAACTACAATATCACTTTTGAGCAGAACAAACCAAAGTACATTGTGTGTGTGTGTGTGTCTCTCACAATCATTGCTAGGTAGGGGGGCTTAAGTGTGAGTATAGTAATTGTATGGTAATACTCATGTCAGCATACTCTAATGCTATGGTAGAAAACTGTTGCCATGGTTACAGGCTTAAAAGTGGAATCATCAGTATGATGGTGACTTACACAAAGTTTTCTGGGTTGACATCATCTTCCTGGTCCACAGGTTCTGACAGACGCAGCATGATGCACTCAAAAAGATGCAACAACAGCAGTTCCAGGCGTTCCACTGACATCGCTTGACACATGGCTTTGACCTCTTTCTTTTGATCTTCTGTTAATTCCTCCTGTAGCCTTGTATCACTGTCAAAGGCATCCTGTCACAAAACTTTAATATTAGAGGTGAGTCATGAAACATGAATGTGGTATGGTAAGCTACTGTGAACACTGAGAGGTGAAATAAAAATGTGGTATGGTAAGCTACTGTGAACACTGAGAGTTGAAATAAAAATGTGGTATGGTATGCTACTGTGAACACTGAGAGTTGAAATAAAAATGTGGTATGGTATGCTACTGTGAACACTGAGAGTTGAAATAAAAATGGGGTATGGTATGCTACTGTGAACACTGAGAGTTGAAATAAAAATGGGGTATGGTATGCTACTGTGAACACTGAGAGTTGAAATAAAAATGTGGTATGGTAAGCTACTGTGAACACTGAGAGGTGAAATAAAAATGTGGTATGGTAAGCTACTGTCAACACTGAGAGGTGATACATGAAAGAGGCCCAACACATTACTGTCAACAGTAAAACATTAATGTGGCATGGCGCCCCATTGTGAATACTGAGAAGTGAAATAGGAGTCTGGCATGGTGCTCATTAGTTCAACAAGATATGCGTACATTCTCACATTTATACACTGTATCTCTCTCTCTCTCTCTCACAAACACACACACACACATGCACAAGCACCAACAAAAGTGACAACAACTAACCTCTTTGTGGGCAGCCAGAATGGAGGCACGCTGATGGCACAACACAATCCACAGAGACTGTATGTGCTTCAAGCAACACAGCTGCTGAGCCTGCAGTATTAACACATAGTCTTACACATGTGCATGTCTATACATGATGAATGATAATTGGTGAGTGCGTGTGTACCTATGCATGTTGACACCTGAAAAGTTAAAAGTGGTCTTAAGACATTCCTCTGACAAAAACTTATTGCAGTGGTGCTTCTTTCTGGAAGAATTTATGGATGTTATGGTAGTAGTCAGCAGCTATTCTGGTACTTTCAGGTGACAACACAGTATATAACGATATGGTCAGGCTAACTGCATGAAAAAGACAATTACAAAATTAACAAGTCAAGTGTAGTTATAAAGTAGCACTGGGTTAAATGTGATAATCGTACTGTAAATGGAGTAAGAAATCTATTGCTCTGACTGTTGTGAACAATAACTTTGTTGCTGTAGAGAATAATACAATTAACGCTGTGGGTTGATGTGGTGTCAGTTGTGTGTATTGTCAGATAGTAAATTAGTAGTTATGAAAAAATAGTTACATACTGATCAAATTCCTATGGTGACATTATTTACTGTGAAGCAATTTACTAACATGGTTTTAACTAATTTCTATTATTTATTGATTCAATAAGCTCTAGAATTCATTCCTTTCAAAAGCAATTTATTACAAAATCAGTACCTTAAGTCTCACAAACATAATAATGTAGCAGCTGTTTCAATAGCAGCACAAATTTACTTTAATGACAGCCGCCTAATGTACTACCTTATGACTGAAGAGTGAGGTCTTCATTTTCAATGCGTCTGTCATAAATGTATGTAACTGAGTTCCTGGTTGAGCATGCACTGCCTTCAGAAAGCGTAGAGTGATGTTGAGGTTGTCAATGGAGTGACTGATGTCAGGGATATCTTCACGGAGATCTTCTATGATCTGCCGCCGCTCTCCAGGGGTTAATGATTCCTACGAAGGAATTTTTGCCATGATATTTTTGTAAAACTTTCTGATTTTGATTTAAAAATAAAGATGAAACATTCAAGAAAACCTACTCATATAATTTAAACATGCTCTCTCGTAAATGTATGCGTCTATGTATCACCAAGCCACCTAATCTGTACTAAGCCTCATCTGTTTAAAACAAGTTACACACCTCATCAACCCACACACCTCATCAACCCACCTAATCTGTACTATCCCTCATCTGTCACACACCTTATCACCTACCCACTTGGTCTTCATGCTGTTTTACCTGTTTAATATACTTGCTGCACTTAGCACATATCTTTGCAAAGCCTTCAACAATGTACTGCATGAACCATGTATGCCTGCTGCATAGTTAGTAATTTTTATGCCAGCAACATGATAGCAAAGGGGAATGAAATAAAACCATTTAACTAAGAGAAACATTTTGAAAGAAAACAGGAATATGCCTATTTGAAGATTTACATTTTTATTTTCAGATGCCCCTTTAAAAAAAAAGATGGCAGCACTAGCAACCATGTCAAGATGACTGGTGGTTATAAACTTTTATTTTGGCCTCTTACAGCGTTAGTGACATGGTACAGTGGCACTTTTTACCTTCTGTGAGCCTATTTCACACACTTTAGTTGTTTTTCTATCACAATTCCTTTTCTTCATTTTTACATGGTGTGCAATCATTAGAACTCGGTGTTAATGGAATTTGTGCATACTTGGGATTAAAGTAAGGGTTAAGGCTAACACCCTGAGTGAAATCAAGTAACACACTTGGCATCAACCCACCTGTTTTATCTTCTCTCTCAGCTGTTTAAACACACCTTCCCATCAACCCACCTGGTTTATGATCTCTCAGCTGTTTCAGCTTAAACTAAACGATGATAAAACGGAAGTCTTCCTATGCTCTAGAAGAAGAAATCAACCTTCGCTCGTCAGTCTGCCCAATCAAATCAAGGTAGGTAAAACTGTGCTGTGTTTTAATTTCTTTGCAGGCTCCTACCCTGAATATTTCTCTGAACTTCTCATCCCTTACATCCCAGCCAAAAACCTATCCTCACTGTTCCTGTCACCAGAACAACAACCTATGGTCACAGGATTTTTGGCTACTGTGCAGCAAAACAATGAAATTCTCTCCCTTTCCATATCCGCCACCTTCCTACAACTGAATCCTTCAAATCTGCACTGAAAACACACCTCTTCTTTGAGCATTACTCTTAACACAGTCCACACAATGCTCGTCCTTTTTCACCCTCCCCTGTTTCCGCTTATTGCTACTTCCCTGCTTGTCTTCCACTGCAAAATCATGAAATCTTCAGTCCTTGTTACTTGGTACCTCTTTGCGTCTTCTATATTTGTCTCTTATCCGTTGTTAGTATAGATCCTATTCTTCTATTCCTCATGTGCTGTCCATGTCTCATGCCTGTTTTAAGCGCTAAGAGTATGCTTCTTAAGAGTGTGAGTATGCGCTATATAGATCTTCATTTATTATTATTAAACACACCATGCCATCAACAGACCTGGTTAATGATCTCTCAGCTGTTTAAACATACTTTGCCATCAACCCACCTGGTTTATCTTCTCTCTCAGCTGTTTAAACACACTTTGCCATCGACTCACCTGGTTTATCTTCTCTCTCAGCTGTTTAAACAGTCGGGAGCTTGTTGTGTCAGCAGTGTACACCATGGTTTTTAGCTGCAGTGAAAGTACATAGTCTGAAGAATGAAACTTGTTGAAACACAATAAAGTATGACAATGCACTCTCTCTGTCCCTCTCAAGCATGCTCTCTTATATTGTCTCTGAAACAGCATTTTAATCACCGCCTAGTGTGCTGTGCTGTGACAAGCGTACCTGGCTGGCTTGAACATATTTGCTAAGCTCCATGACACAGTTTCACACCTGTACCCAAAACTGCTCTTTAAACACCACTGTAACATCTCAAACATAGCATTGTGCCATTCACTGAAAACTCATCCAAGTCTTTTTCAGACTATCCATACAGAGCGACTTGTCGCCATAAACACAACATACCAACTACCTTCTGGAGAAGCCACATACACCAAAGATCATGTTTACTGATAATTTATGTTAATTTGGAGGATGCTAATGTCAAGTTTGCTTTGTCTTGGTTTACTCTCTGGCTGTCCTATGTGCAGCAAAAATTTAAAAGCAAAAGTTTATGCAAGCAAAAATAATGATGGTATAATGTCATAAAGATAGTTTGGGGATTGAGACACTGGTTGCCATGACTGTGAAGGAAGCAGACCAAGTTAATGACATCACACTAGTTAGCAAATTTTCTAGCATGATTACCTGCTAGACAGTTTCATCTGACACATCCATGAGCTTGAAAGAAATAACTTACATCTACAAGTCCATTATCCCGTCGTTTCACACGAGACTTGCACTGCATGAATGAGTATATCAGGTGTCTTTCAAAAGCCTCAAAGTCATACTCAAGGTTTGTAGACTCCCCCAGCTTCAAACTGTAGTTACAGTGGCTCAGTACCAGGGGCAGCAACTCTTCTGGTGCATAACCCACAAGGTGTCCTTCCATGATAGCCTGCACCTCCACTTCTGGCAAACTCTCGTATCTGCACCACGACAACATCTTTACATGCTACGCTCTTGTAAATGCACCATGATAGCACTATCAGTACTTTTTAATTAAGCTCTCATAAATGCATCATGAAAACATCTTTAAATAGCTAAGCAGCTCTAGTAGGGTACCATGGTCTCACCGAACCATTTCAGTCAGATTATCAAAAGAATCATTTGACTGAGATGGCACTGTGAATGATATCTTGTCTGCTGGCAACAGAAATCACAATCTCACTACTGTCATTACTTAGTCTGTTGACTGTATATAGTATATATAGTACATATAGTGTATATAGTTTATATAAGTAGTACACTGGAACACAACATCCTTCTCTGGCCCTCTTGTGACCTCCAGTCTCTTTGGCATTCATTCTAGTTCTACCTTACCGGCCACACCCTTTCTGTGGTAGTACAAGGCATTCATTCTAATCTACCTTACAGGCCACATGCTGTCTGTGGTAGTACAAGGCATTCATTCTAGTCCTACCTTACAGGCCACATGCTGTCTGTGGTAGTACAAGGCATTCATTCTAGTTCTACCTTACAGGCCACATGCTGTCTGTGGTAGTATAAGGCATTCATTCTAGTCCTACCTTACAGGCCACATGCTGTCTGTGGTAGCATAAGGCATTCATTCTAGTCCTACCTTACAGGCCACATGCTGTCTGTGGTAGTACAAGGCATTCTAGTCCTACCTTACAGGCCACATGCTGTATGTGGTAGTATAAGGCATTCATTCTAGTCCTACCTTACAGGCCACATGCTGTCTGTGGTAGCATAAGGCATTCATTCTAGTCCTACCTTACAGGCCACATGCTGTCTGTGGTAGTACAAGGCATTCATTCTAGTCCTACCTTACAGGCCACATGCTGTCTGTGGTAGTACAAGGCATTCTAGTCCTACCTTACAGGCCACATGCTGTCTGTGGTAGCATAAGGCATTCATTCTAGTCCTACCTTACAGGCCACATGCTGTCTGTGGTAGTACAAGGCATTCTAGTCCTACCTTACAGGCCACATGCTGTATGTTGTAGTATAAGGCATTCATTCTAGTCCTACCTTACAGGCCACATGCTGTCTGTGGTAGCATAAGGCATTCATTCTAGTCCTACCTTACAGGCCACATGCTGTCTGTGGTAGTACAAGGCATTCATTCTAGTCCTACCTTACAGGCCACATGCTGTCTGTGGTAGTACAAGGCATTCTAGTCCTACCTTACAGGCCACATGCTGTCTGTGGTAGCATAAGGCATTCATTCTAGTCCTACCTTACAGGCCACATGCTGTCTGTGGTAGTACAAGGCATTCATTCTAGTCCTACCTTACAGGCCACATGCTGTCTGTGGTAGTACAAGGCATTCATTTTAATCCTACCTTTCAGGCCACATGCTGTCTGTGGTAGTACAAGGCATTCATTTTAATCCTACCTTTCAGGCCACATGCTGTCTGTGGTAGTACAAGGCATTCATTCTAGTCCTACCTTACAGGCCACATGCTGTCTGTGGTAGTACAAGGCATTCATTCTAGTCCTACCTTACAGGCCACATGCTGTCTGTGGTAGTACAAGGCATTCATTCTAGTCCTACCTTACAGGCCACATGCTGTCTGTGGTAGTACAAGGCATTCATTCTAGTCCTACCTTACAGGCCACATGCTGTCTGTGGTAGTACAAGGCATTCATTTTAATCCTACCTTTCAGGCCACATGCTGTCTGTGGTAGTACAAGGCATTCATTTTAATCCTACCTTTCAGGCCACATGCTGTCTGTGGTAGTACAAGGCATTCATTCTAGTCCTACCTTACAGGCCACATGCTGTCTGTGGTAGTACAAGGCATTCATTCTAGTCCTACCTTACAGGCCACATGCTGTCTGTGGTAGTACAAGGCATTCATTCTAGTCCTACCTTACAGGCCACATGCTGTCTGTGGTAGTACAAGGCATTCATTCTAGTCCTACCTTACAGGCCACATATGCTGTCTGTGGTAGTATAAGGCTCTCAGCCTAGTTTTAGACCTACCTTACAGGCCACACCCTGTGGTACTATAAGGCTTCATAAAAATGTCTGATATCTTGTAGTACAGGATCTCAGGGCTCAGTTCTCCGGTATTTATTTATTTATCTTTTTACAGTCAATAAATAAGTCCAGCCATCTGGTCCTCCCATTTGATAGTTGGATATGCAGTATCATATAATAATGATTATCACATTTAAATAGTGAATTTCTCCAGCGTCACCTGGACTCAAAGCACTTTACATACATATGGGAGTGCAAGCACGCCTTTTTAGGGCAGGCATCTAATGCACCTTCACATATACAAAAACTTGCATACACACTGCACAGTTTGTAAAGAGCCACTGACTCATCATAACCAATACCCTCCATCCCCACAAAGAATGAAGATTTCCACTTGCACACTTAAAACAGCTTGATCCAAAGCCCCAAATCAACTTCATTTTACTGCCAAAGCATTTAAATCAAGCATCAGACAGGCCAAAATGAGGTGATATCCAGGTGTCAACTAAGGCAGTGACCATAACCTTGTCTTAACAAGCCTGAAGTTGAAGCTGAAAAAAACCAAACAACAATCAACCAACCTCTAGATTTGTTTTGATTTAGAGAAGCTGAAAGACCCAAACACTGTGGAGATCTTCAAGGCCCAAGAAGTAAATCTGTAGTCATAAACATGATGGACTGTGACTAGGCATCCTCACGTGAAATATCAAGGAGGTGCTACTTGCAAATGTACAAGACATTGGCAACAAAAATGAAGAAACAACCTTGTGTCTCAAAGGATATCCTAAACCTCAAAGACTAAAGAAGCACCTCAAAGGGAGAAAGGAAAAGTAGTTCTGAAGTAGCTATCAAGTACAAAGCTGTCAACTGTAACATCAGGAAGGGGTAAAAACAGATAAGAAGAAATGAACTGAGGACCAGTAGAGTTAGTGCCAGATTTAATTGTGCCAGACCACGAAGAGAGAATGGCGAGAAGTGACAGTAAAAAGACCTACCAACTTAAAGATTTTCATAAAGTCAGGTCAACACAAGACTTTGATGGCAATCTTCTCACAGAAAGCACTGCTGTACCAAACCAATGGACCAACTATTGCAAAGACATGAACAAGTTTCAGTTAAGGGTTGATATCAGAGTCTTCCAAGGGATCCAGACTTGAACCAGTGAGCCTGCAGACCTACCACTCATACAGGAAGAAGTCAAGAGAGCTGTATGTAGTCCTAGGAAGGAAAGTCACCTGATGCTGGCAACATCCAAGTGGAGCAGCTCAAGCAATGTGAGGAACAAACAACAAAAATCATTACCACGTTGTGCCAAAGAATATGTTAACTCAAAGAATGGCTTTAACAATGGATGCAATTAATAAGCCCCTTCCAAATCAAAAAAGAAAAAGAAAACATTAAACATGCCAAAACAATAAACCTTGTCAGCCACCCAAGCTAATTCATGCTGAAAGTAATCCACAAACGCATCAACATCATGGCTGAGGAACTTTTCCCAGAAGAACAGGCTGGCTTCAGTGCAAGCAACAACACAGTTCGTCTTAAGCTGTCACATCCTGATAGAAACAAACATCTACAACACCAATGAGATCTCTTCCACAACTTTAGTGACTTTTGACTGGGTCTGGCAGCAGAGGCTGTGACATGTGAAAAGAGAATTCAACATTGAAGAGGACCTCATTCAAGTCAATGATGTTCTGAACAAGAGGTCAGTAAGCATGGTACTACTAGATATCAAATGGGGCTTTCTGTTCATGTCAGTGCTGTACCACCTGTCACATCTCTGCTTCTACTGATGGGAGACCTACGTACAACCTATGTTTTATAGATGACATGGATCTGATAGCAGTCACCAACAGCCAAAGTTTGACCTAACCAACAGACTGACAGACAGTTCAAACACAAATGGAATGGAGACCAGCACTGACAAAAGCAAAGTCATGGTAAACGTTAATGAGAACAAAAAAGCAGAGATGTATATGAATGGGGTACAGCTGGAGGAAATGAACAGCTTTAAGTACAAGAAAGTCACCCTTTACAAGTCCATCTTCCTTCAGCTTCACAGTATTATTCACAGTAGACCCTCTCTTTCAGATTCTGCCAGCATAAAGCTCATATCTGTACTTGTGTAGTACGCGCTTGTCTACTGCATCTCTTTATTTGTTGGTCTTCCTAACTGCCTGCTGAGCAAGCTTCCAAGGGTTGAGAATGATGAAGCTCACATTGTTTGTGCAGGTTATATGCTGAACACAGGAAACCCCTCCTCCATGACCTGCACCGGCTTCCAGTTTGAGCTTGCACTGACCACAAGATTGCCACACTGTGCTTCCATTGTTTTCATGGCCTCAGAATACCTGTTGGTGCTACTGACACTCTCTTTTGAGTTGATCTCTTTAATCTGCTAGTGCTGACACCTCTCTGTGCCATGAATTAGCTCAGAGGTCTTTGGTCGCTGCTCTGTTTGCTTTCACTGTTCTAAAAGTTAAAAATTTTCTACCCTTTTTTCTTTCATCTGTTACTTGATTTCAAACCCATGCGTGTGTCTCCATTATCTGACCATCAGTGTCAATAGTGCCTGTGGTGTTTATAATGCATGCCCCATTGTTTACCAATTTTAACAGGCCTGCAAAGATTATAAACTTCCTTTCAAACCTTTGCAAACTTCTCTGACATCACATCAAAATTATTTTTAAACAACATGCCAGAACTCTATTACACACATGCTCTACATTGTAGAGCAACAGTCTACATAATGTTACAAAAGTAGCAGAACTAACAAAATTACAGCTTAAAGACCAAAATCTCATTAAGCAAGTAATTCTCTTACATAATTGCTTGTATCCCAGCCTCTCATACATCTATCTACAGCCCAACAAAGAGTATCTGTTAATCACTGAGCCACCCACACCCTCCTTGCATATCTGGGGTGACCCATATCAGATGCATATGCTTCATTTAAAAAACTCAGTGTTGGGATGAGCGCCCACTTCTGTGGTGTGTGTTTGCAGTATCCGTGCATAAAGATCCATGCCCACCTCTGCTGTGAGCGTTTGCAGTATATGTGCTTATCATAAAGATCCATGCCCACCTCTGCTGTGAGCGTTTGCAGTATATGTGCTTATCATAAAGACCCATGCCCACCTCTGCTGTGAGTGTTTGCAGTATGTGTGCTTATCATAAAGACCCATGCCCACCTCTGCTTTGTCTGTTTGCAGTATCTGTGCAGGAACTCATTGTGCTGCACCAGCAGGTAGTACAGAAGGATGTAGGCACAGAGTCCAGGGCCACGTGTAGATGGCAGCAGCACAGCCAGTGGACTGTCCTTGGTGATCACATAATTGTGGAACTCTTGTGGCAGGGACACAAGGCCCTCCATAGGGGTCAGGCAGCCTAAAACATGAAGACAGCTGTGACTTGGTGCTGTCAGTGAAATACACACAAAGGACTTAATGCTGTAAAACACAAACTGTCTGCTGTAGGAATACTAGACCAGCACTACTTGCTTCATCCCCTCTTTTCTGGTTTTATCTTAGAAACAAACTTAGTATATTTGTCAGGGACAAATAAATATACGATTGTTATATGATTTTGATTCTGTAAGTGTTTTAAGTCTTCCAAAACATCTGTAGACACGAACAGTAGAGAGTCATGTCAGAGGGAACTGAGAGAGGCACCACAGTAAAGTGACAGAGGATGTGGCAGTACTTAAATCTAGTGACAGTAGATGCATCAGTAGCTTATCATATAATTGATTCTTTAATCCTCAATCCATAAAACAGTTTTCAAAAATCAATGTTAGCAAGTAAAATTGCATAAAAAAATGAAAACAATAAAATTTACATTAAAAAATATAAAGAAGAATAAACAAATAAAAAGAACTCCAAATATTGTTTATCAAATTGAAACAAATGATAATAGCAAGAAAGCAGAACAATGGGAAAGACAAAATCACACTGAGTAATAAAAAATGGAGATAAAAGCAAAAAGTGTCCAGACTCCTTGAGTTCAAGCCAACACTGTCTAAATGGAAACCCTTCACTATCAGCCTTCATCATGTAGAAATCATCAACTGAAAGAAAACATCTACTATCTATGCAGCTGTTGTTTGGAACAAAAACAAACCAACAAACCATGGACAAACAAAACATTTGTCAGAATGCTCATATTTAGCTAGAGAAAAAAGTATAAAACATTTTGGGCAACTGCCCAGTTAACAGCAAGAAAACATTTTTCACTTTTTGCTAGTGGGTGCTGCCAAAATGGTAGCAACAAAATGGTAACTGTGATGGGCCTGCAAACAAGTTATGCTGTCCGGTCTGTCTTAGATCCTGCCAAACAGTAGTTCAATGCAAAAATAATTGCTCATTAAAAAAAGGCAATGCATATATTATAAAGATGAAGACATGCAGGTTCACAATAAGTTAAAAAGTGACTGCATTATAAGAAAAGAACTGATAGCATTGATGAAAACAACTATAGGATAACATTTTCAGGCTGGCAAGCGCCAATGAAATGTCAGTGGGAGAAAGTTGAAGTAAAAAAAGAAACTAAGAAATTGTTGGCTATTATATTACAAGATATGAGTAAAAGACATCATTAGATAAAATGAGTTGTGGCAACAAGTGATTCTGTTACACAGGCCAAACATAGAAACAAGTGATATGACTCGGTATAAAGGAAAAATGGAAAACTAACGGTATTCTCGCTACTTTATCATCACAGGTGAGAAAGGTGTTGGAACCAGCTCCTGTGAGGGTACTGCCTATTTCCTCTTCCTTGTTCTTTACCTTCAGATACCCAGTCCACACCTGGTCAACTGGAGGAGGCAGGCTGTGTCCCTCATTGCTTTACCTTCAAATACCTATTCTTTACCTTCAAATACCCATTCCACACCTGGTCCACTGGGAAAAGTAAGCTGTGTCACTCACATGGGATATGAACCAGCTTGTGTGCTTGCCTTAGGGGTTGGAAATCATTGCTCTAACCACTTGGCTCTCTGCTCTAACCACTAGGCTCGCTACCATTGCTCTAACCACTAGGCTCTCTGTCATTACTCTAACCGCTAGACTCTCTGCCATTGCTCTAACCGCTAGACTCTCTATCATTGCTCTAACCACTAGGCTTTCTACCATTACTCTAACCACTAGACTCACTACCATTGCTCTAACCACTAGGCTTTCTACCATTGCTCTAACCGCTAGACTCTGCCATTGCTCTAACCACTAGGCTTTCTACCATTACTCTAACCACTAGACTCTCTACCATTGCTCTAACCACTAGGCTTTCTACCATTACTCTAACCACTAGACTCTCTGCCATTGCTCTAACCACTAGGCTTTCTACCATTACTCTAACCACTAGACTCTTTGCCATTGCTCTAACCACTAGACTCTCCACCACTGTTATAAACAGTAGGCTCTCTTTTGTACTTATATGCTTTTAACTTTTGATAAATGACAGATGCTTTTACATTTCTTGTTCTTTTTCATGATTACTTGGCAACTGTATTTACAACTTACAACATGACACACAACTTACGGTATGTAATAAGATGTTCCTTGACAATCTCCCAGGCATTACAGAACGGTTGAAAGAGGTCAGCCAGTCCCTTGGATTCTGCATGAGACAACAGTGTTATTCCCAGACTACTGTAAACACCATGTGTCATATGAAAGTACAGCATAAATTATAGCAACTTACAAACACCAATGGTATTAAGTGCAGTGGACTTCAAAACTCACTGTGAGCTATATTCACATCACTGGTGTCAGCTGTAACATCTTACAAACACCACATTTGGCACTGAACATGTAGTGGACTAAGCGCAATAGTAATGACAATGTCTTCAGCAGAGAAGACATCCCAGCTAATCCCCAGGAGCCACAATCAAGAAGAGAAAGCTAGCAATGATTGCCAAGGCTATCCTGGATGGAGCCAGAAGGGCAGGCAAGACAAAAACCACCACAAGAAACTATCCCCCTTGTAGATAGTCCAACCCTCATACACAACAGACTCCAGCTGAAAGACCTTGTCAGCTGTGTCGTCTCGTGTCTACCTGACCCCCCAATAAAAACAAAAGAAAACATGTAGGCCAGAGTACTAAACCACTTAGTGACTGGCGCAAACTTTTACAGTTTCCACACCAAGATGATGGTCTGGGCATGACTGCCCTTGAGTCTGGTGCCTTAGACCACTCGGCCATCCTGACAACTAAAATTCTTTTAAGTTTCACCATTATTGTCATACTCTCTGAGCAGACTTTACCCTCAACTGACAACAGCTCACCTTTCTCTTTCATGAAATCTGCAATCTTGAGGTTGGCAGCCTTAGCCCTGTCCAGACGTCGGCAAAGCAGAGTCAAGAGACGTTGCTGAGCATGAAGTATGGCTGGCACATGGTGCAGGGCTCTTAGAACATGGCTCTGTGGGACAGAACACAGTAGTGTGTACACCAAGTGCTCTAAGAACATGATTTAACACAACACAGTAGTGTGCACAGCAAGAGTTTTCTGAACGTCTTTGCCAGCTATAACACTCTTGCTTCACAACAAAATGGCACAGAATGCAATGGCTTTGTGGCCTCATGTGTCACAGTAAGAGCTTGCATGTGTGTGTGTGTGTATACTATACACACATACTATATAAACAAAATATGCAGTATAAATGTACAGATGCACACAGAGTTTTTGAACGCCCTTCTGCTTTTGCTTACCAGATCAGTTATTAGGTTGTTAATACAAGTCTCTGAAGACAAAGTTTCATCATTCTTTTTCATCACCATCAATCTCCTATCTGGCACAGACTGGACTTGGAGCAAGCCGGCCCACCCTGGAAGCTGACCCACCAGAACTAGTACCATAGGACACAATTGTGGAAAAGGCGGACCACCAGGCCCAGTCTTGAGCACCTTTGAGTAGGTCCAACATGACTTCTCTTTGATGTTTGGCAACTAGGTTTTCTTCTGCTTACCTTGACACCATCCTCCTTCCACGTACCCATAGAGGACAATCTTTGGTAAGGTGTCATATCGAGGAGTGACATGGCTGACCCAAGCTGATTTCTGTCATTTGACAATAGCAAGCAGAGGTTCCTGGGAATTCATTCATTTTGTGTTCCTTGTAAGAGATTCAGAGCAGTATCCTGAAGCATATGGTTTTGAATGCCTGGATCCACCTCTCACTCTCAGTAAGCGACTAGGAACTAGTACAGCTTGAACTTGGTGATGATGCTTATACTTCTGATGTCTCATATTTTCTTTAGTTTGACTGTCACTGCTGTGATTCTGAGAAAAATGTCTGCTACTGTCCTTAGAGAGTGCCGTGCTCTCATCATACTTAGCTAATATTAAATATTACAATAGGTTACTGAGTATAGGTCAGAAATTCCCATCCCAGAAATTCAAATCCATTATTTTTTTATGTGCAAGTAATTGTGCATAGTTGTAATTTTCAAATTTATGGCTTATTGTGTTTTTTTTCAGATTTCTCCTCTATCAAAAAGTAACGTGGCGCTTCTTTATCATTACAAAGTGTAAATCAAAATTTTGACAAATGTTTATAGTAGCCAGCAGTCTCCTCAGGGGAGATAACTTTGAGATCTGCCACAGCATATAAAGCTTCAGCAGAAACTTAAAAACTTGTCTCTTCTTGTCTCTCCCTCTTACCTTTCCTTTTGTCTCTGTCTCCTTCACATACACACATGTGCACACACATACATTCAAACAAGCACACACACACACACACACACAAAGATCTGAGCATACAATTGAACCTATTAAAAATGTTAAAGATGACTTTCAGAAAAGCAGCAATACTAGAGATGATGGCCCACTCAGATATTTACCTCAGCTCTGAAAAGACTGGTGACTGGATGATTTGTGTGTGTTGCTGGCTTTGACTCAATCTGCAGGTGGAACTGACGGAAAAAGTGTTCCACTGTGATGACAGGGCGGTAACACCATACTGCAGGTGAGGAAGGCAGGTGCTCAAGGCTATTGTCTGCCCTCGATGTCATTACATCTGTCTCATGAACTATCTGCAGAAGGGTGCTGTAGCCTGGCAAGTCATATTTATGTTTCTTCATATGCGTGTTTCATGTAGGGTCATCCATAATGTGATCAGCTCATAGCAAGATTATGACAAAAATAAATCACATGTTTACAACAGCCTGCTGAATCCCAAAGAAAATTGAAACAAATGTGGTGTTTCCTAGCTGTCTATATCCAGTGATATCTCTGAACGCCTCAGGTAATAATCATGTCTTTTTCTCAGATAGCAAAATTGTCTCTTTCTAACCTAAAGTCGCAGTAACTATTGAAAAAGCAGAAAACTAAGCTTACACAGAATATTGTATTGAAAAAGTGCTGAATGAAGTGTAAAGACAAACGAAATCCTTCGCTCACCCTGACGATTGTCAGCAACAATGGCTTGGTTTCCTTCCTTAATGATCTTATTTAGTTTCTGCAACAATGCCAAGAGACTGATAGGTAGACCTCACAGTATTTTGTTTTGATGTGCAAATGAAGAGGTGAGAGTGCTGTTGAGTGAATGTGGAACTTAGAGTGAAATGGATGAGAGAAACACCTGGAAAGGATGGTGCAGGAGTGTCAGGAACCAGCCGGGTTCAAGGCCAGAACAACCTAGCCGATAATTAAAAGAGGTCAGTGTGCAGATAAAGGAGGCCGGAGGGCGAACAATGGGACATGAAGGTTCGCTGCATTTTACCCCCTTTAAGCATAGGTTGATTAGAGAGAAGGGACCTTTGTCCAGCGTTGCACAAGGACCCTAAATGTCGGCCTGCGACCCTAAGTTGGGTGACGCTAGGGACGGTAGAAGTAAAAACATTGGGGAAGCTTCCTGCCATCGAGATGCAGGGCGAATACGTCATTGGTCTGACCAAGTAAAAAGTGTCGATAGGTTACACATAAGTCAAGGGCGTATAGCGACACCACATGGACATTGTGTAAACTGATGCACAATTGGTTAGTTTAAGTAACGGAATTATTACGAGTGAATGTGAGAACGAATGAACAAATGGAAAACCCCTTAAACACCTGACCAAGTGAACAAAGGAACGAGACAGAGAAAGATGTTTTCAATTCCAAATCTTGAAGGGACCAGACACGTGTACGTACCGCCAGTGGAGTGCCAGGTACAAGGGAGTTGGTAACCATCTCTACCTGCTAGTGATCTATATTTCCACCAGCTAGTACCATTCGGGTCTAGGGATGCAATAACCGGATCACGGAATATGGCCTGACAGGGAAAAGGAAGATAGCCCGCTCTAAGACCTGAGCCTACAGTCACCCGCGTGGATTGAGGCGACGTGTCTCATGAAGACTGGACTGCACCTGGGATACAGTTCCGGGAGTCTAGGGACAGAGTTCCAGAGGTACCAGACCTAGAAGATGGCAGAAACCACGGGGAGAGGAGGACTGCAAGAGTTCGGGAGTTCGTCAGGAGCACTGTGTGTGTTCTGTGGAACAGCCTCGGCGAGTGTGTTGGAACAGTTCGAGATTGTCTTCGAGGACAATAGGTTCAACTTCCATCACAGAAGGACAGGTGGTCCAGTAAAGTGGTGTGTACAGAACTAATGTTGAGAGAGTGTGAGGTATGAGTACCTAATTTTAGCAGTGTAGAGATTATGTGTGTGTGGTGAATCTCTTAATCGTTGTTTATCTTAATAACATCTCTTGTCCTAGACCAAGGTGTTATGTTGTGCACACATGTATGTAAGGCGGATGCTAGGGTACACGTGTGGAGGTGCAGGGTTACTGCTAAGACATAGTTGGGAGAAGGAGAGTGGCGAGTGAACGAGCCATATACAAGTGTCCCCTCCCCCTCTGCCTATAGGCCGCTAATTCTGGCTGCAGTAAAACCTTCACAAGGAGAACCAATGGACTCATTATATTCATGGCTATTTTTTATGTTGACATTATATTGAATAATGTTCATTTGGTTGTGGCAACACTAATGCTGTTCAGCACATGGGGCGCCACAGGTTGAGGCTACAGGTTACAGTGGATTAGTGCTCCGACTGATATATCAAGGGCATGAGACTGGTCTGCTGAGGAAGAGAATAGACAGCTTCTTTCATGACGATGATTGGTTGGTTGTTTGTGTTTAACGCTGTGCCAGCAACTAAGGCTATATCACGGCAAAAAAAGTAATTTTTCTTTAAAATGTTTAGGGACAAACCCCTAAGTGATATAACCATAACATCTTAAGAAACCAACACAAGGAGCAGGAACAACATAAAAGAGTGAGTGACATAAAAAGGAGTGTTGTGGGCCAAAAGGCCACCAACGAAACAAAAACCAAAAATTATGAAGTTATAAAAACAACGAAGACAAGGAGTCTACAGTAAAAAAAAAAAAACTGCTGGTGAATACTCTGGAGTCCAGGACAAGTAATTAAAACATGTTCAATACTCAAAATTCCTTGACACCAAGGATAAACTGGTGGTGGTTCACCTTGTAAGAGGTGCGACTGTGTGGCATACGTGTGTCCTGGTCTTAGTCTGGTAAGAACTACCTCCTCTCGCCGCACATGACGGCACGAAGGCAAGCGGTCTGATAGAGAGGGAAGGGTGGCATGTAACTTATTTTCGCCCAGAGTGTCCCAATGGCGTTGCCACAGAAACTGAACATAGGCCGAGAGGATTTACAGTCGGATGATATCAGTGATGGTAATTTACCAGGAGACTGACATGCAGCCTTGGCGGCCTGGTCCGCTCAAACATTGCCTGGGATACCTGCATGGCCAGGAGCCCAAATGAAAACAATGTCTTTTTCTGTTGGACTAGAGCTGCATGGATAGTGTGAATCTGAACCACAAAGGGGTGGTCAGAACCTTGGAAGAGAAGAGCTTGGAGAGCCGATAAAGAGTCTGAGATGATCAGAAAGTTTTGCTCTGAAGAGCGGTGAACATGCTGCAAGGCTAGCAAGATAGCATGAAGTTCCGCAGAGAAAATAAAGCAGCCATTCGCAAGTCGGGCAGAAGAAACCTGTTGCGGTTGGCAGGACGGGACTGCTGCCGCAGCTACAGAGCCACCGTTCGGTACTTTGGAGCCATCTGTAAAGAGAGAACAGAATTCAGCATAGTCGTTCTTTAAAGCGCTGGAGAAAGATGAGGTCACAAGTGTCACCTTTTTTGAAAGCTGAAAGATCAAGACGGATCTCTGGAACAGGAAGAGTCTGAGGATGAGCTGTTAGGAGAGGGAGAGTGTCTACCTGCTGAATAGCTACTCCGGCTGCTTGTAGGTGAGGTGCAGCACGGAGTGATACTGGTTTTTGCGCCTTGGTACGATTGGTATACAGGGCAGCACGCTGAGGTCCGAAGACAGCACGGTAAGCAGGGTTTCCAGGATGAGCTTTTAAGCGACAGACATAGGACAGCATGAGTGTCAGACGACGGAGAGAAAGTGGAGGCTCACCAGCTTCTGCGTACAAACTTTGTACAGGAGTGGTGCGGAAGGCACCCAAACAGATGCGGAGCCCTTGATGGTGAATTGGATCAAGAATTTTGAGATAGGACTCTCGAGCAGAGCGATAGATGATGGGGAAGCGGATGGCCGAGCAGTTAGAGCGCTGGCGTCCGAACCGAGAGCGCGCTGGTTCAATTCCCGATAAGCGCAGCAAACTTCCCCCAGTCGACCCAGCTGACGGGAATGGGTACCTGACTCCATAGACTATATAGAGGGTTGGGGAAGGTAAGGCTCCGAGGGAGAGGAGATTGGCACCACCCTTATGTAAAAGCTGGCCCCGAGAAAAGTGGGGTCTCTAACACCTCACTCCCCAACGACCTGAAAAAGGTTATGGGATGACCTTTACCCTTTTTTTTTATAGATGATGGGTCCATAGTCTAGTTTAGAGCGGACCAGGGCACGATACAGGCGAAGCAGGACCGTGCGGTCCGCCCCCCCCCCATCCCCAGCTGACATGGCCAACTACTCGAAGAACGTCCAAGGCTTTCTGACATGATAGGCGTAACGATTTGATATGAGGAAGAAAGGTAAGCTTTCGGTCAAAGATGACCCCAAGAAATTTTAATTTCTGGACCACTTTGAGTACCAAGCCGCTGACAGTAATAGATGGGTTTGGAAACATGCCTCGATCGTAGTTTATAAAGTGGATGCATACTGACTTCGTAGGAGAAAATTTGAAGCCATTTTCTGTCACCCACTTCTGTACACCATTTACACACAGCTGAAGCCGGCGTTCGAGACACGGTAGGGATCGGCCTCGGATGCAGAGAGCAAAATCGTCTACATATAACGAGGCCGCCAAACCTGGAGAGACAGATTTCAAGATGGAATCTACTTTAATGTTGAAAAGAGTCGGTGATAGAAGCTGCCCTGCGGGACGCCCATTTCCCGTTCCTGAGGATCAGACAGGATAGATCCCACACGAAAAAGCCGAGAGAGGAATACGATCCCGGAAGCCAAGGGCGTGAAGGTCTAACAGAATACCTTGCTTCCAGGTAGTGTCGTACGCCTTCTCCAAGTCAAAGAAAACTCCTAAGACGTGTTCCTTGTTGACAAACACATCCCTAACAAAAGTTTCAAAACAGACCAGATGGTCCGTGGTACTGTGGTTTTGTCTAAAGCCACACAGCAGGTTGGAGAGGAGACCACAAGATTCCAGTTTTCAGGTGAGCCTGGCATTCACCATTCGTTCTAAAGCTTTGCACAGACAACTAGTGAGAGCGATAGGACGGTAAGAGTTGGGATCAGACAGGTTTCGGGATGGGCACCACGACTGCCTCTCTCCACGAGGGAGGGAAACAGCCGGACACCCAAATAAAGTTAAAGATGTTTAGAAGGAGAATGAGAGAGGCCTGTGGAAGATGAGTCAGCAGCTGATATGGAATGTTGTCTGAGCCAGGTGCAGAGTCCTTGCACTTTTGAAGGGCCTGCTGTAGTTCGTTAAGAGAGAAAGGTTCGCTGTATTGTACAGAGTTATCAGAAGAAAAGTCACAGCAAGAAGATTCCTGAACAGACTTCAGGCGCTGAAATTCCGGAGAATAGTGAGAAGAGGAGGAGTTTTGAGCAATGGTGGATGCCAAAGTATTGGCAACATCTCTTGCCTCTGTGAAGACAAGAGTCTCCAACCTGCAGGTGGCCTATTGAACCAGCCTGAAACCTTCCCTTTATTTTCCTCACAGCCGCCCACACTGCCTGGGAGGTGATACGGAAGGATAGTGATGACACAAACCTCTGCCACGTAAGTTTTCTACTTTGTTTAAAAATAAAACAAGCTCGTGCTCTGCTGCGCTTGAAGTTTACTACATTTACTATAGTGGGGTGGCGGAAAGCAAGGCGCGGGGCCTTCTTCCGAGTATGTTGGGCCACCGTACACTCTTCAGTAAACCAAGGGACACGTAGATGGTGTTTCCCTGTCCCTTTCTTTGGAATGTTTCTGAAGCCACGTCAATTAAAATAGTTGTAAAAATCGTTAAAGGATGGTCCTGATCACTATCATAGTTAACTAAATTGAAACTATCACTAGAACAAAGGCGGGTGGCGCAGAGGGACTGAAAAGCAGGCCAGTCTGCCTTGATCAAGTTCCATCCGCCACTGTAAAGATTATCGTCCTGCTCCAGAGTATTCAAAAAACGTAAAATTATTGGAAAGTGATCACTGCCACATAGGTCGTACACAGTTCAGTTAAAATCTACTAATACAGGAGGAGGAGGAAGCATAGTTTGATGGACTGGGACAGCCCCCTCAGAAGAGATCCTCATGTCCGTCTGGACAGAGATAGAGGCTGACGGTCTTTTTGCTACGACTGCCGAGTAGGAAGTAGAGTTTGCAGTGGGAGATGCTCCTGAGGGGCCACCCACTACGCGACGGCGAGCATCGGCGTAGGAGACAACAGATTCCGCGCGTACGTGTTGGATAGCTGCCTCTTCCTTCCACTTCTGGCAGTCCTTTGAAGAAGCAACATGGGGACCATCACAATTTGCACATTTGGCGCTTTCAGAGCAATCAGCCGCAGCGTGGCGGGACTGGCCATGTCGCTGACAGTTGAAACTGCGCAACGGAGAAGGTATGAATAAAGATACTTTGACCCGCAAATACCCAACCTCAGTGAAGTCGGGTATTTTGGGAAAACAAAAGGTCAGAAAGAGAGTGTTGGTAGAAATAGTTTTCCCATTCCTCTTTAGGTTCACTCTTTTTACGGCTGTGACCCCCTGGGATGCCAGTTCAGTCTTGATGTCAAACTCTGACATCCCAGCAAGGTCCGGGCAACGAATGACCCCACCTGGAGGAGTTGAGCGATCTGTGCGCTGTTACCTTTATGGGGCGGTCAACAAACTGCTTACCATCCCATCGGCGTAGGACCTCTGAAGCCTTCTGGTTAGCACACTGGACAAGGAATTGTCCAGTACGCAACCGCTTGATGGATGCAAATCCTGTAGAGGATATATTTTTGAAGCCCTTTTGAAACCGCAAAAGGGGAAAGATCAGCCTTGGGAAAATTAATAAGAGTCTCATAGAGGAGATTTAGGAGTTTGACAAACAGCAATGCTAACAGCTAGAGGTAGGTTAATGTAATCATGAATACTTATGCAGAGTAAATAAATTGCTATTTGGGAATAAGTTCATCTGTGTAAGTGTAGTGTTGCTTATTATATGTAGCTGACTTGTGCATTTAACCTATTTGTGTATGATTATTGCCAGTGTATGTGACAGGAACATGCACCCAGTACACAAACATTTTATATAAAATATATATAAATAAATAAGACCACATGGTCCTTTGCTTTAAGAAATCCTCACAAAATGGCACATGATCAGCACCACTAATCCAAATACTGGTGTGGGGGTGGGTGGGAGCAAAACAGCAAAATAGGGATGACAAAGGGGTTGATAATGTGTGTGTGTGTGTGGGTGTAGGTGTGTGAGAGTGTGAGTGCAACCTGTTATTTCAGCATCAAGTACGCTAACAGAAAGGCTACAATCTGTGATTTGGCTTTATTACACTTTGACTCCAAACGCACTAAAGGAAAGGTCTGAGATCTGACTTCATTACACTTTTACTTTCAAAAATATTTCCATTTTGCTGACAACTGGTCAGTGTTTACAGATGCTGGCTCTAACAAGGATCTCCAAGCTGAATTCATGTCATATCTCATAAATTTAAAGAAATTCAACAGAATTTCCAAAATGAAAAACAGCAGTATAATCTCTTTTTCTAGTTCCAATAAGTTCAGCATGGTTGAATTAACAGGCTCCATCCTGTCATCATAGTTCTCATCAAGGTTGTAAGCTTTAACCATTAGACAGAAATTTCTTTTAAACTATGAGTTATAGCCTTGCACACAAAAATTTGGGGAGGGTTTACATGAAAACCAACTTCTAATTTGCCCAGTCATATTTTGCATTAAATCTCTTATTTTTTGTTTGTTTGTTTTACGTTATCACACAACAAAACTTAAAGTTTCATGATTTTCCTTCAAATTCTTATGACTGGTGTGGTTGAGGTTAACGTCATTTACCTTAGGAGATGTGCTTTGTTTTTTGGTGCACAGGGTATGTGACTTATTTCTAACAATTGGGTTAGTCACTTATTTCTAACAGCTGTTCAGGTGCTGAGTATGTGACATATTCTAACAGCTGTTCCCGTGCTGTACCATTTAGATTACAAGATGTGTATAATATCCCTTCCAACAATAACAAATATCACTAATGCTCATTGAATATCTATTTAATCTACTTTCTTGTCCACAAAGTTACCTGAATGACAGGCATGATGAATCTGTCAGCAAACATCTTCTCCCAGTGAAGTCGCTCCTCTTTGCTGTTTAGATTTGCACCCACCTGTCTGGCACCTACTTTATGCAAACAAGATGCAGCATAGAAAGATATGCATTGAACATGTGTGCATGTAGGCGCATGTGCATCCACATGCATATTTCTAAACTTAGGGTTTTTCATTCCTTAAGTCTTAAATCCTATCTTTGGTCAGTTCTGGGAATGCAAAGAATAGACATAATCCCTAGTCATACCCCTTTCAAGAGAAGACAAACAGAAAACAGTGTCAGAACTACACAACCATCAGCCTAATCAGACAACCAAGCAAAGTCATATTGAAAGTGATACAGAATCATATCAGCAACACCACTGAGGAACTGCTAGCAGAAGGACAGGCTGGCTTCAGATCAGGAAGCAGCCAGTTGAACAGATGTCTAACTGTTACATCCTGATAGAGAAACATCTTCAGTATCAGCACGACCTCTGTTACAACTTCATTGATTTAAAAAGGCTTTTGATAGAGTCTGCACAAGTGGCTATGGGATGTTGTGTGTAAATTCAACATCAAAGAGCACCTTATCCAAGTCAGCAAGTGTTGTACAAGAACTCAAGGCACATAGTACTAATGGATAACCAGACGGAAGCTGTCTTTTACATGACAGTAGGCGTCCATCAAGGGTGCCTCCACTACCTAAACAGTTCAACGTCTTTTTTGGAGAGCATCTATGGCCATCATACTTCCATTTCCATCTATAGAAAGCTGAAGTACAACCTACACTTTTCAGATGACATTGATGATCTGATTGCAGGGACCAACATAGAAATGCAAGACCTTACCGACAAACAATTTGAAGACATGGAATGGAGACCAGCATGACAAGAGTAAAGTTATTGTCACTGGCAACAGCAAAGCAGCTATCTGTATAGACAGTGTACAGCTCAAAAGGTAAGCAGCCCTTGGGAGCCACCTTCTCCAGAGATGGCAACGCTATGATCGATATCCTCATCAGGATAGTGGCAGCAACATTGGCCATGGCTAGGCTAGGATCTGACACAACCATAACATCAAGTTTACTACAAAGTAATAATAATAATAATAATGTGTGACTTGTATAGCACATGCTCATGCTTGTAAGGAGCATGTTCTTAGTGCTTGAGACAAGAACCAGACATGGACAACAAACGAAAAAGATGAACAACAGTTTTGATGACTAATGAAAGACAAATATAGA
Source organism: Marisa cornuarietis (assembly GCA_004794655.1). Classification (NCBI taxonomy): domain Eukaryota; kingdom Metazoa; phylum Mollusca; class Gastropoda; order Architaenioglossa; family Ampullariidae; genus Marisa; species Marisa cornuarietis. The sequence continues at coordinate 604,579 of SMMW01000023.1, forward strand.
AAACACAACGAGGAATCAGGTAACAAGGACTAAGAGTGTTGTGATTCAGCAAAGGACGACGAGAAGGGAAGTAGCAATAAACGGCAAAGATGGGGTGAGGGGTTGAAAAAGAAGTAGCATTGTGTGGACTAAGGTTAGGAGTAATGCTCAACGAAGAGGTGTGTTTCAGTGCACATTTAAAAAATTCAATGCGGGGTGGGGGGATAGGTGGGAGATGTGGAAGGAGAGAGAGTTCCATTGTTTTGCTGCACAGTAACTAAAAATCCTGTCACCGTACAATGTGTACAAGTCATGTGAAACATGGACTCCGCTTGTTAATGTGGAAAAGATAATCAAGACATATGAGAACAAGTGCCTAATGAGCCTTAAAAACCAAATACTTTGTACAAAGCATTAATAGGACACCAAGAACCCCTACTCACAACAGTCAGTTGGCATAAGCTGGTCTGATTTAGCCATGTGGCCTGATACAACACTCTTCTAAAGATTGTCCTTCAAGATACTTTGAAATGAGGTCAATGTTTAGATGGCCAGAGAAAGAACTGGCTTATACAAATGAAGGAGTGGACTGCCTTGTCTCTCCATGTGCTATGTGCTACCCTCAATGATTGGATCAGTCAAGGGACGAGTTAATAAATGAATGAATTCATTTTTCTCCTTCCCCCATAAACCGCCGGCTAAGTAGCAGTGTTTTATATTAACTGGTTAAAACGTGTAAAAGCACATGGTTAAGAAATGAGAATATCAGCGGGTGATGTAGCTTACAGGCCATAGCACCTATCATGTCAGCTGATACAACTTATAATTACAACACCTATCATGTCACTAGTGAAGCAGCTTATAGACATAATACCTATCATTTCAGCTGGTCATGTACCATACAGATACAATTCTTATCAAGTCAGGTGATATAGCTTGCAGATGTAATACTTATCATGTCACTAGTGAGTAGCATATAGTCAAAGTAGCTATGATCTCAGCTAATACAGCCTATAAACACAATACCTAACATATCAGTTGATAACCTGAAGACACACAAGCTATCATGTCACTAGTGAAGTAGCTTAGCGACAATACCTATTGCCTAGACAATATACAGTTTGTCAGCTGGAGATGTAGCATATAGATAAAGTACTCATATCAGGTATTGGTGTATAGACACAATACCTATCATGTCAACTGGTGGTGTATAGACACAATAGCTATCATGGCAGGTGATATAGCATATAAACATCTGTTAGATGATGTAGCTTATAGACTCTGTATTTATCATCTAAACTGGTCACAGACAGGTACATATCAGAGTTAGCAGTGACTTAGATTAAAACTTGTTATACTGCGTACCTTTACTGTCTTGTGTCAGCTGATGACACAGGTAGTGCAGAAGCAGGTAGGCCTCATCAGGACTGTGGCCGACAGCTCGGCACAGAACCTGCACGTCATGCTCCAGGTGATTCCAAAAATAAGGGCACACCTCCTGCTGTGTGATTCGTGGCTTGATCATTCCTGCAATGGCTGTAGTCTTGAAAAAAGAAACTTATAAATAACACTCAAGATTCAGCGAAACAATGAACAGCATGCATGTCACTACGCAGACACACAGGACTGATTCACCTCACAGAAAATCTTTCATCCTTTAAAATAGCATTGTGCTAGTACATACATGAACGGGGTTGCTAGCCCCCAAGTAGAGTGCAGCATGAGTCAAGAGGCGTAAGATGGAGCACTCCACAGGTGACAGCTGTCTCTCGGGTAAGGCTTCTCTTGCACGGTGCTGAGCAGGTCCCAAAATGTGGCCAGTCTGGGTCTGGTCTTGCCTGGAATCACCAAAATCTTTGTCTTTGGATAAATTAAAATAAACTGTTCAAAACAATGTAAGGGACACCTTCATATTCTCTACATTTTTATTAATTATGCTTGTAGCAACAGTTAGCAATTCCTTCAAAATCTTTTTTCATGAATTTATTGTGTGTGTGAACAGTCAATGTGAATTTGTGGTTGTGCATGCTCTTTACAGCAGTCAAGAAAAACATTTATTGAACCCACAAAAAATGCAAACAATTGTAACACATCCATATGACAAAGAATTGAACAGTAGAAAACATTCAGCACACTTGCAAGCCCTGTCCATTGTCAACACAACTCAGTAATTCTGGAACACTGGAAGGGTATTTATTGCCGTTTTCTATGCACCTTTTGAATCATGCCTCAGAGATGACGATTTAGTACTGTCAACCAAGGAAGGATCATTAAATGGCTGCAGGAGGGCATACCATGCTTATCTTGCATGGACACGGTCCCACCTTGCATGGACAAGGCAACAGTGGGCTGCAGCCCTCGTCATTGATGAATTTCGCTTTGCCAAACCCTTCCATGATGGCCTAATCCACGTCTGGAGATGACATGGAGAGTGTTACCAAGATCCCAATGTGGTGGGCGTGATTGCTATGGTGGTGGATCTATCATGGTGTGGGGTGGGATGGGGAAGGCCTACAGAACCCTTCTACCTGGTTCAAAGCAACCTAAAAGACATGACATACAGAGATAGCATTTTACAGCCTCAGGTACTACCAGCACTGCAGGCCATTGGACCAGACACCGTTCTTCAGGAAGACAATGTCAGATGGCATAGGGCCAGGGTCATCATGACTTTCTGCAGCAGCACCAAGTCAACCCCATGAACTGGCCGGCCTGTTCCCCACATTTGAATTCTATTGAGCAACTTAAAGCCAAGCACCCCCAGCAGTTGATGTCAATCAGCTGTACCAGGAGTGGCAGCCTGCCTCTGAGAATTCTGAAAACATTGGTTCAGTCCATGAGACAATGGTGGCTTGCCTGCATTCAGACCAATGGTGGACACAAGATATTGACTTTCTTTTTCTCTGATTTCACTTTTCTGAATTTTAAAAACACGGGTTATGTCAGTCAAAGCTCAAATTCTTGTTGTTAAAATGATCTTTTGCAATAAAATTGGCTGATAATGTTTCATTTAAAGAATAAAAAAATGTTTTGATTCAATGTCATTGTCTGTGTGTTTACTGGAATGGAACAATGATTGACTATACAACTGGCCTTTACATTGTTTTGAACAGTATATATAATCTAAAACAGAATCAAGAAGCAATTATACCCTAAGAAGAACTCTTGGCCAAAGTAAAACACGCCAACATAACTGGCACATACACATTTCAACATCATCATGGCTAGCTAAGACAATCAGGAAGCGCACAGACAGACAACAAAGGTAGAATAAAAAAGAAGAAATGGGCAGACAACACCAAGTGAACAGGCCCAGCATTAAGCGAATCTCAGCGGTTAGCAGAGAACCTAGATTGATGATGTCCCCACATTGATAAAATAAGGGACAAAATTTCATTAAGAAACAGACAGCATCTCTCTAACGAGAAAAAAAGGAGAATCCCATTCAGGGAGGTCATAACAGGATCTCACAAAAAAGAGTGATAATCACAGGACTACATGCAACAGACTAGTTGTCTACCAATCATTTGCTCAGTCCCTTAAAATAACACCATCAGAAAGACTGCAAGCTGTCTCTATAAATTTCTCATTACTTTAAAAAAAAACACAGTGTGTGTGTGTCTAAATTAAGACAATGTCATTTCTTTTCTGTATAGAGAAACTCAGCTCCCAGAGGTCAGCTGAGAAAAACATCTAGACACAAACTTGTATTACTGGACGATTTTTTTCCGTTAAGTTATAGAACAAGGCTGGTGTGGACAAAGCTTCCGGTTTAGTCACATTCATTGTTTAAGCTCGCCGAGACTAAGAGCGGAGGACTTCGCAAGAAGCTAAGCGTTGGTCTTGGCAGACAGACAGCAGTCCACCTGTACACATCAGTGATCTGGAACATGTCAGATGGTGCAAACAGTACCTTTGATCTCTAACATTGAGATGAGCAGGTGCATGGTTCATGCCGCCTATTCTTGCACCACAAACATTGCATGTAGCTTCCACCACTGGCATTTTACACTGCCCTTCCTGAAATAAAAAAAATTCTTTAAAAAAAATCACTGTATACTGGCAATCAAGAATCTACACAGACAGTATAGTCTTATTGAGCTAAAACACCCAGTCAGTCCAGTACCATGACATGTACTGCATGATGTCAATAAATAACAATAACCCGAACACATAATGTGTTCTTAATGAGTTAAACACTCGGTTCACTTCACTTTCTAGACCTGTTCTGGTTGTCTGGAGGGAAGGAAGGCTGGACGGATGCAACAGGAGATGTCTGCTGCAGAGGTCCTTACAGCAAGTAGATTATGTGTGGTAAGGTCTGCTATGCAGAAGCCTTCACTGCAAGTAGGTTCTGTGTGCTAAGGTCTATTATGTTTGCAGCAAGTAGATTCTGTGTGGTAATGTCTCTGGCGCCCACCAGAGAAATATGCATGTTATATACATAGGGGTTGGTCACATGCTCAAGGTAAAATGTTTAAGGCATTAATATCTTTCAGGATGACAATGAAAATTCTTTATTTACGAGCGGTAAAGTAACCAAGACATTTAGCCCTTGCCCTTAACGGGGTAAGAATAAGCAAGTAATTAACTAAGTGCTAAAGAACAAGCGGCAATAAACATGGGATGGGAACTATGAGGGACTTGTACAGTGGTCATCATCATCCTTCCATCCGTTAACTAACACCAGCCGATCCCTAGGCAAAATAGCCTTGTCCTTGGAGCTATAATGGTGGTCATTTGGGGTGGGGGGCCAGATTGGATGCAGCAGCAGCCATGGTGCACCATCTGGGCCAATCTTGGATTGTGGTGAACAGTTCTTGTATCGAGCAGTTTATCCATTTCTTCATGTCTGCCATCCACTTTACGCAAGCATTAAGCTGCATATAGGCATAATGAGATGCACATGAACTGGCAACAGAGCTATGGTGGTCATGAAAGATTTCTTGAATGATATTTGTTTTAGAGGCTGGCTTGGACACCAGCTGAAGAGCAGTTAGTAGGCAGTACTGACTGGCACATATGTCTGTTTTGCCCAGAGGGAATGTAAGGGGGTGCAGTGAGGAGGGGGAACTGCGTTACAAACCTGCTTATTTTGTAAAACATTAGTGAAGGGAGCAGGAAACAGGTGGGCAGATGGTGAGTGATTTGCATGGGAATGACTGGGTGTGGAACATGACACTTTGCCAAATATGGTTCTTCAAGGGTACATTGAATCTGGTCCACACCATGATAAGCAAAAGAAAAGCTGGGTGACTAACATGAAGGAGAGGACCAGCTGTCTCCTGGGGAACCTTTTCACTGGTGTGTTCTCTGCTGCATCTCATGGTGTCTCTCCTACTGGTACAGCTAAGGGATGAGACAAAGAAGAGAGGGTGCATGAGCAGGGAAGAGATCAAAAGGGGCTGTGAGATGTGGAATTCCAGCAATGAATCCAGGTGTCCAAAATAAAGTGCTTCATGAGACTCCATTTGATCTTCTACAGGAAGCGAAAGAAAAAACTTAATCCACAGCCTAATCACCTCCTTCATGTGTCCCCAAGACCCTCTGCTTGCTACTGTCAAGTGACAGAAGTTGGCGTGGTTTGGTCATGTCATCCAGCATGACATCTTGCCAAAGACAAGTTGAGGAATGAAAAGAAGAAGAGTAGGTGTGTGCATCTCATGACAGCCGCTTGCTTTTTTGTACCAGTGTCATTGAGAGGCTCTACTAGTATAAATTGTGAAAGTTATGTCTGTGTTCTTTGATGTAACGGTGTCATTGAGAGGAACTAATGGTATAAATTGTGAAAGTTACATCTGTGCTCTTGGCTATAACAGTGTCATTAAGAGAAACTAATAGTATAAATTGTGAAAGTTATGTCTGTTTTCTTTCTGTGTTATAGCTTAGAACCCGACAGAAGGGGGCTTCAAAGAGACTTTCAACAAAAGTGACAGTAATGAGACACTTTTATCTTTAAGGAGGAATTTTGATTTTAATGTGTCTTAATGTATTTCTGTAAAATGCATTTAATCATTTTGTTTGTTGAATAAGTTTAGATATATTTCTTAAATTAAGATTTTCTTGGTGCTTTTATTTTGTCAGTAAGCCATGCGTGAGGGTGAAAGGCTCCCAATATGTGCAACCCAGCAGCACAATCAGCATTATCCCCTAGTACAGCTCTCCTGTACAATAATAACCCTCCTGCTGAGTATAAAAGGGGGAGGTAACAGTGCAGAAAAGAGAGGTCAGCAGAGGTCAGCTTGGAGAAAGCAAGACTCAGAGTTGGAGAACTGTTAGTGGAGACCAGTGCCATCTCAACCAGCAGCTCAGCTGAGGACATAGTCTCTGAGATGGAAAGTGTGTCTAGAGTTTGCCTGCACAGGCAGCTGCAGGTAACTAGCAAGCAGATGCAACAAGAAAGATATCAGCAACCTATGGCTACATGCTGAGCATTATCTTTATAAAGTGTACCATGTGGTAGGCTACCAGGTTACATATTCTCCAAATAAACTTTGACAGCATTAGTGAAAAAGGAAATCACTGACAGCTGAGCAAATTCGATCATACTGGCATGACAGGATAAAGTAGGAAGAGTAGTATCGAATGCCAATGTGTTAACTGAATATTCAATATGACAGGTTTGATGATGGTAAACAATATGATTTTGATCTCTCTGTGAAGCATAGAAATGTACCAGGAGCACCTGTTATAACAGCTGCTGTGTTGGCAGTGCTATGCAGTGGGAGTTTATTAAAACAGCTCTAGTGTACACAGTGCTTGGTCCCTCATCCCTGCACCTTCTTTCCACCCTTGTACCTTCTTTCCACCCCTGTACCTCAGCTGGTCATGCAAGTGGCACAGTGTAAGGCAGATGGCAACAGAATTTGTGAAACAGCCCTTAAAAGTAACTATAAATTAAGGGCAAATGTCCTCTTAACTATCTGCTAACACACTGATGCCCTTGCCTTCCCACAGATTACAGGCAACAATAAGTTAGAGTGCCTCTGGCCAGCTGTCTATAGGTATAAATGGCTGCAAATAATCGATGATATTTTGTGTGTACAAGTTAGTGGGAAGAGAAGAATAAGGTAAAGGTAGTCTCCTGAAGTGTTACAACATGAAGTTTTCAAATACTTATTTCAAGGCTAGCTTTTGTGAGGGCCATGCCAGTCTTGCCCTCACTGCTTTCCCCAATCTTCTACCCACTTTACAGCTGGGTCATCAGGCAAACGTATACTGCCTCACATGGGTATCATATCAACTGATGCGTTCACCTTTGGGTTCATTTCTTGGAGTTGCTGTAACCATTATTGCCCCTCTTTCCATATGGACTACAATATTCCTATAAACTATGGTGAGGAAAAAGACAGCGGAAGGAAGAAACTCACCCCTCCAACTAGGTATCTGTGCCCGTTAGGACAGTCTGAAACAAGTAGACACAAAAATAGTTTTAATGACGTTCACTTAATAAAAGTTTCAGATTTCAAAATAATGCATGGTTGAATTCCTTTATGACATTTTACATTAAAGTAAAAAAGAACTTAATTAAAATGAAACAACTCCTTGCAAGATATCCCACTATGATATGGAATATGGAAATACATGTATCTTTGCAATGAGTGTAATGTTCACAAATAGCATTGGCCTCTCCTTTAATTAAAATGGATAGATCAATAAAACAATCTATACAAAAATCTACAACTTAGAGATTTATATAAATGATTCAATTTAATAAAAACTGAAATAAAACAGTCAGCTAGAACTGTGCTGTGTTAAAACTCACGGTACAGTTCTGGTGTTTCTCCCACAGCTTTAAGAACCTCATCCAGGTTGTCCTGAGGCATTGTGGGAAGAAAAGAATTCTGCAAGGCAGGAAAAAAATACAATCACAAGGAGTAACTCATACCTTTTAAAAATAAGATTTGTAATGTTTGCATTAAACCTAATTAACAACTGACATCGTATGCAAAATTATTCACATAATCTTACTAATTCACAACTCATTCTCTCTCTCTCACACATATATGCGAGCAACCATATACGCATATTCACACACACTTATATAAGGAGTCAAGGACAACCAGCCAGCTTTTGCTACTGTTTCATTAAGAAAAGAGTATAAGTAGGGGAGTGGCTAGTGGCCTGGTGGTAACTTGGGCTCACAGAACATATAGGTACTATCCTACAGGAGCATCCGGAAAAGTTTCCCTACATTGGGTACATGAGGACAGAGGATGAGATGAGGAAGGAAAAGATCTTGGGTTCAGATCTCATCTCAGGACACTTTTTGCACATGACACCTGTTCACAGGCCTGGCTGTTAGGGGTTTCCTCCAGGTACCTTGGTTTCCTGCCCCTCCATTATCCTCCTTCCCCATAATAAAAACTCACCTCAAGGAAGAAGCCCTATCCTTCCAGTCCAACCAGCCAACCAAGAGACAGAGAGGTGTTCAAGATCTGGTCGGCCAGTAACAGGGTTAAAAAAAGAACATAATGTAAGCTGCTAGGACCCATAGTCACATGACTGATTGACTGCATAGGAAAGTATTTTCACCTGGTGACAATTTTGCACAGATGGGTGGATTGAATGATGAAAGGTGAAGATCCAGAGCAACCAAAGAAAACTCTCAAAAGCTATCTCTATGAACAATGTAGTTGGATAGATAGTTGGATAAAAGCCATCTCTTTGAACAACATAGTTGGATAGATAGACAGTTGGATAAAAGGGGGTGCAGACATTTAAAACCATTATTTTACTTGCCAGACTCTTTCAGCCATTAAGTATGCAAAGTCAGGCTTCACTTTCAATGTATTGTTTGTTTCTACTATCCACTATCTAAAATTGTTACTTCAGCAAGAGTGAGCAACTGTGAATGTGACTTCTCTTTGCCCTCTATCCATATCATTGAAGCTGAAATCATGGACCTTGTAGAAGATGCTCTAAAGAAAAGACTGCTAACAACTAAGTCATACACATACACATTTCTATACCAGCCAGCAATTACTGTCTCATCATTCAGCTCTTCCAAACCCACAGACAAAGGTAGTTGTAATGCCCTTCACTGCAGGACTGGCCTTGAACTCTACCGACTCACCCTTGTCCAGGCTGTGAAAACTTTTTACAGTTTGCACATGGGACTAAGAAAAGTGCTAAAGGCTGATTGGATGTTGCTATAGGAGACTGATCTATATGAGATATCACCTACTCATAGTTACTACAGTGTGGTGGTGGTGGTGGTGGTGAATTGGTGTTTTATGCCGAGCCAGCAACTAAGGCTATATCACGGCAAGGCAGCCAGCCCTGTATACAGATGCCACATGCTGAGAAAGAACAGCGTGCCCCAGACAAAAGTTGAACCCAGGACAGTCAACCTTCACTGTATTGGTGACAGGTGCTAACTGTTGCTCCACTGGACCGCCCCTTGTGTGGTGAACTAGTCAAGGGAAGTAACAGGTACTCACAGTCATACTACTAGGCTGGTGAATTGTCAGGGGAAGTAACAGGTACTCACAGTCATACTAATAGGCTGGTGAATTGCCAGGGGAAGTAACAGGTACTCACAGTCATACTAATAGGCTGGTGAATTGCCAGGGGAAGTAACAGGTACTCACAGTCATACTAATAGGCTGGTGAATTGTCAAGGGAAGTAATAGGTACTCACAGTCATACTAATAGGCTGGTGAATTGTCAGGGGAAGTGACAGGTACTCACAGTCATACTAATAGGCTGGTGAATTGTCAGGGGAAGTAACAGGTACTCACAGTCATACTACTAGGTTGGCGAATTGTCAGGGGAAGTAACAGGTACTTACAGTCATACTACCAGGCTGGTGAATTAGAGAAATTAGAGGAAGTAGCAAATTTGATGTCTGCTCCTGCAAGTACAGAGCAGTTAACAGATGAGTCAGGAAGCACACCAGCCCCTGTTCAGCCAAGTCTTGTCCTTGTTGTATGCACAGGGGTGAGCCAGGGGCACCCAACTGGTTCTGACACAACTGCTTGGCCAAGGCCTGTACAGTAAATTTTAAGATTAGAGACATCAAGCCACACTATCCAATAAAGACATCTAGTTTGATATTATTACATCTTTCATTGTCTAACATATCATTTATGTATTTTTATAATATTAAACTGCATGTCCAGTAAATGTGCCTAGAACCACGTATTCAAGTTGTTTTTTGATGTGGGAATCCTCTGATCAGTGAGCACTTCTCATTTCAGGATGGTTTTATTCCGTGTTGGTCAGTTTTCAACATAAAATGTATTTTGACCAGGAAACACATGCTAAAAACAGACAGGGATTTTAGTAAATAAATTCAACCTTTATTTACCCAGGAAAGGTTTAAATGATGCTTTTTTAGTGTCGGTGACCGCTTTCTAACAATAAGGTGAGAACAATTTGAAATCCATATTCTATTCGGTTATAATAAAAATAATTTGTATATACTTGCAAGTGTGAATTCTTTGTTTCATCCTTTGTGAGCCAGTTTGAAAAAAAAGAAAATTCTGAGACTTTGGATTTTATTATGTATCCACTATATCCTCTACAAACAAAATTTATTACCAGAAAACATAAACAAAATACACTTTTGATGGAAACACGCAAATAGTCATGGGGTAAGAAGACTGTATGATGTCATGTTGCGATGGAGTTTAGCTGAACAAAAGATGTCCTTTCCTAGTAGGATGCTGTAGTACACCGACATCACACCATTACACGCTATACCTTTGTAACAGGACAGATGGTGAGGGGATTGACCAGCCTCTCGCTCCTCACCACAACTCAACACTGTTGTGGATTTAGCTGCTTATTTCTGTGCCGGTCAATGATTCCAGCAAATGTGGAACATAGACGTCAATCATGTTACTGGAAGGAGTATAGCTCCCACCTCTAAGCTCTCCTTCTGACTCATGTCACTTGCCACCTGACTCTCTTGTTCCTCTTACCCGAAAATGATTTTAGAAAGTATCCCAGGGTCATAAGGCAGTCAAATACCTTTTGCTACTATCCAGTGTGTACATGTGTTTGTGTGTGTGTGAGCATGCGTGTGTCCAGCCCCATCAAATCCCATCCTACTTTACCTTGTTCTGAATGACATCACAGTCCTGTACAAAGGTACTGACAGCAAGCTCCTGAAGTGAGAAGCATGAACATAATTCAATGTTCAATGATATTTGCATATAATCAACATCATGTTCATATTAGATATGTACACACTTTAGATTATGTATACATTATACATAAAGTAGATATTAATTAGATTCATTTATTATGTGTAAATAGGCATAAAATATATATCTGACTCTTTACTTTCAATACTTTATGTGTCTCACCAAAGTCATGCTCCTTCTAAAGAAAGAAAATGCCAGACAGTGCTCAAACTATGACCTATAACCCTAATCCATCACCCAAGCAAATTAATGTTTAAGATCATCCAACATCACTTCGATACCACTGCCAAGAAGCTTCTGGCAGACAGCAGGAAAAAGCACTGTTGAAATAAAAAACATTTACAAAACAAGAGGGAGATCTACCATAACTTTAAAGCCATTTGACAGATTCTGGCACAAGAGGCTGTGGCGTGGGATATGAAAATTTAACATCAAAGAGGTTCTTGAGATTTTTTTCAGCCAGCAGTGGGAAGTTACTAGGGATGTGCTCTGATGCCTGTGCTGGTCAACATCTTCCTGGAAATCATCATGCAAAAACCCCTTCACAACCACCATACCTCCATTTCCATAAATGGCAGGTTCCTATGCAAATTTGCATTGCAAACAACATTGATGTAGGGTCAGGGAGCAACAGTGCATTGCAAGACCTCACAATCAAACTGATGGACAGTGCATGTCACTCACAGTCCCCCATAGTGCTATACAGGTACAGCTGTACATGTGCCTCATCTCCATCCTGTTATATAGCTGTACAATTTTCTCATACTCCTAATCCTACTATACACATACAGCTGTACACGTTTCTCAGTCCCAATCCTGCTATACAAGTACAGCTGTATGAGTCCCTCACAGTCCCCATCCTGTTATACAGATAGAGATGTACAAGCCCCTCATAGTCCCCATCCTACTATACAGGTACAACTGTACGAGTTCCTCATAGTCCCCATCCTGTTATACAGATAGAGATGTACAAGCCCCTCATAGTCCCCATCCTACTATACATGTACAGGTGTATAAGTCTCTCAGTCCCCATCCTGCTATACAGGTGCAAATGTACAAGTCCCAGGACCTGCTTACACCACTCAAAATCCATCTAACTGGTCAGCCTTGACAGCTGCTGCCTCTAGCAGGCTCCCTCAGTCATTTTAGGTCAGTTTTATCTGTCAGATACTTAATCTGCCCGTTTCCTATCCAAGTGACTTAGGGCAGCTTTGTCCAATAAAAATTGCTGATGGCCATGACTACAAGCCCAGAGCCAGTAATTATGAGGTGAGAGTAACCCTAACCCTAACCAAACCTTCACCTGCCTAGACATTAAGAAACTGAGGATGAAAACCTACCATGTCTGCACGACTTTGCTGAGGAATTTGGTGTAAGTGGTTCATTGAGACCTCACGATGCACTGCCAATAGCAGCAGCTGTTCTTGCTGGTTGCCTACCAGTCTCGAGTCCTGCAGGCAGAAAGAGAATGTTAGCTGTTTCGATATCATGAAGGCTACTGTTCTTCATTCTAAACAAACATAGAAAACAGGTCCGATAGTCTGGAACAATCTACCACTATTACTTCAGCAATACCAATAAACTGGCTGTCCAGCTGTGGTAACTGTATCACAAAATGTTACAGCATTTCTTAACATTTCTGTATTCAGTCAAGCAGAAATCTGGAAGCAAGCCTCATGCATCTGGAATTAAACCTGCAGTCATGCCATCAGAGGCAATCTGTTCTGAAAAACTTGAGATGGATGCAGATAACAGATCTGTCATCATTCCCTACTCTATCACACCCCTAGCCAAGGGAAAATGGTCCCACTGCCTTGTAGGCAATCTTGGACAAGGTAAAGGCTAAGGGAGTTAACTCCTACAGAAAATCATGATGCTTACACAGCATCAGCGGGCAAAGGCTTTCTGCAATCTGCAATGAAAGTTCGGGCTAGGGTTTGGTGTCTATATGTTCGCGATCAGGCTGTGGCAGGTTCCGGGGTGGGGATAGTGAAAAATGTCCTACTGGAATCAAAGCAAAAATATATAACAGATCAGTTGTGGTTCACTTGGAGAAGAAGATGGGCACCCTCAAGTGTATAAGCCCAGAGGCAGGGCCATGGATATTTGTCACAAAAGAAACATCATGCTGGGTCAGTCAAGGTCAGGGTGCAGATAGCGAAAAATGTGCTACTGGAACTAAAGTAGATCTAAAACCAATAGAAGAAACATCCATTGTATGTGAAACATCTGTACATTACACCCGTGTGGCAAAGTGAAACAACTCACTAATCAGCTAAAATAGTATCAGTGGGACACTGTGGGGCTAGTAGTCAGGATGTGGGAAGACAGCAACTGATGGAGAACATAAACTCTGGTACAATGGGAAGGACACCAGACACAAGCATAGCAGAGGCTTCCTTGTACACAAGAAAGTGGTCAGAGCAATCACTTCTGCACATGACATGTATCTATTTATAGCACTGTTTCAATTATGAACATTGGTTTGTGTCTACAGCCATGTTGTCTGTCACATAGCTCAGTCATTGAGAAAGTAGGTGAAGTGATCTCCTCTGTGACAGAGATCTGTATATGGTGACCTCATATATATGGCCCAGCATACACACAGAGTTAGACCAAAGCATACCAAGAAACAAATACTGTATTTAGAGACGCAACAACACAGCATCAAGATAGAGGAGTAAGATCTTGCAATCAAGGTGGTAAGGAAAAGGTTAGATTGAACACTTTGTTTGAAGCTGTGTTTGATTTAACTGCTACCCACATTATTTTCCCAAAGACATTCAAGCACATACCTTCAGGATCTGTTTCAGTTGAGTGCTGCTTGTCTCTTGATCTCGACTCACTTTGAGCTCAGCCAGCCCTTCACGTACAGCCCTGTAGTGGGGGTTACAAACAAGGTACCTGTCTGATACCTCTTGAACCTGGACAGTGAATGTCATGAAAGGTTCATCTGTAGGGTCTTGTGTATTGAAGGACCTTTCAGCCGTTTCTTTATGTTCTCACTCAAAATCCAACTTTGCTTTTTTGTGACATTGAGAGAGGTGTAGTTCTTTCCCACCTATTGAAACTACCAGGTCATGCTCGGTGGATTTGGTGGCCAGCCCAACCACTCTTTCATGTAGCGTAATTTTAACTTTTAGATAATTTAAACAAAATTTCCCTTTTGACAAACTTTGTTCTTCACTGTCTACAGAAACTGGGAGGGTCAGTGAAATTCTGAGCAACACTTGAGATGTGGTATGGAATATTAATATATTAATACTTCATTCATTCACCCCATGACTGGTACCACTCATTGAGAGGAGCAAATGAACAGATGCAACAGCTAACAAGGCCCCCACTTAGGCCTGTCTTAGGTGACAGTGAGCATATCCTGCAGACAACCACTCCACTCTGACTACTGCAGTGTTGACCACCCTCCAAGGTACCTTAAATGACAGTCTTTAACAAAGTGTCATCTCGAGCCTCTCAGCCAAACTAGACCAGCTTACGCCAGAGATCTTTCCCCAAGTATGTTAAATAGTTGACACTATTCACCTGATCAATTCTACAGGCCGTGATCTCGTACTAGCAAAAAGTGACCTAAGGTCACCACTTTCTCCACCATATTTAATGTTACTGGGAACGTGTGTGTGTGTGTGTGTGTACGTGTGTGTGCATGCGCGAGAGAGAAAAAATTATTTCAACTTGAAAACATCATCTCCTTTTATATCAAGTACATGTATATGTCTGTACTATATGTTTTATATCATGTATATGTACTTTTATATCATGTATACATATTTTTATATCATGTATATGTATGTATTATCTCTTTATATCATGTATGTATTACTGCTAGTACGAGCATTATTTGGGACCTCTTCCCGTAGGACTGGTATGTCTGCAGGTTCACTGTCTCTAGTCTGGTTGTTTTGGAGAATGTTGGCGTCGGTCTTCAGCTGGTAATTGTACAGGTCCTTGCAGTATTCTGTCCATCGGTTGAGTACAGCATTGCCTTCTGTGAGAAGGTGACCATTGCTGTCTTCGATGACTGAGATCTTTTGCTGGTCTGTCTTAGTGAGGGTCTTTAGAAGTTGGTAGGCCTTTTTGCTGTCACCTCGTGCCATTCCAACCTCTATGTCCTGGCACTGCTTCTCGATCCAGCTCTCTCTAGCTGCCTTCATCCCTTTCTTAATGGCACAATTCACTTCTTTGTATTTGGTTGCTGCTTCTGGTTTGCTTTTCTTTTCTCTCTTCAAGGCCCTCCTTTGGTCACAGAGGTCTAGTATGTCGTTCGTGACCCATGGCTGTTTCTTGTTTCTATGTCGCCCTAGAACCTCTTGGGCTGTCGACAGTAGCACCTCTTTGATGTTTCCAGAGAGGGTGTCTACATCACAGTCCACCAGGTTCAGTGCGCCAAATTTTCCGCCAACCGTGGCCTTGAAGACTTCTGCAACCTTTGGGTCTTGCAGCTTCTCCAAATCAAAGCGAACTCGGGGAGTGTTTGAGAGTCGCTTCGCTTTCAGCCTCAGCTTCAGGTTTGTTAGAACAAGGTCATGGTCGCTGCCTATGTCAGCGCCTGGGTACGTCCTTGTCTTGGCCCTGTTGATGCTGGATTTGAAGCGTCTCGGCAGGAGGATGTAGTCGATCTGATTATGGACCAGTCCGTCTGGTGAGTGCCAGGTGGCCGTCCTTGATTTCTTCCATCTCTTTCTGCTGCAAAGGCCTTCATTTTTAGTGTCAGGACTCACAGACTAACATTCTTTCAGGTGGGGTTCTTTTTCTCTGATCCCTCCTCTTGTTTAGCCAAATACTACTTTGTACTCTTCAGGCTGTTGCTGCCCATGTTACTTCAGGCAAGGCTATCATTATCTGCTGTGTCTATCTTTCATGTCTGCTCGTATCATTGAGACCTAGAGGGTCTCCTGATGCAACTTCTTCCACTGTCCTCCTTTTGGGGAACTTCAATGGGCACCACTGTTGGAGTTTGGCATGCTCTGGCTAACACACCACATGAGTTCTTGCTGAAGTTAATTGAGGACATTCTCAGACACTGTGGTACGCCAGGTTTGAGTACGGCGTGGGCTTCCTCGTGCACAGCAAGGTGGCCGGGGCCGTCATCAGCTATACACCGGTATCCAACAGACTGATCTCCATTCGTGTAACAGCTACACCCTAAAATGTCACAATTGTCCAAGTATACGCTACAACTTCCACACATGGAGACAACGAAGTGGAAGAGTTTTACCAACAACTAGATAAGGTTGTGAAGGCAGTTCCAAAAAAGGACATCCTCATTGTACTCAGAGAGTGGAACGCCAAGGTCGGCTCAGATGCCTACCAGCAATGGGCAGGAATGGTGGGCAAATCTGGCCTTGGTGAAACCAATGACAGGGGCATCAGACTTATAGAGTACAGAGCCATTGATTCACCTCGGCCAACACGTTACATCCCCCAAGAAATCAAGGACGGCAACTTTGCACTCACCAGACGGATTGGTCCATAATCAGATCGACTATATCCTACTGCCAAGACGCTTCAAATCCAGCATCAACAAGGCCAAGACAAGGACTTACCCAGGCGCTGACATAGGCAGCGACCATGACCTTGTTCTAACAAACCTGAAGCTGAAGCTTAAAGTGAAGCGACTCTCAAACACCACCCACCCCCGAATGTGCTTTGATTTGTAGAAGCTGCAAGACCAAAGCGTTGCAGAAGTCTTCAAGGCCACAGTTGGAGGAAAATTTGCCGTGCTGAACCTGGTGGAATGACACCCTCGCTGGAAACATCAAAGAGGTGCTACTGTCGACAGCCCAGGAGGTTCTATGGCGACATAGGAATAAGAAACAGCCATGGGTCACGAACGACATCCTAGACCTCTGTGACCAAAGGAGGGCCTTGAAGATAGAAAAGAAAAGCAAACCAGAAGCAGCCACCAAATACAAAGAAGTGAACTGTGCCATTAAGAAAGGGATGAAGGCAGCTAGGGAGAGCTGGTAAGAGAGCCAATGCCAGGACATAGAGGATGGAATGGCACGAGGTGACAGCAAAACGGCCTACCGACTTCTAAAGACCCTCACTAAGACAGATCAGCAGAAGATCTCAGCATCGAAGACAGCAACGGTCACCTTCTCACAGAAGGCAATGCTGTACTCAACCGATAGACTAGATATTGCAAAGACCTGTACAGC
The DNA here is from genome assembly GCA_004794655.1 of Marisa cornuarietis. Lineage (NCBI taxonomy): Eukaryota > Metazoa > Mollusca > Gastropoda > Architaenioglossa > Ampullariidae > Marisa > Marisa cornuarietis. The sequence continues at coordinate 621,887 of SMMW01000023.1, forward strand.
TTCCAGCTGAAGACCAAGGCCAACATTCTCCAAAACAACCAGGCTAGAGACAGCGAACCTGCAGACCTACCAGTCCTATGGGAAGAGGTCGAAAGAGCTGTACATAGTTTGAAGGGAGGAGAGTCACCAGGCGTTGATAATGTACCAGCTGAGCTGCTCAAGCAGGGTGGGGAAGCAACTACAAAAGCCCTAACTGTCCTGTGCCAAAGAGTCTGGGAGTGCAAGGAATGGCCCAGAGAATGGACGCAGTCACTAATCATTCCCCTCCCAAAGAAAGGAAACAGCAAACAGTGTCAGAACTACAGAACAATAAGCCTTATCAGTCACCCAAGTAAAGTCATGCTGAAGGTCATACAGAACCGCATCAGAACCACCGCAGAAGAGCTGCTAGCAGAAGAACAGGCTGGCTTCAGACCACGTAGAAGCACAGATGAGCAGATCTTCAACTGTCGTCTTCTTATAGAAAAGCATCTGCAGCATCAGCGGGACCTTTACCACAACTTTATTGACTTTAAGAAGGCATTTGACAGAGTCTGGCACGAGGGGCTATGGCATGTGATGCGGAAATTCAACATTGAAGAAGGGCTTGTCCAAGTCGTTGAAGCGTTGTATAACAGCTCAACGAGTACAGTTTTGCTTAACAACCAAATAGGAGCTTACTTTCGTACCACAGTAGGGGTACGTCAAGGATGTCCCCTATCACCCGTGTTGTTTAATATATTCTTGGAGAACATCATGCTTGAAGCTCTTCATGACCACCATACCTCCATTTCAATCGGTGGAAGACCAATCTGCAACCTACGCTTTGCAGATGATATAGATCTGTTAGCAGGTACAAACAAGGAACTGCAAGACCTCACCAACAGACTGACAGACAGCTCAAACGCATATGGAATGGAGACAAGCACAGAAAAGAGCAAAGTTATGATCAATGGCAACGGCAAAGCAGAGATCTATATGAACGGGGTACAGCTCGAAGAGGTAAGCAGCTTCAAGTACTTGGGAGCCACTCTCTCCAAGGACGGCAGCTCCACGCAAGATATCCGCATCAGGATCGCAACAGCAACAGCAGCAATGGCTAGGCTAGATAGGATCTGGCATAGCCACAAGATAAGGTTCACTACCAAGTACAGGCTATACAAATCCCTGGTAGTGCCGATCCTGCTCTACGGATGCGACACGTGGACTCTACTCGCCGAAACAGAAAGGAGAATCCAGGCATTCGAGCACAAGTGTCTGAGGAGGCTGCTCCGGATCTCATACAAAGAACACAAAACCAACGACTTTGTAAGAAACAAGATTGCCACACTGGTAGGACACCAGGAACCTCTACTATCAACAGTCAAGCGACGTAAGCTGGTCTTCTTTGGCCATGTAACCCGGCACGACACCTTGTCGAAGACTATCCTTCAAGGCACCTTGGAGGGTAGCCGACGCCGCGGTGGTCAGAGAAAGAACTGGCTTACGAACGTCAAAGACTGGACTGGTCGTCCTGTACAGGACCTGCTGACTATTGCCCAAAACAGGCAAGAGTGGCGGGCCCTATCAGCTGCCGCGTCTATCCATGTGCTCCCCCCAACGCCAGGTGCCAGGCAAGGGACGACTGACTGACTGAGATGGAAGGTAAAAGAACAGTTTCATGTAAGGGCCAGAAATCAGGAGAGAAACCTGCTGCATAGCAGCAGAGCTCTTTAAAGTTAACCTGGATCCCTCAACTGCTCCACTGACTGATAGAAGAGGAGAGTAAGAGGAAGATGCAGAGCATCTGACTGAAGTAGTAGGAGAAGGCAGGGGGGTAGAGGCCAGAAGTATGTTGGTATGATGGGCTGTAACCCATTAGGGACCTCAACCTTCAGGATCTCATCCCACCAACGTGGGTCATCCAGCATATTGCAAGTGGCCTAAAGTAGGCCCCAGAGAGAAGAAAACCCCAAAAAAGGTTTTACTGAGGAAAATGAGGATTGGAGGAAGGCCGGTAGAGAAAGCAGATAGAAAAGATGAAATACCAGCTGAGAAGGGAGAGAGTTTGTCAGAAAAGAATATAGGTGAAAGGGCCTGTGAGTCAGATAAAAGGACAGGAAAAGAATACGGGTGGACCAGCTCAGCCACCCAGCCAGAGAGAGGGTGGGTGTCCACCCCAGCATGAGGAGCTGGACCAACGTCAGGGAGGAGAAAGGGTGCAAGAAGTGCACCAAATGGGTTCACAGCTTGTCTCCTCTTAATACTTATACTTGTCTCTCCACCTGCCTTACTGTTAATGATATGCTTGACACAAAATGTACTTACTGTTAATGAGTGACATCGTTGTTACTTTATTCAATACTAGTTACATCAGATTATAAATTAAATATCATTTAATATAAATTTGGACTGAAAATGCTGAAAAATACTGAAAGACTAGTAATGCTCTTTTTCTGTGAATAACTCAATAATTATCATATCTGCAAAGACTTTACAAACTTTTTAAAACAGAGAATTATAAATACATTTTGTACAAAAAAAGGGAAAAGAGACTGCATTAGTTACAACTGTTCCCACTACTTTATATTCAATATCCATGCCATTAAAACAGTCACTAAACCTCCAAGTGTCAAAGATTATTCAATTATAATTATATACAAACCTCTGTCTCTTCCACAGCAAACCAGTCCAAAAATTTTTCTTTCTTCACAAGTGAGGTTAGCTTCAGGTAGGTCTGCACACCAAACTTTTGGCACAGCTGCTTGATCAAGAATTTCCTGAGAGGGGAAACCCAAACAAGTATGGAGGAGTGTGTAGCTAAAAGACCAGTTAGCTTAAAGATTAGAAACAGTTATGAAAATAAATGGTGCTTAAAGAACAAAACATATCCAGAAACCAATTCATTCTGCTGTCTCACTTCATTTATATCACTTTACACTGCACAAAGGTGCATGTGTTGCATGCATGGACATGCACACACACAAAATGTGTGCTCACTTATGCACAAACATATGTATATGTGTACACATGGACCCCTCCACTCACCCACCCTCCAGCACACACACACACACACACAAAATGTGTGCTTATTTTTTTTGTTGTTGTTGTTGTTGGCTTTGAAAGGGAAAGTGCTTCCACCTCTCGGTGATTTCGCACTGTGGGGGATGGGGTCTTTGGGGAGTGTGGGGAAAGGGTGGCTGTTTTGTGGTGCCTGATGCGTGGTTTCACTTCTGTGCGTGCCCTCTATTTTTGTGGGTGTTTAGGTTTTCCAAGTCTGCATGGGTGGTGTATTGTATTTGTGCCCTCTTCATCCATTATTGGTCTGCCAAGTTTGCATGAGTCGTTACAGTGCTGCTGCCCTCTTTCCTCCTGCTGCTGCTGGTGCCGTTTGTTGCCAGTGTTTAGGGGTCCTGCCACGTGTACCGTGGTGGTGTATTGTGTTTCTTTGTTTGGTTCCATGTATTGCTCTTCCTCAATTTTTTTTTTTTTTTTTTTTTTTTTCCAGTGTGGATGGCTATGTTGTCCTGTTTACCCCTATTCTTATTTTATATTAGACTAGAGTTTGGGTGGCTTGTTGCTATAACTACTACTAGTGACAGTATACTGTTCCATAGTTCTTTAGGTGGGTTGGGGCAGTTTCTGAGGTTTAGTCCCAGCCTATACTTATCTAGGAAATGTTTTAGTTCTTCTCTCTCTGGTTTATTTTCATTGCATTCCAACAGTACATGCGGGGTGCTAAGTCTGTCCCCACAGGCACATGAAGGTGGGTCTTTATACATTTTATAATATTCTCCACTAAGCCTCATTCTGGTTATTTTAGTTTGGTCCGACCTGATTGATGTTAGGTACATCAAGGTGAGACTAGGCTGGTCGTCTATCAGTCTTCTAGTACCTATACCTTCATTTTTGTATTTTTCTTGCCACCTTATTTTTATTGCTGGTTTTATAGCTATTTTTCTCTCTGCTGGTGAAATAGAGATGTTTAGGGTGGTGACTTTAGGGTTATTTTCTTGTTTTACTACCAGTTTAGCTAGTTTATCTGCCTCTTCATTTCCTTTTATTCCTATGTGGGAAGGAACCCAAAAGAACTTAATGTCTCCCTGTTTCTGGTTGATTTTCTTTATGATGGACAGTACCTTGTATACTATATCTATTCTGTTTGAGGATTTGTGTTTTAAAGCCTGAAGTGCTGACAGTGAATCTGAAATTACTACATATTGTTGTTGCGTTGTGTCCTTCATTCCGAGATGAAGTGTATGGAGAGCTGTCAGTATGGCCGTCAACTCAGCTGTAAAAATTGAAGTGTGTTTTGGGAGTCTGCTGGAGATGGTGATGTTACCGGGTTGGTATACTCCTAATCCGGTTGTGTTTGTCACTGGGTCATGAGATCCATCAGTATAAATCTGCGCGTGTTCTTTGTATGTGGTGTTTAGCTTGAGCTTTGTTTCTGCAGTGATTTGGGCTTGGTGTTGTTCTTTGTTGTATTTGGTGAGGTCAAGGTCTATCTGTGGGTGTGGAAGTGTCCAGGGTGGTGTTTGTATGTTGTCTGGTGGGTAGGGAGCTGTTATGTTAGTTTCTGCTCCCTTTGTGTTTTCTAAGTGTTGTATGTGTTGTTGTAGTGTGGGCTGTGGGGTGGGGCGGCCTGTTCTGTGTCTGTGGGGTTGAATATGAATCTGTGGGACTGGATGGTCAGGTGGGAGACATTGAATTTTGTAGTAGTAGCTAGCTGTCCTTTCTTTTATTATTAATTCTATAGGTTTCTGACCTGTTTCCGCCAGTACTGCTAGGTTTGGTGTGTACAATGGTACTCCCAGAACTACGTTTAGTGCCCTGGCCTGTACTGACTGAAGTTTAGCTAGTTGG